>CM077668.1:393205174-393854265 GCA_039707655.1 Elymus sibiricus | reverse complement strand
CTCCCTTTGGTTTGGATCAGAAGGAAATTAGGTACTGTCAGGGGGTTACACGTGCATACGGCAGCAGTTAAAAGTCAAAGTCAAGAAAGGAAATAACCAACGACCTGGAAGCAGATTTAGACACGAGCTCGATCTCCCCCGTCACAGCCACCTGAACAGCGCCCGGAGTCGCCCCCGGCCAAGCTGCCTCGCCGACCACCCCTGAGCCGCCGGCAAGCCGCCTCCATCTGTCTACGCTCGCGAGAGCCGCCCCACCTCGACGTTCACGGCTTCACTGCGGCCGCCGTATTGAGTCGCCGCCCCGGTCAAGTCGTCACTCGCCCCGTCACCACGGCTCCCGCGGCCGCCTAAAGTCGCCGCCCATGGCCGCGTTAAGCCGCCCCGGCGCAAAGCGGCCCCGCCGCGCCGTGGCCGACCCCAAGCCACCTCTGCCAAGGTCCGCTTCCAATGCTCACCTCGCACGGCGTCTGCCTCCGCACGCCAGCCGCCGCCTCGAGCCGCCCGCGCCAGGCCGGCCTCGCCTTCACTTCAAGCCGCCTCCGCCGTGGCGCGCGTTGAGCCGGCCTAGCACCTCGTCAATCCGCCGTTGCCTCGCCGGCTATGCCACTAAGCCGCCACCCCGAGCATACGCTGCGGGCCTGTCTCGCGCCTTTTCCAAGCCGCCCTCGCCGGTGTGCCAAGCCGCCGCTGAGCCTGCCTTGGCCTCACTCCTCTGCTACGGCCCGCTCGATCCGGAAACGAGTCAACCGCCGACCGCCGGCCCTTTGCTTCGCTCTGCCTCGCCGTGGCTGACCCACCTCACCTGGCTTCCACGGCCGCTCCGCCGCATCCGAGCTCCCTCACGCGCTCGCTCCGCCTTGCTCCACCACACGTTGAGCCGCCACGGCGCTGGCCTGCCGTCGCCTCGCGACCGAGCCGCCGGCCAGCTCCTCTGCTTCCGCCGTGGGCCAACCTCCCCTGAGCCGCCCCGCCCGTCCATGAGCCGCCCCGGCTTGCTGCATCTGCGCGCCGCCCCGCCGTCTGACCCGCCGGCGCTCCCTCGCCTCCGCACCCGCCGGCGGACATCCGAACCACCCTGGTTCCTCTCCCTCCTCGCGCGCGCACGCCCCCGTCACCTGTATACCTTGAGCCGCCGCCGTTCACCCACCGTGCTTCGCCCCGCACAAGCCGCCTTCCCCGTCGGCCGCCTCCCGCGCAAGTCGCCAGCCGCGACTGGCTGACCCGCCAGGCGTCAGCACGCCCGCCAGCCTCGTCGCTGCTCCACCTCTTGCTCGAGCCGGCCCTTGGTTGATGCCTCGCTGCTGCTCCCGTGATTTTTGGTGGAGGAAAAAGGTAAAGGAAAGAGATGGGGAGCCGGGTAAAAAAAAAACACTGGTTGGTCAATATGACCTGGAGGATCTGATTTGAGCCGCCTCCGCCGCGGCCTCGTAAGCCGTCACTTTGCCTCTACCGGTCTTCACCATAGGCTGCCGGATGAACCAGGTGAAGTCAACCCAGTCAATTTTTGTTGATACATTTTTATCCCTTCGAGAACAATTACTCTCGTATGCGATGTCTTTATGCAGGACTGCCAAAGTGACCGTCGTACTGCGGGTACAAAGCTCATATCAGCACCCGCCCGTACGAGCTGTCCAACAGACGCGCGGAAGCCGCCCATGGTCTGATCCAACGTCAACATGATGTAGCCGACTCATGCTTCTGTGCCGTCTTACAACGCTGCGGCCGTCTTCCACACGGCACCGGCTTACAATGCCGCGGCCGTCTCTCGCGACCGCGTCGGCTTACAACGTCGTGGCTGTCTCTCGCGACCGCGCTGGCTTACAACGCCGTGACTGACTTCTACGTCTACATAAACACACCGGAGCAATCCATACAAACTGCTAAACGGACGCGCGCAAGACGCCGCCCACAGTCTGATCTACATCAATATATCGGTGCGGTGTTCGTCTGCACGAGCCGCCCGACGAAAAGGCGCACAAGTTGCCACCTCTACAGTTTGGTTAACTTCAACAACCAGCCGGGACGAACCATCGACCAGTTTATCGAAACAATTCATACGGGATCGTCTATAACCCGCCACGGTCAACCTCAGCCTTCAGTGGAGATTCTCAAGTTGCCTCTTCGAGTCAACTTAAGACTCAGGGGCTACACACATGGCTCGACACGTTTGGTCGTTCTCAACAAGGACCCCGGGTTATTGCAAGAAAAGTTAACCCAATCCCGGGGGCTACTACATTATTGGAGGAAGGATTAAAAGTTACCCAAGAAGACGAGCCGCCATGATACACCGTTCAGCTTGGGGACTTCTGCTATTTCTTCATACAAGATGGCGGCTTACAGGATGCTGCAACAATGTTGATACTTCAACAAGGTCGTTTGGGGGCTTTCAACCCACCGGGTTAAGCTTCAAACCCTCTCGATCAGGCTCTTCAGCCACTGTAAGGCGGGTCATTGACCCAAAGCGTTGACACCGTCAACAAAGATCACTAGGGGTGCAGCAAGTTACGAACTTACCCTCTTTTCGATCTACAAAGCCGAGTTATACCTGCCTATACGTAGCTGCGCTTTGTCAGGGGTGCAGAAAGTTCTAAAACTTACCCCCTGCAAAGGCCTCTTACAGCGGTGAGGCAAACCCTTACATCAGCGAGGCCGGGTTATACCTGCCTGTAAGTAGCTGCGCTTTGTCAGGGGTGCAGCGAGTTCTAAAACTCACCCCCTGCAAAGGCCTCTTACAGCGGCGAGGCAAACCCTTACATCTGCAATTCCGAGTTATACCTGCCTGTAGGTTGCTGCCACTTTGACAGGGGTGCAGCGAGTTCTAAAACTTACCCCCTGCAAGGGCCTCTTACAGCGGCGAGGCAAACTCTCCCATCTGCGCACACTCCGCCAAGTGGCCCGTCGTACCCTGGAGGTTCAAACGATGGATTTACGTCACGTGAGAAGTAGCTTCTGGGCTCTAAGGGTATTCACCCCCTGCTGCGTTTCTTTCTGGTTCGCTACGCTCTTGTCAGTTATTAAGAGTTCAAAGTAGCGAGACTACCCAGAAGAACCGGCTTATGCGTTCGGAAAGAAAGGCAAGATTATGAGATTTCACGTCTCCGGGTTAGGCTTTTTTAAGCCGCCCTTACAACAATGCAGAATGTACTCTGTTTTGTTTATTTTTGCAGGTCTTGTCTCCTAAGATAAGCCGCCAGAACAAATAGATCTCTAATAGCCAACATGGCTGGATCTTCATCATGGATTTCTCAAACATATATTCGCCGGATTGCACCGCAACCACGAGCTGGGATTTTCATTTTCAAGGGTAAAGGTATTATTCCAGGATATTCTGCCGGGTTACAACCACGGTCAAGGATTCATCCAACAAATTATGATGAGTCATATTATTATCACAATAGTCCTGAGTCGTCGCAGGCAGACGACCCGACACTTGGGGGCTACATTATTCAAGTCCAGTTTATAACAAGTATGCAAGTCCCATGTCGCTGCAAGCATGCATCACGACACTTGGGGGCTAATGCAAGCTGGTTTTCAAATCATTACATGGTCAACAGATCTTGTTGTCTCAAGGAGATGAGCCAGCCTTTCAATATTTTTCTAAGTCCCAGCCCAGTACTTCTTACTGACCTGGCACTTGGGGGCTACACCGCTCAGATCAAATTTTCTAAAGTCCCAAGTCGCCGCAGGCGTGCAACCCGACACTTGGGGGCTACAGTATTCTGTTGTTCAAAACAGATTATAAGGTACAAATTGAAGACCCGGCGCATCACATATTGATGAGCCGGCCCTTGGGGGCTACACCAGCTGAAGCTTTATAAAGTATAAGACAGTTATAAGTCCCAGGCTGCTGTAGGCAAGACAACCTGGTACTTGGGGGCTACACAATCAAAGATATTGTTGCAAAGCGCCAAGTCATCATGGATCAACTTGGAGCTTGGGGGCTACAGGTAATATGAATATATCAAAAAATTGGAGAGAGTTTTCAAGATGTCAATTTCAGCTGGAGTCTAGTTATTTGACCCGGCGTCACCAACAATCATAACCCGGCACCATCAATGATTATAACCCGGCGGAGGAGACCCGCCAAGAGCATTGAAGGCCGACTCAACGGCATATGGGTGTTGTATTCCCAAATATTTTATTTCAAAGGACATCTGCCGTGACAAATCCACGACAGATACCATGTGAAATTCATATGTAAATACTGTGTAAAAAATTCATATTTTTCTGACATGCCAGTACAGAATGAAAATTCCAGCACTGGACGCAAAACTTTCTGTTTTCCAAACAGCACCAATTATACTATCTTCCAAATCGTCCCAAAGGCATTACTTGTCACAAACACTAATTAAAACATAAAAACACAATCATAACAGTAGCATAATTGTGTAAACACACAAGAACAGAAATAAAAAGCAAAAATTTATTTTATTCATTGTGTTGCCTCCCAACAAGCGCTATTGTTTTATGCCCCTAGCTAGGCATAATGCATAGTTTCAAGTATTGTCATCTTTCAATTTGATTCCATAAGTGGACCTCATAATGGATTCATATGGTGCTTTAATTTTTTCCTAGGGAAGTGTTCCATCCCTTTCTTTAGTGGAAATTGAAATCTTATATTACCTTCTTTCATATCAATAATAGCACCAGTAGTTCGAAGAAAAGGCCTACCAAGTATTATGGGGCAAGAAGGATTGCATTCAATGTCAAGTACAATAAAGTCAACGGGCACATAATTTATATTTGCAAGAATAACCACATCATTTATTCTTCCCAATGGCTTTTTAATAGTGGAATCCGCAAGATGCAAATTAAGAGAACATTCATCTATATTGGTAAAACCTAGCACATCACATAGAGATTTTGGAATTGTGGAAACGCTAGCACCCAAATCACGTAAAGCATTGCACTCATAATTTTTAATTTTAACTATAATGGTGGGTTCCCACTCATCATATAATTTTCTAGGAATTGAAATTTCTAGTTCTAGCTTTTCTTCTAACGCTTTCATCATTGCTTCTACGATGTGTTTAGTAAAAGCCTTGTTTTGTTCATAGGCGTTGGGTGAATTTAGCATGGATTGTAACAAAGAAATACACTCAATCAAAGAACAACTATCATAATTAAAGTCTTTGTAACCCAAGAGAATGGGCACATCGCTAGTTAAAGTTTTTACCTCTCCAAACCCACTTTTGTCAAAAAATTTATCAAGATTTTCACCCTCCGAATTATGGGGACGCCATCTAGCTAAAGTTGACTCTTCTTCAGTACCCATTTCATCAAGTTTTATATTGATAAACAAGGAATCAATAGATGAAACACCAATCATTTTAATATCCTCATCATTACTACGATAGAAACCGGGAGGAATCGCTTTTTCTAATAATCCTCGTTTAGCTTTTAGCATAGCGGTTCTTTTCTTACTCTCATCCATGTAGACATATAAAGCTTTAGTTGATTCATTAATATAAATTTTTGGTGGCAAAATTTTAGTCTTAAGACTTTCCACATCATGAATAATTCTATCAATGCTCCTAGACATATCATCAAGTTTACTCAATTTTTCTTCTATCGTAGTGTTGAAAACTTTTTGAGTATTAATAAATTATTTAATATTACTTTCAAAATTAGAGGGCATCCTATTATTATTATTATTATAATTACCATAAGGATTGCCATAATTATTAGAGGAATTTCCAGGAAACGGTCTAGCATTGAAATTACCCCTATAAGCATTACTATTAAAATTGTTTCGCGAGACAAAATTCACATCTACGGGATCATTATTTTTCTCAATCAAGGTGGATAAAGGCACATCATTAGGATTAATAGGAGTATTTTTGCTAGAAACTAATTTCATAAGCGTATCAACTTTGTGGCACCCCAGCTCAGAGAGACCGGAACACCCCGTATTCCAGCCCAGAGATCAAGTCTTCTGGAATACGGCACTGCTTAGTATAGAAAAAATCAGCTCTTTGTTACAAATACTCGGGGTACAAGGGTTCTGAGGGCACAAAGGTTAGAAAGGCACGGCGATACTACGCCTGCTCAGATAGCTCTATGCTAGCAGCGGAACAACTCGTAGCGGAATAAATTCTAGCAGCGGAACAACGGCGACGGTGATGAACTCCACTCTACAGGGACTCTGGCTGGGACACATCCTAGCTCGCAAACTCGGGATCCTCGACAAGTAATCAATCACGGCATCACCTGCAATCTGGCATGACACGCCAGGTGAGTACTTTGAATGTACTCGCAAGCTCACAGTAACCAAAGCAATCAAGACAAACAACAGCATGGCCATTATAGGTTAATTATCAATGATGAACATGATATTACTAGAACAACATGAGCATGACAGGTACATTTAATTCATGATATGAACATGATGATACTAGCACTAGCATGCAAGGGGGTCGACGTTTAAGGTCTCATGGACCCACTTACTCTGCTCAGAGGTTATCTCGTAACCACCATAGGTATCAATCTTTCTTACCGTCGTGATCATCACACGTTCACCTCATGATCAACCATCATCAAGAATACCATCATGATCATCTCGTGACCACATAAAGATCAACCAACTTCTTTCCTCATCAAACCAGGGTTGTTATTATTCAGATTATTATTACTGTTGACCCATGGTGTGACCTACTACGAACTGTGTCCATGACCGAGGACGCGGCTATCGATAGATTATAGACTCTGCAGAGGTTAGTACACCATACCCACACTACGGAACTCATGGCCTCATGCTCCCATTCGGGTGGACCAACGATATTCCGACAAAACCAATCTATTGCATGACACTCTCCCGGCCACTCCGACAAACTCCCCTTTGGGCTATGTCCTGGGTGGCCCCGATGCCAACTCGTGACATCCGCCACCTTTGTGGCTGCCACCGTCATGGCCAAAACAAACTCATCCCAAACGGGGACACCCGGGTACAACACAACTCGGGCACACAAGGGTATGGCCGCCTACCTGATCAGGGTAGCGCGCGCCCATAACCTTCCCTAGTTGGAGGCACCGGCGAGAGGCATGACAATAGACCGCATTAGGGCCTCCCCATCTAGGCAAGTGTGGTTGCACTGGTGAGCTCGATTCGGTGGCACCATGACTCAGCCAACAGATTTGTTCAAGTTCGATTATTGTCAGATTTAACTTGAATGGTGATGAGCTGAGTCATAAAAATAACATGATGACATAACAATGCATATGAGCATGATATCAGTGTAACCATGGATGGGCAACATAACCATTTAATATTATTGCATCAACAATGATAAATCATTTAGTCTACTGGATGCAAGTGAGCATAGCATCACGATGATCCTGAATATCACAAGTAGTTTCATATCAAACCGTAACTACTCATGTGAGCATATCATTATCACTAGCATCGGAAGTGATTACAAGAATAAAGAATGAGAATAACCATAGCACTAATAATGGAGAAGAATCATATATGCACAAGAACATAGCATAAGCATGGACATGGATTCACGAGCATATATTATTCACAAAATGATTAAATGAGCAGACAATTATTTAAATATTCAAGTGAAAACCATGGCTGCTGCAAGGCCATCATGCAAGTGGTGGTTGTGGCTTGCCTGGGGATGAAGGATTCACCGGGGAGAAGTGCGAGAGGCTCGCGGAAAATTTTGCCGGAAAAGTTCCCCTCCCGGATGGGGCTGAATAAGGGCAGGGGCAAAATGGTCATTTTCATAGTGTGAAAACATTATGAAAATGACATCAACAGAACGGGCGCAATGAACTGAGATCGTGGGGTTTGGAATCACCTGAATCGGAGTTACGCTTGCCGAAATACGGCCGTTCGTTCGTTAGGAAGAAAAAGAATAGAAATCTGCCATTTCCGCCCTTAACGGACAAACATTCGCAAATTAGTACTTTCGGTGCTGGGCTGAAAAACTGAAAGCGTATTTCTGAAAATGCGCCTTCGCTACTGGAAAACGCATTCTTGCCCGAAACAGCGACGAAGTGCGTTCATCAGCGGAAGACGTATTCGAAGGAATACGCCTCCACTTAATGTACTGGGCCCGGACGGCTGAGCCATTGGTGAGCGGGGCCCGCCTGCAGGTCGCCTTCCTCCTTCAACCTCGCGCTGGCGCCCGCACGGCAGAGGAGGTCGCGCACTCCGGCGAACATCCCGGGCATCTCTGGCCGTCTCCGGCGATGCTCCGGCCACCGCAGCGCTCAGGAGACCAAGCCGCGTCCATCCAGGCAGGCCACGGATCGTGGGAGAGGCTGGGTAGGGCGCGGCTTCGAGGCCAGCGGACGGCGGCGCCGGGCGAGGTTGGGCACGTGACCACGGGTCACCAGAGGAGAAGGTGAAGGGCGAAGGGGCTCCGCCGTGGCCAGAGGGTTTCGACAGTGAGGTCAGGAGGGAGAGAGGGGGACGGCAGTGCTCGAATTTGAGCTGAGTCCGGTGGCGGTAGCTCTGCCATGGAGGGAGCAGAAGAGCTCTTCGAGCTACATGAAGCGGACGCGTGGACGCATGAGAGATCAAGCATCGCCGTAGACAAGGTGGGACGCGCGGGAGCGGCCGGAAGGGCAGTGCCCGAAGCTAGCCGACGCGCAGAGCGCGCCAAACGCATGCTAGCCCGCGTGGTCACCGCGTGCGTTGGCGAGAGGAGGGCACGTATGCCTCGCAAAAGATGTCTAACGTGTTGTCCCTCCAACCTACAACCCCACTGATGTGATGGCTCGACCAAAGAGACTATGAGTTGATGGGATAGATCAGCTAAAGTTTGCTGTAGCAAACTTGGTCATGAAGTTGTGGTAAAAATGAAGGGTGTAAGAGCTAACCAGCATGTCAAAGGGGTTTAGGGTAAGAAGTACTACCATCCTGTGGATTTTGAAAAGGTTTGGCCCAGTATTTAACATAGTTGCTTCACAACTGCTAAATCTGGTCGAGAAACTAAATCATGAAGTATCACTCACCTGGATGATTGGATTGGTCTGAAAATTGGTGGAGTATGATCATTTGGGCATATGAAGAAACCATAAAAATTTCATACCATTTGGATGAACAAAAATGGTACTTCCTTCCCAATGCTACACACTGGACAGAAACTTGGGGGAATTTTGTGGAGAAAATGGATTGGCAAAATGATGTGAATTTTGGCATGCTAAAATTATATAGGGATGTTTAGGGACTGGATTAATTTCAGATTTTATGGAGCAATATAAAATATAGTTGCTTCACAAACTGAAATTATGACCAGTAGCAAGAATTTGAAGGTGTGCTCACATAGTTTGTTGGATGGAGATGAACTTTTGTGGAGAGTAATTATTTGATCATATGGATGATCTTCCAAAATTTCAACTCATTTGGATAAGCCTAGCTAGTACCTCCTTCACAAAGCTTCTCTCTGGTCAGAAATTTTGGGAATTTGCTGAGGAAGATTTACTAGGCAAATGGAGTTGAATTTTGGCATGTGGAAATTATTTGGATATGAGAGAGTGCCCAAAATTTTTGAAGGCAATCAAAAAAAGATAAATAGCACTTCCTTCACAAAGTGCCCTACTGGACAGAAGAGGAAATGAATATTCCTGAATTATTTTTGAACTAGGCAAGGATGGGTTTTGACATATTTGTGGAAGATATGATCCAAAGAATTTATGAGAATTTTATGAGAATTTTTGGAATGACAGAAATATAGGTTGCTTCACAACCTAGGGCAAACAGGGTTATTCCTTTAATAGAAAAAAAGAATATTCCCAGGAAAAGAGTTTTGGGGTTGGGCTAAGATGGAAATGACATGGTCTTGGGAAAGATTTGGGAGTGACAAGTCACTTGGGAGAGGCAGAAGAGATGATCTCCCCAGGTTTTAAGACCACATAGCCACGGAAAAAGAACTTCAAATAAAAAAATGAAGAAATCCAAAAGAAAAAAGAAAGGACCAAAAATCGGGGTGTTACAAACCTACCCCCCTTACAAAAATCTCGTCCTCGAGATTTGGTTGCTCAGGGAACAAGGATGAATATTCTGACTTAAGGAAACCGTTTCCAACTCGGGTATCCTTTTTCCTGTATATGATGTTCCCATTGAATTTCATCTAACTGACTGCCTTGCTCTGGGATGGTTTGCTTCACCGTATCCATATTCTGACAGGCCTTCCTTCATATGTTCATCCTTGCTCTGACTTCAATTCTTTTATGTCTGCTGGCTTGTCTGATATTATCATGACTGGAATTTCCATAAGTCCGGGAGGAATTTCCCCATTGACGTGGCATTCTCTTATCCAGCACCAATAGTATTCAATGGAGTTATGAACAAATTTCCTCGGTGGACATGAAACAATTAATCATTGCATTGGGTTACTAGATGCATGTTCCCCGAGTTCAAAACCATGTTGGGAATCATAACCCTCTTGGGTGTATATCCATGGTGATCGATACGGAATCATACTGTCTTGGGTATCCGTACCGTGTTGTTCGGGAAACGATTATCACACATGTATAGCCGGTCTTGCTCCTTCATTATTGTTTTCTTTTTCTGAAACTGTTGCTGAAAGAACTTGGCCTTATATACTCTTAATCCTTCGTGTGACCATAGGTGCTGTCAGGTGCAATATTCCAGCAAGCATACCTTATACTTATCCTTATCCTATGATCGTGCAACAACGCTTAACTGGCAAGTTTATCTTCTCCCGAGCTTTAACTGCAGGGCAATGATCATCCGAACCTTTGCATAAAATCGGCAAATAAATCAGTAGCCACCAGAACGGTCTTTACAACTCAGATCAGGGACATTACTGAAATAACTCAACCATGGCTCACGATGGCTGAAAAGCAGCTCAGAACATGAGGCAGTGTTGATAAGAAGAATGTAGCAGTTCCCTAAGACGGCCGAAGAACAGCTCGGAGCATAGGGTCACTGGTACAAAAGGAAACCCAACAGCTGCCCAAGACGGCCGAAAAGCAGCTCAGAACACAGGTCAGTTGTTGAAAAGAGAAATATAAAGTCGGCATCCACTTTGGGCGGCCGAAAGCAGCTTAGAACACAGGCGTGGTGCCGTTACCAGGGAAAGGTAAACAAGGGTCCATCATGATCATATACCAGGTTCACAGTTACTTGCATAGAGCTCACTGTTGGGGTCAATCATACATGACAGTGACAAATGTTAATGATATCACTTTGTTGGGCGTGAGGAAGCTGGCCTTGATATCCACGTGTTTGCATCATCGTACGAGTGACTTGCATGACCTTGGCAGTAGGTTCACAATATATATGGAAGCATGTGTATCTGAGCATTTGATTCCCAAGGCAGACACTTGTGTCCTGACGAGCTCGTGTTTCTGACCAACCTGTTGCGGATCTGATTCTTGAGGTGCACTGCCATATACTATCAACTCACTGGGGTAACATCTTGTACCAATGTCGATGGTTGTTTGTAGTGCCGTACCGACGAGGACTGGATAGCTTGTGTTGGAAGCCATCGAGAGTAGCGTGCTGAGGAAGGCTGAATAGCTTATGCCCGAAGCTTTTGCCGGGATAGCGTGCTGAAGAAGAAGATGGGGTACCGTACCATCGAGAGTTGCTTGCTGAGGAAGATTCGGTGCCTTATGCCGGAAGCTTTCTGTGGTAGCTTACCGAGGAAGACAGAGTATCTTATGTTGTAAGTCATCCACATGTCGTACTGAGGAAGATTGGGAAGCCTTGTATCGTAAGCTTCCCTGGTAGCGTGCGGAGGAAGACTGAGTTGCTTACACCGAAGCTTTTCTCTCGGATATGCGGACTGAATGCCATATAGATATATACACCTTGGATATTCCTTTGACTGATAATATACTGTTGGTCTTGCACACCACTTGTCTTCCGGCTGGTTCATTACTGCTGTGAAGGTTGCTCCACTGATGTAAATCTTGATGTTGATAGTCGATCCAGAATATCATTTGTATTCAAACCAGATATTCCCAATATAATGCCGTCCACTGATAATTCCATTCTGTTTAGCTGAGCTTCAAAATATTTGAAATCCTCACTGATTCTTCGAGTCCGGTGTCGGTTGATGAGAAACTTTCATAAGGGGAAAGAAGGTAACACCGAAGGCCCAAAGAAAGAAGCAAACGAAACGACTAAAACAAATGCACAAAAAGCATCAAGATTGCATACAAGCAACATCACCTTTTATTGCTATTCACCTCACTATGCATGCCTACTTAAGCACACAATTCTCGAGCAAACTCCGGTACTACGATCTAATATGCTGTGGCGGTGTGCACGAAAGTGAATCAGTGTGTGGAGCGGTTGGTGTAAATAGAGCTACACCAAGCGCTGGCTCAGCACTGGTTGCATCTGGACGGGCTTAGCGGTAAGGACGGACTTGGTGATCATGTAGTGGAACATGGATGTCATGGCCACACCATCATCAGGCGTATGGAAAGGAACCGTACTTGTCCAGAGAATGGGTGATAGAGTAGGATAACAGTGGAAAGCAGGGTCTGCTGGCATTGCCCTTTTATGGTACCAAAGATCAGTAAGGGTTGCCAAAGCGGCGGGTTGAATGGCAAGATCCGGGGTAGAAACATGTCTACCACCGAAACAATAGGTGGCTGGCGGAAAGATGCCTGCACGATACCTATAAGTGGTGTCTGGAACACTAGGTGCCTCAACATCACTCCGCTGGGACGGAGATGACGTCAAACACCGAAAAGCAGGTATGCAAAGCTGGAGGGTGCAGGTAGTGGATCGAAACCGATGCCACCTACACTCACAAGATGAGATCGTTAGTGACAAGATAGAGAGTCTATATGTATGCTATGCAGCAAACAAATGCAACAACCAAGTGCAGCAAACCGACTAGACTCTATACTACCGGTTTCTAACGCTCGCGCTGACTAGGGCATCCTACAGCCAGACCTGCTCTGATACCAAGCGTTATGGCACCCCGGCTCAGAGAGACCGGAACACCCCATATTCCAGCCCAGAGATCAAGTCTTCTGGAATACAGCACTGCTTAGCATAGAACAAATCAGCTCTTTATTACAAATACTCGGGGTACAAGGGTTCTGAGGGCACAAAGGTTACAAAGGCACAGCGATACTATGCCTGCTCAGATAGCTCTATGCTAGCAGCGGACCAACTCGTAGCGGAATAAATTCTAGCAGCGGAACAATGGCGACGGTGATGAACTCCACTCCGCATGGACTCTGGCTGGGACACATCCTAGCTCACAAACTCGGGATCCTCGACAAGCAATCAATCACGGCATCACCTGCAAGCTAGCAACGGCGCCAGAAATTCTTCCTGCTACTTGTGAGCTGCGTTGGGATTTCCCCGAAGAGGAGGGGATGATGCAGTACAGTAGAGATATGTATTTCCCTCAGTTATGAAACCAAGGTTATCAATCCAGTAGGAGAATCACGCAACAACTCATTATCAGTACCTGCACACAAAATAACAAATCCTTGCACCTAACGCGAACAAGGGGTTGTCAATCCCTTGGCGGTTAATTGCAAGATTAAATTGTATGGTGATAGATAGATAGATCGAACAAAAATACAAAATAAAATAAAGAAAGTAAAATTGCAGCAAGGTATTTTTGGGATTTTTAATATAAGATAAAAGTAGACCCGGGGGCCATAGTTTTCACTAGAGGCTTCTCTCTTGAAAATAGCATACGGTGGGTAGACAAATTACTGTTGGGCAATTGATAGAAAAGCAAATAATCATGACGATATCCAAGGCAATGATCATGTATATAGGCATCACGTCCGAGACAAGTAGACCGAAACGATTCTGCATCTACTACTATTACTCCACACATCGACCGCTATCCAGCATGCAACTAGAGTATTAAGTTCATAAAGAACAGAGTAACGCCTTACACAAGATGACATGATGTAGACAAAGTAAACTCACGCATGAATAAACCCCATCTTTTTACCCATAATAGCAACAATACATACGTGTCATGTCCCTTTCTGTCATTGGGATTGAGCATCGCAAGATCGAACCCATTACAAAGCACCTCTCCCATTGCAAGATAAATCAATCTAGTTGGCCAAACCAAATCAATAGATCAGAGAGAAATACGAAGCTATAACAATCATGCATAAAAGAGTTTAGAGAAGACTCAAATATTTCTCATGAATAATCTGATCATAAACTCACAATTCATCCGATCCCAACAAACACACAGCAAAAGAAGATTACATTGGATAGAACTCCAAGAAAGGCCTCCGTGATCGATTCCCCCATCGGATGAGAACATTGTATTGAAGATCAAAGAGAGAGAAGAAGCCATCTAGCTACTAGTTATGGACCCATAGGTCTGTGGTAAACTACTCACACATCATCGAAAGGGCAGCAAGGTTGATGTAGAAGCCCTCCATGATCGATTCCCCCTCCTACAGAGTACCGGAAAAGGCCTCCAGATGGGATCATGGAAGAACAGAGGCTTGCGGCGGCGGAAAGGTTTTCTCTTCTGGCTCTTTGGGGGTTTCCCAATATTTGTGAATTTATAGAAGTGGAATTAGGTCAAACGGAGTCACGTGGGCCCCACAAGGTAGCACGGCGCGCCCCCCCTGGGGCGCGCCCTAGTGCCTTGTGAAACCTCCGTGAGGCTTCTGACCTCCTCCCGAAGCTTCCCAGGTTTCTTTTATCCAGAAAAAAATCTCCAAAAAGTTTCGTGGCATTTGGACTTCATTTGGTACTGTTTCTCTGAAAAGCCAAAAACAAGCAGAAAACAACAACTGGCAGTAGGCACTGTGTTAATAGTTTAGTCCCAAAAAATGATATATAATTGCATACAATTGCATGTAAAAACATCCAAGATTGATACTATAATAGCATGGAACAATAAAAAATTATAGATACATTGGAGACGTATCAAGCATCCCCAAGCTTAATTCCTGCTCGTCCTCGAGTAGGTAAATGATAAAAACAGAATTTTTGATGTGGAATGCTACCTATCATGTTTCATCATGTAATCTCTCTCTTACGGTATGAATAATAAGATCCAAATGATTCAAAGCAATAGTCTATAATTTGATATAAAGACATCAATACTCAGGCATACTAGGAAACAATCATGTCTTTCAAAATAAAAATGCTAAAGAACGTTATCCCTACAAAATCATATAATCCTGTCATGCTCCATCTTCTTCACACAAAGTATTTATCATGAACAACCCCGGTTTTAGCCAAGCAATTGGTTCATACTTTTTAACGCGCTTCAGCTTTGTGAACTCCCACTCAATACATGAGCGCAAGCCATGGATATAGCACTATGGGTGGAATAGAGTATGGTGATAGAGATAAAATTGGAGAAGTCAAAAATGGAGAAAGTCTCACATCAACGAGGCTAATCAACGGCCTATGGAGATGCCCATCAATTGATGTCAATGCGAGGAGTAGGGATTGCCATGCAACGGATGCACTAAGAGCTATAAGTGTATGAAAGCTCAACATGAAAACTAAGTGGGTGTGCATCCAACTTGCTTGCTCATGAAGACCTCGGGCATTTGAGGAAGCCCGTCATCAGAATATACAAGCCAAGTTCTATAATGAAAAATTCCCACTAGTATATGAAAGTGACAAAATAGGAGACTGATGTCTACTACACAACTTGTTCTTGTAGACTCGTGTTGGGCCTCCAAGCGCAGAGGTTTGTAGGACAGTAGCAATTTTCCCTCAAGTGGATGACCTAAGGTTTATCAATCCGTGGGAAGCGTAGGATGAAGATGGTCTCTCTCAAACAACCCTGCAACCAAATAACAAAGAGTCTCTTGTGTCCCCATAACACCCAATACAATGGTAAATTGTATAGGTGCACTAGTTCGGCGAAGAGATGGTGATACAAGTGTAGTATGGATAGTAGATATAGGTTTTTGTAGTGCGAACAATCAAAAACAGCAAGGTAGCAAGTAACAAAAGTGAGCATAAACGGTATTGCAATGCTTAGAAACAAGGCCTAGGGTTCATACTTTAGCTAGTGCAATCTCTCAACAATGCTAACATAATTGGATCATATAATCTTCCCTCAACGTGTGATAAAGAATCACTCCCAAGTTCCTATTAGCGGAGAACATAAGATAGAAATTGTTTGTAGGGTACGAAACCACCTCAAAGTTATCCTTTCCGATCGATCTATTGAGCTATTCCTATAAGTGTCACAAACAGCCCTAGAGTTCGTACTAAAATAACACCATATGATACGCATCAACCAACTCTAATGTCACCTAGATACTCCAATGTCACCGCAAGTATCTGTGAGTTGATTATTCGATATGCATCAAACAACTTCGTAATCATAATATTCAATCCACACAAAGAACTTCAAGGAGCACCCCAAAGTTTCTATCGGAGAAAAGATAATGAAAACGTGCATCAACCCCTATGCATAGATTACCCCAATGTCACCTCGGGAATCCGCGAGTTGAGTGCCAAAACATATATCAAGTGAATCAATATAATACCCCATTATCACCACGGGTATTCATATGCAAGACATACATCAAGTGTTCTCAAATTTGAAATATTCAATCCGATAATAGTGAAACCTCAAAGGTAAAAACTCAATTCATCACAACAAGATAGAGAGGGAGAAACACCATATGATCCAACTATATTAACAAAGCTCGTGGTACATCAAAATCGTGCCAAATCAAGAACACGAGAGAGAGAGAGAGAGAGAGAGAGAGAGAGAGATAAAACACATAGCTACTGGTACAAACCCTCAGCCCCGAGGGTGAACTACTCCCTCCTCGTCATGGAGACCGCCGGGATGATGAAGATGACCTCCGGTGATGATTCCCCCCTCCGGCAGGGTGCTGGAAAAGGGCTGTAGATGAGATCATGGAGGTACAGAGGCTTGCGGCGGCGTAAAAACTCATCTAGGTTAACTTTAGGAGGTTTCTGAATATATATGATTTTTCAGCGTTGGAATCACGCAAAGAGGTGCCACAGGGGGCCCACGAGGCACCAGGGCACGCGCCTGCGGGGGGTGGCAGGCGCGCCCAGGTGGCTCGTGGGGCCCCTGTGGCTCTTCTGCTGCTTCCCCGAAGCTTCCTGGGTCTGTTTCCTTCCAGAAAAAAATGTCAAAAAGTTTCGCTGCATTTGGACTTCATTTGATATGGATTTTCTGGAAAACCAAAAACAAGCAGAAAACAGCAACTGGCACTGGGCACTAGGTCAATATGTTAGTCCATAAAAATCATATAAAAGGCATATAAAAGTGCACCAAAATCATACAAAACTATAATAAACATGACATGAATACTTCATAACTTATAGATACGTTGGAGATGTATCAGCATCCCCAAGCTTAATTCCTGCTCGTCCTCGAGTAGGTAAATGATAAAAGAAATAATTTATGAAGTGTGAATGCTAGCATAGTGCATAAGTTTGATCAATGATAATTTCAATCACTTTTCCTAGCATCAAAACAACAACTCTTTCTCATAAAACTCATCATGATAAAGTAGCAAACAATTCACATGTTATGGTTCAAACAATGAAATCTCTTGAGACTTAACAACCTATGTTCTTAGTCACCAAACAATTGCAATTCAACTTAATTTCAACAAAGTCTAAGTAAGAGCTCCACATACTCAATTATCATATAGTCTTCTATGATTGCTAGTACTCAAAGCATATTTTTAGAACAAATGGCATCCATCGAACACAGAGAAAGATAGGGGCTTAATGTTTTGCCTCCCAACTTATTTATCATAGAGATAATTGTCAACAATAATAATTCATGATCAAATATATTTGACTGGCCATATGTGCCTGGATCTTTCCCCACCACATGATGCTTGCCAACTAGAGAATACTTGTGGTTGAAATGCGAATGAATACTTATTGACTCTTGCATAAAAGTAAATACATAAAAGTAAATACATGAAAGTAAAAGATAGGCCCTTCGCAGAGGGAAGCAGAGGTTGTCATGTGCTTTTTATTTTTGGATGCACAAGCCCTTAATGCAAAGGAACATCACGTTATATTGCCCCTTGTGATAGCAACCTTTATTATGCAGTCTATCGCTTTTATTTCTTTACCATCACAAGTTCGTACAACGCTTATTTTCCTTTGCAATAAAAGATCATACATATTTAGGAGCAATTTTTATTGCTTTTTGCACCGATGTGAAAGCACATTTGCTCCCTCGGTGGTTTTGGTAATTCATAACAACATATATCTTATTGAACTAATGTCCATTCAAGTTAAAGATTTCAGGATGTTCAATGATTGGCATGGCAAGGACTAGAGATGTGGACCCCTCAAAATTCTAAGGACAAGGATTGGCAAAAGATCACGACTCTACATTTTTGGTTTAGTGATCCAAGATCACATTGAGTCCATAGGAAAGCCAATACTATTAAAAGGGGATGAGGTGTTGCTTAATGGTCTTTTTGCTCAAGTGCTTAGTGACAGTGTTCCAAAACCCTCAACCACTTTCTCCATCCAAATATGTCCAAAACCTATATTCCAACTCGGCCCCACCGAAATTTCCTATCTGGAGCCACCGAGTTCATCTGGACTTAGCCACTGCCAAAACCCTAACAAATCGGATCCACCGATATGGATCTCGGTCTCACCGAGATGGCCTTGCCAACTCTCTGTAATCGTTTGCACTTACTTCGGTCCCACCGAGTTTTGCAAATCGGTCTCACCGAGATGGCTTGCCAACTCTCTGTTGCCTTATTGCTTCACTTCGGTCTCACCGAGTTGATGCAATCGGTGCCACCGAGACGAGGTTTGCCCTAGCCATTGCACTTCGGTCCATCCGAGTTGTTCCAGTCGGTCCCACCGAGATTCCTAACGTTCATATCTTTTACACAGTTCGGTGCCACCGAGATTTCTGAATCGGTGCCACCGAGTTGTGTCAAAAGTGTGTAACGGTTGGATTTTGTGTGGAGGCTATATATACCCCTCCACCACTTCCTTCTCAGTAAGGAGAGCCATCAGAACGTGCCTACACTTCCACCATACATTTTATGAGAGAGAACCACCTACTCATGTGTTGAGATCAAGTCATTCCAATCCAACCATTTGAACCTGGATTTCTAGCCTTTCCCAAGTTGCTTTCCACTCAAATCCTTCTTCCACCATAGCCAAATCTGTGAGGAGTTGTTTGAGTGTTGGGGAGACTATCATTTGAAGCACAAGAGCAAGGAGTTCATCAACAACACACCGTCTATTAACTTTTGGAGAGTGGTGTCTCCTAGATTGGTTAGGTGTCACTTGGGAGCCTCCGACATGATGTGGAGTTGAACCAAGGAGTTTGTAAGGGCAAGGAGATCGCCTACTTCGTGAAGATCTACCCGAGTGAGGCTAGTCCTTCGTGGACGTAAGCCATGGTGGAATAGACAAGGTTGCTTCTTCGTGGACCCTTCGTGGGTGGAGCCCTCTGTGGACTCGCGCAGCCGTTACCCTTCGTGGGTTGAAGTCTCCATCAATGTGGACGTACGATAGCACCACCTATCGGAACCACGTCAAAAACCACCGTGTCTTCATTGCGTTTGAAATCTCCGATCCCCTCCTTTACTTACATATGCAATTGTTTATTTTCCGCTTCTATACTCTTAGAATTGCATGTGTAGGGTGATGCTTGACTTGTATGCTTGCTAAAATCTGCCCACTTCTAAAATTGGGAAAAGGTTAGGTTTTTATTTGGTCAAGTAGTCTAATCACCCCCCTCTAGACATACTTTCGATCCTACATGATGACAACTTACTTGAAGGATCTTATTCAATCCATAGGTATATATGCTAGACACTCATGGGAAGAAACTGGGTTTAAGGGTTTTTGGATGCACAAGTAGTATCTCTACTTAGTACGAATTTTTGGCTAGCAAAAGATCCTAAGCAAGCACCACATGTTGGAGGATCCATAACAATATAACTTCTATGCAAATATACCCAAACATAACTCATTACGTTGTCTTCCTTGTCCAACTTCAACTAATTTGCTCAAGTTTGAAAATAATTAATGGGTATTCACAATCATAAAAGGTGTCCAAGATAATATATTTATATGTGAAAGTTCTCTTCCTTATACTAATCATTCATGAATTGCTTGTATGACCAATATTGTGATTGTCAAGCTTCAATAGATTTTACCTTCTGAACCCAATGTGAAGCTACTACAAGGCATGATACAAGCATATGAAGCTCATATTATTTCAACTTTATGATATTCAATTCATTCAACAATTTACTCTTAGGATATAAGTGAAGCACGAGAGTAAATGACAAACTACTCCAAAAGGTATAAGTGAAGATCAATGAGTAGGCAAACAATTAAGTAGCTATGTGAAGACTCTCTCTCAATAAAGATTTCACATCTTGATAATTTTATTCAAACAGCAAACAAAATCAAAATAAAGATTTCAGATCTTGATAATATCATGTGAACAAGTAAAAACTTAGGCTAACCGATAGGTGTTGATGACGAAAGGTGGAATGCCTACCAGGGCATCCCCAAGCTTAGTTTCTTGAGACTTCTAGGAATATTATCTTGGGGTGCCTTGGGCATCCCCAAGCTTGAGCTTTTGTGTCTCCTTAATTCCTCTCATGGCTTTTCCTAAATCTTAAAAACTTCATCCACACAAAACTCAACAAGAACTCGTGAGATAAGTTAGTATAAATCAACTCAAAACCTCAACATTCTCTACTGTATCAAATCACAAAAATTATAATTAAACATTGCATACTAAATGCCTCTTCATATTTAATACTCCTATCCAAAAATACAAACATTAAACAAGCAACATATGCAAACAATGCAACTATAACCGAAATCTGCCAAAACATAACAGTCTGTAAAAGGGGAATAAGAATCCATACTTACCTAACTCCAAAAATTCTGAAAAATTACCACGTGACAGAGAACTCATGCATTCTTACTGTGTAAAAATTTCAGATTTTTATCATGTTCTTACTATTCAGGAATATTCTGGACATAACAGAAAACTTTCTGTTTTCAAACAGCAACACATGAACTTTCAAACTGAGCATGGTAAAGGCTATAATTGGCATTTTATTGAAATAAAAGATACAAAACATGTTTATTGGTAACAGAAAGCAAATATCAACAGAAGAAAATGACACTCCAAGCAAAACTCATATTATGTGAGGAATAAAAATATAGCTCCGAGTGAGGTTACCGATAGTGTTGAAGACGAAAGAGGGGATGCCTTCCGGGGCATCCCCAAGCTTAGACGCTTGAGTATTCCTTGAATATTAACCTGGGGTGCCTTGGGCATCCCCAATCTTAGGGTCTCGCCACTCCTTATTCTCCTCATATCGATGTCTCGCCCAAAACTTGAAAACTTCAATCACACAAAACTTAACGGAACTTGTGAGATAGATTAGTATGATAAAAATAAATCATCCACTTAGGTACTGCCAAGAAAAGATTCATAATTGTTCTAAAATAATTCCTACTGTATTCTATCATTTCCACAATTTATATCTCATAATATAAGCTATGGAAACACTAAAACAAGCAAACTATGCAATAAAAATAGAATCTGTCAAATACAGAACAACATGTAGTGAGCGATTTAAAAACCATACTTCTGTACCTCCAAAAATTCTGAAAATTTACGAAAACGTAAAAGATTTGTAACCCAATACTGTGTAAAAATTTCAGAATTTTATCAGGCTCCAGTACAGAATAGAAATTCCAGCACTGGACGCAAAAGTTTCTGTTTTTGCACAGAATCAAATCTACAAGCATCCACACTATCCCAAAGGCTTTACTTGGCACATTATTGAAAGAAAACATATGAAACATGATTAATACAGTAGCTTAATCATGTGAACACTCAAAAACAGTAGGTATAAATATTTGGTTGTCTCCCAACAAGCGCTTTTCTTTAATGCCTTTTTAGCTAGGCATGATGATTTCAACGATGCTCACATAAAAGTAAAGAATCGAAACACACAGAGAGCATCATGAAGCATATGACTAGCACATTTAAGCCTAACCCACTTCCTATGCATAGGGATTTCATGAGCAAATAGTTTATGGGAGCAAGAATCAACTAGCATAGGAAGGCAAAACAAGTATAATTTCAAAACTTTCAACACATAGAGAGGAAACTTGATATTATTGCAACACCTACAAGCATATGATCCTCTCTCATAATAATTTTCAGTAGCATCATGAAGGAATTCAACAATATAGCTATCACATAAAGCATTCTTTTCATGATCCACAAGCATAGAAATTTTATTACTCTCCACATAAGCAATTTTCTTCTCTTTCATAATAGTGGAAGCAAACTCAACAACATAACTATCATGAGATACTTGATTGGCATAATCCAATTGAAAATTAAAATCATGATGACAAGTTTCATATTTATCATTATTCGTTACAGCATGCATGTCATCACAATCATCATATATAGGAGGCATGCAATCATCATAATAAATTTTCTCATCAAAACTTGGGGGACTAAAAATATCATCTTCATCAAACATAGCATCCCCAAGCTTGTGGCTTTGCATATCATTTGCATCATGGATATTCATAGAATTCATACTAGCATCATTGCAATCATGCTCATCATTCAAAGATTTTATGCCAAACATTTTATTGAATTCTTCTTCTATCAATTGAGCACAATTTTCCGCTCCATCATTTTCAAGAAAAACATTATAGAGACGAATAATATGAGGCAACCTCAATTCCATTTTTTTGTAGTTTTTCTTTTATAAGCCAAACTAGTGATAAACAATAAACTAAAAGATTCAACTGCAAGATCTAAAGATATACCTTCAAGCACTCACCTCCCTGGCAACGGCGCCAGAAAAGAGCTTGATGTCTACTACACAACTTGTTCTTGTAGACTCGTGTTGGGCCTCCAAGCGCAGAGGTTTGTAGGACACTAGCAATTTTCCCTCAAGTGGATGACCTAAGGTTTATCAATCCGTGGGAGGCGTAGGATGAAGATGGTCTCTCTCAAACAACCCTGCAACTAAATAACAAAGAGTCTCTTTTGTCCCCAACACACCCAATACAATGGTAAATTGTATAGGTGCACTAGTTCGGCAAAGAGACGGTGATACAAGTGTAGTATGGATAGTAGATATAGGTTTTTGTAGTGCGAACAATAAAAAATAGCAAGGTAGCAAGTACCAAAAGTGAGCATAAATGGTATTGCAATGCTTAGAAACAAGGCCTAGGGTTCATACTTTCGCTAGTGCTATCTCTCAATAATGCTAACATAATTGGATCATATAATCATCCCTCAACGTGCGATAAAGAATCACTCCCAAGTTCCTATTTGCGGAGAACATAAGATAGAAATTGTTTGTAGGGTACGAAACCACCTCAAAGTTATCCTTTCCGATCGATCTATTGAGCTATTCCTATAATTGACACAAACAGCCCTAGAGTTCGTACTAAAATAACACCATATGATATGAATCAACCAACTCTAATGTCACCTAGATACTCCAATGTCACCACAAGTATCAGTGAGTTGATTATTCGATATGCATCAAACAACTTCATAATCATAATATTCAATCCACACAAAGAACTTCAAGGAGCACCCCAAAGTTTCTATCGGAGAAAAGATAATGAAAACGTGCATCAACCCCTATGCATAGATTACCCCAATGGCACCTCGGGAATCTGCAAGTTGAGTGCCAAAACATATATCAAGTGAATCAATATAATACCCCATTGTCACCACGGGTAATCATATGCAAGACATACATCAAGTGTTCTCAAATCTGAAATATTCAATCCGATAGTAGTGAAACCTCAAAGGTAAAAACTCAATTCATCACAACAAGATAGAGAGGGAGAAACACCATATGATCCGACTATATTAACAAAGTTCGCGGTACATCAAGATCGTTCCAAATCAAGAACATGAGAGAGAGAGATAAAACACATAGCTACTGGTACAAACCCTCAGCCCCGAGGGTGAACTACTCCCTCCTCGTCATGGAGACCGGCGGGATGATGAATATGACCTCCGGTGATGATTCCCCCCTCCGGCAGGGTGCCGGAAAAGGGCTGTAGATGAGATCGTGGAGGTACAGAGGCTTGCGGCGGCGTAAAAACTCATCTAGGTTAACTTTCGGGGGTTTCTGAATATATATGATTTTTCAGCGTTGGAATCACGCAAAGAGGTGCCACAGGGGGCCCACGAGGCACCAGGGCGTGCCTGGGGGGGCAGGCGCGCCCAGGTGGCTCGTGGGGCCCCTGTGGCTCTTCTGCTGCTTCCCCGAAGCTTCCTGGGTCCGTTTCCTTCCAGAAAAAATTGTCAAAAAGTTTCGCTGCATTTGGACTTCATTTGATATGGATTTTCTGGAAAACCAAAAACAAGCAGAAAACAGCAACTGGCACTGGGCACTAGGTCAATATGTTAGTCCATAAAAATCATATAAAAGCCATATAAAAGTGCACCAAAATCATACAAAACTATAATAAACATGGCATGAATACTTCATAAATTATAGATACGTATCAGAGACCCTCTATATGAAAAACATGGTGCAACTCTGAAGCACAAGTGTGACACCCTGGTTTTGACCACTTTTTCTTTTCGAATATTTTCTGGGATTATTTGCCTTTCTGAATGATTTTTGAATTTGGTTTATTGGTTTGGACTTGAGGGATTCTTTGAAATTTCTTTCTAAGTGATCCAACACCCTCAACACCTTGCCAATATCTTGTCTAACACCCTTTGACCTAAACCCTAATTTTATTCTTCCAAAATATTTCATTTATCCCTCTGGAAATGTCTATCTTCACTATGGGTTGTGAAGCAACCTATAGTTTTGCTTGTCAGAAAATTCCAAAATTAATACCACATATTCTTGACATCATCAACTTCCACAATCTCCAAAAATATTTCATTGTCCAGTACAAAATTTCGTCCAGAATATTCCTTTTACCTTCTAGACAGAATTGACCCTTTGTGAAGCAACATATAATTCCATGAATCGGAAAATTCCCAAATTAATCCATGGGATACTAGGAGTCATATCTTTCCACAATCTCTAAAAACATCTCCTAGTCCAGTGCAATTTTTCAGCAAAAATATTCTGACAAGCTTCTGGTCATTTCAGACCTTTGTGAAGGAAGTACCATCTAGGAGTACCCATTTGATCTGAAATTTTTATGGCATATTGCCACTACCAAATAACCTCCCAATACCCATTTTCAACTCCAGAAATGCATCCATGTGAGTGCAACAACCTCACCAAGTTTCTAGACCATATTGTGAGTTGTACATGAACTATGCACAAATCTTTGCAAAAGTTTCTCAAAACCCTCCAGTATGTAGTCCTTCCAACCTAGAATACCCCAGACAGCTCATTTGGCTTGGAGCACAACTCACCTCTTCTCTAGATCTCTCCCAAGTTGCTGACCAGAAAATGTTCTTGATGCTACCACTCAGCTCAGGATGAATCTGGTCAAACCAGTGGCACGGGGAGGCTACGTGGCCTAGGGTCGACGCACCAGACACGTCTTGGCAGGCCAGCTCGCGTCGTGTGCACCAATGCATGCGGTAACCACGCAGCCAGCGCTGCCAAACGCGCGCTCTGAGCGCCGCCAGGCACGGGTCACATCGGAGAGCGTCGACCTCGTCGCCGTACCGTGTCCGCTCGCGCCGACAACCTCCCCGCCATCCACGTAGCCGCTCTGGAGTCTTCCCCTCACCGGAATCGTCCTCGCCGGCCGCCACCGAACGCCGCACTGTTGCGCCCGTGCTGCTACTGTGGCTGAGCTGGCCGTCTTCTTGCCCGCGTGCCGCCACTGCGCGCATTAACTTCCTCTGCCCTCCTCCATCACCTCGCCCCGCCCTGCGACAGCCACCTCGCCGTCCTTGCTCCGGCGATGAGTCCGTGGCGCCGCTCGGCTCTACTGCCTCTCCCCGCCTATAAATAGCGACGCCCAGCTCGTCCCAGCACCTCACCCCACTCCCTCCACCTCCAATCAAGCCCCAGCTCGCCGAACAAGGCCGGGAGGCCCTCTGGCCTCGCATCTCGCCGGAGCTCTGCCGCCAAGCTAGCTCCGCCACCCAGCTAGTTCCACCCCACCCCAGCCTCGCCCGACTCCACCCCGAGCTCAGCAAGCTCTCCTGGTGCTCCTCGATCCCTTGCCCAGCCGGAACGCTGCCAGAGTTGCCGTCCCCGACGACCACCAAAAGCAGCTACCGCCGGAGAGGGAGGGGGCGATGCCGTTAGGCCACCTCCGGAGAAGCTACGGGTACGGGGTGAACCGCCGTCGACCGCTCGATCCATCCCAGCCGTTTCCCGACCTCGCCGCCGTCGCTATCGCCGGCAATCGCCATCGGTGAGCCGCCCCGTCTCCGTTCTCCCTCTATGTCTTTTAAATCTGACAGAGGGCCCCACCCGTCAGCGGCTCAGGCCTGCGCCCGAAGCGGTATAAGTGGAGGCGCCCCTCCACTTTACGTCTTTGACGTGGCCCGCTGGGGGGTTTTCTGTTTTTGTTTAAATTCATTTTTAATCCAGAAATTTGACCAAACTTTGACCAGCTCTAGTTTTTAAACCACAAGTCCAATTGAATTGATTCTTTTTGCAATAGTTTTGTATTGAGCCCCTCTATTTTCTGACCAAAGTTGGTATTTTTCCAACATGTGCAGAATTTTTGGCAACTAGAAAGGCTTTATGTGACATTTTCTTTTGCTATTTAAAAATATTTTCAGAAGGAAATTACTGTGGGATTGAAGACCAGGAGTTTTTTGACACTCCACTTGAGCAAGGCAAGCCACATCATCCATTGCATAAGCCATTGCAATAGTATTGGCTTTATAATGGATTATTTTGCACTTAATTCAATTTAAATATGCCATATTCTATATTGATTGATATCTTTCATGAACCCTGCCATGTTAGTTCATTTATTTAATATAGCTAATATGACAAGTAATTTTACATGTTGAATATCAATTGATGGTTGATCAAGTGCCACCGACCCGGACTTACCCGTGCAACCACATCTGCCGGAATGGGACGGCCTTGACTTGGTCTGACCGTGTGCTCTTTTACCGGTACCACCAAAGAGGGGAGGTTATGCGTGCGTGCTGCCCTGCTCAGGTAGACGACGATAACCTCGTGAGCCCAAGTTGAGTTATTTGCCGGCGTCCCCGTTTGGGACAGTTTAGTTGGCCACGACGGTGGCAGGTGTCAGGTGTGACATAGGGGCCACCAGGGCATGACTCGGACGGGGGATGATTGTCGGTGGTATGATAGAAGGGTCACGGGTTAGGCAAGTTTCGTTGGACGAATGTCCATGGTGTGGGTAACGTGCGCAACCTCTGCAAAGTGTAAGAGTCTATTCGAATAGCCGCGTCCACGGTAATGGACACAGTCCGCACTAGGTCACACTGTGGTGTCAACCGTAATAATAATGATGATGGAAGAACTTGTCTTAAGCTCAGAGGTGACCGATGGGTCACGAGTGTTCCGGAGGTCATGGTGTGAACCCGGAAGAGAGTAAGTTGGTAATAGTAGGTGATCATCTTAAAGCATTGAACCTATTCATTGCCATGCTATTGTTTGCTGCACTGTTTTGGTTGCTGTGAGCTTGCGAGTACATTCCAAGTACTCACCTGGCATATCATGCCAGATGCAGGAGAAGCCGAGGATGGAGATCCCGATGGTTTGTGCTACGCTAACTAGATCGTGTCCCAGCAGTGTCCCTATGGGATGGAGTGTCCCACATGATGTTCCGCTATGCTGTAGTCTTTCCACTAGTATCGAGGCCCTTGAGATGGTTCATAAATAATGTAGATACTATCATAGCACGAGTAGTGCTCCTGGCCTCACTATCCTATGTAATATCCGAGCTTGTACTTGTATCAAATCAATAAAGATCAGTTCTGTTCTGTTCCAAGTTGTTGTGTGTTTCCAGAAGACATGATCTCTGGGTTGGGAACACAGGGTAAACCAGTCCTCTGAGCCGGGGTGTCACAACGCTTGGTATCAGAGCCGTGCTGACTGTAGGACACCCTAGTTAACCCTGCGCTAGAATCTCGATTAGTGTAGAGTTTTGGTGTGTGTTTTGCTTGATGTAGTTGCTTGTTGCATAGTATGAGTGTAGATGGCACCGGTTCTGTACCACTACAACCATGAGCCGGCAGCATTCACTTTTCCGGTACTACTTCGCAGCGTCTGGCTTCGGCTCTATCCTAATGGCGAAGACCTAGTGTATCAGGTGTTCCGAGAGCAGCTTGCAGATTCGGTGTACGAGTACCACGCTGAGGCCTTCCTTAATGCGAGTTCAGAGATTGGCAGCTATTCTCGCTCTTCCAAGGGTGGAACTGCTTCTACTCCCAATCTGGCGATTCAGTTTGCCACTATGGAGGCTCTTACTGACTTGCGCTTCCACGAGGTCGAGATGCAGACACACCCAGGTTTCTTTCACTATCCCACCCTGTCGCCTACGACAGGGCGAGTCCTTTTTGCGCCTGTTGATCCGGCGAGTGATCGTGCGACTGGTGTTTTATCCCGTTATCTGAACGCCAGTTATCGTATGATCATCTCCTTGGCTGAGGAGCTGTCCCGTGCCCAAGAGGCACTTGCAGCAACTACTGCAGCACCGTCTCCTCCTCCTCCTGCGTTTTCACCTATGTATACACCGCCTGTTCCACCTCCACGTATGCCTGAGACTCCTTCTAGCTCGCTCGGACAGCCAGGTACTTCGTCTGGTATCCGACATGAGACCCCAGCTGAGTGGGCCTCGCTGCTAGCCATTCCAGCTGCTCCGATGCTGAGGCGTCGTGCTTCTTCTTCCTCAGAGGGAGAACCTTCCCATCAGCGTCGTCGTGTTTCCTTTGATCCGGAGGATGTGATCCACATCATCAGCTCCGATTCCGAGGCAGAGTCAGATGACGAGGAGTCTTCAGTCTGCCAGTGTCCGTGTCACCCGCGCTACTAGAGTAGGTTCTTGAGTTTCAGCATGTGTATGCATCGTAGCATCTTTGCATATGTCAACTGCCGTATGAGCAGTACCAGTCATGATATCCTCTACTAGTTTGCTATGTATGATGTTGGGTTGCCTTGTATAATTATGTTGCTTTTCTCGTTTTCCTTTGATTTTGTTTTCTTGGTGTCACATTGTCGTATTTCCCCTATGGATGTTGCTCATCAATTCGGTGTTTTGCAATGGGAACGGTTATAGGATGAAGAGGTGTAGTAATCAAGGCGGCGATGGAACTCTGATCCGTCGATCCGCCAGACAGGCAGGACAACCACTAGAAGATTTGCCACCTCCACCACCACAACCACCGACCAATGATCAGATTATGAGGATGTTTGAGGAGAAAAGAAATCAGGATCTCATGGAGTTTCTGAAGAGTATGCAGACTATGGTAGGACAGAATCAGAACCATGGGATGCACTCCAAGCTGTCTGATTTTCACCGTACTGAGCCACCCAGTTTCGGTCAAGCTGTTGATCCAATGGAAGCTGATGATTGGCTGAGGACCATGGAAAAGAAGCTGGAAATAGCTCGTTGTGATGAGTCAGACAAGGTTCCTTTTGTTACTCACTACCTTGAAGGGCCGGCAGCCATATGGTGGGATAATACAAAAACTGTATGGCCGTCTGAAGAAAATATTACCTGGGAGAAATTTAAGGAGGTATTTTCAAGGTACCATATTCCCACTGGCATAATGAAGGTAAAGCAGAGGGAATTCCATGCTCTTACTCAAGGAAATATGACAGTTGGTGAGTACCTGAACAAATTCAATAACTTGGCACGGTACTCCACCCATGATGTGTCCACGGAGGAAAGGAAGATAGATCGATTCCTAGGAGGACTCAACCATGCCCTCCATTGTCAGCTCTGCATGCTGGATTTTCCGGACTTTCAGACCCTGGTAAACAAAGCTTTCATAGCTGAATGGGAGTATAAGTCCGGATATGATGACCGCAAGCGTAAGTTTGAACCCAAAAAGGACAACCGCGAGCAGTTTGTGCAGAAGCCACGCATCTGGCAACCGGTTCAGCCTGAGTACAAGCCTACCTGGAACAATGGCAATAATAACAACAAGCCAAGTAACCAGGACAACACCTATGGCAAGCAGCCAGTACTAGAAGACTGTCGACGCAACAACACTTGTTTCACTTGCGGACAAGGCGGGCATTATTCCAAGCAGTGCCCTACAAGAGCTGGGAAGCCACAGTCCGACTTAAGGCCACAAGTCAACAACATTGGACGCCGCCCCAATCCAAACTTCTGTCGCGGCCAAGTCCATCATATCTCTGCTAAGGAAGCCCGCGAAGCACCAGATGTGGTCCTTGGTATGTTTTCTGTTAACGACATACCCGCAATAATTTTATTTGATTCCGGGGCTTCCCATTCGTTTATTTCGCGGATTTTTGCCACCATACACAAATTCTCTCTGTCACTTTTGGACAAAATCATGGTGGTACAATCCCCTGGCTCCATGCTCAGAACAAATGTCATATATAAGGACCTGGAAATCTTAATACATGGAGTTAAGTTTCCAGCCACCCTTGTCGCCATTGAATCCCCTGGACTGGACATAATACTGGGGATGGACTGGTTGACTCTGCATCAGGTTTGCATCAATTGCGCCACCAGGACAGTGACATTGGTTAATCCAGCAGGCCAAATAGTTCAGTTTACTGCCAGCAGAATGATGTCAAAGAGAGGAATGGCATTCAAGACCACCGTTACAGATACGAACCTGATTCCGGTAGTCAGTGAATTCCCAGATGTGTTCCCTGAGGAACTACCAGGAATGCCACCCGACCGGGAACTGGAATTTGCCATTGATGTTATTCGCGGAACTGCTCCAATATACAAGAAGTACTACCATATGCCATCCACAGAGCTGGTGGAACTAAAGAAACAGCTGGATGAATTGCTACAGAAGGGGTACATTCGCCCAAGCATCTCACCATGGGGATCACCCGTACTATTTGTCAAGAAGAATGATGGCAGTCTACGGATGTGCGTGGACTATCGCCCGCTGAATGAAGTCGTGATTAAAAATAAGTACCCGCTCCCTTGTATTGATGACTTGTTCGACCAATTAAGCGGAGCCCGGGTATTTTCCAAGATTGACCTCCAAACAGGATATCACCAATTAAAAATCAGGAAAGAGGATATCCCCAAGACAGCCTTCACCACTCGATATGGTCTGTACGAATTTACAGTCATGTCATTTGGGCTGACCAATGCCCCAGCTTACTTCATGAGCATGATGAACAAAGTCTTCATGGACTTTTTGGACAAGTTTGTAGTGGTGTTCATCGATGATATCCTTATATACTCCAAAGATGAAGAAGAACACAAACAACACCTCCGTGCTATCCTGGAAAGATTAAGGACCCATCACTTTTATGCCAAGTTCAGCAAGTGTGAATTTTGGCTAAGAGAGGTGGGATTTCTGGGGCACATTCTGTCAGAACAAGGTGTGGCTGTCGACCCCAGCAAAGTGACTGTCGTATTAAACTGGAAGACACCAGCCACGGTAACTGAAGTCCGCAGTTTCCTGGGATTGGCAGGTGTGACACCCTGGTTTTCGCTCCTTGTTTTTTTCCTTCGCTGGATTGGACTCCCGTCTTTTTTTTTGATGTTATCGGATTTTATCTCGCTCTTGGGTATATGGAGATGGTCGTTTAGCTTTGCCTATCCTATCAGACCAGAGATTCTTTCCAACCTAACTTGGCCACCCAAATTATATTCCCAGGATTATGCCGCCAAAACCCTATCTTCCGAGTTACCGGAAGGGAACCCTAGTTTCTTCCGTTACAAAGGAACCCTAATTTTCCTTGATCTGTTGCCTCCCAAACTTTTCCCAGTGATCATCCCACATCTATAAACCCTGGATATGCAAAAATATTGCCAAGTCATTTGCAATATTTTTCATTTAAAATTAATTCCTTTTTCTGCTGTTTAAAGGAATTAAATCCAGGAAAATATCTATCCATCTCCAAAGTTCATGAAAACTTGTGGAGATATTCTTTGTGACCATATTGAGCTCTCATAAAAATATTGGCCATAATTAAATAAGGGAAATTGCATTTTCCTATTTAAAGCCAATATTGCATTTTGGGCACTTTCCAAAGGAGCTACCATTTTGGTAGCCAGGAAAAATCCCAAATAATTTGTGGAGCTTCTCCTATCCATATATTCACCATTTCCATCAAGAACCCATGTTCCATAGTTCAAATATTGAGCACAACATCCAATTCTTGTCTCTGGACTTATTTTGAGGTTGTAAAGCAACTATATTTTATATTGCGTCAAAATCCTTGAAATTAATCCAGGACCTCACATTACCTATATTATGTGAGCATGAAAAAATTCACATCATTTTATCTAGCCAATTTCTCCCAAAAATTCCATCTAGTTTCTGTCCAGCAGGAAGCTCTATGAAGGAAGTACCGCTTTGGTATGTCCAAATGCTATGCCATTTTACCAGTGTCTCCATGATTCTAAATCATCACTCTCCACCAAAATTAAGCTTCTTCCATGAAGCCATTTGAGCACAACATCATAATTTAGTTTTTGGACCAAATATTGCATTGTAAAGGAAGTGCATGCAAAACTGGTCCAAATGGCTTCAAATTTTGCAAGCACCTACTCCTTTCTACCACAATTCATTGTGGCAAGAATCCAACTCTAGTACTTCAGCCATTTCTCTAGAAACCTCCATCCAAGTTTCTGTCCAGAATCTTGTTTTGGAAAAATTCAACAGCTCAGCGTCCTCCAGCAGATTCCAGATGATCCTGGCACTTATTTGAGCTTTGAGTCATGAGGGGGACAAGGATTGGGCAGCAGACATGCGCCAGGGCGTGCCATGGCCATGGTGACCATGCCATGGACACGGCCAAACACGCGCTCTGCGCGCTGGCGACGTCTGGTCGCATCGGGCAGGCCGGCTCAGGCCACCATGGCTTGTCCACTCGTGCCGACTGCACTCCCCTCCGTCCACGCACCCCTCCTCCAGCAACTTCCCCCTCGGCCGCTTCCTCGCCGGGCCGCGACAAGCGCCGCCGTACCGCCACTGTAACCGCACAGCCGACGCCGTATCCGGACAAAGCCGAGGCTTCTCGAGCTTCCCAGCGCAGCTCCTCTGCTCCTCCGTGACGCTCCCCGACGCCGCGCGCCAGCCAGAGCCATCGCTTTCGAGCTCCAGGACTACGGCCAGCTCATCCCGCGGCATCCTTATCAGCTCCTCGCCGTCCGGCTATAAATAACCGCTCCCGAGCCTCCCTGGAGCACTCACACAGCCTCTCCTCTCCCTCTAGTTCACATCCACGCCCTCGCCCGGACGTACCCCTGGCCGGAGCGCCGCAATTTAGCCATGGCCGCCACCCACGGCCACCACCGTAGCCCCGCAACCAGCCCACCCCAGCGCCAGTGGAGCTGCCCACGAGAAGCGCCGCATGCCGGAGAGCCCTCCCATGCCCTCGCCGAACCCATTCCCCCACCCGAACCCCTCCTCTGGCCGGAGCCACCACCCACTGCCGCGCACCCAGCCCTCCCTGGCGGCCCCACGACCCACCACTAGAGCTGTGGCTCGCCGGCGACCCCAGCTGTGCCATCGCCTGCCCCAGAGCCCGTCAGAGTGCCGGAATCACGCCGGAGCCGATTGCCCAGCCGCGGCCATCGGGAAGAGAGGAGAGGAGGAGGAAGAAGAGGAGGAGGAAGGAGAGAGAGAGAGCTGACCGGTGGGGCCCGGACCCACCCGTCAGTGAGGGAGGGAGACACCAGCGTGGTTAAGTGGAGGCGGCTTCGCCAGGGTTCGTCTTCCCGCAGCGGAAGCGCACTCTGAGAAAGGCGCCTTCTCCTTGGGCCGGCCCAATGCAGCAGCAATAGCAGCCGCGGCAGTCTCGTCCCAAGCCAGCCCTGTGGAACAGTGCTATTTCTTTTTTTCAGCCAAAATCTAGTCAGGGACTCATTGGTAAATATTTTGTTTACAGATCAGTCCCTGGCAATCAAACCCTCATATTTTTTCAACCACAACTCCAATTCAGGTGATTACAAAGCCCACTTTCTCAGTTCATCGAGCCCGTTCCGATGGTATCCCTTTCACCATGGTTACACACTCTAAAAATGACAATTTTACCCCTGCCCTAAATTCAGCCCCTCCGAGAGGGAATCTTCTCCGGCGAATCTTTCTGTGAGATGATCGCACTTCCCTCCGGTGAATTCATCGACCCCTAGGCAAGCCGACCGTTTGATATATGCCCTAAAGCATTGCTCTGTGTTATTCTTGCGTGTCTAATTAATGAATATGCCTATGTTAGAAATAATTGAACTACTGCTAGGTTGAACTTGCTATTTGCATTACCTGCTAAGGCTCATCATATTATCGCACTAGTGACTCGTAGGTGACAATGTGGATATAGGTCGTTATGTTTTCATCATGCATTACTATTGTTATTGTAATGATTAAGAATATGACTTAATAATGACAACCTCCTCCCTCGGCTGGATCGAGTCATAGTGCCACTGAACCGAACTCATCAGTGCAGCCACATTTGCCTTTATGGGAAGGCCCTAACCTGGTCTATTGTCTTGCCTCTTATCGGTACCTCCAAAGAGGGAAGGTTATGCGTGCGTGCTACCCTGGCCCGGTAGGCGGCGATAACCTTGTCAGCCCAGGTTATATGCGCATGGGTCCCTGTTTGGGACAGTTTAGTTTGGCCACGACGGTGGCAGGTGTCAGGAGTGACACAGGGGCCACCTAGAACATGACCCAGAAGGGGTATGGTTGTCGGTGGGACCGTAAGAGTGCCAGGCAATAGACAAGTTTTGTTGGAGCAGCACCGGTCCACCCGAATGGGAGCATGTACTGATGTACGAGGCCAGGAGCTCCATAGTGTGGGTAAAGTGCGCAACCTCTGCAGAGTGTAAATCTATTCGAATAGCCGCGTCCTCGGTCATGGGACACAGTTCGTACTAGGTCACACTATTTGGTCTATGTCGAGTCTGGAGGAACAAACTATATAATGTTACCGCTAAGACTGAACCAAAGAATGGTAAGGTTTGTCAGAATTGCAGTATAGAGACATGGACATCAGATGATGTCAGGGGAATAAATGCTAGCCATGCGATGGCTATGAGGTGAGCGGTCGGACGACTACAAAGTTTGAATCAGACTTGGATCGTGAGCATATTCGGAGTATGGATTATTTACTTGATATGCTTTACCTTACTGTATTTACTCCAGTAGTTATCATGCTAGATAATCCTGCTATGACATGATGATTAATGCTGCTAGATGATTAATCTTGCTAGATAATCATGTCATAATGTGATGGTTAATACTACTAAGATAACAAGTGCATGCTTGAATGCCATGGATTGCATTGCTTGGTGTATATGTTGGTTTGGTTTGCTTGCGAGTACATTCAAAAGTACTCAGCGGCCTTAAATGTGGCCATGTTCACCTAAGGATCCGACGTCCACTAGTGAGGAGCCGGAGTGTTCGCGGGCTAGAAGAGTAACCCAGTCAGATCCCTGTGGAGTGGAGCCGCACCAAGACCATGTTGCCTTAGATAGAGCTTTTTCGCTGCCTTCACCCTTGTAAAATATCATGTAAGACTTATATACCCATTAATAGAAATGCCTGTGTTCATGATACTTGTTGTAAAGGCACGTGCCAGTGTGATTTCCTGGGCTGGTGTGTGCGGCGACCGTCTGGCTACAGTGGTATTCAGGCGGGGCGCCACAGCAGGCTACTATCGTCGTTTCATTGAAGGCTTCTCTAAGATAGTCCAACCACTGAGAGAATTGTTGAAGAAGAATCACAAGTTTGTCTGGACGAAAGAATGTGATAGCAGCTTTATGGAGCTAAAGACGAGGCTAACTACGGCCCCTGTCTTAATTCTTCTAGACATTCACAAGAGCTTTGACATATACTGTGATGCTTCCAGGCATGGGATTGGCTGCGTATTAATGCAAGAAGGAAAGGTTGTAGCATATGCATCAAGACAACTATGACCCCACGAAGAGAATTACCCCACTCATGATTTAGAATTGGCAGCCGTGGTTCATGCCCTGAAAATTTGGAGGCATTATCTCATTGGGCAGCGCTGTGAGATATACACAGACCACAAGAGTCTCAAGTATATTTTCCCACAACCCGATCTCAATCTTAGACAGAGAAGATGGCTAGAACTGGTCAAGGACTATGACCTTGGGATCAATTACCATCCGTGAAAAGCCAATGTAGTCGCCGATGCCCTCAGCAGGAAACCAGGCACCGTGAATGCAATAATTGAGGGTATCCATCCGAGGTTACAAGAAGAGTTTGCCAAGCTTAACTTGGTACTTTGCGGCCCAATTAGCCCGGATACGTTGGAAATCACTCTAACCCTTATGGAAGAAATTAAGAAAGCTCAGAAAATAGACAAGGGCATACAAGTGATCAAGGAGAACATACAGCAAGGAATGTCCAAGTCCTTCCATCTTGACGATCAGGAAACAGTATGGTTTGACAACTGAATATGTGTGCCTGATCAAGAAAACCTGAGACAGAAATATTACGAGAGGCACATGAATCTGCATATTCCATTCACCCGGGAGGAACAAAAATGTACCAGGACCTAAGGGAAACTTTTTGGTGGCCAGGAATGCAAAAAGACATCGCCTACTACGTTGCATGTTGCGATATATGCAACAAGGTTAAGGATGAGCACCAGAAACCAGCTGGACTGTTACAGCCCTTACAGGTTCCCCAATGGAAGTGGGATGACATATGTATGGACTTCATCGTTGGGTTACCCAAGTCAATGAGAGGTCATGATGCCATCTGGGTTATCGTGGATATACTCACTAAAGTGGCTCATTTTATCCCAGTAAAGACTACCTTCAGGGCTGACCAACTCGCACAACTTTATATGTCCCGAATAGTTAGCCTTCATGGAGTACCCAAGTCCATCACGTCAGATAGAGGATCCTTGTTCACATCAGCATTCTGGCTACATTTGCATCAGGCTCTGGGCACCGTGTTGAAGCATAGCACGGCGTATCATCCACAGAAAGACGGGCAGACCGAACGAGTGAATCAAATATTGGAAGATATGCTTCGGTCTTGTGCTCTCACCTATGGACCCAAGTGGGAGGACAGCCTACCCTATGCGGAACTGTCTTACAACAATAGTTATCAGGCAAGTCTCAAGATGTCACCGTTTGAAGCATTGTATGGGCGTAAATGTCGCACCCCCTTAAACTGGTCACCGACAGGAGACAGCCGTATCTTTGGCACATATTTGATGCTCGAGGCTGAGAAGCAAGTTAAGGAGATTCAGGAGCATCTTCGAGCAGCCAAATCCCGTCAAAAGAGTTACTATGACCCCAAACACCGGGAAGTAACCTTTGAGCCAGGAGAGTATGCTTACCTCCGAGTAACTCCGATGAAAGGGGTAAAGAGGTTTCATACCAAGGGAAAACTTGCGCCCAGATATATCGGTCCCTTCCCAGTGATTGCTAGAAGAGGCAGGGTAGCCTACCAGTTATAGCTACCACCAAAGTTGTCTGAGGTTCACGATGTCTTTCACATATCACAATTGAGAAAGTGCATTGCACCTCCGATCAAACAGGCAGATATGAGTGAACTAGAGTTAACCAAGGATCTGACTTATGAGGAAAAGCCTGTCAGAATTCTGGATGAGATGGAAAGAACCACTAGGAGAAAGGTGAGCAGGTTTTACAAGGTACTATGGGATCATCATGCCGAGGAAGAGGCTACCTGGGAAAGAGAGGATTTTCTGAGATCAGCATACCCATATTTGTTCCCTGAGCAACCGAATCTCGAGGACAAGATTCATCCTAAGGGGGGTAGGTTTGTGACACCCTGGTTTTGACCACTTTTTCTTTTCGAATATTTTCTGGGATTATTTGCCTTTCTGAATGATTTTCGAATTTGGTTTATTGGTTTGGACTTGAGGGATTCTTTGAAATTTCTTTCTAAGTGATCCAACACCCTCAACACCTTGCCAATATCTTGTCTCACACCCTTTGACCTAAACCCTAATTTTATTCTTCCAAAATATTTCATTTATCCCTCTGGAAATGTTTATCTTCACTATGGGTTGTGAAGCAACCTATAGTTTTGCTGGTCAGAAAATTCCCAAATTAATACCACATCTTCTTGACATCATCTACTTCCACAATCTCCAAAAATATTTCATTGTCCAGTACAAAATTTTGTCTAGAATATTCCTTTTACCTTCTGGACAGAATTGACCCTTTGTGAAGAAACATATAATTCCATGACTCAGAAAATTCCCAAATTAATCCCTGGGATACTAGGAGTCATATCTTTCCACAATCTCTAAAAACATCTCCTAGTCCAGTGCAATTTTTTAGCAAAAATATTCTGACAAGCTTCTAGTCATTTCACACCTTTGTGAAGGAAGTACCATCTAGGAGTACCCATTTGATCTGAAATTTTTATGGCATATTGCCACTACCAAATAACCTCCCAATACCCATTTTCAACTCCAGAAATGCATCCATGTGAGTGCAACAACCTCACCAAGTTTCTGGACCAGATTGTGAGTTGTACATGAACTATGCACAAATCTTTGCAAAAGTTTCTCAAAACCCTCCAGTATGTAGTCCTTCCAACCTAGAATACCCTAGACAGCTCATTTGGCTTGGAGCACAACTCACCTCTTCTCGAGATCTCTCCCAAGTTGCTGACCAGAAACTGTCCTTGATGCTACCACTCAGCTCAGGATGAATCTGGTCGAACCAGTGGCACGGGGAGGCTACGTGGCCTAGGGTCGATGCACCAGACATGGCTTGGTAGGCCAGCTCGTGCCGTGTGCACCAATGCACACGGTGACCACGCGGCCAGCGCTGCCAAATGCGCGCTCTGAGCGCCGCCAGGCACGGGTCACGTCGGAGCGCGACGACCGCGTCGCCGTACCGTGTCCGCTCGCGCCGACAACCTCCCCGCCATCCACGTAGCCGCTCTGGAGTCTTCCCCTCGCCGGAATCGTCCTCGCCGGCCGCCATCGAACGCCGCACTGTTGCGCCCGTGCTGCTACTGTGACTGAGCTGGCCGTCTTCTTCCCCGCGTGCCGCCACTGCGCGCATTAACTTCCTCTGCCCTCCTCCGTCACCTCGACCCGCCCCGCGACAGCCACCTCACCGTCCATGCTCCGGCGACGTGTCCACGGCGCCGCTTGGCTCCAGTGCCTCTCCCCGCCTATCAATAGCGACGCCCAGCTCGTCCCAGAACCTCACCCCACTCCCTCCACCTCCAATCGAGCCCCAGCTCGTCGAGCCAAGGCCGGGAGGCCCTCTGGCCTCGCATCTCACTGGAGCTCTGCCACCAAGCTAGCTCTGCCACCCAACTAGTTCCACCCCACCCCAACCTCGCCCGACTCCACCCCGAGCTCAGCAAGCTCTCCTGGTGCTCCTTGACCCCTTGCCCAGCCGGAACGCTGCCAGAGTTGCCGTCCCCGACGACCACCGAAAGCAGCCACCGCCGGAGAGGGAGGGGGCGACGCCGTTAGGCCACCTCCGAAGAAGCTACGGGTACGGGGTGAACCGCCGTCGACCGCTCGATCCATCCCAGCCGTTTCCCGACCTCACCGCCGTCGCTATCGCCGGCAATCGCCGTCGGTGAACCACCCCATCTCTGTTCTCCCTCTCTCTCTTTTAAATCTGACAGAGGGCCCCACCCGTCAGCGGCTCAGGCCCGCGCCCGAAGCGGTATAAGTGGAGGCGCCCCACCACTTTACGTCTTCGACATGGCCCGCTGGGGTTTTTTCTGTTTTTGTTTAAATTCATTTTTAATCTAGAAATTTGACCAAACTCTGACCAGCTCTAGTTTTTAAAGCACAAGTCCAATTGAAATGATTCTTTTTGCAACAGTTTTGTATTAAGCCCCTCTATTTTCTGAACAAAGTTGGTATTTTTCCAACATGTGCAGAATTTTTGGCAACTAGAAAGGCTTTATGTGACATTTTCTTTTGCTATTTTAAAATATTTTCAGAAGAAATTACTGTGGGATTGAAGACCAGGAGTTTTTTGACACTCCAATTGAGCAAGGCCAGCCACATCATCCATTGCATAAGGCATTGCAATAGTATTGGCTTTATACTGGATTATTTTGCACTTAATTCAATTTAAATATGCCATATTCTATATTGATTGATATCTTGCATGAACCCTGCCATGTTAGTTCATTTATTTAACATAGCTAATATGACAAGTAATTTTACATGTTGAATATCAATTGATGGTTGATCAAGTGCCACCGACCCGGACTTACCCGTGCAGCCACATCTGCCGGAATGGGACCGCCTTGACTTGGTCTAACCGCGTGCTCTTTTACCGGTACCACCAAAGAGGGGAGGTTATGCGTGCGTGCTGCCCTGATCAGGTAGACGACGATAACCTCGTGAGCCCAAGTTGAGTTATTTGTCGGCGTCCCCGTTTGGGATAGTTTAGTTGGCCACGACGGTGGCAGGTGTCAGGAGTGACACAGGGGCCACCCAGGGCATGACTCGGACGGGGGATGATTGTCGGTGGTACGATAGAAGGGTCACAGGTTAGGCAAGTTTCGTTGGACGAATGTCCATGGTGTGGGTAACGTGCGCAACCTCTGCAGAGTGTAAGAATCTATTCGAATAGCCGCGTCCACGGTAATGGACATAGTCCGCACTAGGTCACACTGTGGGGTCAACCGTAATAATAATAATAATAATGGAAGAACTTAAGCTCAGAGGTGACCGATGGGTCACGAGTGTTTCGGAGGTCATGGTGTGAACCCGGAAGAGAGTAAGTTGGTAACAGTAGGTGATCATCTTAAAGCATTGAACCTATTCATTGCCATGATGTTGTTTGTTGCACTGTTTTGGTTGATGTGAGCTTGCGAGTACATTCCATGTACTCACCTGGCGTATCATGCCAGATGCAGGAGAAGCCGAGGATGGAGATCCCGATGGTTCGTGCTACGCTAACTATGTCGTGTCCCAGCAGTGTCCCTATGGGATGGAGTGTCCCACACGATGTTCCGCTACGCTGTAGTCTTTCCACTAGTACTGAGGCCCTTGAGATGGTTCATAAATAATGTAGATACTATCATAGCACGAGTAGTGCTCTTGGCCTCACTATCCTATGTAATATCCGAGCTTGTACTTGTATCAAATCAATAAAGATCAGTTATATTCTGTTCCAAGTTGTTGTGTGTTGCAGAAGACATGATCTCTGGGTTGGGAACACAGGGTAAACCGGTCCTCTGAGCCAGGGTGCCACAACAAGTGTGGAAAAAGATAGTAACATTGCCCCTTATCTCTTTTTCTCTCATTTATTTTATTTTTCTTTTTCTTTTTTCTCTTTTCTTTTTTTTTCTTCTTTTTTTTCATGGCTCTTTTTTGCCTCTTTTTTCGTCTGGAGTCTCATCCCGACTTGTGGGGATATCATAGCCACCATCATCCTTTCCTCACTGGGACAATGCTCTGATAATGATGATCATCACACCTCTATTTACATACAACTCAAAATTACAACTCGATACTAGAACAAAAATATGACTCTATATGAATGCCTCTGGCAGTGTACCAGGATGTGCAATGATGCTAGCGTAACATGTATGAAAAATGATGAACAGTGGCTGAGCCACAAATACTATGTCAGCTATATGATCATGCAAAGCAATATGACAATGATGATGTGTGTCATAAAAACGGAACGGTGGAAGTTGCATGGCAATATATCTCGGAATGGCTATGGAAATGCCATGATAGGTAGGTATGGTGGCTATTTTGAGGAAGATATAAAGAGGCTTATGTGTGATAGAGCGTATCATATCACGAGGTTTGGATGCACCGGCAAAGTTTGCACCAACTCCCAATGTGAGAAAGGGCAATGCACGGTACCGAAGAGGCTAGCAAATTGCGGAAGGGTGAGAGTGCGTATAATCCATGGACTCACATTAGTCATAAAGAACTCACATACTTATTGTGAAAGTTTATTAGCCCTCGAAGCAAAGTACTACTATGCATGCCCCTAGGGGGGAGGTTGGTAGGAGTTAACCATCGCGCGCCCCCGACCGCCACACAAAGGAAGTCAATCAAGAATAAATCATGCTCAAACTTCTTAGCATAACGACAGATCATACGTGCATGCTTCGGGAATCACAAACCTTAACACAATTATTCTTACTAACCCACAATTATCTACTAATACCTCCCTATATTTCCATCTTAATATCGCAAAACTATTGCAAGGAATCAAATTTATCATATTCAGTGATCTACATGAAAGTTTTTATTATATCCCTCTTGAATACCTATCATATCAGGACCAAATTCATAACCCATGCATATTACCATTGCTATCATGAGACTCTCAAAAAGATATAAGTGAAGCATGAGAGTGCAACTATTTCTTTAAAATATCATCACCGCCGTGCTCTAAAAGATATAAGTGAAGCACTAGAGCAACTGCCTAGCTCAAAAGATATAAGTGAAGCACATAGAGTATTCTAACAAATCACGAATAATGTGTGTCCCTCTCAAAAAAAAGGTGTGTTCAGCAAAGATGATTGTGACAAACTAAAAAGCAAACAAACTATTTCACAAGACGCTCCAAGTAAAACACATATCATGTGATGAATAAAAATATAGCTCCAAGTGAGTTACCGATAGATTGTAGACGAAAGAGGGGATGCCTTCCGGAGCATCCCCAAGCTTAGACGCTTGAGTATTCCTTGAATATTACCTTGGGGTGCCTTGGGCATCCCCAAGCTTAGGCTCTTGCCACTCCTTATTCCTTTGTCCATCGTAGTCTCACCCAAAACTTGAAAACTTCAGCACACAAAACTCAACAGACACCTTGTGAGATCCGTTATTATAACAAACAAATATTTAACTTTAGGTACTGTAGTAAATTGATTTATATTTAATATTGGCATAATGCTACTGTACTCCAACTTCTCCATGACTCATACCCCCCGATACGATCCATAGATTCATCAAAATAAGCAAACTATGCAATAAAAACAGAATCTGTCTAAAACAGAAAAGTCTGTAAAGATCTATTTAAAAGCCATACTTCTGTAACTCTAAAAATTCTGAAAACTTAGGACAACGTGGGAAATTCATATACCAATACTGTGTAAAAATTTCAGATTTTCTGACCCTCCAGTACAGAATTAAAATTCCAGCACTGGACGCAAAACTTTCTGTTTTCCAAACAGCATCAATTATACTATCTTCCAAATCATCCCAAAGGCGTTACTTGGCACAATCACTAGTCAAAACATAAAAACATAATCATAACAGAAGCTATAATCATGCAAACACTCAAGAACAGTAGGTAAAAGCAAAAATTTATTTTATTTATTGGGTTGCCTCCCAACAAGCTCTTTCTTTATAACCATTAAGATAGGCTTGAGATTTCAATGATGCTCATGTCAAAGACAAGAATTGAAGCACAAAGAGAGCATCATAAAACATGTGAAAAACACACTTAAGTCTAACATACTTCCTATGCATAGGCATTTTATAGGAAAACAAATTATCAAGACAAGCAATATCTAGCACATGCAAATAGGGAGAATGAAGCATTAATAATTTCAACGCAAAGAGAGGTAATTTAGTGTCATGAAAGTTTCTACAACCATATTTTCCTCTCTCATAATAATTACATGTAGGATCATAATAAAATTCAACAATATAGCTATCATATAAGATTTGATCTTCATGATCCACATGCATAAAAGTTTTATAATCTTCCAAGATAGTGGGATTAACATCAACTAAAGTCATGACCTCTCCAAACCCACTTTCATCAAAAATTTCATAAGATTGAACACTCTCCAAATATGTGGGATTCTTTTTACCTAAAGTTGACACTCTTCCAAACCCACTTTCAATATTATTGTAAACATGTTCATCACGAGGCTTAAATAAATTTTCAAGATCATACGAAGCATCACCCCAATCATGATCATTGCAATGAGTAGTGTATATAACAAAATTATCATCCCCAAGCTTGTGGCTTTGCATATTATTAGCACAATTGACATTAATAGAATTTATAATAATATCATTGCAATCATGCTTTTCATTCAAGGAGCTATCATGAATCACTTTATAAATTTCTTCTTTCAACACTTCATCACAAATTTCAGATTCATGATTTTCAAGCAAAACTTCATGGAGATAATCAAGTGCACTCAACTCACTAGCAATTTGTTCATCATAATTGGATCTTTTAAAAAGATTAGCTAGTGGATGAGGATCCATATCAATAGATTTTTAGCAAGCGAAGATGCAAGCAAATAGAAGGCACATGGCAACACAAGCAAAGATAGCACACAAAATATTTTTGTAAAATTGTTTTAGAAGTGGGGGAGATGAAAACGAGAGGCAAATGCAAATCAAAGGTAAATAAAGTAAATGCAAGTGGGTGACAGTTTGTGCGAAGGTACTTGGTAATTTTGATGATGTCTCCCCGGCAACGGCGCTAGAAATTCTTCCTGCTACTTGTAGTCTGCGTTGGTATTTCCCCGAAGAGGAGAGGATGATGCAGTACAGTAGAGATAAGTATTTCCCTCAATTAAGAACCAAGGTTATCAATCCAGTAGGAGAACCAAGCAAAATTCTGTTAAGCACACCTGCACACACACGAGCAAACACTTGCACCCAACTCAAATAAGAGGGTTGTCAATCCTCTTAGCGGTTGTTTGCAAGGATTAAATCTTATCGAGGTAAATAGATAAACTAAACTACTAATTAAATTAAAAGTAAATAAATTGCAGCAAGGTATTTTTAGGGTTTTTTATATAATAAAGATAGACCCGGGGACTATAGTTTTCACTAGAGGCTTCTCTCTTGAGCACATAAACATACGTTGGGTAAACAAATTACTGTTGGGCAATTGATAGAAAAGCAAATAATTATGACGGATTCATGGCAATGATCATGTATATAGGCATCACGTCCGAGACAAGTAGACCGTCTCCTGCCTGCATCTACTACTATTACTCCACCCATCGACCGCTATTCAGCATGCATCTAGGGTATTAAGTATGAAACGGAGTGACGCCTTAAGCAAGATGACATGATGTAGAGAAGCAAATTCAAGCAATATGAATAAAACCCATCTTTTTATCCTTAATGGCAACAATACAAATATGTGTCATGTCCCTTTCTGTCACTGGGATTGAGCACCGCAAGATTGAACCCGTCACAAAGCACCTCTCCCATTGCAAGATAAATCAATCTAGTAGGCCAAACTAAACCGATAGATCGGAGATAAATACAAATCTATAACAATCATGCATAAAAGAGTTCAGAGAAGACACAAATATTTCTCATGAATAATCTGATCATAAACTCACAATTCATAGGATCCCAACAAACACACTGCAAAAGAAGATTACATCGGATAGAACTCCAAGAATATCGAGGAGAACATTGTATTGAAGATCAAAAAGAGAGAAGAAGACATCTAGCTACTAGCTATGGACCCGTAGGTCTGTGGTAAACTACTCACACATCATCGGAAGGGCAGTAAGATTGATGTAGAAGCCCTCCGTGCTCGATTCCCTCTCCGACAGAGTACCGGAAAAGGCCTCCAGATGGGATGGCAGAAGAACAGAGGCTTGCGGCGGCAGAAAGGTTTTCTCTTCTGGCTCTCTGGGGGTTTCCCAATATTTGTGAATTTATAGAAGTGAAATTAGGTCAAACAGAGTCACGTGGGCTCCACAAGGTAGCACAGCGCCCCCCACTAGGGCGCGCCCTAGTGCCTTGTGAAGCCTCCGTGAGGCTTCTGGCCTCCTCCCGAAGCTTTCCAGGTTTCTTTTGTCCAGAAAAAAATCTCCAAAAAGTTTCGTGGCATTTGGACTTCATTTGGTACAGTTTCTCTGAAAAGCCAAAAACAAGCAGAAAACAGCAACTGGCACTAGGCACTGGGTTAATATGTTAGTCCTAAAAAATGATATATAATTGCATATAAAAACATCCAAGATTGATACTATAATAGCATGGAACAATAAAAAATTATAGATACGTTGGAGACGTATCACTCCACAGTCGCGTCCTCGCCGCCTCCTGGAGCATGCGCCGGTGCCATCGGGGGACTGCGGGAAATGGGAGAAATTCATTTTTCAGCAAATTTTAGATGAAAACGACAAACCCAAATTCAAAAAATTGCATGAAAATTGATCAATATTTCCCAAAATTTTGAAATAAACAAGAGCAAAAGTGTATGTAGAATCTTTAGCAAATATATGTGTAAAAATTGTACAATTCATGCATAAAAAGTCGGATTTACTCCTTCACGAGCGAGCGCCGCGGCACTCGATGCCCACGCGGAAAGTGTTGGATGGTTGCATGTAATGTGGGGCCAAGTATTTTACCTCTAGTGCAACCGTGGGCTTGGTGCCTTTCTTCTAATAAGTATCCCCCACCTTGAATTCAACCATGGGGCTCGGTGCCTTTCCTCCAATAAATCCCTCTCCCCATAATTCAACCGTGGGGCCCGGTGTCATTCTCTAATTTTTCCATCTATGTTAAGCCAGGGTCAGATGCTACGAAGGAAAGGTGAACCAGCCACATATGAATTTTTGTGCCGATTAGAGCCTTGCCCCAAAAAATTATTAGCCTCAACCTCATGTGGGCCTGCTCCACCGTGTTGCTGCCATCAACAGGGTCGCCTCGTACACGGAACTGTGACGGTCTCGACCTTCGCCCTCCGTGGGAAAGAGAAGAATGGGGAGGAGTGCTTGAGGAGGTGGACCACCAGACGAAAGGAGGCTTGACGCTCCTGGAGTACTGGAGGAGGAGGAGGGTAGGCGGAGGCAGATCGACGCCGCTTCCCTCCGTTGGTCTTGGGTTTCCTAGGCCGCCGCACGAGGAGTGAAGATTGGTGCGCGGGGAGGGGGGATTAAAGTTAGGGTTACAAAAGGTCGGTTGCAATTTATATACAATTTGGGATGTCTGTGGGCTATTTTGGACCAGGGGTCGACCTGAAAATTCAAATAAGGCCGAAATTCTTGGACCGGTTTGTACTAATACCAGGGCCAAACGAGATGGATGAATTTCGGGCGAAATTCATTTTTTTGGACAAAATCCAAAACTCAACATCAACGGCGACGGTGCATTCGGAATTGTACTAATTCTGATGAATCTAGACAATATAAGGTAAAAATCTAAAATCCAGCTGGAGTCGGCCGCAAGTAGGGCATTTTTTATGGGAAAGTAGACAGATATGGGTGCGTGTATGTACGTCCCGCAACGAGTCCTAGGCACGACTTGCCTGTAGGGAGCCGGTACTAGGTCGGCACAGTAACCAAGTGCCATGTTATTATGCTGATGTCACGTGTTTTTTTCCAGCTGTTTTTTCTTCACATTTTTTCCTTTTTTGGTTACTTTTATTTTAAAAAAATTTATGTTTTGAATTGTTCCAAATATGTATATATTACAAAAAAATCTTTACATCAGTTTTTTTAAAATTGTTAATCATGCATTTGAAAAATGTTAAACGTGTGTACCGAAATGGTTGTTACATTTTAAAAATGTCACATATTTTAAAAAATGTACTTGACATTTTCTAAAAAAAATTATACAATTTTAAAAAATGTTCATGCAATTATAAATATAAGTTCTGTACAAATATAAAAATGTATGTCACATTTAAAAAAATGTTCACGAGTTTCAAAAATGTATTCATGACATTTCAAAAATGTTTGTGTAATGTGAAAAGAATGTTTGTATAGTTAAAAAATATCTAATTATCATTCTTAAAAAGTATTCAAATGTGTATTTGTAAATATTTTTACACATATTCAAAAAAAATGTTCAAAACTTCTTTTTGTAAATTTTTATAAAAGGAACGGAACTAGCAAAACAGATCAACCATCATTTGTACATTCAGTTGTCCTGTTTGAACAACCAAATGTGTTCATTCAATCCAAAAAACAGAGAGACATATGATATTTCACGAATTTAGTTTAATTCTGCTCAATGTTCAATTACACCACATTACATTGTGGATACCTAATATCATCCTTCTCCACCGGACCAGCCAGGATCCAATGGAAGATCTGGCAATGAGAATATTCTGTCGTGCTCTGTAGTACAAGCCACGAACATGCTCGTGCCTATCTCAACATTAAGGTGTCGACAGAGGCCACACATCGGAACAATGGTCCATGTGTACCCGGGTCAATACTACGGGGATAAGTGTCCCACGCCGGCGGTGCGACCACCTGCCGCTGCCACGTGTTGGACGAAGCCACACGGTGTCGAGGACGGCACGGGAAGGGCCGCGCAACTGCCGTGGCCGTCCCCGAGTAGAACGTTGTCATGATCACCGGGTACGCGCGGAGGATGTACGATGCCATGTCGCGCCGGCAGCAAGGACACGTCGTCGCCCTGAAGAACTGATACGTCTCAGACGTATCTATAATTTATGAAGTATTCATGCCATGTTTATTATAGTTTTGTATGATTTTGGTGCACTTTTATATGGATTTTGAATGATTTTTATGGACTAACATATTGACCTAGTGCCTAGTGCCAGTTGCTGTTTTCTGCTTGTTTTTGGTTTTCCAGAAAATCCATATCAAATGAAGTCCAAATGCAGCGAAACTTTTTGATGATTTTTTCTGGAAGGACACAGACCCAGGAAGCTTCGGGGGAGCAGCAGAAGACCCACAGGGGCCCCACAAGCCACCAGGGCGCGCCACCCCCCAGGCGCGCCCTGGTGCCTCGTGGGCCCCCTGTGGCACCTCTTTGCGTGATTCCAACGCTGACAAATCTTATATATTCAGAAACCCCCGAAAGTTAACCTAGATGAGTTTTTACACCGCCGCAAGCCTCTGTACCTCCATGATGTCATCTACAGCCCTTTTTCGGCACCCCACCGGAGGGGGGAATCATCACCGGAGGCCATCTTCATCATCCCGGCGGTCTCTATGACGAGGAGGGAGTAGTTCACCCTCGGGGCTGAGGGTTTGTACCAGTAGCTATGTGTTTTATCTCTCTCTCTCTCTCTCTCGTGTTCTTGATTTGGCATGATCTTGATGTATCGCGGGCTTTGTTAATATAGTTGGATCATATGGTGTTTCTCCTTCTCTATCTTGTTGTGATGAATTGAGTTTTTACCTTTGAGGTTTCACTATTATCGGATTGAATACTTTTATGGATTTGAGAACACTTGATGTATGTCTTGCATATGAATACCCGTGGTGACAATGGGGTATTATATTGATTCACTTGATATATGTTTTGGCACTCAACTCGCGGATTCCCGAGGTGACATTTGGGGTAATCTATGCATAGGGGTTGATGCACGTTTTCGTCCTACTTTCTCCGGTAGAAATCTTAGGGCACTCTTTGAAGTTCTTTGTGTGGATTGAATATTATGATTATGAAGTTGTTTGATGCATGTCATATAATGAACTCACGAATACTTGTGGTGACATTGGAGTATATAGGTGACATTAGAGTTGGTTGATGCGTATCATATGGTGTTATTTTAGTACGAACTCTAGGGCTGTTCGTGACACTTGTAGGGATGGCTCAATAGATTGATCGGAAAAGATAAATTTGAGGTGGTTTCGTACCCTACAACAATTTCTATCTTATGTTCTCCGCGAATAGGAACTTTGGAGTGATTCTTTGTCGCACGTTGAGGGATTGTTATATGATCCAATTATGTTAGCATTGTTGAGAGATTGCACTAGTGAAAGTATGAACCCTAGGCCTTGTTTCTAAGCATTGCAATACCATTTGTGCTCCGTTTTATCACTTGCTACCTTGCTGTTTTTATATTTTCAGATTACAAAAACCTATTTCTACTATCCATACTACACTTGTATCACCATCTCTTCGCCGAACTAGTGCACCTATACAATTTGCCATTGTATTGGGTGTGTTAGGGACACAAGAGATTTCTTGTATTTGATTGCAGGGTTGTTTGAGAGAGACCATCTTCATCCTACGCCTCCCACGGATTGATAAACCTTAGGTCATCCACTTGAGGGAAAATTGCTACTATCCTACAAAACTCTGCGCTTGGAGGCCCAACACGAGTCTACAAGAATAAGTTGTGTAGTAGACATCAAGCTCTTTTCTGGCGCCGTTGCCGGGGAGGTGAGTGCTTTAAGGTATATCTTTAGATCTTGCAATCGAATCTTTTAGTTTCTTGTTTTATCACTAGTTTGGTTTATAAATGAAAACTACAAAAAAATATGGAATTGAGGTTGCCTCATATAATCATCTTTATAATGTCTTTCTTGAAAATGATGGATCGAAAAATTGTGCTCAATTGATAGAAGAAGAATTCAATAAAATGTTTGCCATAAAATCTTTGAATGATGAGCATGATTGCAATGTTGTTAGTATGCTTTCTATGAATATCCATGATGCTAATGATATGCAAGGCCATAAGCTTGGGGATGCTATATTTGATGAATATGATATTTTTAGTCCCCCAAGTTTTGATGAGGAAATTAATTGTGATGATGACATGTATGCTATAAAGAATAATGATAACCATGAAACTTGTCATCATGATTTTAATGTTCAATTTGATTATGTCAATCAAGTATTTCATGATAGTTATTTCATTGAGTTTGCTCCCACTATTGATGAGAAGAAATTTGCTTATGTGGAGAGTAATAAAATTTCTATGCTTATGAATCATGACAAGAATGCTTTGTGTGATGGATATATTGTTGAATTTCTTCATGATGCTACTGAAAATTATTATGAGATAGGATCATATGCTTGTAGGTGTTGCAATAATATCAAGTTTCCTCTCTATGTGTTAAAAGTTTTGAAATTATACTTGTTTTGCCTTCCTATGCTAGTTGATTCTTGATCACATAAATTATTTGTTCACAAAATCCCTATGCATAGGAAGTGGGTTAAGCTTAAATGTGCTTGTCATATGTTTCATGTTGCTCTCTTTGTGTTTCAATTCTTTACTTTTATGCGAGCATCATTGAAATCATCATGCCTAGCTAAAAGGCATTAAAGAAAAGCACTTGTTGGGAGACAACCCAATACTTATTCCTACTGTTTTTGTGTGTTCACATGATTAAGATACTGTAGTAATCATGTTTTATATGTTTTCTTTCAATAATGTGCCAAGTAAAGCCTTTGGGATAGTGTGGATACTTGTTGATTCGATTCTGTGCAAAAACAGAAACTTTTGCATCCAGTGCTAGAATTTCTATTCTGTACTGGAGCGTGAGAAAATTCAGAAATTTTTACACAGAATTGTGTTACAAATTGTTTACGTTTTCCTAATGTTTCAGAATTTTTGGAGGTACAGAAGTATGGTTTTTAAATCGCTTACTACACGCTGTTCTGTTTTTGACAGATTCTGTTTTCGATGCATAGTTTGCTTGTTTTAGTGTTTCCATAGCTTATATTGAGTAATATAAATTGTGGAAATGATATAATACAGTAGGCATTATGTGATAACAATTATGAATCTTGTCTTGACAGTACCTAAGTGGATGATTTATTTTTATCATACTAACCTATCTCACGAAGTTCCGTTAAGTTTTGTGTGATTGAAGTTTTCAAGTTTTGGTTGAGACATCGATATGAGGAGAATAAGGAGCGGCAAGACCCTAAGCTTGGGGATGACCAAGGCACCCCAAGGAAATATTCAAGGAACACCCAAGCAACTAAGCTTGGGGATGCCTCGGAAGGCATCCCCTCTTTCGTCTTCAACATTATCGGTAACCTCACTTGGAGCTATATTTTTATTCGTCACATAATATGAGTTTTGGTTGGAGCATCATTTTATTTTGTTGAGATTTGCTTGCTGCTATCAATAATCATGTTTTGTATCTTTTAGTTAAATAAAATGCCAATTATAGCCTTTACCATGCCCAGTTTGCAAGTTTATGTGTTGCTGTTTGAAAACAGAAAGTTTTCTGTTATGTTCAGAATATTCCTGAATAGTCAGAACGTGATAAAAATCTGAAATTTTTACACAGCAAGCACGCATGAGTTCTCTGTCACATGGTAATTTTTCAGAATTTTTGGAGTTAGGTAAGTATGGATTCTTATTCCCCCTTTACAGACTGTTCTGTTTTGGCAGATTTCGGTTATAGTTGCATTGTTTGCATATGTTGCTTGTTTAATGTTTCTATTTGTGGATAGGAGTATTAAATATGCAGAGGCATTTAGTATGCAATGTTTAATTATAATTTTAGTAATTTGCTACAGTAGATAATGTTAAGGTTTTGAGTTGATTTATACTAACTTATCTCACGAGTTCTTGTTGAGTTTTGTGTGGATGAAGTATTTAAGATTTAGGGAAACCGTGATATGAGAGGAATTAAGGAGACACAAAAGCTCAAGATTGGGGATGCCCAAGGCATCCCAATATAATATTTCAAGAAGTCTCAAGCATCTAAGCTTGGGGATGCCCCGGTAGGCATCCCACCTTTCTTCATCAACAATTATCTGTTAGTCTTGGTTGAACCTAAGTTTTTGCTTCTTCGCATGAGTTGTGCTATTCTTGGAATGTCATTTTTTTTTCTGTTTGAATAAAATACTTAAGATCTGAAATTTTTAAATGAGAGAGAGTCCTCACATAGCTACCTATTTACTTAACTACTCATTTGGTCTTCACTTATATCTTTTTGGAGTAGTTTGTCATTTACTCTTGTTCTTCACTTATATCCTATGAGTAAATTGTTGAAATGAATTGAATATCATAAAGTTGTTATATGCTTCATATGCTTGTCCCATGGGGAGTAGTAACTTCACATACAAGAAGTATAAGTGGTAAAATTTATTGAAAGTTAACAAACATAGCATTTGTCACTTGAACAATTCATGAAAGAATTTTGAAGGAAGAGAAATTTCACATATAAATATACTATCTTGGACATCTTCTATGATTGTGAGCCCCCATTAATTATTTTCAAGCTTGATCAAGTAGTTGACATTGGACAAGGAAGACAACGTAATGAGTTATGTTTGTTTATATTCACATAGAAGTTATATTGCCATGGATCTTCTAACATGTGGTGCTTGCTTAAGATCTTTTGCTAGCCAAAAATTCGTACAAAGTAGAGATACTACTTGTGCATCCAAAAACCCTTAAACCCAGTTTCTTGCCATGAGTGTCCACCATATCTACCTATGGATTGAATAAGATCCTTCAAGTAAGTTGTCATCGGTGCAAAAAGCAATAAAAATTGCTCCTAAAATATGTATGATCTTTTATTGCAAGGGAAAATAAGCGTTGTACGAACTTGTGATGGTAAAAAAATAAAAGCGACGGACTGCATAATAAAGGTTGCTATCACAAGGGGCAATATAACGTGACGTTCCTTTGTATTAAGGGCTTGCACATCCAAAAATAAAAAGCGCATGCCAACCTCTGCTTCCCTCTGCGAAGGGCCTATCTTTTAATTTTCTGTATTTACTTCTCTGTATTTACTATTATGTAAGAGTCAGTAATGTTCATCCCTATTCCGCTCTATTTATTCTCTAGTGGGCAAGCATCATGTGGTAGGGAATGATCCAGGCACATATATCCAGTTGAATATAGGTGATCATGAGTTATTATTGTTGACATTATCCATGAGATAAATAAGTTGGGAGGCAAAACATTAAGCCCCTATCTTCCTATGTGTTTGACTGAAACAGTTTGTTCTAAAAATATGCTTTGAGTGTCAGCAATCATGGAAGACTAAATGATAGTTGAGTATGTGGAATTTGCTAAATCAAAGCTCTTACGTAGACCCTTCCTGAAAATAAGATGAATTGCAATTGTTTGATGAGTGAAAACATAGTTTGTTAGTTTTCAAGAAAGTTTATGGTCTATACTTTAACATGTGAATAGCTTGCTACTTGATCATGAGAAGTTTTATGAGATGAGCTATTGTTTATGATATATAATGATGCTAGAAAAAAGTGATTGGAATTATCATTGATCAAACTTATGCACTATGCTAGCATTCACACTTCATAAATTATTTCTTTTATCATTTAAATACTCGAGGACGAGCAGGAATTAAGCTTGGGGATGCTGATACGTCTCCAACGTATCTATAATTTATGAAGTATTCATGCCATGCTTATTATAGTTTTGTATGATTTTGGTGCACTTTTATATGGCTTTTATATGATTTTTATGGACTAACATATTGACCTAGTGCCTAGTGCCAGTTGTTGTTTTCTGCTTGTTTTTGGTTTTCCAGAAAATCCATATCAAATGAAGTCCAAATGCAGCGAAACTTTTTGACGATTTTTTCTGGAAGGAAACAGACCCAGGAAATTTCGGGGGAGCAGCAGAAGACCCATAGGGGCCCCACAAGCCACCAGGGCGCGCCACCCCCCCCCCCAGGTGCACCCTGGTGCCTCGTGGGCCCCCAATGGCACCTCTTTGCGTGATTCCAACGCTGAAAAATCCTATATATTAAAAAAAAAACCAAAAGTTAACCTAGATGAGTTTTTACGCCGCCGCAAGCCTCTGTACCTCCACGATCTCATCTGCAGCCCTTTTCTGGCACCCTGCGGAGGGGGGAAACATCACCGGAGGCCATCTTCATCATCCCGGCGGTCTCCATGACGAGGAGGGAGTAGTTCACCCTCGGGGCTGAGGGTTTGTACCAGTAGCTATGTGTTTTATCTCTCTCTCTCGTGTTCTTGATTTGGCACGATCTTGATGTATCGCGAGCTTTGTTAATATAGTTGGATCATATGGTGTTTCTCCCTCTCTATCTTGTTGTGATGAATTGAGTTTTTACCTTTGAGGTTTCACTATTATCGGATTGAATACTTTTATGGATTTGAGAACACTTGATGTATGTCTTGCATATGAATACCCATGGTGACATTGGGGTATTATATTGATTCACTTGATATATGTTTTGGCAATCAACTCGCGGATTCCCGAGGTGACATTGGGGTAATCTATGCATAGGGGTTGACGCACGTTTTCGTCCTACTTTCTCCGGTAGAAATCTTAGGGCACTCTTTGAAGTTCTTTGTGTGGATTGAATATTATGATTATGAAGTTGTTTGATGCATATCGTATAATCAACTCACGGATACTTGTGGTGACATTGGAGTATATAGGTGACATTAGAGTTGGTTGATGCGTATCATATGGTGTTATTTTAGTACGAACTCTAGGGTTGTTCGTGACACTTATAGGGATGGCTCAATAGATTGATCGGAAAAGATAACTTTGAGGTGGTTTCGTACCCTACAACAATTTCTATCTTATGTTCTCCGCGAATAGGAACTTTGGAGTGATTCTTTGTCGCACGTTGAGGGATTGTTATATGATCCAATGATGTTAGCATTGTTGAGAGATTGCACTAGTGAAAGTATGAGCCCTAGGCCTTGTTTCTAAGCATTGCAATACCATTTGTGCTCCGTTTTATCACTTTCTACCTTGCTATTTTTATATTTTCAGACTACAAAAACCTATTTCTACTATCCATACTACACTTGTATCACCATCTCTTCGCCGAACTAGTGCACCTATACAATTTGCCATTGTATTGGGTGTGTTGTGGACACAAGAGATTTCTTGTATTTGATTGCAGGGTTGTTTGAGAGAGACCATCTTCATCCTACGCCTCCCACGGATTGATAAACCTCAGGTCATCCACTTGAGGAAAAATTGCTACTGTCCTACAAAACTCTGCGCTTGGAGGCCCAACACGAGTCTACAAGAATAAGTTGTGTAGTAGACATCAAGAACCACTGTGTTATGCAGCTTTCGTGGAAGGAGTGCAAGTAGCCAGGCAATCTCATGACGAATCCATGGTTGTTGTTGGCCTCCAACTCCTCAATGCAGATTGGGCACTGCTCCACAGTCGCGTCCTCGCCGCCTCCTAAAGCATGCGTAGGTGCCATCCGGGGACTGCGGGAAATGGGCGAAATTCATTTTTCCGTAAATTTCAGACGAAAATGACAAACCCAAATTTAAAAAATTTGCATGAAAATTGATCGATATTTCCCAAAAAATTGAAATAAACCAGAGCAAAAGTGTATGCAGAATCTTTAGCAAATATACGTGTAAAAATTATACAATTCATGCATAAAAAAATCGGATTTACTCTTTCGCGAGCGAGCGCTGCGGCACTCGATGCCCACGCGGAAAGTGTTGGATGGTTGCATGCGTTGTGGGGCCTAGTATTTTACCTCTAATAAATTTATCCCCCCTTCTTTAATGCCACCGTGGGCTTGGTGCCTTTCTTCTAAAAAGTATCCCCCCCCTGAATTCAACCGTGGGGCTCGGTGCCTTTCCTCTAAAAAATCCCTCTCCCCAGAATTCAACCGTGGGGCGCGGTGTCATTCTCTAATCTTTCCATCAATGTTAAGCCTGGGACAGATGCTACGAAGGAAAGGTGAATCAGCCACATATGAATTTGTGTGCAGAATAGAAAAGGAATAAAGAATAGATGCCAAAGAAGGAAAGATGGTACTGTTGGAAATCGACTGTGGGCAAGCGCGCGTGAGATAGCCTTGCCCCAAAAAATTATTAGCCTCAACCTCATGTGGGCATGCTCCACCGTGTTGCTGCCATCAATAGGGTTGCCCCGTACATGGAACTGTGATGGTCACGACCTTCGCCCTCCATGGGAAAGAGAAGAATGGGACGGAGTGCTTGAGGAGGTGGACCATCAGAGGAAAGGAGGCTAGACGCACCTGGAGCACTTGAGGAGGAGGAGGGTAGGCGGAGGCGGATCGACGCCGCTTCCCTCTGTTGGCCTTGGGTTTCCTAGGCTGCCACACGAGAAGTGGAGATTGGGGCGCGGGGGGGGGGGGGGGGTGGGAGGATGAAAGTTAGGGTTACAAAAGGTCGGTTGCAGTTTATATACCATTGGGGATGTCTGTGGGCTATTTTGGACCAGGGGCCGACCTGAAAATTCAAATAAGGCCAAAATTCTTGGACCGGTTTGTACTAATACCGGGCCCGAACGAGATGGGTGAATTTCGGGCGAAATTCATTTTTTGGACGAAATCCAAAACTCGACATCAACGGCAACAGTGCATTTAGAATTTTACTAATCCTGATGGATCTGGACAATATAAGGTAAAAATCAAAAATCAAGCTGGAGTCGGCCACAAGTAGGGCATTTTTTTTATGGGAAAGTAGACAGATATGGGTGCGTGTATGTATGGCCCGCAACGAGTCCTAGGCACGACTTGCCTGTAGGGAGCCGGTACTAGGCCGGCACAGTAACCATGTGCCATGTTATGCTGATGTCACGTGTTTTTTTCCAGCCGTTTTTTCTTCACAATTTTTCCTTTTTTGGTTACTTTTATTTTAATTTGTTTTTGTTTTGAATTGTTCCAAATATGTATATATTCCAAAAAAACTGTACATCAAACTTTTTAAATTGTTAATTATGCATTTGAAAAATGCTAAACGTGTGTACGGAAATGGTTGTTACATTTTAAAAATGTCACACAGTTTAATAAATGTACTTGACATTTTATAAAATGTTTATACAATTCTAAAAAATGTTCATGCAATTATAAGTAAAATTCTGTACAAATATTAAAATGTATGTCACATTTTTAAAAAATGTTCACAAGTTTCAAAAATGTATTCACGACATTTCTAAAATGTTTGTGTAATGTGAAAAGAATGTTTGTATAGTTAAAAAAATGTTTATCATTCAAAAAAAGTATTCTAATGTGTATTTTAAAATGTTTTACACATATTCAAAAAAATGTTCAAAACTTGTTTTTGTAAATTTGTATAAAAGGAAAGGAACTGGCAAAACAGATCAACCATCATCTGTACATTCAGTTGTCCTGTTTGAACAACCAAATGTGTTCATTCAATCCAAAAAACAGAGAGACATATGACATTTCACGAATTTAGTTTAATTCTGCTCAATGTTCAATTACACCACTTTACATTATGGATACCTAACATCATCCTTCTCCACCGGACCGGCCAGGATCCAACGGAAGATCTAGCAATGAGAATATTCTGTCGTGCTCTGTAGTACAAGCCACGAACATGCTCCAGCCTATCTTATCATTAAGGTGTCGACAGAGGCCACACATCGGAATAATGGTCCATGTGTACCCGGGTCAATACTACGGGGATGTAAGTGTCCCACGCCGGCGGCACGACCACCTGCCGCTGCCGCTGCCACGTGTTGGACGGAGCCGCACGGTGTTGTCGTGGACGGCGCGGGAATGGCCGCGCAACCGCCGTGGCCGTCCCGGAGTAGAGCGATGTCGTGATCACCGGGTACGCGCGAAGGATGTACGCTGCCAGGTCGCGCCGGCAGCATGGACACGTCGTCGCCCTGCAAAACCACTGTGCTATGCAGCTTTCGTGGAAGGAGTGCAAGCAGCCGGGCAATCTCATGACGAATCCGTGGTTGTTGTTGGCCTCCAACTCCTCAATACAGATTGGGCACTGCTCCACAGTCGCGTCCTCGCCGCCTCCTTGAGCATGCGCCGGTGCCATCGGGGGATTGCGGGAAATGGGAGAAAGTCCTTTTTCTGTAAATTTCAGATGAAAATGACAAACCCAAATTTTAAAAATTGCTTGAAAATTGATCGATATTTCCCAAAATTTTGAAATAAACCAGAGCAAAAGTATATGCAGGATCTTTAGAAAATATACGTCTAAAAATTATACAATTCATGCATAAAAAAAATCGGATTTACTCCTTCGCGAGCGAGCGCTGCGGCACTCGATGCCCATGCGGAAAGTGTTGGATGGTTGCATGCGTTATGGGGCCTAGTATTTTACCTCTAATAAATTTCTCCCCCCTTCCTTAATGCAACCATGGGCTTGGTGCCTTTCTTCTAATAAGTATCCCCCACCCTGAATTCAACCGTGGGGCTCGGTGCCTATCCTCCAATAAAACCCTCTCCCCAGAAATCAACCGTGGGGCCCGATGTCATTCTCTAATCTTTACATCTATGTTAAGCCGGGGACAGATGCTACGAAGGAAAGGTGAACCAGCCACATATGAATTTATGTGCAGATTAGAAAAGGAATAAAGAACATATGCCAAAGAGGGAAAGATGCTCCTGTCGGAAATCGACCGTGGGCAAGCGCGTGTGAGATAGCCGTGCCCACAAAAATTATTAGCCTCAACCTCATATGGGCGTGCTGTTGGAAATATGCCCTAGAGGCAATAATAAAATGGTTATTATTATATTTCCTTGTTCATGATAATCGTTTAATATCCATGCTATAATTGTACTGGTTGGAAACACAAATACATGTGTGGATACGTAGACAATAACATGTCCCTAGTGATCCTCTACCGGACTAGCTCGTTGATCAAAGATGGCCATGGTTTCCTGGTCATAGACATGAGTTGTCATTTGATAACGGGATCACATCATTAGGAGAATGATGTGATGGACAAGACCCAAACTATGAACGTAGCATATATGATCGTGTCAAGTTTATTGCTATCGTTTTCGCATGTCAAGTATATGTTCCTATGATCATGAGATCATGCAACTCACTGACACCGGAGGAGTACCTTGTGTGTATCAAACGTCGCAACATAACTGGGTGACTATAAAGATGCTCTACAGGTATCTCCGAAGGTGTCTGTTGAGTTGGCATGGATCAAGACTGGGAATTTGTCAGTCCGTATGACGGAGAGGTATCTCAGGGCCCACTCGGTAATACAGCATCACAATGAGCTTGCAAGCAATGTGACTAAAGAGTTATCCACGGGATCTTGTATTACGAAACGAGTAAAGAGACTTGCCGGTAACGAGATTGAACTAGGTATGGAGATACCGACGATCGAATCTCGGGCAAGTAACATATCGCCGGACAAAGGGAATTGCATACGGGATTGACTGAATCCTTGACATCGTGGTTCAACCGATAAAGATCTTCGTTGAATATGTAGGAACCAATATGGGCATCCAGGTCCCGCTATTGGTTATTGACCGGAGAGGAGTCTCGGTCATGTCTGCATATTCCCGAACCCGTAGGGTCGCATGCTTAACGTTCGGTAGCGCTAGGGTAGTATTGAGATATTAATAGTGGAAAGTCCGAAGGTTGTTCGGAGTCCCGGATGGGATCCGGGACATCACGAGGAGCTCCGAAATAGTCCGGAGGTAAAGATTCATATGTGGAAAGTTGTTATCGGGGTTCCGGAAAAAGTTCGAGTTTTTTCGGTATTGTACCGGGAAGGTTCTAGAAGGTTCCGGAGTGGGGCCCACCTGCATGGGGGACCCACATGAACGTGGGTAGTGGGGAAAGTCCCCACAACCCTGGTCTAGGCGCACCAAGATCCTCCCTTAAAAGGAATAGTATCATATCCCAAAGGGATAAGATGAGGATCCCTAAAAAAGGGGGATAGTGATCGGTGGGGAAGGAAAGGAGGGATTTTCTTCCTCCCCCTTTGGCCAACGACCCTAGGGCCTTGGAGGGCAAGCCACCAGCCCCCTCCACGCCTATATAAAGGTGGGGAGGCGTTGGGGGCAGCCACCCCCTTGGACCCTTGCCCGTTACCTCTCCCAACTCCTCCCACGTTTCACTGGTACGCGCTTGGCGAAGCCCTGCCGGAATTCCGCTGCCACCACCACCACCATACCGTCGTGTTGGTCCCGATCTCATCTACCCCCTCTCTCTCGCATGCTGGATCAAGAAGGAGAGGACGCCGCCGAGCCGCACGTGTGCTAAACTCGGAGGTGCCGTCCGTTCGGCACTTGATCGGGAGTTCGTGGACGGATCGTGATTGGATCGCGAAGACGTTCGACTACATCAACCGCGTTTCTTAACGCTTCCGCTTAGCGATCTACAAGGGTATGTAGATGGAATCTCTCCTCTCGTAGATGTTCATCTCCTAGATCGATCTTGGTGAGCGTAGGAAAAATTTTGTTTCCCATGCAACGTTCCCCAACACGTGCTCCACCATGTTGCTGCCATCAACAGGGTCGCCCCGTACACGGAACTGTGACGGTCACGACCTTCGCCCTCCATGGGAAAGAGAAGAATGGGGAGGAGTGCTAGAGGAGGTGGACCACTGGAGGAAAGGAGGCTTGACGTACCGGGAGAACTGGAGGAGGAGGAGGGTAGGCGGAGGCGGATTGACGCCGCTTCCCTCTATTGGTCTTGGGTTTCCTAGGCCGCCGCACGAGGAGTGGAGATTGGGGCGCGGGGGGGGGGGGGGGGGGGGGGAGGATGAAAGTTAGGGTTACAAAAGGTCGGTTGAAATTTTTGGACCCGTTTGTACTGATACCTGACCCAAATGAGATGGACGAATTTCGGCCGAAAGTCATTTTTTTGGACGAAATCCAAAACTCGTCATCATCGGCGACGGTGCGTCCGGAATTTTATTAATCCCGATGGATCTGGATAATATAAGGTAAAATTCCAAAATCAATGGAGTATGTATATAAATTGTTCAGAACTAGAAGTAATCTAGGGTCCAATCGATTGTAATAAACCAACAAATCAATACATTCGTACCACGAACTCGAATAAAACCAAAATCTACGGACCAAGGAAGGATTTGACGATCCGAAAGAGAGCAGTGACTTACCAGGACCAAAGACTACTAGCAGGAGGTGGCGATCTGGAATCCGGATCACCACGCTGGATCTGGGAACACTTGTCGGTGTGCAGTCCGGCAGTTCCGCCAACGGCGTCTTCCTTGTGGCGGTGGAATCTTGAGGGATTCCGAGGTAGAAGAGAGAAAGGTAAGAGCACTCAAACTAATAGGAAGCTGGGGCTTATTTTCTTAACACAGCGTGGGTTTGGACACCGACATGACGTGATGTGGAATACGGGAAGGGGTGAGATGAATACGAAGATATACGATTGGTGTGGGCCGGCGGTAACACGAATCTCAAAAAGAAGGAACGGTGGGAGATCTGCCACTACATACCCTCTCCTCTAAAAAGGAGGTTTGCGGGTGTAGGTCAGACTTGTAGTATAGGTGGGGGATTCCAATTTGTTGCTAGCGCTTTGATGTAGAATTTGTTCCACCGTTCTAAAACTCTGTTCTATCATGGTCAGTAGACCAAAATGAATTTATTTGCATGAATGCTTTGATTCAGCGAAAGGAGTTCAACTGTAGATATTTAGTTTGGCAGTGGTTCAATACATCACACATCGATAAATTTATAGGAAAAGTCATTCGAGTAAAAAATTATACACCTTATGGAATAATACTGATTTGCTCCTTAGCGTTTGTTTTTCAGTATTATCCGTTCTCGAATGCAAGATTATACTTCACACGGAAAACAAGCAGAACAAGCATGAAGCTTCCTTAGAATATGCAGGCTTAGCTGATTCTCTGATTCAGATGAGAGATGAGTTGTACATCGTAAGAAGAATACTAACAGGTTTGAGAAATTGATGAGATAAGATAGCATCAATGAAGGCACATTTCACATGTGAGAAATTACAATTCCAGAGCAATTCTAGATCTAAATTCAATCTTCCTAATATTTACCAGATATGATCAAAATACAAGTATGCAGAACATTATGAAGTGGAGGTCAAGACGGGAGAAAAAAATGCACTAAATGGTCAAGTCATACTGTTCAGCAAGCGAAAAATGTCCAAGTTAGAATGCCCAACTATTAATAAAGTATACATAACAGAGCAAAAGCAAATGCCTAAATAGAACATTAGGGTATTAGAATTAGGAAGCACAAATTCAACAAGAACAATACCTTGATGTTCATACAAAGTATCCCATTCAAAATTTTCATTATCTTACATACACAACAATGCAAAAAATAAATGAGAAAGTAGTAACCAACCAATTAGCCAAGGAATTAGCATGATTCTAACATAGTGTCTTAGCAAGGCGCGGCATGACGCTGCACGCAACATAAACATGTGAGTTAATATTCCAATCTTTTATATTTTATTTAGTAGCACAAGAAAAGGGTGTAGGGGATATATTCATGGAATTCTGTGCAATACATACCATGAAGAGCAAAAAAAATACCAAGAGAACTTTTTCTTTTGCAAGCATATGTGGATGTTGAAATGGTTACTATGGTATGAACCTTCCAGATTAGCTATACAGGGCATACAATGCAGAAGGAAGTATTTAAATACTTATAAATCATGAGTTCTAACAACAACCTATTACTTAAGAGTGGATATTTTGATCGTCGGTGCTTGAGACAAACACTTTGACTAAAGAGCCAAATTGTCAGGCAAGCAGCACAGTGATGTTTATTCCTCTTTGTTAGTGAATCATCATTTTCTCGATAGCAAAGTACAAATTTGATGGACCATAAGGGGGATTCTACCCTCATCCATGTAGTATATGTTGTCATAGTAGTTGGTACACTAAAGTGCGAGACTGATCATTTTTATTATCTTTGACAAGTAAATTTCTTCTCCTGTATACCAAATATGTAGAACCTCCGGGTTTTGCTCTCGTAGTGAGATTGGGGAAGTCTTTTGAAAAGGCATGCAATGATTTTCCTGTTACTTCATAATTGCCCAGCCTGATCATTTTATAATAAGCTTTCCTTTTTTTTGCTCTTTCTCTTAGCTTGGTTTATTGTTTTCATAATTGTGAGCTATGTGCGCAATATACATAATTCTTTGGAAAAACAACAACAACAACACCCATTATAGGTTCTTTTAGCTCATAATTCTTGAGGATCTATGGCTGGAAGAATAAACCGAGTGCCCCTGTCTTGGTGAAGACCGACTGCTGATACTCGTCCGTGAGTGAGCTGATCGTCCATGCATGCTACGTAGGTACACTCTTGGACCAAACTAATTATGTAAGTAGAAAATGAACAAACGGATAGATTACACCCCGAATAAAAAAAAGAAGGGAGGGAGGCAGCATAATTTTCTGTTAGTACCATCGTTTGGGAATTAGTTTGTTTCCTTTTCTACACTACAAATTTCTTTCATGATGCAGGATGTGGTCCGTCAACTAGATCTCTTAAAAAATTGCGAGAGAAATTTTGAATCTATTCATCAATCATGGCAGTAAAGAGAACACTAGAGGTAATAAAAATTACAACCAGGTTCATGGACTACCTAGCGACGACTACAAGTACTGGAGCGAGCCGAAGGCGGGCCGCTATCATCGCCCCTTCCTTATCGGAGTCGGGCAAACCTTGTTGTAATAAACAGTCGAGAAGTTGTCGTACTAAGGCCCCAAAGGGCCAGCGCACCAGAGCAGCAACTATCGCCGATGAAGAGAGTTGTAGACCGGAAAGATCAAATATGTAACCACACGAACGAAGACGAACAAAAACTGGATCCAAATAGATCCACCGAAGACCAGCACCGACCGAATCCCGTGAGATCCGACAGAGACACACCTCCACACATGCTCCGACGATGCTATTTGCGCCATCGGGAAGGGGATAGGACGTGGGAGACATTATTTTAACTGAGGGACATCGCTAAGTATGTCATTTAAAGAATACCGCAAACCCACATTCAGTATCCAAGGAAAGGAACTAGCAAAACAGATCAACCATCATCTGTACATTCAGTTGTCGTGTTTAAACAACCAAATGTGTTCATTCAGTTCAAAAAAGCAGAGAGACATATGATATTCCAGTTTGATTCTGAGCCACATTACATTGTCAAAACCTGACATCATCCTTCTCCACCGGGCCGGTCAAGATCCACCGGAAGATGTGGCCACGAGAAACATACCTGCCGTGCTGTGCAGTACGCGGCTCGTACCGATCTCATCATTGGGTGTCGACAGAGGCCACACGTCGGAACAGCGGTCCATCGCGTACCCGATGCCGTACTACGGAGATGTAAGTGACCCCGTGAGACGTGAACGGAGCAGTACGGCGTTGTCGAGGACGGCGCCGGATGGGCCGCGCAACCGCCGCGGCTGTCTCCGGTGAGGAAGCGGCTGTAATCACCTTGTACGCCGTCATGTCACGCCGGCAGCATGGGCACGTCGCCGCCCTGCGGAGCCACTCCGTGATGCATCTGGGAGACAGTCCGCTTCTGTTGGCCGAGGCGCCGGCGTCCGCCACCAGCTCCTCCATGCAGATCGGGCACTGTGCCGCCGCCGCGTCATCGCCGCCAGAAGCCATCGCGTTCACGTCCCAGGTGCAGCTCTCGGCGGACGATGTGTTCCAGGAGATCTGCCGTCTCCAACTCGTTCCGCTCGTCTTCCTTGTTCCCGTAGCCGCCCTAGCTTGTGAATTGTGATGATGGATGGTGGGCTGGTGTATAAACATGCAAATGGAGGGATTCAGGCCCGAGTCGGACTCACTAAGTAGGAAACAAGCAGTTTGATAACCAAACCGATTTCTAGCCAGAAAGAAAGCTAGCCGGAAATTGGCATATATTGCCTGAATTCCTATTCGCCGCTGGTTGCGTCGAACTGTCTCCCAGAATGGGTATTTTCCCTATGTTTTCTTTTATACAGTTTTTTTATGGTTTTCTTTTAGTTTTATTTTTTATTTTTCGTTTTTCTTTTTTTCCTTTTATTTTCTTTTTCTTTTTTATTAAAAAATTTCACCCTTTTCGATATATTTTTGATTTCATAAAAATGTTCACAACTTTGAAAAATGTTCGCGTATTTGAAAAAATGATCATATTTTCAAATTTTGTTCGGACTTTCAAAAAATGTTCCCACTTTAAAAAATTGTTCATAGGTCCGAAATATGTTTTCTTTTTTCCAAATTTTGTTTGGAGTTTCAAAAAAAGTTCACATTTCCAAAAAAACTCATGCTTTCAAAAACTGTTCATGTTTGCAAAAACTATTCGTGTTTTCGAAAATTGTTGGTGTTTTTCAAAAAATGTTTACATTAAAAAAACTGTCCAGCATTTCAAAATTGTTCATGTTTTTCAAAAAATGTTCAAATTTCAAAAACATTGTTCACATTTTTCAAAAATAATCTGGGATTTAAAAAATGCATTTTAAAAAAATATTCAGAATTTCAAAATTGTTCACAATTTTAAAGAAAATGTTTCAAATTTTGACGCTGCAGTGCTTTCTTAAATATTTTGCGCTTCCCATCAATCACCAGTAGCCATCAGTTCCAGTGGCTAGCAGCACGCGTTTAGTATTGGAGGTCGAGTTTGATGCCTAGCAAGCGCACTGCATTTTTGGGATTTTTATGTCACCGCTACAAAACACAACTCGCTTAGCCCCCAATGGGCCAGCCCAGTCGTGTGGACTCCTATGTGATGCGCTCCTATATGACATAAAATGTGTCATATAGGGGGTCCCTATATAGCCAGAGTTCCCTCCTTCGGCTATGGATTGTCAAACGCTCATAAATTGTATCCAGAGTCCAGGACGTATTGCATCTTCTTTTTCTTTCTCCTCTTTCCCCACTAAACAAATTTGAAAATTTTCATAGAAATTTTAATGGATGCTTATCAAGCTAGTATATGCAAACTTACCCATTTTGATGCTGAAATATGTCTATATCGTAGGGGAACGTACAATGAAAAATTGCCACACACGATCACACCCAGAACACTATGAAGAGACGGGCAATAATCAATCTCACCAACTAGAACGCAGCGGAAAAAACAAATTGTTGAAGTGCGATGATTCCCGCAGCTAGGTATACCTCCCAGTCGTGAGAATTTCTCCATGACGACATGCCGATCTAATCCCTCCGTTCCCAAATATAAGGTGTGTTAATTTTTGAAAAGTCAAACTTCTCTATATTTGACCAAGTTTAGAGAAAAAGAATCAATAATGACAATACCAAATCAGTATCATCAAATTATACATTTTCACATTTTTTTGAAGATGGTGATATATTTATCTATAAACTTGGTCAAACATAGAAACCTTTGAATTTTTAGAAAACTAATACTCTACAATTTATATTTTGAAACGGAGGGAGTAGTAGCAAAGTAAACAGTACACGAGGTATCCACGCATCTCGTACTAGAAGTACGGCAACACTCCATGAGCCAGCACAAAACTGCCGAGAGAACTATTCACATATTAGATAGTGAAGATCTTTATCGCATACAATCGGTCACCGTCTCACAAGCTGGTGTGCTTCGTTAAGGGCACAATATATACTCACTATCTAATGTGTATCAAACAAAAAAATCATACACGATATTACCATATTCTTTGATTGATTTTTTTGCGAGAAACTTCTGATCTATTAATCATCTATTAATCATCTGTGAAGATAGTACAACGAACACCAGGAGTAAAAATTACATCTAGGTCCGTAAACCACCTAGCGACGACTACAAGCACTGGAGCGAGCCGAAGGTGCGCCGCCGTCATTGCCCCTCCCTCATCAGAGCCGGGCAAACTGTTCTAGTAGACAGTCGGGAAGTCGTCGTGCTAAGACCCCATAGGACCAGAGCACCAGAACAGCAACCGCCGCCGATGAAGAAAAGAGTATATCAGAAGGATGCAACCTGCAGACACACGGACGCAGACGAACGAATATCGGATCCAGTTGAATCCACCAAAGACAAACACCAACCAAATTTCACAAGATCCGCCGGAGATGCACCTCCACACGCCCTCAAACAATGCTAGAAGCATCGCCGGAACGGAGGCTAGGCGGGAAGAATCTTATTCCATCTTCAAGAAGCCGCCTCCGCATCGTCTTCCTGAGCACGGCACAAACCATAACAAAACTGGAAGAAGCACCTAAAAACGGAGCTCTCTCGCCGCCAAGGGTCGGGATCTACCGCGCCTTCATGGTCCTAGGACCATAGGAGAAGAGGCGGACGATCCTACCCCTGTAAACTGGGTAACTTCTTTGATCGAAATTTGTAGCCGTACTTTTCAAGTCTCGGTACGTGATTTTTTTTCACAATTTTTGAAAATGGGTTTTTATATGAGAGAGAATATATGCCACAAATTGTCGCTCATTTTACAAAACCATTGCAAAAGCGAGAATATCATTGCTCATTATACAAAACCATTGCAAGAGCAAGAACAGCATTGCTCATTATACAAAACAACTGCGAGAGTGATCAGTTTTACCCACGACTACCAACAAAAAAAAAAAAGTTTTACCCACGACAGCTTGGTGTGGGTGCTAATCGAACACATGATCAACATCGAGCCTCTTTGGTGCTCATTACAGGAAAACAGATATGTGGGACCCACCCGTGAGGTCTGAGGTGGCGAAAAAATGGACCCACCGGGCATATGGATAGACCTTACATGCCGGGCCCACCTTGGCCACGGAACAACGGTTCAACCAGTGCATCGAGCACGTCCGCACCGCGTCGCCCGCTCCTCCTCCTTGGGATCCCACTGGTACGAAGTCGAACACCTAGGCCTCGAGCCCCCGCACCACGCCGTCGCGCCGCCACGCTGTCCACGGCGAGCCGCGGCATATCGCTTCCTGTTCTCTCGTGCGCGTTGATTGCTGGCACCGCCGTCATGTACGCGCGGGCCCTAGGATCGAGATACTGCATCATGTCACGCCGGCAGGACGGGCACGTCGGCGCCGTGTGAAACCACTCGAGGATGCAGCCTCTGTGGAAGGCGTGCGAGCAGCCCGCCAGCCCGGTGACGCGGCCGCTGCCAGCCAGCTCCTCCATGCAGATCGGGCACATCGCCGCGCCACCCTCAGAAGCACGCTGGACAGCAGCATCCGTGGTCGCCTCGGCGGCCTCGCACGACAGCAGCAGTCCCTTGGCCTCGTCGTACACGCTCGTCTGGTTCACATGCATCCACACATGGCAGGCGTAGCTCCCACCGCCCGCCGCGCCGGCCACGATGCTCTCCACGAGCCCCGCGGGCACGAACTCGTCCCACTGCCATTCCTCGGTACGATGTCCGCCCTCGTACAGCATGAGGCGCGGCAGCACCGCCATCAGCATCCGGCGTATGGCGCCGCGGCAGGCGCCCTCGCTCTGGAGCACGGCGGGGCCGCCATCGACGGGGAGCGTGAGCTCTTTCCCGTCCAGTTCGTCGTAGTGCACAGTCCTCCTCGTCCTTCGTCCTCCTATGAAGAGATCCTCGCTGGCGATGAGCACAGAGCACCAGCGGAAGCACACGTGCACGCCTGGCCGCGCGGCATGGCCTCCAACTCGACCGGTCGCGTCATCTTCGACTCAATTATTTCAGTGACGGGCTGCTCGCGCTGCGGCTGCGATCCTACCGCCATGGTTGCAGCTATCCAAAAATTGGGATCCAGTGGTGATGGCTCGACGTCGAACTGGAAGTCAAGTATATATAGGTCGGCTTATATGAAGCCGGCCGATTGGAAAAGAGTTCCCATCGGAGTCCTAGTGTCCTACTCGGAGAAAGCTCACGAAATCAGAAAAGGTCCCGTTGTTCCGGGGCCTGACTATATGACGCCGGTCGATTCCACGTACGTATCCGAACTTGCCACCACGCGATCCGATCACGGTCTCCCACATCACCTCCGTCGAGAATCAAACTATGGCCCGTCGCGGCGCCGTCAAGCGGCGGGCGTGGTCTGATCTCCTGGCCGATCTCCTAGCCGCCATCCACCTCAGGTGCTACTCGCCGTACGACCGCGCGCGCTTCGCGGCCGTCTGCAGGTCATGGCGTGCAGCCGCGTCGTGGCACCCGGCGCGGCCCCCTCTCCCGCTGCTGTTCTCCTGGACCGGCGACCGCAAGCGTGACCGGATGTTGCGAGCGTACAGCCCAGTGGACGGCAGGGCCTTGCGCGTCCTGCTGCCAAAGATCCTAAGGGGCAAGAAGTTCGTCGGGTCCTACGACGGCGGCTGGGTCGCCGCCACGTCAAGGCGCGAGCGCGACTCCCAACTTCTGATCGTCAATCTCTTCTCCAGGGTCCAGGTGGCGCTCTCCATCGATCAAAGGAGTATTCTCTGTGCATGCCCGGATGCCCAATTCGAGGAGCTAGACAATGCTCGGACCAGCCGGGCACCGGTTGTAAAAGTGATCTTCTCCGACGACCCTACCTCGAGCGGATGCATCCTTGCCGCCATCACCAAAAGGTGTAAATTAGCCCTTTGCCGGGTTGGCAGTCCAGAAAACATCTGGACAACACGAGGGTGTGGCCTGTACACGGAGAGGGAGCTCGTGGACATCGCCTTCTGCAACGGCCAACTTTTTGGGCTCACGCTCGGCGGCTGTGATCTGTACAAGTACGACATCGACCTCAACGAAAACGGCGCTCCGGTGATCACCTTGGTTCACTGCATCTACGACCAAATACCCAGTGTATATGAATCCGGGATGGTCTATCGGGCTCGATACATTTTTGAGTTGTGCGGCAAGCTAGCAATGGTGTCAGAGGCCAATTCGGCACTCAAAGACTACGATGCTTGCTTTTTTAAGGTGTTTGAGCTCGTGAATGATGCTACAACGCACAGAAATATATGGGCAGAGGTAACCACATTGGGTGACCATGCCCTGTTCTTGGGGCCACAGTGCTCTAAGCTGGTCCAGGTGTCAACGGCAGGCCGGCATGGTAGGATGGAGAAAAACTGCATCTACTATCATATGTGACAACAGAACAACCTTGCTAGCCACAAAGAGTGCTTGACGAAGCTGGGCCTCGGCAGCTGCAGTGTCTATTGGGAAAACTAAGGTGTGCATCAATGCATGGAGATGATCACCTCGGAGGGATACCATTACAAAGACGATAATGGTAATGGTTGCATGTGGCTTCTGCCTTCGGAGTTATGTTAACTCATCAACAATGTGTGTGGAGTATTCTATTATTCCTATTTTATTTTGGTTAGCTCGCTTGAGAATTTAATTTATACTCTACTATTTATAGTCCAGCAAGTTGTACAAAGATAAAATTACAGCTCTAATTAAATTTGTTTTGTAGTTCTATACATATGTTGTTGTCCCAGGGAACAAATTTAAGTCATACTACGCAGCTATCGAAACATTGTGCTCTCATGAATTTAACTTTTATCCCTCTCCCCTTACTCAAATTTGGCAGCTTATGTGCCGCTAACATATGTATTTATATGATGGAGGCACTTAACATCTATACGGTGAAGAGTCTGATGGTCTAAGTTTGAATATCACTTGTACCAAACATCTTTACGTGTGTATTTGAGGGAGATAGGTAATATTTATACTGTCAAACATAATGGTGTAAGCCTTAGTTATTAGAAAGCGGGTCTTTGGAGCATGGGTGCAGTGGCGTAGCCAGGCTAGCTCCACGCCCAGGGCCAACTTCAGCGCGACAGTAGAAAACGGTACCAAACAGTAACATTTTATGTACAGTGAACGACGTAACCTACTGCCACGCCCCGGGCCAAGGCCCCTGTTGCCCGGGGCCTAGCTACGCCACTGCATGGGTGCATTGGTCACTTTATTTTGAATAGTTTGGAAATCAAATTTTAAAGTTCTAAAAAATTCTACATATTCATATGGGTGTATATTACACATGTGGAAAGTTTGGTGATGAAATAAGTAAACATGTGAGCTACACAAAAATGATAAAATTGTGATATTATAAGTAGTGAACAATACACACTATTCGCTTTGAAAAAATCACAATTTTATCATTTTTCCGTAGCTCACATGGTACTTATTTCATCACACAAATTTGCACATGTGTAGCATACATACATATCAACATGTAGATTTTTTTTCAGAATTTCTTGAAACTTCAAAATACCAAAAGAGTAATTGTTAGCGTATTTTGCATTTGTTTTGGTAGGGATCAATTATAGTAACATCATTGTTTCTTCTTTTCTTAAAACCAGAGTACTTTGGGCTCAATCCATTAATTAAGAAGAAGAGAATTGTCTGATTAATAAGCAGAAAACCGGGCAAAAACCATTATAACTTGCCCCAAAACACGGAGCACCACCGGCCGGTCTGGCTACCCACATGGACATCACACACATTGTCCAGAGGAAGACCACCATCGAGGTTGTCCGCAAGACTCATCGTCATAACTTCCCTCCGAGCAAGTGACTCTGACTTTGTCGAACCACCCACAATGTCACCGCTGAATAAGCTGCCCAAAGCCCACGCCGGCTTCTTCGAATGCACACTTGAATTTTTCTCTTCTAATAGATGCGGTAGTCTTGTGGAGTAGCATGCCGACATACTACCTCACATACTTGCGGTTTTATATTGACGTACGATAACCTAATGTTTCAACTTCAGAATGATGTACTCATACAAAAACTCGTACAAAAATGAAGCACTAGATTTACCAAAAAAGAAGGCCCTTCATTTTTTGTAAGGTTCATGCAACCTTTATTAAATCGAGCAAATGTACATCTACCACACAAACCCACAAGTTGTAGTTGTAGGGATTTTCTTAGAGTAAATTGTAGGGATTTTCTTAGAGTAAATTGTAGGGATTTTCTTAGAGTAAATTGTAGGGATTTTCTTAGAGTAAATTGTAGGGATTTTCTTAGAGTAAATTGTAGGGATTTTCTATGTAACGTGTTTAGTTGATTTCTTGAATATCAACTAACAGAACCTACTCAACTTCTTGCAATCCCTCCGTTTGAAAATAATTGAAGTTATAGGTTTTTCTTAAGTCAAATTTGTATAAGTTACCCCCAAGTCTATAGTAATAAAACATATTAACATGTAAAGCACCAAAAGAAATGTGTGGGGAATCTAAAGCACCAATTTGGTCTCATGGGTTTCTTTATACAAGATATTTTTGAACTATGTATATTTAGTGTTGTAGATCTTTAATTGCAGTACTCTTTTTTTAGAGAGTTGGTCGAACATAAACAAATTTGATTTGGGACAAATGTAGAACTTCAACTATATTGAAAAAGAGGAAGTAATAAACAAACCGATCGACTAATTCAAAATTGCCTACCATACACTAGCTAACAAATCAACTATACGAATGGTTATGTCAGCACTCGTACGGCTCTTATCAGGTTCTAAATTTTTTAGTCCAACAACACAGGATTGACGACTTGACCGGCAAAAACCACAACGCCGGAGCTGTGCTCGTCCTCCTGCCTGATGAAGAAGAGGAAAGGATGATCTGCGACGAAGTCGACGACAGTCTCGGCATCCGAGGGCAGGCCAAACCCCAACATCTCCAGCTCGGTGGCTGCAGCAGCCACGGTTCCTTTCTCGTTGACGTGCACGGAGCACTGGTGGACTACCGACGACACCGACACCGGCATCAAAGAGTCCGCCTCATCCAGCTCCAGCATCTGCGAGAAGGATTCGCCGGCCGGAGCCGGATAGAACGGCAGGTCCAGTCCGAGTTCCTGGAGGAGTCCCGAGGCCTCCAGCCTCAAGGACGCCTCGAACTTGGGGATCATCAGCTCCCCGACGGGCACCCTTCTCTCCGGCACGGCCAGGAGCGGCGCCGGGTCGTCGCTGAGTGCCCGCAACAGCCCCGGCAGTCCGTCGCGGTCGTCGGGGAGGTAGATGCACATGGAGAAGAAGCGGCCCTGGTGGCCGCCGGCGTAGGGCATACGCAGGACCTTGAAGCCGGGGTGGACGCTAATGCACATTCGCTCGTGCAGGTCGCTCCCCGCCATGAAGGGCGCGCGGACGGTGCGGCCGGGCGAGACGTAGAAGTCGCCGTCCTCCGTGAGATTCGCGTCGAAGGGGTCGTACCAGTACCCTCGGAAGTAGAGCGCGTTCGCGAGGACGACGGCCGTGCTTGCGAGGATGGAGCCCTCGTGGAGGAGCTCCTTCCACCAGCCGCCAGTCTTGGCCTCTAGCCACTCGTTGATCTCCGACCTGGCCTTCTCGGGGTTCGAGCTGAAGCAGACGACTCGCGCCACCGCGTCGTACATGGACGCCGCCACCGCCGCGAAGGACGGTTTGAGGCGGAGCGAGGAGTCGATCCAGATGCCCGTGGCGTACACGACCTCCGCACCGCCGTGAGTCCCGTCCGCCTCATCATCTTCCTCGTCGGAGCCGGATGCTTGCCTTGGGCCTGCGGCGACGTGAGAAGAGGTGGTGTCGTGGTATTTTCACGACAGATGTCCTCATAGGACTTAATCTCGAAGCCATCGCGTAAGTAGCAGATCGAAGGGGTCAAACGAGGAACACGGAAAGCAAGATTTACCCAGGTTCGGCCCCTCTCGAGGAGATAAAGCCTACTCCTGCTAGATGTATTTGAGGATCTTGATTACAAGGGTTTTGAGACTTGTCTAGCCCTAGCTCTCGAAAGATTTCTCCCCCCCTTCTATCCCCGGGGGCTCCCCTTTATATACAGGCGGGGCCCCGGGGCTTCACATAAGAGTCCGGGCCGGGATCACAATCCGAGCCCAACTCCCCTTACTTGTTTCCTAAGTTATACCCTTAGGCGGTTTGCACTTACCGCCTCTCTCGGCGGGTCTTGGGTCGGCCCCTCATTGGGCGGCTCTCCTTCTGGGCCTCCATAGAAGACTCTACGGCCCACCTGGCCCTTCATGGTTTTACTCCTCGAGACCCGGCCCTGAACGGGCGGGTTTCACCCAAAGATATTTCCCTGACATTAGCCCTCAGGTTGGCTTGAACTGGTTCCAGACAACCTCGTCCTTTTCAAACTTAACCTTGATATTTTGGCGAGTCTTCAGCAGAACCCGCCTCTTCTGAATATTTCAACTGTCTTTCCTTCAGTCCTGCTCTTCTTGTGAAGTCACCGAATCTCCAGAACGAATCTTTCCATGACATCACCAATATCTCAAATGAATTCATTAGGCGCGAAAATCGGGGCGTCGGATTACTGTAGATCCTTAAATCTCGCCCCGACCCTTCGGTGTCTCGCCCCGTTATAAATGCCCCTTTCAGGTCCTTTTCCTCATTTTCTCCATCTTCTTCCTCCTGCCGCCCGAGCTTACGCCTCCTCGCGACACACCTTCGAGCTGGCCGGCCCTCGGAAGGAGAAACAGTCCCGACGCACCGCCGTCACCTGTCTGCAACCGCGCCGCGCGGCCATCCGATCCAGGTATTCCCAGTTCTTCTCACCCTTCTTAGGGTTCCGCCATTGTCGGGCTCGAGCTCCGCCTCGTCCTCTCCGCGGCTACTGTCGCCGGCCGCACCTTGGTACTCTTACCTCATGGAAATGGCGCCGTTGCTATCCCTCCAATGATCAGGAATTAAATCTTGTATCAAGATAGATCTGAGAAACCCCATCTGTAAAAACCTGCCGCGGCTTAACAAACAGTAGCAAGAACTGCTTTTTTCCTTATTTTATAGAGCTGTTTGATCCAAAAAATTTACCGCGTTGGCAGAAATCTGTAGTTACACACTTAGCGAAATTTTCACTTGTGTTGAACATCCTTCACTCGTGGCGGCTTAAGGAAAGTCACCATCCTTGCTTTAATAATTTTTTCTTTTCCGACTTTATGAAAGCCGCTGACTTAATCCTTCTCCCCATTTACTAGGATGACAAAGAAAGCAATAGAATGCAACTGGGTCCGCTCCGCGGTTACCACCAAACATGTCACAAGACTCATAGACAACGGTCTCCTATCCAAAACAGAAAACTGCCGGGTCTCCAAGAAGGACTGTCCTCCCAAGCCAAAGGAGGGGGAAGTCATTATTTTTACCGATCACATTGAGAGAGGGTTTGATCCACCCGGCTCTAAATTTTTCCGAGACCTTTTACACTTCTATGGTCTGCATCCTCAAGACCTTGGCTCCAACTCTATTGTTAATATAAGCTCTTTCGTAGTAGTTTGTGAAGCTTATCTCCGGATAGAGCCAACGATCTTGTTATTCCGAAATTTATTCTATGTGAACAAGCAAACTGAAGTCGCCGGAGGCCGCCATCAAGAGCTTGGCGGCATATCCTTTCAGAGACGGCGGTTTACTTATTTTCCTAGTGCTGAGCTCTTGAGCCACCCAAAGGGCATGCCGGAGACTTGGTTTTACGTGAAGACCAAGGTGCCTGAAGGGCAACACCCATTGCCGGGTTTTAGACCTGACCGCCTGGATCATAAAAAAGAATATCCTCCCAGGCCCACAGAAACAGAACGGATCCAGCTTCAGCCTCTGATGGACAAGATAGCCACTTTGATGGCCAATGGTCTTACAGGAGCTGACTTGATCCTTTGCTGGCTTTCCTGGAGGATCCAGCCATTGAGCCTTCGAGACCGGCTGATGTATGAATACTCCGGTTTAGAAGATCCTCAGAGGTACAATAATACGCCTGCTCCTGTGTCGGACGTGGTGAAACAGATGAGGATAATCGTCAACTTACCCGGCGACTATACTGGCGAGTTTTCTCTGAAGCCCTTCACTGAAGCCAATCCACCACCGGCTGTAAGCAAATCTCCTTTAGGCTTCTGTTTTATTGTTTACATTCTTGAGGCTTACCCCTTGCAACTTTCAGGATGATGATCCCTTTTGGGAAGCTCGGCCACAGGTGAAAGAAAAAGAACCCAAAGGCCAGAAGCCGGGCAAACAGGCCGGCTCTCGAGGAGGAAAGAAAAAGAAGGAGACCATCAACCCTTTGGACGCGGATCCTGCTGTCTTAGAATCCTCCAAAGATGAAACATCGGCAAGTTCATAATTTACACCCACCTTTTTCCTTTTCATTAGCGGCTTATGCTTAATAATTTTACCTTGACACCTTCCAGGGTGAAGAAGAAGAAGACGAACAGGGAGAAACTGAGGTAACTTCCACTCCGTTCAACAATCATTTTTCTAGGAAACCCAGAATTACTGTGAGGAAATATCCTTTCTCACATCCTTTTGCTCGCCTGGATCCCAACTATTCGTTAAAAACAATTCAGCATGCCGCCTTTCTCCAATCTGATTGTGGCGGCTCTAACACTGGCGCCAGCGGTTCTGTCGTTAATAGAAGCGACTCTCATAAGCGCCCGCGTGAGGTGCTTCTCCATCCAACACCTCTGCTCCCTAAAGCTGGTTTGTTTAAACATCCGCTTAATCCCTCTGATTCGGACTATCAGGTTTCATCTTCCTCTGATGACGCCTCAGAGTCGCCAGAGGATTTCGTTATCAAACCAGGGTAAGATTATGATCGCTCTTATTATCACACCCTTGTGTGATCTCAAAGCTATCAGTTTATTTCAAATCTCAATAAATATGCAGAGTTACCTCCAAGAGACTGAAGCCCTCAACTTCCTCTTCACCTCCGGCGGGCTCCGGAGACCCAGCCAAGGACTCTGAAGAAATAACCAATGACCCTCCAGAAATTCAGGTATCTTTAGAGCCAGAGATGGAAGCACCGGCTCATAACATCGACCAACAGCCGGATGCAACGATAACTTCACCGATTCAGGAAGTGCGACTTCCAGAAGCCGCTGTTATTCCGCCCTCGCACAATATTGAGGAGGGTACTGTTGCTGCTGCTATTGCCACCGCCGCAGACTCGCCGGCGGCTTTGGGCAAATCTTCCCTTGAAGCCATGTCTTCTCAAGGGAAAGACAAGTTAAACCTCTCCTCCTTAGAGAATGCTGATTTAGATGGCCTTCATGAAGCTCTTCAGACTCGATTATTTGAGAGTCAGGAGATCGCCAAAACCTTGGTTAATAAACCAAAGGTGAGATAAACATCATTTTTATTCATAATCCTTATTAGTCGCCCAAACCTGCATATTACTGATTTCATAGTTTGATGGAGGTTTACCAATTTATATTTTAAAAATGCGTAAATGTACACATGTAGTCCCCAAGAACCGGCTGTCTTCTTGAAACAGCCGGGTCTTAAAGCAAAGAACCACATGCGTTTTAAATACAGCAAAGAACCACATGTAGTCCCCAAGAACCGGCTGTCTTCTTGAAACAGCCGGGTCTTAGAGCAAAGAACCACATGTGTTTTAAATAGAGCAAAGAACCACATGTAGTCCCCAAGAGCCGGCTGTCTTCTTGAAACAGCCGGGTCTTAGATCAAAGAACCACACGTAGTTAAAAGAACCTCATGGGTTTCAGAAAAAATTTCTTTGTAAAAACTTTCGGGTTTGCATTAGCCCCCAAGTGCCATGTGGATTACTTGTAATCGGTATGGAACTTTATCTGCATAAGTAACTTGATCCTTCCTTTTTCTTTCAGGCTCAATTGTCTTCATTAGAGACCCAGCTGGCCGACTCTCAGAGGAAACTGAAATCTGAACAGGAAATGAGAGCCGCCGCAGAAGAGCGGGTTACATCCTTAGAAAAGGCTGCGTCTGAGGCAGCCGCCAAGTTGGTCACCCTGACCTCTGAACATGCGAAAGAGAAACAGCTTCTTGTTCAGCGCGCCGAAGAAGCTGAAAAACGCCTTCTGCCTATCTCTGCAGAGCTCGGCGGCCTTAAACTTCACATCCGTCAAATGAGCCATGCAATCTTCGGTAAGCCGCCAGAATTCCTGAAGCTTTTTACACAAGTCTCCTAAATAATTTTTAAATTCTGACGTTTTCTTTGCAGGTCCCAGAAGCAATAAGCTGGAGAAGGATCCAGCCACACAGCTCAAAGCAGCTTACACTTTCCTCGAGCAACTTTATACTGGAAGCCGTCGCGCAATCCATGCTGCTTTTTATGGGAAGGAAAAACCTTCCGCCATAAAGGGAGTTCTGGAGGCCTTGTCAACTCTTCCTGCTCAACTGAAGTTTGTGAAGGAATCCAGCGCCCGTATCGCCACGATGCACACTATGGCCCGCGCAAAAGCTCATTATGAGGACTTGGAGCTGCAGACTCTTGTTGGCGGCTTTCCTGAAACTTACAAAGGGAAAAAGATCGATCAGGCGACTTACAACGCTCTGAGGAAAGAAACTTTCATCCCCGCAAGTCTGTTGGTGAAAGAAATGAAGCTTGCAAGATTTCAACCGTCTTATGGCGAAGATGGAAAGAAGGAAAAACTCGACCCTCTGCCGCCTCTCACATTATCTCCTAAAGGCCGTAAGGACGAATTCGCTCCTGCTATTGATTCTTCAAACCTTATAGACGCTGAAGAGATCTTCGAGGCTTTTGCCGACGTTGACTGGGATGCTAATCATGACCAGATAAATCCTTCAGCAGACGCGGACCGAGCCGGAGGCGACAAGACCCAGGAGTAAAGCTGGAACCTTGAAAGTCGCCAGCTGCCGAACCTCTTGTAATATATGATCTGAACCATGATTCTGAAATTCCCTCTAGTGGCCTTTTGTAATAGACTTTAGAAAGATCTTGGCCTCTTGCTTTTAAATGCACACTGGCTTCCTTGGGAAGCAAGCCTAATACCTTGGCATGAAGCTTCCTTATAAAAAAAAATTACTCTGGCTGCTTCTGAAAGAAATTGAATCCTTCGTGGACGCTGGCGGCTCTTAGCCAAATATCAAGATAATCATAATACTTTGATAAGAGGTATGCATCATTTGAAACAAGTATTTAACCAAAAACTAATTAGTCATGGCGGCTTATAACCAGCAAACTTGCATAAACATGCTGTAAACAGCGCAATGAACTGGCGGCTCTTGGCCAAATACGAACTTTTAGAACAGTTCATAAAAATCGTAGGACTCGCAAAGGCAATAAATCTCAAGAAAGTTTTGTCAAACTTGTAAAGACGTAAGAAACGATGCGAAAGCCCCCGGTATGATGGCGGCTTTTGGATTACCAATAACCCCAACCAAACCAGCTCTTTTCTTCCCGTATGGTGGCGACTTCCATGAAGTTCGGCCCATAAGGTTATTGATTTTAAGATGGTGAAGGCTTCTGGATTACCAGTAGCATCGTCACATCTAAGTTTTTTCCCCCGTACACGGATGAAGGTTCTGGATTACCAGTAACGCGACCCGTTTATTAGGTGCCTGTACACGGATGAAGGTTCTGGATTACCAGTAACACGACCCGCTTATTAGGACTTTAACCCAACATGGCGACTTCTGGATTACCAGTAAGTTCAGCCTCATAAGGGTTGAAGGTCCCAGGATGGTGAAGGCTTCTGGATTACCAGTAAGCATCATCCCATCTGAGTCTTTTAAGCCCGTACACGGATGAAGGTTCTGGACTACCAGTAACACGACCCGCTTATTGGGCGCCTGTACACGGATGAAGGTTCTGGATTACCAGTAACACGACCCGTTTGTTAGGACTTTAACCCAATATGGTGGCGACTTCTGGTCTACCAGTAAGTTCGGCCCATAGGGTGGAAGGTCCCAAGATGGTGAAGGCTTCTGGATTACCAGTAAGCACAGCCCATATGGGTCTTTTTTATTCGACTAAGTGCAGGGTCCTCCAGATGATGGATGGAAAACGACAGATACCCCAAGTTTCAGGGCCTCCAGCTTTTATTCATTATTGATAGTATATACATGAGAGGTATGTACATGATCCCCAGAGCCGGAACTCTAGGTGTAGTAGGGTCTTAAATGAGCTATGTTCCAGGGCCTGCTGGTCTCTTCTTCAGATGTTCGAGACTCCTTTCCAGGCCGGAGATCAATCAGATAATAAGACCCGTTATAAAGATTTTTGCTGACAACGAAGGGCCCTTCCCAGGGAGGCGAAAGCTTATGCATGCCTGACTGGTCTTGAATTAAACGAAGCACCAAGTCCCCTTCCTGGAAAGTCCGGCTTCTGATCCTACGGCTATGATAGCGACGCAGGTCCTGCTGGTAGATAGCAGATCGGGCGGCTGCCAAGTCCCGCTCCTCTTCCAAGGCATCCAGAGAGTCTTGACGAGCGAACTCATTGTCCTCTTCAACGTATGCTGAGACCCGGGGCGAGTCGTGGCGGATGTCGCTCGGTAAGACGGCCTCTGCTCCATAAACCATGAAGAAAGGCGTGAAACCCGTCGATCTGTTGGGAGTTGTTCGTATGCTCCATAAGACGGAGGGAAGTTCTTCTACCCAACAACCGGGTGTGCGCTGAAGAGGCACCATAAGCCGGGGTTTTATACCACGAAGGATCTCCTGATTGGCGCGTTCAGCTTGCCCATTAGATTGCGGGTGCGCAACAGCCGCCACATCAAGTCTGATATGCTCCTGATCACAAAACTGCTTCATGGCGCCTTTTGAAAGGTTCGTGCCGTTGTCAGTAATGATGCTGTGCGGGTATCCGAAACGGAAGATTAAATTTTTGACAAACTTAACAGCCGTCTCTGCATCCAAATTACTGATGGGCTCTGCCTCCACCCACTTGGTAAACTTGTCAACCGCCACCAAGAGATGAGTCTTTTTGTCACTAGAAGCTTTGAAAGGCCCCACCATATCTAGCCCCCAGACCGCAAAGGGCCATGTGACAGGGATCATCCGAAGTTCCTGAGCCGGCACATGAGCTTGGCGGGCAAACCTCTGACAGCCGTCACACTTCCTAACTATATTCTTCGCATCAGCATGAGCTGTGAGCCAAAAGAAACCGTGGCGGAAAGCTTTCGCCACCAATGATTTAGAGCCGGCATGATGACTACAGTCACCAGAGTGTATCTCATTGAGAATATTCCGGCCTTCATCAGGTGATACACAACGCTGAAAGACGCCTGTGGCACTCCTGTGGTGTAACTCGCCATTGACAATGGTCATAGATTTGGACCTTCTCACGATCAGACGGGCTTCAATTTCATCAGCCGGCAGGATGCCCCGAGTCAGATAATCCAAGTATGGGACAGTCCAATCCGGGATTCCATGGAGATCCGCCACCAGCTGGGCCTCCGGGTCTGGGACAGCAAGGTCCTCCTCCGTTGGCAACTTAACTGACGGGTTATGGAGCACATCCAGGAAAACATTCGGAGGCACCGGCTTTCGCTGTGATCCAAGTCGTGACAAGGCATCAGCCGCCTCGTTCTGCCGCCGATCAATGTGATCCACCTGATAACCTTTGAAGCAACCAGCCACATTAGTAACAGCTTGTCTGTAAGCCGCCATGAGCGGGTCTTTAGAATCCCAAGTCCCTGAAACTTGCTGTGCCACCAGATCAGAGTCGCCCAGGCACCTAACCCGGCTGAGATTCATCTCCTTTGCAATCCGAAGCCCATGGAGAAGGGCCTCATACTCCGCAGCGTTGTTAGTGCAAGGAAACATAAGCCGTAAAACATAGCAAAACTTGTCACCTCGAGGGGAAGATATTATAACTCCAGCCCCCGAGCCTTCCAGCTGCCTAGACCCATCAAAATGTATGGTCCAATATGTATTGTCTGGCTTTTCCTCCGGGGCTTGAAGCTCTGTCCAGTCATTGATGAAGTCCACTAAAGCCTGAGACTTTATAGCTATTCGAGGTACATATCTGATATCATGGGGTCCAAGTTCAATGGCCCACTTTGCAATCCTGCCTGTAGCCTCTCTGTTATGAATTATATCCCCCAAAGGAGCTGAAGAGACCACTGTGATAGGATGCTCTAGAAAATAATGCCTCAGCTTCCGGCTTGCCATGAATACTCCAAAAACCAGCTTCTGCCAGTGTGGGTAACGCTGCTTGGACAAAGTCAGGACCTCACTAACATAGTAGACCGGCCTCTGGACAGGATACTCCCGGTTTGCCTCCTTTCTCTCCACCACCATTGCAACACTAACAGCTTTGTTATTTGCTGCAATATACAGGAGCATTGGTTCCTTGGTGACAGGAGCTGCCAGTATGGGCGGCTCTGCCAGCTGCTTCTTTAAAGCCTCAAAAGCTTCTGCGGCGGCTTTCGTCCACTTGAACTCATCTGCTTTCTTCAACAGCTGATACAGAGGAATAGCTTTCTCCCCCAGGCGGCTTATGAAACGACTCAGAGCCGCCACGCGACCCGCCAAGCGCTGGACATCATTTATACACTTAGGCTCGGCCAGAGAGGTGACGGCCTTGATTTTCTCCGGGTTAGCTTCAATTCCACGCTCAGAAACCATGAAACCCAGGAGCTTTCCTGCAGGAACACCAAAAACGCATTTATCTGGGTTAAGCTTCATCTGATAAATCCTGAGATTGTCAAAGGTTTCCTTGAGATCCTCCAGTAAAGCTGCTTTCTTAGCCGACTTGACCACAATATCATCCACATAAGCATGCACGTTGCGACCAATCTTCCCGTGGAAGCAATTTTGCACACAACGCTGGTAAGTCGCCTGGGCACTCTTGAGCCCAAAAGGCATAGAAACATAGCAGAAGGCGCCAAAAGGGGTAATGAAGGCCGTCTTCTCTTGGTCCTCCACTGCCATCTTGATCTGATGATAACCAGAGTATGCATCCAGGAAGCATAACCTCTCACACCCCGTTGTAGCATCAATAATTTGGTCAATGCGAGGGAGAGCAAATGGATCAGCTGGACAAGCTTTGTTAAGATCCGTATAATCAATACACATACGCCAAGTTCCATTTTTCTTCAGAACCAACACCGGGTTAGCCAACCACTCCGGGTGTAAAACCTCTATGATAAACCCGGCTGCCAGAAGCCGGGCTAACTCTTCCCCAATAGCCTTCCGTCTCTCCTCATTGAAACGACGAAGATACTGTTTGACAGGCTTGAACTTAGGATCCACATTAAGGCGGTGCTCGACGAGTTTTCTCGGTACACCCGGCATGTCAGAAGGTTTCCATGCAAAGATGTCCCGATTCTCACGGATAAACTCGACGAGCGCGCTTTCCGGCGGGTGCTAGACACTGCAGGACTTTCAGCATGGCGGCTTCTAGTGCGGCTTCTGTTAGGAGCTGGTGTGGAATGCAGTCGCTCCCGGCTGTAAGAATAATTTGCTTGCTGGACCACAGCGGTTTTCAGCTTCTCGATTGCGTTGCGAGCCTCAATCTCCAGGGGCGTGTTTCCATTGATTGGAAGTCACGCCAGCGCGGTAGTGGCCGCATAAAGGTTATCCACAGGGTTCGTAAAATGCCCTTGCGCCGTAAGCATCGGCGCCTCTCGGCGTAAATTAGGCTCAACCCGTGGCGGCTCTTCACGACCCGCCAAGTGGCGGGCTTCCGGGTCTGGCGACCTCTGGGGAGTTCCTGTTGCAGGACCACGAATGCGTTCCCCTGGTGGGGTGCTGAACTGCAGGGCCTGACCTTCAATATTGGAGATATAGCGGCTCCGGTGTCGTCGGTGATGAACCGCATCAGACTCTGCCCGGCGTTGCTCCAGATGATAATTCTCCTGTTGCAAACGCGCCGTCTCTTCCTGTATCTCTCGTTCACGAGTCGCCAGACGGACGTTCTCCGCATCAATGCTAGCCTGAGCCTGCACCATCTGACCCTTGATCCTGGCGATTTCCGCATTGAGCTCTGCTTGATTCTCCGCTGTAACCTGTGTGGCCATCAATGTCGTCAACGTGGTCGCCAGCCCCACCAGGGCCTGCGCTGGCGAGACTCTTGGCATCGCATTAGAAGTTCCAGCATCTGCCGCCGGGTCTGGCATGTCAGCCGCCCCTGCCATGTAGACAACAGGGCAAGCGGGCGGGCCTAAAGAATCCTGCGACGGCGAGTTCTGCTGAAAGCCCCCAAGACCCTCCTGATGAAGAGAATAAAGCGACTCTCCACCAGAGGAATAGCCACCATCATCGTAAGTCGCCGAGCCTTCTGTGGAAGCCGACGATCCAGAGTACTCCACCCCTTGAATGAAGCCAATGAAGACGTGCCTCTGCCTGGCGGGCTGCGTGTCCTGGACCGGCTTGAAGGTGTTGGCGAAGATATCCGGCCCAGATCCAGATCCGCCGGCGTGCACAGGAGCCGGAAGCCGAGGGGCGGCTCTCGCCACGGCGGGTTGCGCGCGGCGGGCCGTCTCAACGACCTCCGTGGAGATGACTGGGTTAGAACCGCCAGCCTTCCCAATGAAAACATGAATTCCGCCAAAGGGGACCCGGAAACCGTACTCCAGAGAGTCGGCCTCGGGGCCCCAGTCTGAGTCGTCGACGAGCAGATTGCCGCGCCGATTCCTGGTCATCCGGCCAATCACGTATCCCTCGAGTCCTCGGGGAGGACCCTTCGAATACTCAACACCACCATGCGATTGCCCCACGGTGGGCGCCAACTGTCGTGGTATTTTCACGGCAGATGTCCTCATAGGATTTAATCTCGAAGCCATCGCGTAAGTAGCAGATCGAAGGGGTCAAACGAGGAACACGGAAAGCAAGATTTACCCAGGTTCGGCCCCTCTCGAGGAGATAAAGCCTACTCCTGCTAGATGTATTTGAGGATCTTGATTACAAGGGTTTTGAGACTTGTCTAGCCCTAGCTCTCGAAAGATTTCTCCCCCCCTTCTATCCCCGGGGGCTCCCCTTTATATACAGGCGGGGCCCCGGGGCTTCACATAAGAGTCCGGGCCGGGATCACAGTCCGAGCCCAACTCCCCTTACTTGTTTCCTAAGTTATACCCTTAGGCGGTTTGCACTTACCGCCTCTCTCGGCGGGTCTTGGGCCGGCCCCTCATTGGGCGGCTCTCCTTCTGGGCCTCCATAGAAGACTCTACGGCCCACCTGGCCCTTCATGGTTTTACTCCTCGAGACCCGGCCCTGAACGGGCGGGTTTCACCCAAAGATATTTCCCTGACAGGTGGCGACCTGGCTTGGGCTTGCGGCGACGTGGGAGGCGAGGGCGGCGTGGGCGTCGGGGCCAGCAGGGCCGAGGAAGGAGGCCATCTGGTCGTGGTGGCCGCCCGTGGTGCCCGCTGCGAGGAGGGAGAGGACGGTGTGGAAGGACGCGGGAGAGAAGGCGAGGTTCCGGTCGCCGCCGCGAAGGCTGAGGTGGCTGAGGAGTCGCACGGAGAGGGCCGCCTGGTCCCTGATGGCATCCGGGAGTCGCTGCTGGTCCGCCATCGCCACCGCCGTCTGGTTAGTTCCTCGCGTGGCGGCTATGGTACTTAATTTGTTATGTTTGGACGGCCCTCGCTGAGCTATATGTATTTACACACAGATCGGTTGGAGAGATCGGTAACAAGAGATTTTTGAGATAAAAAGCAATGATTAGGTTTTGGGGTTGGTACAAATCAACCGGATGATTTCCTAGAGAAATCAGATTTCCTAGAGAAATCATCCGCCGTCCGATCTGACGGATGCTGGCCGTTCAATCGCAACAAATAGAGCCGTCGTCTTTCTTCTCTGTTCTTCCGTCGATCACGCGACTACCTCGCAGCACATGAGCACCGACTACCTCGTCTTCCTTCTCGGTTGCGTCAGCTACCTCGCAGCACCAGAGCCAACACGGCAAAAAGCTTCAGTGCACCAGCGTCCATGGCAGCAGCGCTCGGCGCGAAGCACTGACGGCGCCCGGCGGCGCTCCATTGCAGCCCCGGCGGCGATCCATTGCAACCCCGACGGCGATTCAATGACCCCGCAGCGCTTCTGCAACTCCGGCAACGCTTCATTGCAGCCCCGGCCGAGCTTCAATGACCCGCCGCGGCGCTTCACTGCAACTCCGGCAACGCTTCATTGCAGCCCCGGTCGAGCTTCAATGACCCGCTGTGGCCCTTCGCTGCAAATCCGGCAACGCTTCATTGCAGCCCCGGTGGAGCTTCAATGACCCGCCGACGAGCGCCGCATTGCAGCACCGGCGGCCGCCGATAAGCATCCGTCGTCTGGCACAACAACGCCAGCCACTGCAGCCTCGCCGCGCTCCGTCGTGTTGCACAACATCGCCGGCCACTGCAGCCTCTTCCGCTGCAGTGGTGCTCGACGTCGTCTTTTGCAGCGACGTTCGCTGCCCCCACAACACTGCTGTGCAGCCGCAGTAGTTCGCCGGCGGCCCGGGTATGCAGCGTCGGCGCGCGTCTGCAACAGAGATGCTGAGCGAATCGCCGCCCACGCTGCACCGTCGGCTTCGTAGCCAAGCCGGCGCTCGCGCATAGGCGGTCGTGCCCCCTCGCGCCCCAGGTGGTCACCGCCCCTCGCAGCATCTGGACCCGTGTGCTTGCAAAATGGCGATGGTGGTTTGCAGCGGCGGTGCAGAACTTCGGTATGACAGGGGCAGGGCTGCAGCAACGCGAGGCGGTGGCGGCACCGGTCTAAGGCAACGGGAGATGGCCGCTGGTGTGTGCTGCAGTGTGCTAATGGAAGAAGAAACAGAGGTAAGGAATGAGTGGCTCACGCTTGTGGAGAAGAGATAAGGGAGAGGAAGCAATAAAGCGGTGAGTGAGCACCAGCCCACAGGGACGCGTGGCGAGCGTCGAAGGAGGCTTAAGAGAGAGAGAAATCAGTCGGATGGTTTTTAACGTTTTCCTTAGGTTTTCCTAAATGATAAGTTTCACAAGTGTGGCACGAAGTACTCCACCAAACAAACCAAAAAAATAAACTGAAATATGACATCCGAAAAGATAGTTGTCATCCTCGTGTCACTAAATTTACCATAAAAAACGTTTCAAGTTGCCATGTGTTCATGCCACACGTGTGGCACTTATCAGGGTCCTGGGTGGAACTAGCAGTCCTAAAGGCGTATGTGGTGACTTTGTTAGTCTTAAGATGTTGTGCCAATTCATTATTTTGGAGTTGTTCATAAGAGTGGATGTGCGTGTTGACTTTCATACGGGTAAATGTAACATCTGTGATTATATTGTATTAAAAATACTAAAGCATATTTAGATGTGCCATAAGTATTGCACATCTAAGGCCTATAGCATTGAATTTTACACGAAGATTCGGGTATTTTTATCTTTTTATTTTTCTTTGTATGTCGGATTGAGTCATTTAGATGTGCAATACTTCCCCTAAAAAGAAAGATGTGCAATACCCATCTAGATATACCCTAGACAGAACCGTTAAGAAAATATAGATAGATTCAGTTGGATCCAGGTGATACGAAATATCTGGAAGTCCCCGCGTCCGCTCTTCATGAGCGACTCGGGTGGTGACCAGCCCAGTAGCCGCCGACGGCCTTCCCTTTCCTCCCCTCTCCTTCTCGTCGCCGCTAGAGAGAGCTGGAGGGCAAGCCCTCGAGGCTCCCAAGGACGGTGGTGGCGGTGCATTCTTCCGGCTTGGCTCCGTTCGGCTTTGTGGCAAGCAGTAGGTCGGCGGGTGACCGGCAGTCGTCCGGCGGCGCCTGATCTGGATCTGGCCGCCTTCTCTCCTTCCCGTGCTCGGCGGGCTCCTACACACAGATCGGGTCGCAAGACTTGCCGGTCCTCAGTGCGGATGGAACTAGAGGTGGGGATTCAGATCGGGAGAAATCCCTAGCCGGCACTAGTTGGCCTCGCCGGCGGCGGCGCCCGAGGGCGCTGTTTTTTTCTCCATGAAGACGTTCGTCAGATCTGCCTCTACCTCCAACATGTCTTGTGTTTTCCGGGTGGCGACGGCGCCTTCGGCGTCATTCCCTTCTTGAAGGCACTCCCTTGGGAGATAGTTGCCTGGTGGACACCGTTGGGTTGGCGTTGGCGGCGATCTTGGCATTAGACGTGTGTTTTATGATGTGCCTTGACCTCGCACCAACGCACACCATCTAATACGGTGGCCTCGCTAAGCGGCCCCACGGTGAGCCGAGAGAATCAACCGCTCTATCAGACCCTCAGCGCGCACCGCATGTGCACGCTCTAAAATCCCCCGCCGTCATTTTCTGCCGTCCCAACTTCAGGAGAGATAACCTCATTGACCTTGTCAGGCCCAACTGCCATCGACGCCACCACGACGCCAGACATCACCACCACCCTGCGCGTCCATCAAAACTAGTAGATGTAGCGACATAGATCGTCGGGAAAGTGGCTTTGGGTTGATTCATGTATTTGTTTTGTCACATTCTATTGAATAATATAATAAATATGGTTGTGTGCATCGCTCGGTACAGAAGCCGGGGTTATCCTCCTTTTCAAAAAAAAATACCCCCTCTAATCCATATTAATTGACACTGCTTAATATGGATCGGATGGAGTATTAGATTCAGTTGCAACCTGAGGGTAACCCAACCACTGCCCAACTATGCGCAACTCGCAAGGTAAACCAACCACTTGCGACGTGGGCTCGCGCGCAAGGCTCCTACCCATTTCCAACTCATGTGGCTCTGTTTTTGGCCGCATAGGGGCTTGCCCACAACGGATTGAAGGTTTGCAACGGTGGCGGCAAATCCTGCCGATTTCGGCACCAACAACAGAGGGGAAGGTGGTGGGGCTACGAGAGGGGGCGGCGTGGACCAATTCCGATGTCGGGAGCTCTCCGGTGACATCGGGGTGGCGACGGGCCAACAAGGCTCGGAGCCGAGTGGGGCAGCGCGGGGTGCCTAAATATGCCGAGAGTTCTTCTACTTCAAGAAAAAATAGGCTAGGAAGTCATAGTGGCCTTTTAAGGATACAAAATTTAAATTTCGAGAGATTGCAAGTTCGAGAGAGTTGCTAACTAGGGAATCCCAAAAGAAAAAAAATTCTTCCTACAGATGACTTTTGGGGATCTTCTTGCGATGTCCTTTTTTTTACGCGACTGCTAGAGATATGATATTTGAGAGTGGATTTTCTACCATGCACGGGACCTCCGGTGCATGCATACATCGCATTTATTATTGCTGTGTGGGACCGCTTCTATAGTGTTTTCTCTCACCTAACATACATTCACATGTTATTCTGTACTTACTAAGTTTCATTCAAATAAATAGATGCCTAATGCATGTTGAAATAAAAGTTTGATTTACATTCTGTTTGCATAATTGTGTTTCTTCTGACAAGATCTTTAAAACAAGACCAATATTAAATATATTTTCAGAAATTATTTTTTTGACAACTAAATCACCATGCTTCAAACTTGTTCCATACAAATTTTTTAATTCCATGTGAAAATTTTAATAATATTTGTGCGCAAAAAAAAAATCTTATTGTTTCACTATGGCTCCCCATGTTCCGTTGCATTTCATAATGTTACATTGTGTGCCAATGTGTATCAAACTGATTCTTAGTAATCTAAAAGTTTGTAAATATTAATATATTTTATTGCAACAAAACTTTGAACTTATCTAGTGTTTAACAAAACATAGCATAGTTATGTGTACTTTTATAGTGTTTCACCATGTTTCAGAATTTAAAATTTAAAATTTATTGAAATATATTCAAAAGTGGTCTTGTTTCGAAGGTATCGTCGTCAAAAACACAAATATGAAAATGAAACATAAATTGTACTTTTGGTTCAAAAGATAAAATAGATTTAAATTTGGAAATAAAATGAAAAAGCATGGGATGGTGGAGCATAGGTGGAACAGTGTGCTTACATCTGGTGAGAGAAAGATCTAACTAACTGTGAGCACCACAAATGCATGGCATCGGATCTCCAAGCAAAATCAACGGCGCATGGATGCACGGTACCTCCCGTGCATGGGAGATTAGCTTTTCTCCTCCTTAGAGCATCTCCAACAGACGCGCTATCTTAGCCGCGCGCCGGAAAAAACCGCTTTATTGCGCGCGCGGGACCGAAACGGGCGCTCCAGTAGCCGCGCTAAAATCACGCGCGCGGTAAAGTTGGTTCAACGCGCGGAGGAAAACGGCATCGCGCGCTGCTTATTTGGTGCGCCCACTCGCGCGCGCTGCAAAATTTGGGCTGCTGCGGGTGGGGCCGCCGGATTGGGCGCCGTTTTTTGCGCTTCTGGTAAAGCAAAACACCAGCCCAGCGCGCTAAAACGCTATTTCGGCGCTGCAAAAAAACTTTAGCGCGCCGTGCAAACGCGCGTCTGTTGGAGATGCTCTTATAGTGTTAGTTTTCTGTCGTAAACACATTACCTGTTTATCCATGTTGCTTTAATGGAGGACACACATACGTGCATAGCTATTAAAATTAGGTGTGGCTAGGTCTCAATCGATTGAAGCTTAACCAAGTCTCAATCAAATGACATAATATATAACAATGAAAAAAATCTAAAAAGAAGATTTTGCTCGAATCTCAAGCAAGACCTCACAAATATAGCAACACTGATTAAAGTTCATTTGTACATCCGGACCACCTTGTGATTCACTGCAAGTTGATCCGAAGATATACACTTACTTCAACATGTGCCATAGACGGCACATGTCGGGAACATGGTGCATCATGTCGCGCCGGCAGGACGGGCACGTCGCCGCCCTGTGGTACCATTTGAGGATGCATCCTCTGTGGAACGCGTGCGAGCAGCCGGGCAAAGCCACGACGCCGACGCTGCCGGCTGCCATCTCCTCCATGCAGATCGCGCACTGAGCCGCGCCGCCCCCACCGCCGAGAGTACCAGAACCAGCCAGTGCCCCGGCGGCCGCGTCCTCGCACGACAGCAGCAGCGCCTTCGGCTCGCTGTACACGTTGGTCACGTGCACGCGCATCCAGACGTCGCACACGTAGTTCGGACTCCGGCGAGCGGCGCGGCTGGCCGCAACAAGACCATCTTCACGCACCACGCGGGCGATGATACGGGCGACAAGCCCGGGCGGTACGAACCGGTCCCAGAGCTGGACGTCGGCGGCGCGGTGGCCGTAGTACCCCGCGAGCTGCGGCAGGTCCGTCAGCATCCGACGGACGGCGGCGCGGCAGGCGGGCTCGCTCCGGAGGACGGTTGGGTCGTGGACGGTGAACCGGCGCCCGGGCCCCTCCACCTGGTGCCTCGCGTCGGCGGCCTTGCGGTGGCCTTGCCGCAGGGTGGTCCCGCCCACGAGGTGTGTCTCGGTTGACATGCGCACGGAACACCGGATGCGCACGACGAGGCACGGGCGCGGCTCGCCGTTTACTACGCGCGACGGCGTCGCCCTGGCTGTGGCGTACTTCTTGAACCGCGTCATCCTCGAGTGAACTTGGACCGTGGAAGGTGACTCGCGCTGCGATCCCACCTCCATTGTTGGAGAAATCGGGTTGGGTCTGGGCTTGGCCTCTTGGGACGATGGAGTTGATGGTGGTGGCTCGACGTCGAGGTTGGCGGCATATGAAGTCGAGGTTGGCCTCATGGGATTCGAACTCGGATTCGCGTCCGCGCGCACCACTGATCGCCGGGTATGCCTGATCGGGACGTCGTCTTGTTGCGCGCGCTAAGAGCATCTCCGGCGGCGCAATCGCGCCGCGCGCTAAAAGTAGTTTACAGCGCCGAAATATCGCTTTTGCGCGGCAGCGGCTTTACCAGCCGCCCAAAAAATATACTGCGCCAGCGGGCCGCTCCAGCGGGTGCGGCAAAATAGAGCGCGCGCGCCCAGCCGGCGGCACAAACAACACATATATATATGATCTCAAACATTCAAAATATGCAATTTCACACAAATAAAGATGCTCTCAAACATCAATGAGAAACATAGTATAGTTCAAAATACGCAAAGTTCACACAAAACGAATTAAACATCAACAATCATTCTTCATCTTCTTCCTCCGCTTTTGCGTCCTCTTCTTCCTCCGTCTCTTCTTGGGAGTCTTCATCTTCTTCTTTGTCATCTTCATTGGAAACTCGGACGGTGTTGACACTATCAACAAAGGTATCATGCGAAGGCATGTGAGGCACACCGGAAGCTCCCATGCCACCCATGCCTTCCGGAGGTGCTCCCATGCCTCCCATGAGAGACGCAAAACTCATGACACCCATGCCACCCATTCCTCCCATGCTTGTTCCCATGCCTCTCATGGTAGCTCCCGTAGGTGCTCCCATGCCTCCGATGCCACCCATGAAAGCTCACATGCTTCCGATGCCACCCATGAAAGCTCCCATGCCTCCCATGGAAGCTCCGATGCCACCCATGGAAGCTCCCATGCCTCCCATGGAAGCTTCGATGCCACCCATGAAACCTCCCATGCCTCCCATAGAAGCTCTGATGCCACCCATGGAACCTCCCATGCCTCCCATGGAAGCTCCGATGCCACCCATGAAACCTCCCATGCCTCCCATGGAACCTCCCATGCCTCCCATGGAAGCTCCAATGCCTCCAATGCCTCCCATGCCACCCATGCTCTTTTTTGCATCAAGACTTGATCACGGCAAATGTTGACGTACTCCTTTTGCCTCTCATCGAAGTTGGATGTGTCCATGAAGAACAAGTGCTTCTCCCATTCCAACAATCTTGCTTGCTCATCCATGGCCAATTTTTTCTCCTCCAATGCCACTTTCCTCTCCTCGGCCGCCACCCTCCTCTCCTCCGCCGCCACCCTCCTCTCCTCCGCCGCCGACTCTTGGCTCCTTGCCATCCTCCTCTCCTCATTTGCTTCCTTTCTTGCCTTCACAATAGCCTCCATGGCACTCTTTATCTCTTCATCTCCTCCCTTCTTCTTCTTCTTTTCTTTCTTCTCTCCATCCGGTCTTTTTGGCTTGGAGTAGGCAACCGAGTTTGGTGTAGGGCTCCTCTTGCTGCCATCACTTGATGCTTCATCATCATCATCCAAATCAATAGTTGCATTGTTTTTGTCTTCACGTTTTTTCCATTTCTCCTCATCCTTCAACACCTCGTAGCAATGGGGCAACACAAATGCTCTCCCTTTCTTCACCTTGCCTTTCTTGGTCTTCTTCTCTTCTCCTCGAAACAAGTTTTGTGCAATATTGAGCTACAAACAAAAGAACAAATTATCACTACAAAACACAAAAGATGAAGCATGAACATAGAAGAAATGATGAGCATGGGATGCATGGGAGGCATGGGAAATGGCACTCACCCTATCTCTTTCATTTGTGCCACTTGGGTTTATGTTGTCAACCGCCGTCATTGCCGCTGCCCACCTTTGACAATCTTTGTTGATCGTCGACCACCGGGAGCGAAGAGATCTTTCGGTGCGCTCAATTCCACTCGTGTTGTGTGTGTCAAAGAACTCCTTCATCCGAAGCCAATATGTATCTTTGGTTTGGTTGGTTCCAACCGTGGCATCCATGGACACATTCAACCATGTGTTGCAAATCAAGACATCTTCCTCCATGGTGTAGTTGGAAGCCCTTCCTCTCGGTGCATCGATCAAACCCTCACCCTCCTCATCTACTTCATAGTCTTCATCCACTTCATTGGTATGAGACCAATTGTTGGAGCCAACACCCATAGTCGACATATATGCCTCATCGTTGAAACTACAAAGTAGCATGACAAAAGAAACTAATCAATCTATCATATGTGCACATTTGTCAACAACAACAAAACTAAAAACAAAAATTATACCTTGTTGGCATTTCATCGATCACTATGTGTGCATCGACCACCGGCGGAACAAATTGCGAGGTTTCCGGCGCTTCGGGCGGCGGAGGCGCGGCCGGCCTCACTCCCGCCTTCTTCTTCATCACCGCCTTCCTCTTCTTTGGAGTCGGAGGCGCGGTCGCAGTCGCGGGCACGGGCGCGGGCGCGGTGGCCGCCACGGGTCGTTTGGAGGCGGAGCTCCGTTGCTTCGCGGCGGGCGGCGGCGCGACGCCACCCTGCGTGCTCATCCGGCGTGGCATGAAGAGCCCGCGCGCGAGGCTTGTGTTGGGAGCGGCGGCGCCAGCGGCGGCGGAAGCGGAGGTGAAGCTCGCGCTAGGGTTTGCGGCGGCGGCGGCGGAGAGGTCGCGCATGTAGGGGGGGTCGGGGGATGTCCGTGCGGCTGTCCATGGCAGCTGGTCACCGGCGACGGCGCGGGCGGGGCGCGGGCGGGCGAGGCGGGGCGGTTGGTCTCTTTCGCGCGCGTTTTCGTTCGGTCGCGCGCGCGGTAGCGGGCGCCCGAAATAACCAGCGCGCGATGCCGTTCTTCTCCGCACGCGGGATGGTTTTTAGCGCGCGCACATTTTTTGCGCGTCTGCTAGAGCGCCGGTTTCGGTCCCACGCGCGCTAAAAAGTCGTTTTATTGGGCACGCCGCTTATTTAGCGCCTCTGTTGGAGATGCTCTAAGCGAGTAAATGACGACAACCACCGAACGCCGCACGTACACGCACCTCACGTGCATAGTGGACCGGCCCATTGGCCTATTTTTTTAATTCAAATCGGGCATAGCGTTCTACTGTTACAGTTGGCTGGGCCGACCGGTTCAGAGCCAGTTTTCTTTTTCACAAATGGCTAGAAAACTAGCTACTGTGCTAAATGTACCAAATGAGACTCTCAATGAGAAATATTTGGGCATGCCATCTGATATTGGGACATCGAAGAATGGGGCCTTTAAATACTTGAAGGATAGACTGTGGAGCAAAATACAGGGCTGGATAGAGAGAACAATGTCATCTGCTGGGAAGGAAGTTCTGGTCAAAGCAGTAGCTCAGGCAGTACCAGTCTTTTCCATGTCTTGCTTTAAATTGCCTAGAGGGCTCTGCGAGCATCTCAATATGTTAATTCGGAAATTTTGGTAGGGCAGCAAAGATGGCCATCGTAAACCACACTGGGTCTCATGGAAGGAAATGACAAAACCTAAAGGTATGGGTGGTTTGGGTTTTAAAGATTTTGATCTCTTCAATTTGGCCATGCTAGCTAGGCAAGTATGGCGGATGCTGCAAGAGCCTGAGTCACTAAGTGCCTGCTTGGTGAAGAGCATTTATCATCCTAACTCATCAATATTGCATGCTAGCCTTGGCAATCACCCTAGCCAGATATGGAGAGCCATCATAGAAGGAAGAGATGTTCTGAAACAGGGCCTGATCAGACGGATTGGCAATGGCTCAATAACTAATATATGGGAGGATAATTGGATACCTCGTGATGAGATGTTAAGACCTTACGGGAGTAGGGTTATAAACCCTTCGGTCCTGGTTTCTGAATTAATAGATGCTACTTCTGCTGAATGGAACATACCGAGGCTGCAAGAGGTGTTTATGCCGATGGATATTCCGGCCATCATGGGCATCCCCTTGTGCACAAGGAATTTGGAGGACTACTGGAGTTGGCATTTTGAAAGGAGCGGAGTCTTCACAGTTAGATCAACATATAGAATGCTTGTGGCGACTAAACTAAGAAGGGAGGCATGGCTAGAGGGTTCGGCCGGATCCTCAAGTACTAACACAGATGAGAAGTGCTGGAAGATGCTCTGGAAAATACAAGTCCCAGTCAAGATTCGAATGTTTTTATGGAGGTTGTCCAAGCACTCAATTCCAACGAAAGATGTAAGAGCTCATCGCCACATGATGAATTCTGAAGCTTGCGGATTATGCGGCGGACCAGATTCATGGAGGCATTCATTATTGGAGTGTACTGTCTCTCGATGTACATGGGCGCTGGTAGATGACGATATTGCTCAGCACCTCACTACAACGACAGAACCACAGGCTCGACACTGGCTGTTTTCGCTGATGGAGGCGCTACCTCACATGCAATTCATCAAAGTTGCTGTCACACTTTGGGCTATTTGGTCCTCGAGGAGGAAAGACATTCATGAAGGAATTTTCCAAAGCCCTCAAGCAACCCACATGTTCATTGATAGATATATAAGAGAGTTGGAGATTCTAAAGGAGCCACGGTCGGCGCTGAACACAGTTCCTAGTGCGGTGCCAAGGGGCATTAGAAGACAGAAGGCACCACCAGCGGGCTATGCCAAAATCCATGTTGATGCCGGGCTGTCAGCAAGAGGAGGCACCGCGGCTGCAGTGTGCAAAGATGATCAGGGCAACTATATGGGTGACTCGGCATTAGCTGTGTGGGGACTCCAAGATCCAGCGACTGTGGAGGCTATTGCATGTAGGGAAGGATTGGCGTTGGCCGAAGATTTGCTCTTGCAAAACTTTATCTTGGCATTAGATTCAAAGCAGGTGGTGGAAGATATCCACAACTCCAATCGTGGGAGATACGGCACTATTGTTACTGAGATACTTCACAGAGCTACTATGTTTAATTGTAATTTTGTTTTTGAAAGTCGAGATTCGAATAGCAAAGCTCATAGCTTAGCCAAGTTTGCTCGTTCTTTAGGTCAGGGACTCCACCTGTGGCTTGGCCAACCCCATGATCCGAGATGTATTCCACTATCTGTGGCCTATGAATGAATAAAACTTGGTTACCCCTAAAAAAAGCTATTGTGGGAATATAAAAAAGGGTTCTAGATTTTAGTAAATTGTTTCCAATTTTTGAAAAATTTAACCAATTAAAAAAAAATTCAGGAATTTTGAAAAGTGTTCCGAAATTTTAGCAATCAGCCAAAATTTTAAGAATGTCCACGAAATTCATAAAATAATCACAATTGGTTATCTTAATGTTTTTTTTAAATGTTGCTGAATTTTAAAAAAATCATGAATTGAAAAACAAGTTCATGAATTTTAAATTATTGATAAATTTTAATAAAACTCACATTTTTTTAAATGTTCAAAACATTTAATAAGTGTTTACAGATTAAAATTGGAGAAAAGGTAAAACAAAAAAAGAAAGAGAACATAAAAATAAGATGAACTTATATAAGATGGAATTAATCAACGAAAGCATCATGCAATTGAAGCTTGACAATCATAAAATGCGTGACTATGTTATAGCAGAGGTTAGGTAACTACAGATTATAACATATCATGCTTGGCCTATGCTTTTTAACTAATAATCACTTTACTATCATCCGTACCTATACTGACATGGTATAATTGGATAATAACATACTGATTTTCTAAATTGCATAACTGAAAAGAAATCACATGGCTCTGGATCGACCGTGGGTTACTCTTCCCGACACGGCTCCGGCCATGACCACGGGATTCGAGGAGGTGAGCACACCATAGCCCCGGCAACAGCCTATCCCTACCCCAAGATGCGTCACCCGAGGGTGTCGACCTCCCTCCCGGTCATTGCATCCCCAGAGCTGTGCCCGTGGCCCAACGCTCATGTCCTGGCACCCCTTCTCTTTTCACACTGGATCCATAAGGATGATGCACGGCGGCGACCAGATCGACCCAGAGGCGCGCTCCTTGGACACCCTGCTACTTGTAGTCTGCGTTGGTATTTCCCCGAAGAGGAGAGGATGATGCAGTATAGTAGAGATAAGTATTTCCCTCAGTTAAGAACAAAGGTTATCAATCCAGTAGGAGAACCAAGCAAAATTCCGTTAAGCGCACTTGCACCCAACGCAAATAAGAGGGTTGTCAATCCTCTTAGCGGTTATTTGCAAGGATTAAATCTTATAGAGATAAATAGATAAACTAAAATACTAATTAAAATAAAAGTAAATAAATTGCAGCAAGGTATTTTTAGGTTTTTTATATATGATAAAGTAGACCCGGGGGCCATAGTTTTCACTAGAGGCTTCTCTCTCGAACACATAGCATACGGTGGGTAGACAAATTACTGTTGGGCAATTGATAGAAAAGCAAATAATTATGACGGATTCATGGCAATGATTATGTATATAGGCACCACGTCCGAGACAAGTAGACCGACTCCTGCCTGCATCTACTACTATTACTCCACCCATCGACCGCTATCCAGCATGCATCTAGGGTATTAAGTATGAAACAGAGTAACGCCTTAAGCAAGATGACATGATGTAGACAAAGTAAACTCAAGCAATATGATTAAACCCCATCTTTTTATCCTTAATGGCAACAATACAAATATGTGTCATGTCCCCTTCTGTCACTGGGATTGAGCACCGCAAGATTGAACCCATCACAAAGCACCTCTCCCATTGCAAGACAAATCAATCTAGTAGGCCAAACCAAATCGATAGATCGGAGAGAAATACAAAGCTATAATAATCATGCATAAAAGAGTTCAGAGAAGACTCAAATATTTCTCATGAATAATCTGATCATAAACTCACAATTCATCGGATCCCAACAAACACACCGCAAAAGAAGATTACACCGGATAGAACTCCAAGAACATCGAGGAGAACATGGTATTGAAGATCAAAGAGAGAGAAGAAGCCATCTAGCTACTAGCTATGGACCCGTAGGTCTGTGGTAAACTACTCACACATCATCGGAAGGGCAGCAAGGTTGACGAAGAAGCCCTCCGTGATCGATTCCCCCTCCGGCAGATTACCGGAAAAGGCCTCCAGATGGGATCACGGAAGAACAGAGGCTTGCGACGGCGGAAAGGTTTTCTCTTCTGGCTCTCTGTTGGTTTTGGAATATTTGGGAATTTATAGCGTTGGAATTAGGTCAAGAGGTGCCACGAGGGGCCCACAAGCCTGGAGGGCGCGCCCTCCAGGCTTGCCGCCTCCTCATGACTCTTCTGATCTTCTCCCGAAGCTTCATGGGTCTCTTCTGGTCTAGAAAAAATTAATCCAAAGTTTTTTTCTCGTTTGGACACTTTTTGATAATGATTTTCTGAAAAGGCAAAAACAAGCAGAAAACAACAACTAGCACTGTGCACTGGGTTAATAGGTTAGTCCTAAAAAATGATATATAATGGCATATAATTGCATATAAAATATCCAAGATTAATACTATAATAGCATGGAACAATCAAAAATTATAGATACGTTGGAGACGTATCAAGCATCCCCAAGCTTAATTCCTGCTCGTCCTCGAGTAGGTAAATGATAAAAACAGAATTTTTGATGTGGAATGCTACCTATCATGTTTCATCATGTAATGTCTCTTACGGTATGAATAATAAGATTCGAATGATTCAAAAAGAAATAGTCTATAATTTGATATAAACACTTCAATACTCAGGCATACTAATAAACAATCATGTCTTTCAAAATAAAAATGCTTAAGAACGTTATCCCTACAAAATCATATAATCCTGTCATGCTCCATCTTCTTAACACAAAGTATTTATCATGAACTACCCCGATGACAAGCCGAGCAATTGGTTCATACTTTTTAACGCGCTTCAGCTTTTTCAACTCCCACGCAATACATGAGTGCAAGCCATGGATATAGCACTATGGGTGGAATAGAGTGTGGTGGTAGAGATAAATAAGAGAAGTCAAAAATAAGAAGATAGTCTCACATCGACGAGACTAATCAACGGGCTATGGAGATGCCCATCAATTGATGTCAATGTGAGGAGTAGGGATTGCCATGCAACGGATGCACTAAGAGCTATAAGTGTATGAAAGCTCAACATGAAAACTAAGTGGGTGTGCATCCAACTTGCTTGCTTATGAAGACCTCGGGCATTTGAGGAAGCCCATCATCGGAATATACAAGCCAAGTTCTATAATGAAAAATTCCCACTAGCATATGAAAGTGACAAAATAGGAGACTCTCTATATGAAAAACATGGTGCTACTCTGAAGCACAAGTGTGGAAAAAGGATAGTAACATTGCCCCTTCTCTCTTTTTCTCTCATTTTTTTCGTGAGCTCTTTTTTGCCTCTTTTTTTCGTCCGGAGTCTCATCCCGACTTGTGGGGGAATCATGGTCTCCATCATCCTTTCCTCACTGGGACAATGCTCTAATAATGATGATCATCACACTTTTATTTATTTACAACTCAATATTACAACTCGATACTAGAACAAAAATATGACTCTATATGAATGCCTCTGGCAGTGTACCAGGATGTGCAATGATGCTAGCGTAACATGTATAAAAAATGATGAACGGTGGCTGAGCCACAAATACTATGTCAGCTATATGATCATGCAAAGCAATATGACAATGACGATGTGTGTCATAAAAACGGAACGGTGGAAGTTGCATGGCAATATATTTCGGAATGGCTATGGAAATGCCATGATAGGTATGTATGGTAGCTGTTTTGAGAAAGATATAAAGAGGCTTATGTGAGATAGAGCGTATCATATCACGGGGTTTGGATGCACCGGCAAAGTTTGCACCAACTCTCGATGTGAGAAAGGGCAATGCACGGTACCGAAGAGGCTAGCAAATTGCGGAAGGGTGAGAGTGCGTATAATCCATGGACTCACATTAGTCATAAAGAATTGACATACTTATTGCGAAAGTTCATTAGCCCTCGAACCAAAGTACTACTACGCATGTGCTACTTGTGAGCTGCGTTGGTAATTCCCTGAAGAGGAAGGGAGATGCAGTACAGTAGAGATAAGTATTTCCCTCAGTTATGAAACCAAGGTTATCAATCCAGTAGGAGAATCACGCAACACCTCATTAGCTGCACCTGCACACAAAACAACAAATCCTTGCACCCAACGCAAACAAGGGGTTGTCAATCCCTCGGCGGTTAATTGCAAGATTAAATTGTATGTGATAGATAGATAGATTGAAACAAAAATACAAAATAAAATAAATAAAGAAAAAGTACAGCAAGGTATTTTTAAGGTTTTTAATATATGATTTAGATAGACCCGGGGGCCATAGTTTTCACTAGAGGCTTCTCTCAAGAAAATAGCATACGGTGGGTAAACAAATTACTGTTGGGCAATTGATAGAAAAGCAAATAATCATGACGATATCCAAGGCAATGATCATGTATATAGGCATCACGTCCGAGACAAGTAGACCGACTCCTGCCTGCATCTATTACTATTACTCCACACATCGACCGCTATCCAGCATGCATCTAGTGTATTAAGTCCATAAAGAACGGAGTAACACCTTAAGCAAGATGACATGATGTAGACAAAGTAAACTCACGCATGAATAAACCCCATCATTTTACCCTTAATAGCAACGATACATACGTGTCATGTCCCTTTCTGTCACTGGGATTGAGCACCGCAAGATCGAACCCATTACAAAGCACCTCTTCCCATGGCAAGATAAATCAATCTAGTTGGCCAAACCAAATCAATAGATCGGAGAAGAAATACGAAGCTATAATAATCATGCATAAAAGAGATCAGAGAAGACTCAAATAATATTCATGGATAATCTGATCATAAACTCACAATTCATCGGATCCCAACAAACACACCGCAAAAAGTGATTACATCGGATAGAACTCCAAGAACATCGAGGAGAACATTGTATTGAAGATCAAAAAGAGAGAAGAAGCCAGCTAGCTACTAACTATGGACCCGAAGGTCTGTGGTAAACTACTCACGCATCATCGGAAGGGTGGCAAGGTTGATGTAGAGCCCCTCCGTGATCGATTCCCCCTCCGGCGGAGTACCGGAAAAGGCCTCCAGATGGGATCTCTCGAGAACAGAAACTTGCGGCGGCGGAAAAAGTATTTAGAGGACTCCTCTGTTGGTTTCCCGATTTTAGGGAATTTTTAGTGGTGGAATTAGGTCAAACGGAGCTGTGTGGGCCCCACAAGCCACCAGGGCGCGCCCTGGTGCCTCGTGGGCCACTGCTTCATCTTCTGGCCCTCTCCCGAAGCTTCTAGTACTTGTTATGTCCAGAAAAAATTCTCCAAAAATAGGCAAAAAATAGCAACTGGCACTGGGCACTAAGTTAATAGGTTAGTCCCAAAAAATGATATATAATTGCTGTAAATGTATATAAAAACATCCAAGATTGATAATATAATAGCATGGAACAATCAAAAATTATAGATACGTTGGAGACGTATCAGCATCCCCAAGCTTAATTCCTACTTGTCCTCGAGTAGGTAAATGATAAAAACAGAATTTTTGATGTGGAATGCTACCTATCATATTCATCATGTATTCTTTTCTTTTATAGAATGGACATTTGGACTTGAATGATTCAAAGCAATAGTCTATAATTTGATCCATACTAACAAGCAACCATGTCTTTCAAAATATCAACGCTAAAGAAAGTTATCCCTAGCCCATTATGCTCAATCATTGATCCATTCATGAAACACACTCAATATTAGGTACACACAATGCACAAGTATGACAATAGTGCTCTCTAGTTGGTGCTTTATAAGAGAAGATGGAGACTCAAAATAAAAAATAAAAAATGCATAAAAGTAAATAGATAGGCCCTTCGCAGAGGGAAGCAGAGATTTGCAAATGTGCCAGAGCTCAAAGCTTAAATTAGAGAGATAAAAATATTTTGAGAGGCATGCTTTTCCTGTCAACGAAAACGACCGAGAATTCCCAATATCTTCCATGCTAGACACATCATAGGCGGTTCCCAAACAGAAAGTAAAGTTTATTTCCTTTCCACCATTCTTTCACAATCCATGGCTAGCCGTATCCACGGGTTCCTTCCATACCAACACTTTCCAAGGAATTTTGTTGTTATTAATTTTTGATTTCATTATGGGACTGGGCATCCCTATTACCAGCCACTCTCTTGTGCAATGACAAGTGAATAAACACTCATCGTGAGAATAATACACCTAGCATGAAAAATATTGGCCACCCCCTACCGCTTCATGAGCGGTACAGGCACACAAAACGGAAAAATTATTTTGAAAATTAGAGTTGGCACACGCAAATTTACTTGGAACGGCATGGAAATACCGCATATAGGTAGATATGGTGGACTCATTTGGCACAACTTGGGTTTAAGGAGTTTGGATGCACAAGCAGTATTTCCGCTTAGTACAAATGAAGGCTAGCAAATAGATTGAGAAGCAACCAACCAAAAAGCGAAAACGGTCATAAACATGCATTGCACATAAGTAACACCGAATAATGCACCATAAGTAGGATATAATTTCGTTGCATAACTATTGACTTAATGTGCATGCATAGGGAATCACAAACCTTAACACTAATATTTTTACTAAATCACAATTACTCACTAACATGACTCACATATTATCATCTCATATCGCAAAACTATTGCAAGGAATCACACTTATCATATCCAATGATCTATATGAAAGTTTTTATTATATCCCTCTTGAATATTCATCACCTTGGGACCAAATTCATATCTTGTGCAAATTACCATTACTATTGTCAACTCTCAAAAAGATATAAGTGAAGCATGAGAGTGCATATATTTCTTCAAACTTTTAATCTTATCAACTCTCAAAATAATATAAGTGAAGCATGAGAGTTCAAATATTTCTTCAAAATATAGCCACCGCCGTGCTCAAAAAGATTTAAGTGAAGCACTAGAGCAACTGCCTAGCTCAAAAAAATTAAGTGAAGCACATAGAGTATTCTAATAAATTATGATGAACGTGTGGCTCTCTCAAATAGGTGTGTCCAGCAAAGATGATTGTGACGAACTAAAAATCAAACAAAGCAAAGACTCATATAATACAAGATGCTCCAAGCAAAACACATATCATTTGACGAATAAAAATATAGCTCCAAGTAAAATTACCGATGGTTGGTAGAAGAAAGAGGGGATGCCTTCCGGGGCATCCCCAAGCTTAGACGCTTGAGTCTTCCTTGAATATTACCTTGGGGTGCCTTGGGCATCCCCAAGCTTAGGCTCTTGCCACTCCTTATTCCTTCATCCATCGTGATCTCACCCAAAACTTGAAAACTTCAATCACACAAAACTCAACAAAATCTTCGTGAGATCCGTTAGTATAACAAAATAAATCACTACTTTAAGTAATGTTGCAAAAGCATTCATATTTTATTTTTGCATTATACCTACTATATTCTAACTTCTCCATGGCTTATACCCCCCGATACAATCCATAGTTTCATCAAAACAAGCAAGCAATGCATCAAAAACAGAATCTGTCAAAAACAGAACAGTCTGCAGAGATCTATTTAAAAGCCATACTTCTATAACTCGAAAAATTCTGAAAAATTAGGACAACGTGGGAAATTCATATACCAATACTGTGTAAAAATTTCAGATTTTTCTGACGCTCCAGTACCGATAGATTGTAGATGAAAGAGGGGATGCCTTCCGGGGCATCCCCAAGCTTAGACGCTTGAGTCTTCCTTGAATATTACCTTGGGGTGCCTTGGGCATCCCCAAGCTTAGGCTCTTGCCGCTCCTTATTCCTCTATCCATCATAGTCTCACCCAAAACTTGAAAACTTCAGCACACAAAACTCAACAGAAACCTCGTGAGATCCGTTAGTATAACAAACAAATCTTAAACTTTAGGTACTATTATAAATTGATTCATATTTAATATCGGCATAATGCTACTATACTCCAACTTCTCCATGACTCATACCCCCCCGATACGATCCATAGATTCATCAAAATAAGCAAACTATGCAACAAAAACAGAATCTGTCTAAAAAAGAACAGTCTGTAAAGATCTGAATTAACGTCATACTTCTGTAACTCCAAAAATTCTGAAAAATTAGGACAACGTGGGCAATTCATATATAAATATTGTGTAAAACATTAAGAAGGTTCTGTCATTCCAGTGAAAAACCAAAATTCCAGCACTGGACACAAAAGTTTCTGTTTTCAAACAGCATCAATTATACTATCTTCCAAATCATCCCAAAGGCATTAATTGACACAAACATTAATTAAAACATAAAAATACAATCATAACATAAGCTATAATTGTGTAAACACTCAATAACAGAAGGTAAAAGCAAAAATTTATTTCATTCATTGGGTTGCCTCCCGACAAGCGCTATTGTTTTATGCCCCTAGCTAGGCATAATGCATAGTTTCAAGTGTTGTCATCCTTCATGTTAATTCCATAGGTGGCCCTCATAATAGATTCATAAGGTGCTTTAATTATCTTTATAGGGAAGTGTTCCATCCCTTTCTTTAATGGAAATTGAAATCTTATAATACCTTCTTTCATATCAATAATAGCACCAATCGTTCGTAGAAAAGGCCTACCAAGTATTATGGGGAAAGAAGGATTGCATTCAATATCAAGAACAATAAAGTCCACGGGCACATAATTTCTATTTGCAAGAATAAGCACATCATTTATTCTACCCAATGGCTTTTTAATAGTTGAATCCGCAAGATGCAAATTAAGGGAACAAGGATCCATGTCGGTGAGACCTAGCACATCACACAAAGACTTTGGTATAGTGGAAACGCTAGCACCATGATCACAAAGAGCATTACATTCATAATCTTTAATTTTGACTTTAATAGTAGGTTCCCATTCATCTTGTAATTTTCTAGGAATTGATACTTCCAACTCAAGTTTTCTTCATGTGCTTTCATCATGGCTTCTACAATATGTTTAGTGAAACCTTTATTTTGTTCATATGCATTTGGTGAATTAATCATGGATTGCAACAAGGAAATACACTCAATCAAAGAACAACTATCATAATTAAAGTCCTTGTAATCCAAAGTAGTGGGTGCATTACTATTTAAAGTTTTGACCTCTCCAAACCCACTTTTTCATTTTTATGATCAAGATTATCACCCTCCAAGCAATTGGGACTCCTTCTATCTAAAGTTGACTCTTCTCCAGTCCCATTTTCATCAAGTTTTATGTTACTAAATAATGATTCAATAGGAGTGACACCAATCATTTTAATATCTTCATTATTACTACGATATAAACCGGGTGGAATCGCTTTTTCTAGAAATTCTCGCTTAGCTCTCAACCTAGCAGTCCTTTCTTTACTTTCATTAATGGAAACATAGATAGATTTAATAGACCCATTTATATCATGCTTGGGTTGCAAAATTTTAGTTTTGAGATTTTCCACATCATGATTAATTATATCCATGTTCCTAGCCAATTCATCAACTCTATTCAATTTTTCTTCTATCATAGCATTGAAATTCTTTTGTGAATAAATAAATTCTTTAATATTACTTTCAAGATCAGTAGGTATCCTATTATTATTATTATAAGAATTACCATAAGGATTTCCATAATTATTAGAGGAATTTCCAGGAAACGGTCTAGGATTGAAATTACCCCTATAAGCATTGTTGTTGAAATTATTTCTAGAGACAAAATTCACATCAATAGCATCATTATTTTTCTCAATCAAGGTATACAATGGCACATCATTAGGATCTATATGAGCATTTTTACTAGCAACCAATTTCAATAGAGCATCCATCTTATCACTCAAAGTATTAATTTTTTAAACAGAATTTACCTTCTTACCAGTTGGAGTTCGTTCAGTGTGCCATTGAGCGTAATTTGTCATAATATTACCAAGAAGTTATGTAGCTTCTCCCAATGTAATTTCCATAAAAGTACCACCTGCGGCAGAGTCTAGAAAAATTCTAGAGACAAAGTTTAGTCCCGCATAAAATTTTTGTATGATCATCCATAAATTCAAGCCATGAGTTGGGTAATTTCTTATCATTAATTTCATTCTCTCCCAAGATTGTGCAACATGTTCATGCTCAATTTGCTTAAAATTCATAATTTGATTTCTTAGAGAAATAATCTTAGCGGGAGGAAAATACTTGGTAATAAAAGCATCCTTACACTTATCCCAAGAATCAATACTATTTCTAGGCAAGGATGAAAACTAAGTTTTAGCACGGTCTCGTAATGAGAACGGAAATAATTTTAATTTGACAATATCATTATCCACATCTTTTTTCTTTTGCATATCACAAAGCTCAATGAAAGTATTTAGATGGGATGCAGCATCTTCATTAGGACTACCAGAAAATTGTTCTTTCATAACAAGATTAAGCAAAGCAGCATTAATGTCACACGACTCCGCACTAGTGGCGGGAGAAGCAATAGGAGTACTAATAAAATCATTATTATTAGTATTGGAAAAGCCATACAATTTTGTATTTTCTTGAGACAGCGCGACGAAGCAAGCAAACAAGCAAATAAAAATATTTTTGTGTTTTTGTAAAAAAAATTAGAAGTGGGGGAGATGAAAACGAGAGGCAAATGAAAATAAAAGGCAAATAAAGTAAATGCAAGTGGATGATAGTTTGTGCGAAGGTACTTGGTAATTTGATGATGTCCCCCCGGCAACGGCGCCAGAAATTCTTCCTGCTACTTGTAGTCTGCGTTGGTATTTCCCCGAAGAGGAGAGGATGATGTAGTATAGTAGAGATAAATATTTCCCTCAGTTAAGAACAAAGGTTATCAGTCCAGTAGGAGAACCAAGCAAAATTCCGTTAAGCGCACCTGCACACAAAAGAGCAAACACTTGCACCCAACACAAATAAGAGGGTTGTCAATCCTCTTAGCGGTTATTTGCAAGGATTAAATCTTATAGAGATAAATAGATAAACTAAAATACTAATTAAAATAAAAGTAAATAAATTGCAGCAAGGTATTTTTAGGTTTTTTATATATGATAAAGTAGACCCGGGGGCCATAGTTTTCACTAGAGGCTTCTCTCTCGAACACATAGCATACGGTGGGTAGACAAATTACTGTTGGGAAATTGATAGAAAAGCAAATAATTATGACAGATTCATGGCAATGATCATGTATATAGGCATCACATCCGAGACAAGTAGACCGACTCCTGCCTGCATCTACTACTATTACTCCATCCATCGACCGCTATCCAGCATGCATCTAGGGTATTAAGTATGAAACAGAGTAACGCCTTAAGCAAGATGACATGATGTAGACAAAGTAAACTCAAGCAATATGATTAAACCCCATATTTTTATCCTTAATGGCAATAATACAAATACGTGTCATGTCCCCTTCTGTCACTGGGATTGAGCACTGATACGTCTCCAACGTATCTATAATTTTTGATTGTTCCATGCTATTATAGTATCAATCTTAGATGTTTTTATATACATTTACAGCAATTATATATCATTTTTTGGGGCTAACCTATTAACTTAGTGCCCAGTGCCAGTTGCTGTTTTTTGCCTGTTTTTGGTTTTCCCGAATATCAGTACCAAACGAAGTCCAAATGCCACGAAACTTTTTGGAGATTTTTTTCTGGACATAAGAGACACTAGAAGCTTCGAGAGGAGGCCAGAAGCCAGAGGAGGTGGCCACAAGACACCAGGGCGCGCCTGGGGGGGGCAGGCGTGCCCTGGTGCCTCGTGGGCCCACCTCTGCCCCTTTTGACCTAATTCCACCACTATAAATTCTCAAAAATCGGGAAATCAATAGAGGAGTCCACGAAATACTTTTTCTGCCGCCGCAAGTTCCTGTTCTCGAGAGATCCCATCTGGAGGCCTTTTCCGGTACTCCGCCGGAGGGGGAATCGATCACGGAGGGGCTCTACATCAACCTTGCCGCCCTTCCGATGATGCGTGAGTAGTTTACCACAGACCTTTGGGTCCATAGTTAGTAGCTAGATGTCTTCTTCTCTCTTTTTGATCTTCAATACAATGTTCTCCTCGATGTTCTTGGAGTTCTATCCGATGTAATCACTTTTTGCGGTGTGTTTGTTGGGATCCGATGAATTGTGAGTTTATGATCAGATTATCCATAAATATTATTTGAGTCTTCTCTGAACTCTTTTATGCATAATTATTATAGCTTCGTATTTCTCTCCGATCTATTGATTTGGTTTGGCCAACTAGATTGATTTATCTTGCAATGGGAGAGGTGCTTTGTAATGGGTTCGATCTTGCGGTGCTCAATCCCAGTGACAGAAAGGGACATGACATGTATGTATCGTTGCTATTAAGGGTAAAAAGATGGGGTTTATTCATGCGTGAGTATACTTTGTCTACATCATGTCATCTTGCTTAAGGCGTTACTCCGTTCTTTATGGACTTAATACACTAGATGCATGCTGGATAGCGGTCAATGTGTGGAGTAATAGTAGTAGATGCAGGCAGGAGTCGGTCTACTTGTCTCGGACGTGATGCCTATATACATGATCATTGCCTTGGATATCGTCATGATTATTTGCTTTTCTATCAATTGCCTAACAGTAATTTGTTTACCCACTGTATGATATTTTAATGAGAGAAGCCTCTAGTGAAAACTATGGCCCCCGGGTCTACTTCTATCATATATTAAAAAACCTAAAAATACCTTGCTGCACTTTTACTTTATTTATTTTATTTTATATTTTAGTTCAATCTATCTATATATCACCATACAATTTAATCTTGCAATTAACCGCCAAGGGATTGACAACCCCTTGTTTGCGTTGGGTGCAAGGATTTATTGTTTTGTGTGCAGGTACTGTTAACGAGGTGTTGCGTGATTCTCCTACTGGATTGATAACCTTGGTTTCGTAACTGAGGGAAATACGTATCTCTACTGTACTTCATCTCCCTTCCTCTTCAGGGAATTACCAACGCAACTCACAAGTAGCAGAAAGAATTTCTGGCGCCGTTGTCGGGGAGACATCATCAACATCTATCAAGTACTTACGCATAAACTTTCATTTCCTTGCATTTACTTTATTTATCTTTTATTTGCATTTGCCTCTCGTTTTCATCTCCCCCACTTCTATTTTTTTTTACAAAAAACCCAAAATTATTTTATTTGCTTGCTTGCTTTTATTGCCATGACAACACTCAAGAACAGTAAGTAAAACAAAAATTTAAGATCACTAAGGATCCTCATCCACTTGCTAATCTTTTCAAAAGATCCAACTATAATGAACCAATTGCTAGTGATTTGAGTGCTCTTGATTTTCTCTATGAAGTTTTGCTTGAAAATCATGAATATGAAAATTTTGATGAAGAGTTAGAAGAAGAAATTTATAAAGTGATTCACGATAGCTCCTTGATTGAAAAGCATGATTGCAATGATGTTATTATAAATTATATTAATGTCAATTATGCTAATGATATGCAAAACTACAAGCTTGGGGATGAAAATTTTGTTATGTCCACTACTTATTGCAATGATCACGATTGGGGTGATAATACTTATTATGATCTTGAAAATTTATTTAAGCCTCATGATGAATATGTTATTGATAATAATGTTTGCAATAATATTGAAAGTGGGTTTGGAAGAGTGTCAACTTTAGGTAAAAATAATCCCACATATTCGGAGAGTGTTCAATCTTATGAAATTTTTGATAAATGTGGGTTTGGAGAGGTCATGACTTTAGTTGACGTTAATCCCACTATCTTGGAAGATTATAAAACTTTTATGCATGTGGATCATGAAGAGAATATTTTATATGATAGCTATATTGTTGAATTTGACTATGATCCTACATGTAATTATTATGAGAGAGGAAAATATGGTTGTAGAAATTTTCATGTTACTCAATTACCTCTCTTGAAGTTCAAATTGTTAATGCTTCGTTCTTCTTCCTTGCATATGCTAGATAATTGTTGTCTTGACAATTTGTTTGCCTATAAAATTCCTATGCATAGGAAGTATGTTAGACTTAAATGTGTTTTTCACATGTTTCATGATGCTCTCTTCGTGTTTAAATTACTATCTTTTATGTGAGCATCATTGAAATCTCAAGCCTATCTTAATGGCTATAAAGAAAGAGCTTGTTGGGAGACAACCCAATAAATTTTTATTATGTTCTTGAGTTTTTGCATGATTATAGATTCTGTTATGATATTATTTTTATGTTTTAATTAGTGTTTGTGCCAAGTAATGCCTTTGGGATGATTTGGGAGATAGTATAATTGATGCTGTTTGGAAAACAGAAAGTTTTGCGTCCAGTGCTGGAATTTTAGTTCTGTACTGGAGTGTCAGAAAAATCTGAAATTTTTACAAAGTATTGGTATATGAATTTCCCACGTTGTCCTAATTTTTCAGAATTTTTTGAGTTACAGAAGTATGGCTTTTAAATAGATCTCTGCAGACTGTTCTGTTTTTGACAGATTCTGTTTTTGATGCATTGCTTGCTTGTTTTGATGAAACTATGGATTGTATAGGGGGGTATAAGCCATGGAGAAGTTAGAATATAGTAGGTATAATGCAAAAATAAAATATGAATGCTTTTGCAACATTACTTAAAGTAGTGATTTATTTTGTTATACTAACGGATCTCACGAAGGTTTTGTTGAGTTTTGTGTGATTGAAGTTTTCAAGTTTTGGGTGAGATCACGATGGATAAAGGAATAAGGAGTGGCAAGAGCCTAAGCTTGGGGATGCCCAAGGCACCCCAAGGTAATATTCAAGGAAGACTCAAGCATCTAAGCTTGGGGATGCCCCGGAAGGCATCCCTCTTTCTTCTACCAACCATCGGTAATTTTACTTGGAGCTATATTTTTATTCGTCACATGATATGTGTTTTGCTTGGAGCGTCGTGTATTATATGATTCTTTGCTTTGTTTGCTTTTTAGTTTGTCACAATCATCTTTGCTGGACACACCTATTTGAGAGAGCCACACGTTTATCATAATTTGTTAGAATACTCTATGTGCTTCACTTAAATCTTTTGAGCTAGGCAGTTGCTCTAGTGCTTCACTTAAATCTTTTTGAGCACGGCGGTGGCTATATTTTGAAGAAATATTTGAACTCTCATGCTTCACTTATATTATTTTGAGAGTTGATAAGATTAAATTTTGAATAAATATTTGCACTCTCTTGCTTCACTTATATCTTTTTGAGAGTTGATAATAGTAATGGTAATTTGCACAAGATATGAATTTGGTCCCAAAGTGATGAATATTCATGAGGGATATAATAAAAACTTTCATATAGATCATTGGATATGATAAGTGTGATTCCTTGCAATAGTTTTGCGATATGGAGATGATAATATGTGAGCCATGTTAGTGAGTAATTGTGATTTAGTAAGAATATTAGTGTTAAGGTTTGTGATTCCCTATGCATGCACATTAAGTCAATAGTTATGCAACGAAATTACATCCTACTTATGGTGCATTATTCGGTATTAATTCTGTTCAATGCATGTTTATGACCGTTCTCGCTTTTTGGTTGGTCGCTTCTCAATCTATTTGCTAGCCTTCATTTGTACTAAGCGGGAATACTGCTTGTGCATCCAAACTCCTTAAACCAAGTTGTGCCAAATGAGTCCACCATACCTACCTATATGCGGTATTTCCATGTCATTCCAAGTAAATTTGCATGTGCCAACTCTAATTTTTCAAAATAATTTTCCGTTTTGTGTGCCCGTACTGCTCATGAAGCGGCAGGGGGTGGCCAATATTTTCCATGATAGGTGTGTTATTCTCACGATGAGTGTTTATTCACTTGTCATTGCACGAGAGAGTGGCTGGTAATAGGGATGCCCAGTCCCACAATGAATCAAAAATTAATAACAACAAAATTCCTTGGAAAGTGTTGGTATGGAGGGCACCCGTGGATACGGCTAGCCATGGATTGTGAAAGACTGGTGGAAAGGAAATAAACTTTATTTTCTGTTTGGGAACCGAATATGATGTGTCTAGCATGGAAGATATTGGGAATTCTCGGTCGTTTTCGTTGACAGGAAGAGCATGCCTCTCAAAATATTTTTTATCTCTCTAATTTAAGCTTTGAGCTCTGGCACATTTGCAAATCTCTGCTTCCCTCTGCGAAGGGCCTATTTATTTACTTTTATGCAATTTTTATTTTTATTTTGAGTCTCCATCTTCTCTTACAAAGCACCAACTAGAGAGCACTATTGTCATACTTGTGCATTGTGTGTAGCTAATATTGAGTGTGTTTCATGAATGGATCAATGATTGAGCATAATGGGCTAGGGATAATTTTCTTTAGCGTTGAGATTTTGAAAGACATGGTTGCTTGTTAGTATGCTTGAGTATTTATATTTTTAATGTCAAACTATAGACTATTGCTTTGAATCATTCAAGTCCAAATGTCCATGCTACAAAGAGAAGAGTATATGATGAATATGATAGGTAGCATTCCACATCAAAAATTCTGTTTTTATCATTTACCTACTCGAGGACGAGCAGGAATTAAGCTTGGGGATGCTTGATACGTCTCCAACGTATCTATAATTTTTGATTGTTCCATGTTATTATAGTATCAATCTTGGATGTTTTTATATGCATTTATAGCAATTATATATCATTTTTTGGGACTAACCTATTAACTTAGTGCCCAGTGCCAGTTGCTGTTTTTTTGCCTATTTTTGGTTTTTTAGAATATCAGTACCAAACGAAGTCCAAATGCCATGAAACTTTTTGGAGATTTTTTTCTGGACATAAGAGACACTAGAAGCTTCGGGAGGAGGCCAGAAGCCAGAGGAGGTGGCCACGAGCCACCAGGACGCGCCTCGGGGGGGCAGGCGCGCCCTGGTGCCTCATGGGCCCGCCTCTGCCCCTTATGACCTAATTCCACAACTATAAATTCTCAAAAATCGGGAAACCAATAGAGGAGTCCACGAAATACTTTTTCCGCCGCCGCAAGTTCCTATTCTCGAGAGATCCCATCTGGAGGCCTTTTCCGGTACTCCGCCGGAGGGGGAATCGATCACGGAGGGGCTCTACATCAACCTTGCTGCCCTTCCGATGATGCGTGAGTAGTTTACCACAGACCTTCGGGTCCATAGTTAGTAGCTAGATGGCTTCTTCTCTCTTTTTGATCTTCAATACAATGTTCTTGGAGTTCTATCCGATGTAATCACTTTTTGCGGTGTGTTTGTTGGGATCCGATGAATTGTGAGTTTATGATCAGATTATCCATGAATATTATTTGAGTCTTCTCTGAAATCTTTTATGCATGATTATTATAGCTTCGTATTTCTCTCCGATCTATTGATTTGGTTTGGCCAACTAGATTGATTTATCTTGCAATGGGAGAGGTGCTTTGTAATGGGTTCGATCTTGCGGTGCTCAATCCCAGTGACAGAAAGGGACATGACACGTATGTATCGTTGCTATTAAGGGTAAAAAGATGGGGTTTATTCATGCGTGAGTTTACTTTGTCTACATCATGTCATCTTACTTAAGGCGTTACTCCGTTCTTTATGGACTTAATACACTAGATGCATGCTGGTAGCGGTCGATGTGTGGAGTAATAGTAGTAGATCCAGGCAGGAGTCGGTCTACTTGTCTCGGACGTGATGCCTATATACATGATCATTGCCTTGGATATCATCATGATTATTTGCTTTTCTATCAATTGCCCAACAGTAATTTGTTTACCCACCGTATGCTATTTTCATGAGAGAAGCCTCTAGTGAAAACTATGGCCCCCGGGTCTACTTCTATCATATATTAAAAATCCTAAAAAGACCTTGCTGCACTTTTACTTTATTTATTTTATTTTATGTTTTAGTTCAATCTATCTATCTATCACCATACAATTTAATCTTGCAATTAACCGCCAAGGGATTGACAACCCCTTGTTTGCGTTGGGTGCAAGGATTTGTTGTTTTCTGTGCAGGTACTGTTAACGGGGTGTTGCGTGATTCTCCTACTGGATTAATAACCTTGGTTTCATAACTGAAGGAAATACTTATCTCTACTGTACTGCATCTCCCTTCCTCTTCAGGGAATTACCAACGCAGCTCACAAGTAGCAAGCACCGCAAGATTGAACCCATCACAAAGCACCTCTCCCATTGCAAGACAAATCAATCTAGTAGGCCATACCAAATCGATAGATCGGAGAGAAATACAAAGTTATAATAATCATGCATAAAAGAGTTTCGAGAAGACTCAAATATTTCTCATGAATAATCTGATCATAAACTCACAATTCATCGGATCCCAACAAACACACCGCCAAAGAAGATTACATCGGATAGAACTCCAAGAACATCGAGGAGAACATGGTATTGAAGATCAAAGAGAGAGAAGAAGCCATCTAGCTACTAGCTATGGACCCATAGGTCTGTGGTAAACTACTCACACATCATCGGAAGGGCAGCAAGGTTGACGAAGAAGCTCTCTGTGATCAATTCCCCCTCCGGCAGATTACCGAAAAAGGCCTCTAGATGGGATCGCGGAAGAACAGAGGCTTGCGGCGGCGGAAACGTTTTCTCTTCTGGCTCTCTGTTGGTTTTGAAATATTTGGAAATTTATAGCGTTGAAATTAGGTCAAGAGGTGCCACGAGAGGCCCACAAGCCTGGGGGCGCGCCCTACCCCCTAGGCGCGCCCTCCAGGCTTGCCGCCTCCTCGTGACTCTTCTGGTCTTCTCCCGAAGCTTCCTGGGTGTCTTCTGGTCCAGAAAAAATTAATCCAAAGTTTTTTTCTCGTTTGGACACTTTGATAATGATTTTTTGAATAGGCAAAAACAAGCAGAAAACAGCAACTGGCACTGGGCACTGGGTTAATAGGTTAGTCCCAAAAAATGATATATAATGGCATATAATTGCATATAAAACATCCAAGATTGATACTATAATAGCATGGAACAATCAAAAATTATAGATACGTTGAAGACATATCACACCCCTCTGATGACGCACGGCAGTGACCGGATCAAACCATGTGGCATGTCGTTATTTCAGAGGATGTTAGCCTGGCAGGGCGGCAGGCAACGGATCATGGTGGTGGGGAGATCGGGAGGAGGACGACATTTTCTTTCTGTTTTTTCTTTTGTTTTTGTGTGAAGGCAAGGGAGGTAGGGTTTTTTAGCGTGTGGGGAGGTGGGAGGGGATGGGTTTTTCGTAGGGGGGATCGAGGGGGGGGGAGTTGGACGTACCACAACTCCCCCTTTAATAGTAGACATACGGTTGAAAAAACTTCGTACTCCCTCCATTTTTAAATACAAGGTCACTTTGGAAAATATATTTTGCATTTATACAAGGCCACCAACAGTAACCGGGGTAAAAATTGATGACGTTACCCCGTAGTAAAAACTCATGATTTAACTACTCGCATGCATGTAGTGGATGATAATGACACTCTCAACTACTTCCTCACCGTCCACTAACCCGATAGACGAGAAGACAAATTAGCTTGCAAAACAGGCATTAATTTTTACCGTGATACCTGTAATTTGAGTTTGTGACCTTGTATAACTAAATGGAGTGAGTACTACTTCCTCCGTACCGGTGCATAAGTCACATTACGAAAATCAAATAATCCCAAAACTCTTAGGCGCGTTGCATTAACTATCCACCTCGTTCTCTGTTTTTTGCCATGAAAAAAGAAATCAGCCAATAGGAGACGTGGGGCGTGTATGCATTTAATGACTTAAGACTACTTAGCACAACATGCAATGGCCAATTTTTTACATGCAATGATATCAATTAGCAAATAAACATCAAGTTCTCTCGTTTTTCCCTCACCTTGGTCGCGGTGCACAACCTAAGATGACTAATACACCGATACAGAGGGAGTACTAATTATATGCATCCGTAATTAAGTGTTTGACTAATTAATTAATCTCATTAATGGCTCAATTTCATAATTGATTTGGCATGAAAAAATGCCTACATAAACAGAATTAATTAATTGTAGGCATAGTTAATTGTCTGCCTATTAATTGCATTAATCGCTTAATTTCCAAATTGATTCGGTACTCAGTTTCTTTATTGTTTTTTTGCGTTAATGACTCGATTTCATAATTGATTTGATGTGAAAAAATCACTACTTAAACATTCTCAATTAATTCCACGCGTAATTAATTCTCTGCCTATTAATTATATTAATGGCTTGATTTCCAAATTAATTTGATGTGAAAAAAGTCTTTAGTTAAACAGACTTAATTAATTGTCTGCCAATTAATTGCATTAATGACTTGATTTCCAAATTGATTCGGTGTTGTTTTTTTTTTATTGTTTTTGCATTGAAAACAGGATACCAACGACGTACAAACTCCCATTTTAAGAGTAGAGATTAATTGCATTAATGGCTTGATTTCCAAATTGATTTGATGTGAAAAAAATCTTTACTTAAACAGACTTAATTATTTGCACCCATAATTAATTGTCTGCCTATTAATTGCATTAATGATTTGATTTTCAAATTGATTCGGTGCTCTTTTTTTAATTGTTTTTGCATTAAAAACAGAATACCAACGGCGTACAAACTCCAGTAGAGTAGTGATAAGTTTATTACCCGAAAAAAAAATGTCTCGCATGAAGCATGATGGAACAAATTGTCTCGAGCGTTCGTCCAAGATGGAACAAAGATGCCTTTTCTTTTTCTTCTTTGAACTCGAAACGAAGATGCTTATTTACTACCACTAGCAGAGTAGCAGGGAGTATGGGACTATGGGTAAAGAAACAGTTTAATCGAGCCGTGGCAGCTATAGCCAGCAAGCAGAGAGCGAAGCCTACGCGGCTATGGTGCGGCCGCCGTCGACGTAGATGACCTGCCCGGTGACGTAGGACGCGGCCGGCATGCACAGGAACGTGACCAGCGAGGCGACCTCCTCCGGCTCGCCCATGCGGCCCAGCGCGACGCGCTCGTTCTCCTTCTGTCCCATCGTCAGCAACGCCTCCATGTCAACCTCGATGCCGCTGCTCTGGAGGATGTCGCTCCGGATGCCCCCCGGCGCGACGCAGTTCACGCGGATGCCGTCGCTCGCCCACTCCACGGCGAGGTTGCGGCTGAGCTGGTTCATGGCCGCCTTGGTCGCCGAGTAGATCGACAGCACCGGGTACGCGATGGCCGCGGCGACGGAGGAGATGTTCACCACGCTGCCGCCCCCGGCGGCGAGGAGGAGCGGGTGCGCGAGCTGCGCGAGGTGGAAGCACGACTCCAGGTTGGTGGCCATGAGCCGGGCGTAGTCCTCCGCCGTGCTCTCCGTGGCCGGCATGAAGAAGGTCTGCCCGGCGTTGTTCACGAGGATGTCCAGCTTGCCCCCCAGCTCGGCGCGGGCCGTGGCCATGAGCGCCTCCCGGTCGCCGCGCACGGACACGTCGCAGGCGGAGGCCGTGACGCGCGCGCTCAGGCGCCCCGCGTCGGCGTCGGCGGCCCACCCGCGCAGCCGCTCCTGCACGTCGGCGTCGCTCCGCGCGCAGGTGTGCACCCGGACGCCGAACCCCGCGAGCTCCTCCACGATCGCGCGCCTGTGCCATGCATGGTACGCAAGTGATTGTGTCAGTGTGTGCGATCAGTCACAAAGCTAGCGGCATGAAAGGAACATGCATGCAGGGCGTACCCGATTCCTTTGGTTCCGCCGGTGACGAGGGCCGTCTTGCCGGCGAGGCTCCACCGCTCCTCCCTGCTTGCTGCAGCTGCCATCTCGACCGACGTATCTTTCTCTGGAACTAGCTAGTGAATGAGTTGGTTGGTAGGCCTTGGCCACATATATATAATACCATTGTTATTTTTATCCTCTTTGAAAGCTTTGCTCTGCCCACTATGACGTCTAGCTACTAGGTAGCAGTGCAGAAACTGCAGATGCTTCCTCGGCGATTTCTTGTTTCCGACGATGCGCACGAAGCATTACCCACAACCATTCGCGCAGGCGGTCGCCGGCCGGCCGGCTCATGTCACGCAACATGTCATCACGTTTGCTGGCTTCCATGTTTTCGGCCCTGGATTTCTTCTACCGGCCGGCTTGTCACACATTGGAATTATTTCTTCTCCCTGCCGGCTGGAATTCCCTATTTGCCGCTCTCTGCGTCGTACTGTCGTCGATTCGCACAGGCAAGTCGATGTATCGAGCAATTGGGCCAGCCCATGTATAGCAGTACGGGTATCTTTCTGGTAAACGGTTTTGGGAACCTTCTAGATCGCCCCCAGCTGGTTTTTACCGGTTTTGGGAACCTCTAGAAGGTTCCTGAACCGGGTATTCTGTGTTCATATTTATTTTTTATTTTTATTTTTCTTTTTAGGTTTTTTTTTCATTTTTCAGTTTCAGATTCTGTTTCTATTTCTTCTTTTTTCATTTTTCTTTTATTTTATTTTTCTTTTTCAAAAGTTTTTACAATTTTCAAGAAATCCATGTTTTCCATAAAAATGTCCATTTTTCAAAAAATGTTCTTGTTTTCAAAATTTTGTTTCTGCGTTTGAATTTTGTTCGGGAGTTTTAGAAAATATTCCTGTTTTCAAGAATTATTCCTGTTTTCAAAAATTGTTCGTGTTTTTGAATATTGTTCAGGAATTTCAGAAAAGGTTCCCATTTTCAAAACATGTTAGCATTTTTAAATTTTGTTCAAAGTGTAAAAAAATGTTCGGGTTTTCAAAAAAATTGTTCGTGTTTTAAAAAATGGTTTGTTTTTTTGAATTTTTCGGGAGTTTGAAAAAATGTCCCTGTTTTCAAAAAATGCTCGTGTTTTCAAAAATTCTTCAGGATTTTGATTTTTGTTTGGGAGTTTCAGAGATGTTCACATTTTCAAAATTTGTTCATGTTTATAAATTATGTTCTTGAGTTTTAAAAAATGTTTGCGTTTTTCGAAAATGTTCATGTGTTCAAAAATTCTTCGCGTTTGAAATTTTGTTCGGAAGTTTAAAAAAATGTTCCCGTTTTCAAAAAAAATATTCGTGTTTTCCAAATTTTCTCAGAATTTCATAAAATGTTCCCGATTTCAATTTTTGTCCGCAGATCCTAAAAGTGTTCGTGTTTTTTTTATTTATTTGGAGTTTAAAAAATATTCCTCTTTTCAAGAATTGTTCCCGTTTTAAAAAATTGTTCGTGTTTTTGAATTTTGTTCAGGAATTTTAGAAAGGTTCCCATTTTCAAAATTTGTTCGCGTTTTTAAATTTTGTTCAGAGTTTCAGAAAATGTTCGCGTTTTCAAAGAAAAATGTTCGTGTTTTCAAAAATGGTTTGTTTTCTTGAATTTGCCGGGAGTTTAAAAAAAAATTCCCTGTTTTCAAAAAATGCTCGTGTTTTCAAAAATTGTTCGGGTTTTTGATTTTTGTTCGGGAGTTTCAGAGATGTTCACATTTTCAAAATTAGTTCATGTTTATAAATTTTGTTCATGAGATTTAAAAGATGCTCGCGTTTTTAGAAAATGTTCATGTGTTCAAAAATTCTTCGCGTTTGAAATTTTGTTCGGGAGTTTCAAAGTTTCAAAAATTGTTCCCATTTTCAAAAAAAAAATCATGTTTTCAAAATTTTCTCGGAATTTCATAAAATCTTCCCGATTTCAATTTTTGTCCGCAGATCCTAAAAATGTTTGCGTTTTTTGAATTTAGTTGGAGTTTAAAAAATATTCCTCTTTTCAAACTTCGTCAGAAGTTTTCAAAAAAGGTTCCTGTTTCTCAAAAATTGATCAATGATTAAAAAGAACATGTTTTCAAAAATAATCGGGATTTTCCCAAAAATGTTTTATGTTTTATAAGACTTTTCGAGTTCTTAAAAATTATTTGTAATTTTGAAAAGATTTAGCGCTTAGAAAAATCACTTTTTTTATAAAAAAATGCGTTTTCGAAATACTCATCACAAATTTTAAAAATATTTGCGTTTCAAGAAAATATGCACGTTTGCAGAGAAACGCTCGTGTTTGAACTTTTAAAAAAAATCTGATGTGTTGCTGACGTTCATTCTTAAAGTTTTGCGCTGCTGTTGTAGGCAGTAACCGTTGTCAGGTCTGGTGGCTATGAAGTATGAACTATCTACCACCACAAGAAGTCTCTGGTTCGATCCCATGCCATAGCGCACAACTTTTTGCGAATTTTTCACCTGCTACGCGCTACAGTACCCACACGCCCTGCTGGGCCGGCCCAGTCGCCCTCCCCTGTGCGAAGCCCCAGCTGTTTGCCGCAATAAGCGGCACATAGGAGCTCCCCTACCGGCTCGGCCCTGGATTTCTTCTCCAAGGTCATGCTTGGGCTCACATCGGTCCACTGTGGTCTTATATTATTTTCTCATCCAAGGTACACATCAGTATCGGGGGCGCGCCTATGTCTCGCTTAATGCGAGACGTAGAGCAGCCTCGCATGGCTAGCGCAAGACTGGGCTGCCCAGCGCGCGGGAGGCCACAGGCCACAGGCTGGTTTTTTTTTTCTTTTTTTTTTGTTTTTTGTTTTACTTTTTGCAGAAAAAACTTTTGATCTATTCATCATATACCGTGTTAGTACAAAGAACACGAGAAGTAACAAAAAATACATTCATGTATGTGGACAATCTAGCGGCGACTACAAGCACTAGAGCGAGCCGAAGGCGCGCCACCGTCATCGCCCCGGGCAAACCTTATTGTAGTAGACAGTCGGGAAGTCGTCTTTCTAAGGCCTCAAAAGACCAGCGCACTAGAACAACAACCACCGCCGATGAAGAGAAGTGTAGATTGATCTAGCCTGTAGACACATGAACGCGGACGAATGGAGACCGGATCCACGCAGATCCAACAGATACAAACACCGACCGAATCCCGTGAGATCCGTATGAGACAAAACTCCACACGCCCTCTTACGATGCGGGACGCACTGCTCGGACGGGGGCTAGGAGGGGAGAGCCTTATTCGTCTTCCTGAACATGACACAACCCCTAAGCAGACTCAAAAGAACACCTAAAAACAAAGGATGAGCCCTCCCGTCGGCAAGGGCCGGGATCCACCGCGCCTCCATGACCATAAGGCCAGAGGAGACGAGGCAGAATGGTGGCGGCGCCGACGGGAGGCGAGGAAATCCTGCATTTGACTTTTTTATGGGGAAGAAATAAAATGTGAGTACTTTTCTTTTAACTTTTTTTTTTTACTTTTTTGATACTACTAAATATTCTAAATATATATACTACAAAGAACACTTTGCATAAAACATCTGAAAAGTATTAATCCTGCATTTGAAAAATGTTAAATGTGTATAGAAAAAAAATGTTTTCGATGTATATGAAAAATGTATAATGTATATAGAAAAAATAAACATCAAAAAGTATAAATTTACAAAAATGTTAATCATGTATTATCAAAATGTTAAAAGTAAAATGTTTTGATGTATATGAAAAATGTAGAACGGGCATGAAAAAAATAGACATAAAAATATTAGTTTTCAAACACGTTAACCATATATTTCTAAAAATGTTAAACTTGTATATGAAAAATATTTTTGATGTATACAAAAAATGTACAATGTGCATGAAAAAATTAGACATAAAAATATATGTTTAAAAAAAATGTGAAAAAGGGACTGGAAAGAAATCGTTGAATAAATGAAAAAGGGAAAATCAAGAAAAGAAACGAGAAAACCAGTGAAAAAGTCAAGAAAGACAAAAAAAACCATAGAAAACCATGAAGAAATGACGAAAATCGAAAGAAAAAAACAAAAGAAAACAAAAAAGGACCAAAAACCAAAAAAAAAACACAGAACAGAGAGGTTCGCTGAGGTAAAAACGAGCGAGCGAGCGATCCCTTTAATCCCGAGCAAGCGATCGAGGAGAAGAAATGAACTGGCCCATCACACACGACGTGAAAAAGCCTTCAGGCGACGGAACCATAGGACTTGCTATAAACGAGATATATTCGCCGCGCATTTTCGGAGACCTCCTATTTGGCTCCCTGTGTGCCCACTACTGAGGCCTCGCTCATGCGGCTCCTCATGTGGGCCGGCCCAGCAACGACCGCTCATGCATCAGGTGCTTGCTCGCTCAGTTTCAGTTTGACCCCAAATCGTGGATTCAAAAAAAAGTTAGTAAATCTGAATACGAAAACCACTATTTCCGGGGAAGTTTTCGCTGTGACGTTTACCCACTTGGTCGGGTAGAATTTGAGCACCTATACATGATCGACGCGTGTATTAAATTGGATCTGGTGGGGTACGGTCGCCTGTGTGGATCTAGGCGCTGGCTTTGAATTTTCTTAACGTGTTTCCTGTTTTCGCGTGTGCGTCTAGCGGTGTGCACCCAGCGATTGAATAGGGGATTCGGGACATTCCTTCTGTTCCGTTGTCGGTTCGTGCATGCAATTTGACCGGGTCCGTCCGCGGCTAATTTTCGTGTTTTGACCAGTTTAGCAGGATCCGACCCCGGTTCGAAATCATTTCGGGATCTGACCCTTTTTCTACCGCCGGGACCCATGATGGTAGGGTTGCACAGGCTACCGCCATGCCCCCAGGCGGTAGGTTAACGGCAGCCTCCGTCAACCAGTCGTTTACGGCCTGACGTGTCCTAACGGCACTACCGCCGGGTAGACGGCGGTAGGGTAGCTAAAGCTACCGCCACCCCCCGCGGCGGTAGGGTGTGCCAGGCCTGCGCGGGCGCCAGCTTGCTGTAACATAAAATAGGGGTTTTTTTGCGGTAGGTTTTCACATCCTACCGTCACCCCCACGGCGGTAGGGTGTGCCAGGCGTGACAGGGTTCTGTAACAGAAAATGGGGGGTTTTTTGCGGTAGGTTTTCACACCTGGCGGTAGGCTGTGAGAACCTACCGCCGCAGTGCCTGGTGGTAGGGTCCTCTCTCACTTATATTTCTACAAGAACTTGACCATTTGAATTACAAATATGACTGATAGATGAACACACAGCAACAAATAGTGTTTGCATATGAAAATATGATGATCTCACACATTATAGGTAGCAAAAAAGTAGGTAGCAAATCGACATATCAAATAAGTTCAACATATCAAATAGGTTCAACATAGTAAAATAGGTAGCAATAAGACAACACCGAGTAGTTCAACATGGCAAACAAGTTCTCGTTCACAACTACTTTAACTAAGCGAGTTCAACACGACCATATCACTAGTTCCCCCCCTCTTGGCAGCACGCTCCTCGTTTCTCTTCGAGCGGGTTTCGTCCGGCTTCTTTATGCGACGACGAGGGCGCTGAAACGGGGATGGACTCTTCCAATCCTTCTTCGGCTGTCTCCCCCTCTTGTCCTGGGTTGGCTGAGTGGGTGGAGGTCCGTCTTCGTCATCGTACTCCTCCTCATCACCTCCTTCATCGTCACCTCCTTCCTCTTCTCCCTCTTCCTCCTCATCCTCTTCTCCCTGATCATCTTCTCCCTCGGCCTCCTCAACAATGCGAGACGACGAGGCGGCATGGCTAGAGGAACCTCTGCCGGCGTGGCTCGATGAAGCGAGGGCACGTGTCGACCCACTAGGAGCATGCACGTCAACCGAGGCAGCGCATCCAAGCATGCCCGCTAGCTTGCGGCAACGGTTGATGATCTTCTGCAATAACAAATATAGAAGAGAATGGCTTGGATCAGGTTTAGGATTACAAATAAATAAGAACATGGCATGGATCAAATTTGTGGTTGCTCGAACAGAATGCTATGAGGCTCAAAGTTACCTTCATCGCTTCCCTCAGCTTGTCGTTACCCTCCACGGTCCCGGGGTCACAACTTAGCGCATTCGAGCCATCGAAAATGTTTCTGTACAGCTCCGCAGCCTGCAAATGTAAGGATCATGAATAAGTTAGCGAGAATGACCATGTCAGCATCATCCAACTGCCGTCTCGAAACAATGGAACAAAACTTACCACTCTGTTCATCAGGGATGCATACTCCCTAAAATCACATTGCATATCTCTGAGGCTTCTCCTGTAGGCTTCATCCTCAGAGTCCTCCTCCTCCTGCAGTGATGCGATGTCCGCGGCCGTCCACTGTGGCCTCAGGCGCAGACGGAACTTGCCGCCATCGTCATACCAATGCATGTGCCTCTCGTACACATTCCAGTCAATGCCTGACCTCTCCCCGTCTTTGCGGAACCTCCTTTTGTCCCACATTTTCACGTAAGTCTCGTGCTCTTTGACCCAGTCCACTATCGACTGAGAATGCTGCCTGCTCTTCCTGCAGAGGGCATAACAAACAATAAATCACAAAAGACCATAAGAACGTCAAACTGAACGAAAACACGGTAAAAGAGATGGCAGCCCATACCAGTGAAGGTCGAAACCACCGGTGTCGTGGGGGCGTGCCAGTGGTGTGTGTTGCAATACGCCAAATTGCGTGGCCACGCGCTGTGGTAGGTGCCATTCGACGGCGTACACGCATATCATTGGGACAATGCACCGGTAGTGAAGGCGGTCCCGATAGCACATCTCATTCAGGTCGAAACCCCAATCTCTATCGTGGTACGGCCACCAGTTAACCTATAGAAAGACTGTTTAGCAACCGTGAAAGTGGCTACATTAAAAAACTACCTCGCTCGTTGGTATACCTGATAAGATGTCAGGTTGTCCAATTCGTTGGTGAAGGCCTTGTACAACGCACTGCCCTTGCCTGAGAAGATTTTAACCGTGTCCCAAGAGTAGGCAACAGTAGGGTATCGAGCACTGTCACCATCTTCGCCATACTCCATCCATCGAGTCCGACTCAGTTTCTCAGGACGACCAACCGGCAGCCGCTCCCAACTCCAAATCGAGAGGGCCCAGACACACCCACACATCCCAGACGATTTTTCGGTCCTCTGCGTTGCGTCGTCCAGCTACAAACAACAATTGATGATCAGATGACACAATTTAAAGCAGCACACACATACGTCCATATACGAATATTGAGATATATGTCTTACCGAACGGTATAGGTATGCGAGGCCGGCGGACCCCTAGCTGTACCCTGCATCCCAGTCGGCCAGGAAGTCGAGATACATCCATAGGACGTTGTCCCCCGAGCAGTCTGGAAACACGACCTCTGTGAGAAGAAATCACAAGTAGGCCCTCGCATACTGCTCCACGGTCCTCGGATCCACATCTTCCGGGCATACGGCCCGGTGGGTTAGGAGCCAGGGCAGTGGTACACCGGACTTTCGGTTATTCTTCATGGGAGGGCAGCCGCCAATGAGGGCGTTAACCCTGTCCGGCCAGTTCTTCCTCTCCACGCGCCCAATGAGAGCATGGCCCTCGATCGGTAGGGCCGTGATCATGGCGAAGTCCTCGAGGGTCACCATCATTTCACCACATGGGAGATGGAAAGAGTGCGTCTCGAGCCACCAACGGTCCACCAACGCTGTGAGAGCCGTGTGGACAAGCGTCGACGGCACACGCTTGAACTGGAGCACGAAACCCAACAGCTCGGCTCTCCTGTAATATGGCTCGTAGCGGTTGTCGTACTGCATCTAAGCGACCTTCGTGTGGGCCCTCATACGTAATGGCGGAAGCATCTGTCAATGTGTACACGAAAATAGTTAGTAACTAACTTTTGGAAAGCCAAAATTTTGATGCAAGACGTTGATCATTGTTATTACCACTCCGTTCTCGATGTAACGGGCGCGATGACCATTATCGAATGCCGGGTCAAGCATAATGTAATTACTGCTGACCGCCGGACCAAGGGGGGCCCTCCTGAAACAACAACATTTAGTTATCAACATATAATCATCAAATGTATCATATTCAACCGTTCAACTAACATCAATCATATTAAACCAACATGCATCATATCATATTAATCAATTCTAGCATATTCAACTTACATCAATCAATAAAAATATCATAAAAGATATAATCAACAATGGAATATGCAAATGAATCGTGTTATTTAAACTAAAAAAACAACATGATATTGAATCAAACTAATGCGAATGAATCGTATTTAATCAAACTAAAAAAATCGTATTGAATCAACAATCATATATATCCATCATATTCAACCACATCGAACATCAATGAATAATTCAAAAAAAAATATGAACATAAACTAGGGTTCATGTTGATACTATATAGAAACATGAACTAGGATTCATCTACTACATTCAAATAGGGTTCTATCAAATTCTATCATATTCAACCACATCAAACAACATATTTAACCACATCAAACATCAATGAACAATTCAAAAAAAAATTATGAACATGACTAGGGTTCATCTACTAGCTGAAATAGGGTTCTATCATATTCAACCACATCAAACATCATATTACTCCTAACTAAACAAACCTAAAACCAACAAATATCAAAATCTACTAGATGAAATAGGGTTCATCTTGTGCCAAATAATGCATCGAATCGAAAGCTTTTTAACTAAAACGAATTGGAGGGATTGAGAGAGCTTACTTTTCTCGTTTCGGAGCCATCTCGATCCGCAAAAATGGTGGTTACCGCGTCTCTATGTTCGTGTGTTGACGAGAGATTACCGCGTCTATATGTTCTCGAGTCGCAAACCAACCTGTGGTTGGATGGTTAGAGGGACAGTGGTATCCCCAGCCCACCAGGGTTCAAGTCCTGGTGCTCGCATTATTCCTGGATTTATTTCAGGATTTACGGCGATGCCCTTTCAGTGGGAGGAGACGTTCCCGTCGACGATGAGGCGCCTACGGTGACTTCGTAAATCTCAAGATGATATGCCGGCTCAGTCTCTCAAAGGTGCTCATAGGGGTAGGGTGTGTGTGCGTTCATAGGGGTGAGTGTATGCGTGTATGTATGAGCGCTTGCGTCTGTACTGTGTTCAAAAAAAATGTTCCCGAGTCTACCGGTGGTGCCGCTGTTTCCGTATTTTCTGGAGGCCGTTGTTCTCGATGGTTTGGGTTGCATCCTTCTTTCTTTCTTTCTTTCTTTCTGTTTCTGGTCTTTTCGAAATCCTATAAATACGTGTTTCATTCCGTTGTGTTTCATTTGCATTGCGAGCCATGGTCTCCATCCATATAGATGGTTCGTTCTGTGCCTCGCCGGAACGGCCCCCGTCGTCCGGGTCGTCCTCCTGGGTTTCGTGGTGCCGTTATTGGTCGTCGTGATGTGCGAGGCCGTGGTAAAGGTCGCAATGATGTGCGGGGTCGTCCTGCATCGATGACGGATGCTGCTGCCCATGGCCAATTGTAGGCCACCGTCAGTCGCTAACCTGGCCCACCGAGTCTTCTCCGGCGCCGCCAAGCGGCTGACATCGCTGCGGCGGATGTCGACGCAGGGCAGCGGCCGGCGCGGTCGATTCTGGACCGGCTGCCGGCTGGTGGTGTGGGCCGCCGCACAGGGGCAAAAGCAGGCGCAAAACGGCTGTGCCAGCGACGCGCCGCGGAAGGCTACCAAGCTCCTCGAGGACTACCTCGACCCAACCCCGTCGCAACCGTCATGCTATCTTCGAACACGCAACAGCAAGACTCGAGGAAACACGACGATAGCCCAGTCCCAGCGCCGCCCGCAGGAAGCTCCGACAGCGGCTACGCGCTTCACCCACATGGAGAGACCCACCGTCTGATGACGCACGGGTGTTGAGAAAATAGGCAATTTTTCGATTAATTTAATCCAGGAAATAATCATGAACATGGCATTGACAGAAGTAATGACATACTGATTACGATCTAAACATGCGCGTACTAAGCAAACAGTAGACACATCTACACATAATGCTAGTACGGCTAACACAGAAATAAACAGGAGCGGGATAAACGAGTTATACCCTCCAGTAGGCCAGGCAGAGGCCGCGGCGGCGGCGGTAGCAGCAGCGGCATCCTCGGCGGCCTTCTTCTCGGCCTCGAGCTTCTCGGCGGCAAGACGGCCGGCGTCGGTTGGCTGAGACATGGTGATGACGAAGACGTAGGGGAAGCAGTGGATCGGAGGCGAGCAGTCGCGTAATCGCTCCCCAAAAACCTAATCGCCCCTCTCCCGTATAGGATCCGGAGAGGCGGGGTTTTGGAGGCCTGCTCTCCCGTCAACCGTGTACGCGGTGAACGGGATGGAGTCGCCGACGGTAGCAGCAGCAATGGAAAGGCAGTGGGCGTGGAGGCAGAGATGCGATCTGTTTCACGTGACGGCTAGGGTTGGCAGCGCCTCACATATATAGGCGCAGCCGTGTGGAGAGACGTGGGCTGAACCCACGTCAAAGTCGGACAGCCCACGATCTGACGTCTCAGATCGTGGCCCCATCTGTCAAAGACTCTCCGTTCCTGACCAGCAAAAAGAAGCGCATAGGTGTGAGCTCGGCTCGGCTCAATCCCGCAACCCGCAGCGCATCGTGACGAGGCGTGGCGTGGTGAGGCGGGCGGCGGAGGAGGAGCGCGCGGGAACCACTTCTCTTCTCAAGCTCCAATAGCATGTGGAAGAGAATCCCTTATAAGGAGGTCCAACTCCTTCTCCATTAGCGGCATGGGACTAAACTTCCCATCACACCTAGTGCCATATAATCCCGCATGGGCCCTTGTAGATTTTTATGAAATTGTTAGATGGGCCCTAGGCCCAACTCAATTTCAACAATCCCCCACCAGATCTCAAGGGCCCATTTTGTCCTTTGTTCCAAACACTGTTTTGATATACCAGTATTTCAGTGGAGACCGGTTAAGGTTGAACTCCACCTAGAGCAAGTAGATACACTACTTCACAACTGAACAATGGACTATGCCTTGAATTGTCAGTTTGGCGTAAAGAAGTTTAACCACAAGTCTTACTAGTACTGACTGCCGAAGGCTGACCCCTTGGGTGGAGCATATTAGTCACACTCCTGGCCTATTCATGAGCTTGCTAGAGATCACCCCAATCTCATAGACTGTTGTAGGAGATATGCCCTAGAGGCAATAATAAATGTTATTGATTATCTCCCTGTTCATAATTATGTTTATGTTCCATGCTATAACTGCAATGATTCTCGAGTCTGCAAATAAAACGAGGCTTGGAGGGAAACTCATGTGCACGTGTGGGATAATAAACGGTAAAAAGTATTCCTAGTCAAGCCTCTATGACTGGCTCAAGTATTGCATGATGATCCTGTTTTCCTGATCATGGGCATGACTATGCCGGCAATTTTGAGGGCACAATTGTTGGTAGAACACTTGTGTTGAATCGACCCGAATTGATGTTATGCTATGAGATACATTCGTCATTAGTTAATGGTTAATAACACAGAGATGGTTAATGTTTGCATGATTCCTTAGACCATGAGAGTATCGAGTTTCTTCATGCTTGCTTCATGAACTTTGGGGTTTGTTAAACGTCATCCGTAAATGGGTGGCTATTACGGCGGCTTACGAGTTCATGGAAAAGTATGTCAAGTAACTTGATAGCTCAAGATTGGGATTTGCTCCTCCGACGATGGAGAGATATCTCTGGGCCCTCTCGGTGTTACGGTATCCATCATCGTCTGGCCAGACACTTTGTGATTTGATCACGGGGATGCCGGAACACGGGAACGAGAAAAGAGAACAATACCGGTAACGAGGTAACTGGCATAGTGGACAAGTTGTTGATCCACGGGGATGCCTACATGTCTCACCTCGGGTATTTGTAACATATCGCGAAGCAACAGGAATAGCACACGGCAACTGGAGGTTCACTCGAATATTCATTCGTGTGGGTATAGGGGTCAATATGGGTGTCCACGGCTCCGATGTTGATCATTGATCGGAAAGTGTTCCGGGTCATGTCTATACTTCACCGAACCTATAGGGTCACACGCTTAAGGGTCATCTATCTGCTGAATACTAGACGGGGAGTCTGAGAGAAATTCACCGAAAAAGTTTCGGACGAAACGGAAACGTTCCGGAGAGGATATCGGAATAGTTCCGGTGAAACTGAAAAGTTGTTTCAGGGTATTCCATAAAGTCAAATTGGTTTCGGCACATGCCTGGAAATTATTGGAAGGTACCAGAATTGTTCCGGTAACTTCTGAGATTTTTCAGAGACAAAAACCGGAAATGTTCCGGACTGCCGGAACCGCTTTAGTTGCTTTTCACAGATGAAAATCACTAAACCGAAAAGTTGTTTCGGAGTACACCATAAAGTCAAATTGGTTTCGGCACATGCCTGATAATTCTTGGAGGGTGCCAGAATCATTCTGGAAACTTTCTGGAATTTTCCGGAATGAAAACCGGAAATGTTCCGGAGCTGCCGAAACCGCTTCAGATGCTTTTCGCAGATGAAAATCACTAAACCGGAATTGTTCCGGCTCGCGTTGAAAATTATTTTGGTGGGTACTGGAAATGTTCTAAGCCCACATGAATATTTTCAGTTCGATCAGACGCTGAAAAATGTCGTCATGAATAGTGAAATCAGATTTATGGATATGGTTGGAAGTTGGCTTTCCACAAATATCTTCCCAAGATATTTTGGGATGACATGGCATTTTGGATATGCCCATCCTACCCCTTGTTTTTCCTATAAATAGAGGGGAGGAGGCAGCCCCATATGCTACATCCTTGCTCTCACATACACATGCCATGACATTTCTGGCTTCTCTCTCCCTCCCAGCGAAATAGTTTCGTAGAGCCGAAAGGCTGTCTGGGTTCCGGTGGGAACTAGTTCTGGACGGCGAAGCCCTGCCGGATAGATGACACCGTATGTGTGCAACTCTGTAGAGAGATCGTAGTTTCGGTCTTAGTTCGAGAGTGCCTCCCGAAGGGCTGTCCGAGTTACAGTTTGAGTTTCGGGTGTCCTCCCGAAGGGCTGTCCGAGTGACCCGCCCGAAGGGCTGTCCGTGAGGCCTCCCGGAGGGCTGTCCGAGGATCCGTCCGGTGGGACTATCCGAAGGACTGTCCAGAGGCCTCCCGGAGGGCTGTCCGAGGATCCGTCCGGTGGGACTATCCGAGGGACTGTCCAGGGGCCTCCCTAAGGGCTGTCCGAGGATCCGTCCGGTGGGACTATCCGAGGGACTGTCCCGATGCCTCCCGAAGGGCTGCCCGGAGATCCGTCCGGTGAGCTGACGTGGGAGTACATCCTCGCGGTTGGGAGGTTGTAAATCCTAGCTGCGGGGATCTGCACCGCCGTTCGTCATCGACTCTACTTCCGCTGCGCTACGAGTCGGTAACGAAAAAGATCAAACCTTGTATGCAGTCTCCATAGTGATCCTGGGCTGGTACGTAGGTCAGAAAATTTTTGTTTTCTGCTGCGTTCCCCTACAGTGGCATCAAGAGCCGTGCTATGCGTAGATGCAGGTTGCGATCTAGAATACATAGAGATGTATGGGTGTTGCACAATATAATTAGGTAGTAGATGAGATCTATTGCTGAAAATTATTTGTGCGGGTGACAGATGAAGTCTGTTACCCGATGTTCTTGTTGCTTCCCTAGAATTTGCGTTTGCTCAATCTCGAGACAGTATGGTGGAATTTCACAAAGTTCTGGCAATCCGCGATCCTGATTGATCAACGAAGTGCTTCAGTTCTTTGGGTTCCGCCATAGTCAAAAGAAAGATGAAATTCGTAGATGAAAGGGCATTGCAGATATGATCTGCACGGGGGTCATGCGTATGACGAAGTTTAGTATGGGGCTCGAGATTTAATTATCTCGTGTTTCATACACCCCGCGATGTTAATCTAGCGACTTGAATTATCACACTTGATGATAATACGTTGGTAGCTTCGGTTTGTTTCGAAACCTTAGAAGCCACGTAAAATAAAATTTTGCATGAACCGATTAGAGGCGTCTAACTTGGTTTTGCAGGATGGTTTGCATGTGCATGTAATCTGGTATAGCAGTGTTCATAATAATTTGATTATGTATGAGATGACTATATGATGTAAATTGATTAACATGACCTGCGTGTCATGATTCGGCATGATGGCTGGAGCCATATGATTGCACTTTAATGACCTGCGTGTCAACCTTATGTAATGCACTTATTTTATTAGCTATAGAGATAGCAATATTATCTGGTGCATCGACAAGGTGTGGCAATCTTCGCGAAGGTGAACACCAACGCGAATGCCGAAGACGAAGAAATACAAGACTTCTCCGTCAGAAAGGGCTATACCATATCATGCTATTATGAATTGCCTGAGATGTTTATCCCTTATGATGCACCCTTCTTGATTGCGCGGTAGTCGCTTTTATTAGGGTGATCTCTCACAAAAATATCAAGTAGTTAGTGTTCTCCCAAGTGTAGCACCGTCACGGCACCTAACTTTTCGGGGTACGACATGTACACATGAGTACGAACGATTAGGGATGTGTGAGGCGGGTGAGGTCAGACCTCGCAGCGAGATCACTTGGTTGTCTTGACGTTCAGGCATGAGAGTCATGAGCTCGGAACACACGCATCGAAAGATGAACAAGAGTCACATAGAGATGTGATTGGCAAGTTGGCCTACCGATTGAAATTCGCGTCATCAGTGATGAACCCGTCAATGGCGTTGAATTGAAATGCGGATCTTGTATCACTCACAATCAATTATGAGAGATATTGATTTGAGTGGGAGCGCACTGTAGAATTACCTTGTTTAATTCTCAGTGCAATTAATCTTGAACACTGTCTAAGTGTGATTTGCAAAATAGTTGTAGAATAATGGCTCGCGTTTCCACCTTCCCTATTAAAATTGAATAAGCTGGTAAATATCTGGTTAAATCTTTACGGTTGGTAACGTAATGTGAGGATTGTCCTCAAGAGTGCCGAGAAGGACTTTGTCCTATCGCATGCTTTCGGTATTCTCCCGCTAATGCTATGGATCATGTGACTCTCGTCCTTCGATCCAAAAGCTAGAATTCCTTTTCAGTCAAAGTGCAATATGTTTGCTTCCATGAGACCCGAACTTCGAAAGTTTGGATAGTTATGTGATATTCATGGAATCTGAAAATCATTTTCAGAGACAGACAAAGGCTAAAAGATATGAGATATCCAAAGCAATGTTTGTTTGCGAACTGTTAGTAAAGGAGTTTACTATGCATTAGACTGATAAGAGAGGGATCCAGAAGAACGCCTGTCATATGATGATGGTGAATAAAACAACAACTTAAAGAGAAAGGAAGTGTCCGAAGGGTGTTAGTGAAACTTTCACGCCTAGGAAGTCCGGGGTAACGCCACTCTTAAGTTGGGTGCTTCTTCTGAGAGTAGAAGAAACACTGAAAGTTAAAACTATTAGAAGTATAAAGGCAAAAGGAAAGGAGACTGGAATATCCAGCTCATGTATGAATGTCATACAGGTTTTTGATGTATAGAAGGCTGGTCAAAGATATAGTTCTTGGGAATTATGGTTAAACATGTTAATCACTAATTCTTGGGTATTGTGAGTTAATCACAAAGATACCCGCTCGATTGCATTCTGTTGCAACTTGATGTAAGAACTACTATGGCCTGAAAGACTAGCCAGGAATGAGGTTTAGATACACGCAGGGAACATAGTAAATGTTACTATGCCTTCCATCGGTGTATTCCCTATGTATTTACTTTCATAATTCATTTTTAGAGTTTCACACTCTAGCCCTTTGCATAAGGTATCTTGCAAGAAGGTTATTCATAAGAGAACTTTTGATGTTCGATGTTATGAATAACATAAGGGCCATACTTTCATTATGAATGAGACGTATGTTATGAATATTGATAATAATACATTACCTCTGTATTTACTTTCATAATTTATTTTAGAGTTTCATATACTCTAGCCCTTTGCATAAGGTATCTTGCAAGAAGGTTATTCATAAGAGAACTTTTCATGTTCGGTGTTATGAATAACTTGAAGGGTCATGCTTCCATACAAGATGGGATGTATGCTATGAATATTGATGGTAATATGATACATCCATAACACTGACGCTAAATGTCGCAAGACTAAAAGAATACCACACAAGTGTGGCACTGCATTTGGTCACATTGGAGAAACCCGCATGGAAAATTCCATTATGATGGATTTTGAAGTCATTTGATTTTGAATCATCTGACACTTGCAACTTTCCTCTGAAAAGTGAAGTGACTGAAATACCGTTCACAGGCCATAAGGAACGAGCAAAGAACATATTGGTGATCATACACTATGATGTGTGTAGTCCAATGAATGTTGTTGCAAACAGTGGATTTGTCTACCTTCAAAAATTGACTCAAGTAGATATATGGATATTTACTTGCTGAGACGTAAGTCTGGATCTTTTGAATTCATTCATAAGGTTTTCAAAAATTGAAGTAGAAGTTGTTGTAACAAAAAAATTATGTTTCTACAATTCGATTGTAGAAAGGAATATTTGAGTTACAAGTTTAGCGAATGTCTGATGAGTTGTGAAAGGGGTTTCATAACTTGCACCTCCCGGAACACCACTGCAAGTGGAAAGTCCGTGAAGATGTAATCGAACCATTTATGACATGGTAAGATCAAAGATGACATAAATAAATTTGCCATTACCCCTTTTAAAGAGTAATGCTTTAGAGACTGCGGCTTTTACACTGAAAAGAGATCCATCAGGTCTGTTGAAATGACGCCATGGTATGGTATGCCCAACCATGTTATATCTTTTCTTAACATTTGGAATATGAGGCTTGTGTAAAAGGTTACAAACCTATTCCAAATCAGACAAGTGCTACTTTGTAAGGTTATCCCAAGTCATTGGGTATTCCCCACCACTATACCGAGGCAAAGGACTTTGCCACAAAACGGTATGCTTTTAAAGAGAATAGTTCTTACAAAAGGCGAGTGGGAGGACAGTGCAACTCGACAAGATAACCAGTATCTTCGTTATCAGATCAAAGGAAAGAAACCTTGGAAGTGATTCCGAAGTTTCCTACTGCGACTTATACGGAAGTCTCTACAATAAAATGTATGGACTTCGATCGAACTTGCAGTTGAACCACGTAGGCAAAGCTCGTGCTAACCTATCAGGTGCGCAAACGAGATATTGTTGTTAGACAACAGTATACCTACAATACACAAGGAAGCGTTGATGGGCCCTGACTCCGGAATTGGCTAAATGCCAATACAATCCGAGATAATTTCCATATAAGTGATTCAAGATTAAGATCTTGATACACCTTTCAGAAGACTTAGAGTCTAACGAATATTTATTGAAACTAAAAACTGATACGGATAAAATGTTTTATCCATAAAAGCTCGACTTGGTGCAATAAACAAGTTCAAGGAGTTGACTACGATGAGATTGTCTCACCGTAGCGATGCTTGATGTCGGTTCGGGTTGAACTAGCAATTAATACATATTTCAATCATGAGATATGAAACATGGATGACAAAGGGATTTCCATCTGATGGAAATGAAACCTAGGACTTGTATGTGATACAGTCCAAAGTAATTTGTCGATCCAGAGGATGCTAGTAAGTATGCAAACTTCAGAGTTCCAGCGATGGACAGAAGAGAGCAAAGTGGAGTTGGAATCTTCGTTTTTGATGGAATGGTCAAAAGGGTTTTTGACTTCATCAAATGGGTATCGAAGATGCTTGTGATTCAAGAAAGTAAGTGGGAGCATAATAATATTTCTAAAAACCTTGTGTACTTAACACATTGTTAATTGGAAATAAATTTCTTGACACGAATTAGGACTTCATTTGAAAATAGTTTTTCGATGAAGTGCTTAGGCTAAATAGCCTTAATATTAGGCATGATGATCTATGGAGATAGATTTACCTAATGGGGCTAAGCTATGAATACATATTGACAAGGTGCTAAAACCTTTTAGCATTTAAAACGCCAAGGAGTGATTCTTGCCGAAGTCACATGGAAAGGGTTTTGCAAGACTCGGTGTCTCAAAACACTGATGAGCAAAATACATGATGGTGATTCCACACACTCTTGTGTTTGGATTAATCATGTATTCCATGGTATGTAAAAACAACCAGATATGTCCAATACTCCAAAGTTGTGCGAGTATAGATACCATAGTGATCAAAGTACTGATCATGGGACAACAGTGAAAGATGTCATTAAGTACTAGAGCAGTACCGATGACATGGTTTCTCGCAAGTGGAGATCATGAAGAGTTCGTTGTAAAAGGTTACATCGATACAGTCTTCATCGATGCTCCATGCGATTTTCGATTTAAGTTGAGGGTTTTGTGATACACATCATGGTGGCACGGTAGTTGGAAATTGTTCCAAACAAGATACTGTGGCGAATTCTATAACAAAGGCTAAGTATGTTGACACTTAAGAAGTGACAAAGAAGTTGTTGAATCATATAGTTCATTCATGAACTTAGTATGGTTCCAAGATGGCTTTGGTCTATGGGACACTATTGCAGATAGCTGCTCCATAGCTCAGTCTGAGGAATCAGGTTTCGACCAATGATTCACACATATGCAAAGCCAAGTCCACACAAAATATGAATTTTGTGAAAGCGTGAAAACGCGGGGATATGCAAAGTTACACACGGAGCTGAAGTCGTCAGATCCGTTGGACATCAGGCTATACCACATGCGAAGCATATTTTACACCAGTATGCCATAGGTGTAAAGTGCATTAGCATTGACTAGATTATTGACTCTAGTGCAAGTGGGAGTCTGTAGGAGATATGCCCTAGAGGCAATAATAAATGTTATTGATTATCTCCCTGTTCATAATTATGTTTATGTTCCATGCTATAACTGCAATGATTCTCGAGTCTGCAAATAAAACGAGGCTTGGAGGGAAACTCATGTGCACGTGTGGGATAATAAACGGTAAAAAGTATTCCTAGTCAAGCCTCTATGACTGGCTCAAGTATTGCATGATGATCCTGTTTTCCTGATCATGGGCATGACTATGCCGGCAATTTTGAGGGCACAATTGTTGGTAGAACACTTGTGTTGAATCGACCCGAATTGATGTTATGCTATGAGATACATTCGTCATTAGTTAATGGTTAATAACACAGAGATGGTTAATGTTTGCATGATTCCTTAGACCATGAGAGTATCGAGTTTCTTCATGCTTGCTTCATGAACTTTGGGGTTTGTTAAACGTCATCCGTAAATGGGTGGCTATTACGGCGGCTTACGAGTTCATGGAAAAGTATGTCAAGTAACTTGATAGCTCAAGATTGGGATTTGCTCCTCCGACGATGGAGAGATATCTCTAGGCCCTCTCGGTGTTACGGTATCCATCATCGTCTGGCCAGACACTTTGTGATTTGATCACGGGGATGCCGGAACACGGGAACGAGAAAAGAGAACAATACCGGTAACGAGGTAACTGGCATAGTGGACAAGTTGTTGATCCACGGGGATGCCTACATGTCTCACCTCGGGTATTTGTAACATATCGCGAAGCAACAGGAATAGCACACGGCAACTGGAGGTTCACTCGAATATTCATTCGTGTGGGTATAGGGGTCAATATGGGTGTCCACGGCTCCGATGTTGATCATTGATCGGAAAGTGTTCCGGGTCATGTCTATACTTCACCGAACCTATAGGGTCACATGCTTAAGGGTCATCTATCTGCTGAATACTAGACGGGGAGTCTGAGAGAAATTCACCGAAAAAGTTTCGGACGAAACGGAAACGTTCCGGAGAGGATATCGGAATAGTTCCGGTGAAACTGAAAAGTTGTTTCAGGGTATTCCATAAAGTCAAATTGGTTTCGGCACATGCCTGGAAATTATTGGAAGGTACCAGAATTGTTCCGGTAACTTCTGAGATTTTTCAGAGACAAAAACCGGAAATGTTCCGGACTGCCGGAACCGCTTTAGTTGCTTTTCACAGATGAAAATCACTAAACCGAAAAGTTGTTTCGGAGTACACCATAAAGTCAAATTGGTTTCGGCACATGCCTGATAATTCTTGGAGGGTGCCAGAATCATTCTGGAAACTTTCTGGAACTTTCCGGAATGAAAACCGGAAATGTTCCGGAGCTGCCGAAACCGCTTCAGATGCTTTTCGCAGATGAAAATCACTAAACCGGAATTGTTCCGGCTCGCGTTGAAAATTATTTTGGTGGGTACTGGAAATGTTCTAAGCCCACATGAATATTTTCAGTTCGATCAGACGCTGAAAAATGTCGTCGTGAATAGTGAAATCAGATTTATGGATATGGTTGGAAGTTGGCTTTCCACAAATATCTTCCCAAGATATTTTGGGATGACATGGCATTTTGGATATGCCCATCCTACCCCTTGTTTTTCCTATAAATAGAGGGGAGGAGGCAGCCCCATATGCTACATCCTTGCTCTCACATACACATGCCATGACATTTCTGGCTTCTCTCTCCCTCCCAGCGAAATAGTTTCGTAGAGCCGAAAGGTTGTCTGGGTTCCGGTGGGAACTAGTTCTGGACGGCGAAGTCCTGCCGGATAGATGACACCGTATGTGTGCAACTCTGTAGAGAGATCGTAGTTTCGGTCTTAGTTCGAGAGTGCCTCCCGAAGGGCTGTCCGAGTTACAGTTTGAGTTTCGGGTGTCCTCCCGAAGGGCTGTCCGAGTGACCCGCCCGAAGGGCTGTCCGTGAGGCCTCCCGGAGGGCTGTCCGAGGATCCGTCCGGTGGGACTATCCGAAGGACTGTCCAGAGGCCTCCCGGAGGGCTGTCCGAGGATCCGTCCGGTGGGACTATCCGAGGGACTGTCCAGGGGCCTCCCTAAGGGCTGTCCGAGGATCCGTCCGGTGGGACTATCCGAGGGACTGTCCCGATGCCTCCCGAAGGGCTGCCCGGAGATCCGTCCGGTGAGCTGACGTGGGAGTACATCCTCGCGGTTGGGAGGTTGTAAATCCTAGCTGCGGGGATCTGCACCGCCGTTCGTCATCGACTCTACTTCCGCTGCGCTACGAGTCGGTAACGAAAAAGATCAAACCTTGTATGTAGTCTCCATAGTGATCCTGGGCTGGTACGTAGGTCAGAAAATTTTTGTTTTCTGCTGCGTTCCCCTACAACTGTGACCAGCAGTCGGGCTCATATAGGTGAGTTCCTCCAAAGATCGCTCTGTAGTATAGCATCTTGCTTATATACATAAGCCTAGGAACACATTAAGACAGTAGTCAACCTACCATACAGTTTCGGAGAGTATTGCATCTCCAATGGAGTGGGTTAGTAAAGTTACTCTCCTCAGTTCACCACTGGCTTGTTTTCCCAGGTCCTACTTCACGGGAACTCCGATCACATAGGTTGGGTTACTACCATGGCAACTCATGTGGGTCTCATACCCATCTCCCTCGATGCACTATCTATCACAACACATGATAGCCCTTTAGTAAAGGGATCTTCCAGATTCTTAGCCGTTTGGATATAATCCAACGCTATCACTCCGGAGTTTCTTAATTTTCTGACAACTTTTAATCTCATTCTTATGTGTTTGTTGGACTTCATGTTGTCCTTTGAACTCTTCACCTTGACAATAACTATTTGATTGTCACAGTTCATAAGGATGGCCGGAACCGGCTTCTCAACCACTGGCAAGTCCATCAAAAGATCTCGAAGCCATTCTGCTTCGCCACCAGATGTGTCTAACGCTGTTAATTCTGCTTCCATTGTCGATCTCGTTAAGATCGTTTGCTTGCAAGACTTCCAGGAAACAACACCACCTCCAAGAGTAAACACATACCCAGTTGTGGCCTTCATCTCATCAGCATCAGAGATCCAATTCGCATCACTATACCCTTCAAGTACCGACGGGTATCCGGTATAGTGAAGTCCATAGTTCATAGTACCTTTCAGATAACGCATAACTCTTTCAATAGCATGCCAATGTACATCACCCGGTTTGGAAACAAACCGGCTCAGTTTGCTCACAGCAAACGCGATGTCAGGCCTCGTTGCGCTCGCTAGATACATGAGTGAACCAATAATTTGAGAGTATCTCAATTGATCTTTAGGTATGCCTTTGAACTTTCGAATCAGCACACTAGGATCATATGGTGTCTGAGATGGTTTGCAGTTCGAATATCCAAAACGACTCAACACCTTCTCAACATAATGGGATTGCAGAAGTGTAATCCCACCCTCATCATCTCTCAATAGCTTGATGTTCAAGATAACATCAGCCACTCCAAGGTCCTTCATCTCAAAGTTCTGAGATAAAAAGGACTTAACTTCCTCAATCACTTTGAGGCTAGTTCCAAATAACAGTATGTCATCAACATACAAGCACAGTATAACTCCTTCGCCCCCACCATAGCGATAGTATACACATGTGTCAGCTTCATTAACAAAGAAGCCAACAGATGTCAATGTTTCATTAAATTTCTCATGCCATTGCTTAGGTGCTTGTCTCAGACCATATAAAGATTTCAACAACTTACACACCATTCCTTCCTGACCATCTATCACAAAGCCATCAGGCTGTTGCATGTAGATTTCCTCCTTTAGATCTCCGTTCAAGAAAGCCATCTTAACATCCATCTGGTGGATGAGAAGACCATGCGAGGCCGCCAACGAGAGTAATACTCGAATGGTGGTCAGTCTGGCCACAGGTGAATAAGTATCGAAGAAATCTTCTTCTTCTTTCTGGGCATAGCCCTTGGCCACAAGCCTAGCCTTGTACTTTTCAATCGTACCGTCGGGCCTAAGCTTTTTTTTGAACACCCACTTACATCCCAATGGTTTGCAACCATAGGGACGTTCAGTAATCTCCCAAGTCCCGTTAGCCATGATGGAATCCATCTCGCTACGGACCGCATCCTTCCAGTAGTCAGCTTCTGGAGATGCATAAGCTTCTGAAATAGAAGTGGGAGTATCATCCACGAGGTACACGAGGAAATCATCACCAAAGGTCTTTACAGTCCTTTGTCTCTTGCCCCTACCAAGGGCTTCCTCGTCATCCTCCTCAGGATGTTCATCATGTGTTTGTTCATAATATTCCATCGGATTGGCAGGTTCAGGAGTCTCCTCAGATTCCTGTCTAGAAGTGCTTTGCATATCTCTCATAGGAAAAATATCCTCAAAGAATGTAGCATCCTTAGACTCCATAATTGTACCGACCTTCTGGTCAGGTAACTCAGATTTCACTACTAGAAATCAATAGCCAACGCTATTCTTAGCATAGCTGTGACATCACCAGATTACTAAACCCAAATCCTGCTAATTAGTCATGACAAGTCATCATCATTAAACCCTAGCAAAAACAATTTAGATAATACAAATTCAAATTCAATTGCAAGTCAAATTAATATTTCTTCAAAATGCAAAACTAAAGTGTTTAGAATTTTGCAAATAATCATTAAGTAATTATAAAATAGAAACCAATATTAATTGAAATATTTAGATGACCTTAATTAATTAAAACAGTACCCAAAATAGCTCATTAAACCCCTTTTCTTTTAATCCAAAATCCAAATGGAATTATTTTGCCCCCAAACTTTTTGTGGCAGTGAGGTATATTGCGCACTAATTATTGAGCCCAGCTACATATTTTTAAAAAGTCATTTGGTGCTCCAAAATAATGCGAAGCAGTGGCTGAATTGATTGGCAGAACATAAAAAGAAAAGAGAAAATGGGGCACTGTGCACTTGGGTCTAGCACCCCAACAGTGCGGCCCGGTCCACCGTGGCCGGCCTTTCTTCAACCTCTCGTCAGAGGGAAAGCCATGGTGCGCGCGCTGCCGTCCGTGCTGTAGATGCGCTGCTGTCGAGCATCCAGAGCCCCCCCCCCCCCCCCCCCCCCCCCCGGTGGATAAGATCCACCCCGACCACCCTGGCAAACCCTAGCCTCCCCCTTTCCCTCGCTCGCCTCTCCCCTTTCTCGTTTTCGTCGTCACCGAGCGATGCCGTCGCCGCACCTTCACGTTACCTTGGCCACCGAGCGTCTCCAGCCACCGGAGGATCTCCCGGAGCACCGTCGTCCTCCTCTGCACCGACTACCAGCACCGGCTCGAGCTGGAGCCCCTCCGAGCCGTTGCAGTCGTCATCCCCATCGGCTACATCCGCCACGGACGCGGCCTCGATCCGCCGTCATTCGAGCCCCCCGGCCCTCCTCGACCTCGCCGTCGTTTTCGCTGTGAGCCTGCGCCCCTTCTCGTCCTCCCCTCGAGCTCGACCGCGTTGTGTAGCCTCGGTTCCGCTAGCGCCGCCCGATGCTGCCGCTCGGCCGCCGCCATTGTCGCCATTCCGGCCACCCGCAGGACGTCCCACCACCACCCAGCGATCCACCACTCTCGTCTCGTTCGTCTGGTGCAAGGCCCCGTCGATTTGGCCTTCGGGATAGCGATTCCGGCCATCGCCGGAGCGCTGCCGTCGTGCTCCCGCGCGCGCGCCGGTCGTTTGACCGTGCCGTGCCACTAACTGGTGGACCCAGTCATTAGATTAGGGTTAATCGCTAGGTTTGTGCTAATTACACCGCTAACTACCGACTGACATCGGGCCCCACTGGCCATAATTAACCTCTTTTAAAATAAATCCTAATATTTAAACTAGAGACTGACATATGGGCCCACTGCACCTGTGTAAATGGATAAGATTAAAATAACACTAATAGACACTGACGTGTGGGCCCAGTTGACCAGTCAACAGTCAATATTGACTGCTGACTGGGCCAGCTGACTGTGCAGTTGACCAGTCAACTGGACCCACAGGTCAGCCCCTCTGTCCTCACTTGTGGGTACACTTTTGGGTACGTGTAGCATTTTACTGTTTCGGATAATTAGAATTAAATGATTCCAGAAATTCTAGAAAATGATTAAAACTTTCAAAAATCATATAAAATAAACCGTAACTCGGATGAAAATAATTTATATATGAAAAATGATCAGAAAAATATGAAGAATCTGAATATCCTACTCACATACCTGTCACACCCCTCTAACATACTGAACATGGGACTTTTTGCCCATATTCGATAAATGAATAGTGCATAACTTTAATAGAATAAATCCAAATAAATTCCTAAATTAACTAAATCATTTAGATAGGCAGTAAAACACCTCTGCATATCATTTAGACATGTCATGCATCGCTGTTGCATTATTGCCATGTATTTATTGTTTCTTCCCCCTCCTTCTCTCCCGATAGCCCCCGAGACTGCCGATGACACTGCCGTGTACGACGACGTCGCCGACGACCAGACCCCTTCAGCAGAGCTTCCAGGCAAGCAAAACCCCCTTGATCATAAGATATCACCCATTCCTTTCTCTCTTATGCTTGCATTAGAATTGCCCCTGCTACTGTTCCGATAGCACCTATTTCGATGCATAGCATGTTGTTGTCGCCTGCTATTGATACATCGCCTGCTATCCTATTATGCTTAGTTAGTTATGTTGTGTTCCATCAGCTAGCCCATCACCCTTGTCCGTCTGCCATGCTTGTTACCGGGCCGTGATCACTCTGGGTGATGATCACAGAAATGTTTACTTACTGCAATACTTAAACTGTAAAGTCGGGCTGGCCCCAAGGGTGCCCGCGAGTGAATCAAATTAAAGACGGGTCGGCTCCAAGAGCACCCGCGCGATATGTTTTACCAAGCCGGAGCCACAGGAGTCTGATCGTCTCTGCGAGTTACTAAATACGCCTAACGGATTGGGTATTTGATCTGAGTGGGTCGTTGGCCCTATACGCACTACCACCACGTGGGATAATGGTTATGGGACCCTCTACGACGTACGTTTCTCCCGAAAGCTCTTCAGACGTCACAGCTCAGAGATGCGGGCTGATTGTTGGGGTGAGCTGGTTACGTCTGTGGTATTTCCACAGTCGCGCTTGGGCCCCGGCCAGTCACGCAACGTGCAGGAGTGCGAAGGGCGATGGCCCAAGACCCCTTCGTGCTTAGGATTTAGACCGGCGTGCTAACCTCTCTGCTGAGCTTAGGTAGGACGTTGCTTCGTGTCGATTACCGAGGCCGGGTATTACCCAGCAAGTGTATCCGGCCAGATGTAATCGAGCGTGCTGGGTAACAGTAGTGCACCCCTGCAGGGAAGTTATCTATTCGAATAGCCGTGTCCACGGTAACAGGACGCTCAGAGTTGTATCTTGATCTGCTACAACTACAAATGGTTACTGTTACAATATTAAACTGTTACTACTGCTCTCGGGATCACTTTCTCACAGGGTAGTCGGGGAAGGATCTCAGGGCGTTACTAAAATATGTTTGATTATATATTATCTTGCTCTACTCTCTTCTATTGGTGCAAGAATTGCTTCAAGATGCTAGTCTTCGATAGGCTAGGCCTCTTCCCCTCTGTTCCGGCATTTCTGCAGTTTTGTCCAAAGATATAGCCCCATTCCTTTGATACCGATGCATATTTAGTATAGTTCTGATGTCAGTCTTGCGAGTACTTTGGATGAGTACTCACTGTTGCTTTGCTATCTTTTCCCCCATACCCACTTGATGAAATCAGACGATGGAGCCCAGGAGCCAGACGCCACCGCAGGAGACTACTACCAGGAGAGTCCCGGGGGCATGTACTACTGGGTTGAGCCAGCTGACCAGGAGTAGATTCGGAGGCTCCCACGCAGGAGGCCTGCGCCTTTTCGATCAGATGTCGCTGTTTGTGCTAGCCTTCTTAAGGCAAACTTGACTAACTATGTCTGTACTCAGATATTATGGCTTGTATGACTTATGTATTCGGATCCTCATGACCCCTGGCTTGTAATATGATGATTTATGTTTAAATTTGAGTTTAGAGTTGTGTTGTGATATCTTCCCGTGCGTCTCTGATCTCGAGCGTGCACGTTTGCGTGTATGATTAGTGCACGGTCGAGCAGAGGGCGTCATAAGTTGGTATCAGAGCCGACTGCCTGTAGGAAGCCCCCTTCCGATTCCTTGGTCGAAGTTGAGTCTAGTCGTTCAAAAACTATTTTACTAACAGTGCTGTGTGGCTTACGGGCCCACGTTGCACATGGATGGGATTAGGATCTTTTATTCCTCTTCCTTACTCTGGGATTCTACTCTCTCTTCTATTCGGGTTAAATATTTTTGCTAACTATAACATTAGGTTCTCGTAACCACTTCCTCCCGAGGAGCCCCTCGTTCCAGATGATCGCTTGGTTCATCAGAATGTTCTGAAGATGCTCTTCGAAGTTTTCCCGAGACCCGTGTGCCACCGTCTTTGCAATTCCCTACCGCCGATAAATCCCTATGGGTCGTTCATCCCTAGTTGTTCATGTGTTTCACAAAACTCTTCGAAATACTATTCGATCTTTCGAGAATCCTTGGCAACCTATTGCTTTGGAAAGTCTTGCCTGTCTGCAATATGGTAAATTCCATATGTCTAGTAATCTTCGTTGACATCCTTTTCCATTATCACTCTGAGTCCCTCGATTCAATATGGTCGCGAATACTCGCTATTATCAGTTGATTCCAAGAATTCGTCCTGCTGGCTCAGACGTCATTTTGGACATGAGCTGGATCTCGCCAAATCAAACCATCATTGATTGTCCATATAAGTCTATTCAACTTATCCATCCTTGAACAGAGCATCTGCTTCTGATCCCCCGAATTGGAAATCGTAGTTCCTTTGTAGTTTATACCCCAATTTATTCAGATGTTACTATGATCTGATACCTTTGCATTCTTTCTTTTTCTGGTTGAGTACCGATACTCACATCAGCTCCTTTGTGGATCGCCAGATCCTTTGTTGGATTATTATCCGACCATTCCTTTATCTTCAATAACCTTGTGAGTTCCTCCCCTGATACATAATGCCTTCGGTAAATTGTATCACCTGATTCTGTTAACCATGCTCTGCATCCGAGCTTGAGTTACTTCCCCCTGAAGTTTGTGGTTTATGTTCCTAAGTTGCCCCGATGGGTTGGACCTATGCCTTCCCTAATCTATGGGAACCCGAACATTTTGCGGGTTATACTCTACTGGCGTTTCGATAGATAAAATTTCAACACTACAACTTCTTCGAAGCGAGAAGTGAATGAAAGGAGTATGCATTGAAGAAGTGGGAGTCGACCTTGAACCTTTGTGTTCATGCCCCTGGAAACGATGTAGATCTTATCACGAAAGCTTCTTGCAAAATATTTAATCATTTGTATAATTCTTTTGGTATTATTAAATTTGATCCCATGCAGTTATGGTTCCGACCATGCTGTCCTTATTCGATAAATCAAAAAGGAATCCATTTCAGTGCCTCGTCTATTTTTCCGACAAGGTTAAAGCATCTACCGTTTGCAGATGAACGATCTAGTTTAGCTTTTATTATGTTCTGCCTACGAGCATTAACCTCTAGTATCTCGAGGGTATCGTGCCATTGCACTACTCCCTCATGAATTCCTATTGGAATAATATTTCTCGCCGTTTTAGTCACTCCGCAGGTTTGCATCGTCCGTCACTTGAGAACTTTGACAAGTGACTCGAATCCACACTGTGGTTCGTTACTCCTAGTAATTTGTTGTTGGGAAGTTTAATATTCAATTTTGACATTGCTAGCCTGCCGGCTATATCCTTATCATGCTACCTTAGACCGTGCTACCTCGTCCTTCTTTGGTGCACAAATTCTTCAGACCGTGAGCAAAGCTTACGTTGAGTCTTCAACATCATTTTGTTTGTTTTGAAGGGCAACTCTAATTCCGAGCTGGCATCTTAGCTGTCGTTCCCATAACTTTCCACTTCGTCATTCCCTTGCTTGATGCCGTCGCCGTTTGATTGCATCCTCTTGAAACCTCTTGACATAATGTGTCGTGATCATCATCAACATTTTGGCTTCTTCCAAGTGTCAATTGAATTCATGATGAGAAATACCATCCTTGCCCCTCGATAATTTGTGTTGTCATCGGCAACATCCTTGTTTTTCCTTTCAACACAGACTTGGTCATGATTTGGTTATACCTTGAGTTCCTTGTTATTCTTGAAATTATTCCTTGTGTAATTCTTATGTTCTCCAAACCCAGCCTTTACTTAAAACACCATATCATTGCTATTCCGAAGCATGACTGTGGTACTTCGAATATCAACAAGAACATTGGAAGCACAATACTAAATGTTTCTTGATAAATTATCCAGACACCGTTGTATGGGTAACGTCATGAATTTTCCTCGCCCCTTTATCTAAAGGGTTAAGTACTTGCTATCCTGTCATGGATATCATATTCTGCTTGTCCTTGGGAAAGGATAAACTTCTAATTCTTGAGTATAAATACATTTTCCTTTTCATTGGTCTGTTTAACCTTCTTTAAATTATATGATCTAAGCAGTAGTAATTCTCTACTTATGTAAACAACTTGGTGTACAACTCTGTCAGTAAGACCCTGTTACTATTGTTGATAACATTTCGGTAACCATCGATGGATGAGAACTTTGCCTATTGGTCCGCCTCGTTTTAACGAGCAGGAAAATGGTTCTTTTCGTTCCTCGCCCTAGGTACCGACGCTGTTGCCAACATAGTGGACAAGCTGTTCTCTGACAAGCCTTGTATCGTGATTGTACAAGATGTCACCAGCCTTCCTATTCTTAATCCACACTAACCACAGTTCCACAGGATCGAAACCTGACTCTCCTGGACATCCCTATTTCCAAAGTTATTCCTCGTGCTTGGCTTCGTATGTAATTCACGAGCCACCTTCCTAGAGAGGATCTATTTGGTATCAAACTCAATACCTATTCCCGTTGCTCTGAACCCCTTTCACACTCTGTTCCAAGCATCGAACGGTTGTCTATCCGCTTGAAACTCCTTATTGTACCTTCTTATCTTGTTCTCGATGTTTTTCTTAAGTTCCAACTCGAGAGGTAATTATGTGTTTCATTCCTGAGATAACCTCAGATAATTATCTTTATAACATTCCGTCATTACCGAGTTACCCCTTATCCTTTTTCGTAAGTACGATGAAGGTCCTGAAGGAAGAACAACAACTTCGTCTCGATGCACTGATGCAGAGAAATGAAGACATCAACGAAAAGGATCAACTTCTTCGTGAAGGGCAACAAGAACAAGGAGATTCGTTGGAATTCCGTAACCAGACATTCTCCCCCTACCCTACCTCTTAATTCTCGGGACGAGAATTTCTTTAAGTGGAGGAGAGTTGTGACATCCCCAGATTACTAAACCCTAATCCTGCTAATTAGTCATGACAAGTCATCATCATTAAACCCTAGCAAAAACAATTTAGAAATAAGACAAATTCAAATTCAAAATTCAATTGCAAGTCAAATTAATATTTCTTCAAACTGCAAAACTAAAGTGTACATAATTTTGAAAATAATAATTAAGTAATTATAAAATAGAAACAAACATTAATTGAAATATTTAGATGACCTTAATTAATTAAAACAGTACCCAAAATAGCTCATTAAACCCCTTTTCTTTTAATCCAAAATCCAAATGGAATTATTTTGCCCCAAACTTTTTGTGGCAGTGAGGTATATTGCACACTAATTATTGAGCCCAGCTACATATTTTTAAAAAGTCATTTGGTGTTCCAAAATAATGCGAAGCAGTGGCTGAATTGTTTGGCAGAAAATAAAAAGAAAAGAGAAAATGGTGCACTTGGGTCTAGCACCCCAACAGTGCGGCCCGGCTCACGGTGGCCGGCCTTTCTTCAACCTCTCGTCAGAGGGAAAGCCATGGTGCGCGCGCTGCCGTCCGTGCTGCAGATGCGCTGCTGTCGAGCATCCAGAGCCCCCCCCGGTGGATAAGATCCACCCCGACCACCCTGGCAAACCCGAGCCTCCCCCTTTCCCTCGCTCGCCTCTCCCCTTTCTCGTTTTCGTCGTCACCGAGCAATGCCGTCGCCGCACCTTCACGTTACCTTGGCCACCGAGCGTCTCCAGCCACCGGAGGATCTCCCGGAGCACTGTCGTCCTCCTCTGCACCGACTACCAGCACCGGCTCGAGCTGGAGCCCCTCCGAGCCGTCGCAGTCGTCATCCCCATCGGCTACATCCGCCACGGACGCGGCCTCGATCCGCCGTCATTCGAGCCCCCCGGCCCTCCTCGACCTCGCCGTCGTTTTTGCTGTGAGCCTGCGCCCCTTCTCGTCCTCCCCTCGAGCTCGACCGCGTTGTGTAGCCTCGGTTCCGCTAGCGCCGCCCGATGCCGCCGCTCGGCCGCCGCCATTGTCGCCATTCCGGCCACCCGCAGGACGTCCCAGCACCACCCAGCGATCCACCACTCTCGTCTCGTTCGTCTGGTGCAAGGCCCCGTCGATTTGGCCTTCGGGATAGCGATTCCGGCCATCGCCGGAGCGCTGCCGTCGTGCTCCCGCGCGCGCGCCGGTCGTTTGACCGTGCCGTGCCACTAACTGGTGGACCCAGTCATTAGATTAGGGTCAATCGCTAGGTTAGTGCTAATTACACCGCTAACTACCCACTGACATCGGGCCCCACTGGCCCTAATTAACCTCTGTTAAAATAAATCCTAATATTTAAACTAGAGACTCACATATGGGCCCACTGCACCTGTGTAAATGGATAAGATTAAATTAACCCTAATAGACACTGACGTGTGGGCCCAGTTGACCAGGCAACAGTCACTGTTGACTGCTGACTGGGCCAGCTGACTGTGCAGTTGACCAGTCAACTGGACCCACAGGTCAGCCCCTCTGTGCTCACTTGTGGGTACACTTTTGGGTACGTGTAGCATTTTACTGTTTCGAATAATTAGAATTAAATGATTCCAGAAATTCCAGAAAATGATTAAAACTTTCAAAAATCATATAAAATAAACCGTAACTCGGATGAAAATAATTTATATATGAAAAATGATCAGAAAAATATGAAGAATCCGAATATCCTACTCACATACCTGTCACACCCCTCTAACATACTGAACATGGAACTTTTTGCCCGTATTCGATAAATGAATAGTGCATAACTTTAATAGAATAAATCCAAATAAAAATCCTAAATTAACTAAATCATTTAGATAGGCAGTAAAACACCTCTGCATATCATTTAGACATGTCATGCATCGCGGTTGCATTATTGCCATGTATTTATTGTTTCTTCCCCCTCCTTCTCTCACGATAGCCCCCGAGACTGCGGACGACACTGCCGTGTACGACGACGTCGCCGACGACCAGACCCCTTCAGCAGAGCTTCCAGGCAAGCAAAACCCCCTTGATCATAAGATATCACCCATTCCTTTCTCTCTTATGCTTGCATTAGAATTGCCCCTGCTACTGTTCCGATAGCACCTATTCCGATGCATAGCTTGTTGTTGTCGCCTGCTATTGATACATCGCCTGCTATCCTATTATGCTTAGTTAGTTATGTTGTGTTCCATCAGCTAGCCCATCACCCTTGTCCGTCTGCCATGCTTGTTACCGGGCCGTGATCACTCTGGGTGATGATCACGGAAATGTTTACTTACTGCAATACTTAAGCTGTAAAGTCGGGCTGGCCCCAAGGGTGCCCGCGAGTGAATCACATTAAAGACGGGTCGGCTCCAAGAGCACCCGCGCGATATGTTTTACCAAGCCGGAGCTACAAGAGTCTGATCGTCTCTGTGAGTTACTAAATACGCCTAACGGATTGGGTATTTGATCTGAGTGGGTCGTTGGCCCTATACGCACTACCACCACGTGGGATAATGGTTATGGGACCCTCTACGTCGTAGATTTCCCCCGAAAGCTCTTCAGACGTCACAGCTCAGAGATGCGGGCTGATTGTTGGGGTGAGCTGGTTACGTCTGTGGTATTTCCGCAGTCGCGCTTGGGCCCCGGCCAGTCACGCAACGTGCAGGAGTGCGAAGGGCGATGGCCCAAGACCCCTTCGTGCTTAGGATTTAGACCGGCGTGCTGACCTCTCTGCTGAGCTTAGGTAGGACGCTGCTTCGTGTCGATTACCCGAGGCCGGGTATTACCCAGCAAGTGTATCCGGCCAGATGTAATCGAGCGTGCTGGGTAACAGTAGTGCACCCCTGCAGGGAAGTTATCTATTCGAATAGCCGTGTCCACGGTAACAGGACGCTCAGAGTTGTATCTTGATCTGCTACAACTACAAATGGTTACTGTTACAATATTAAACTGTTACTACTGCCCTCGGGATCACTTTCTCACAGGGTAGTCGGGGAAGGATCTCAGGGCGTTACTAAAATATGTTTGATTATATATTATCTTCCTCTACTCTCTTCTATTGCTGCAAGAATTGCTTCAAGATGCTAGTCTTCGATAGGCTAGGCCTCTTCCCCTCTGTTCCGGCATTTCTGCAGTTTAGTCCAAAGATATAGCCCCATTCCTTTGATACCGATGCATATTTAGTATATTTCTGATGTCAGTCTTGCGAGTACTTTGGATGAGTACTCACGGTTGCTTTGCTATCTTTTTCCCCCATACCCACTTGATGAAATCAGACGATGGAGCCTAGGAGCCAGACGCCACCGCAGGAGACTACTACTAGGAGAGCCCCGGGGGCACGTACTACTGGGTTGAGCCAGCCGACCAGGAGTAGATTCGGAGGCTCCCAGGCAGGAGGCCTGCGCCTTTTCGATCAGATGTCGCTGTTTGTGCTAGCCTTCTTAAGGCAAACTTGACTAACTATGTCTGTACTCAGATATTATGGCTTGTATGACTTATGTATTCGGGTCCTCGTGACCCCTGGCTTGTAATATGATGATTTATGTTAAATTTGAGTTTAGAGTTGTGTTGTGATATCTTCCCGTGCGTCTCTGATCTCGAGCGTGCACGTTTGCGTGTATGATTAGTGCACGGTCGAGCAGAGGGCATCACAGTAGGCCAAATTAACGAAGTCCACGGTCTTTGGTCCAAGCTTACGCTTTTTGGGGATCGGCACGTTGACTTTCGCCAAACAGCCCCAAGTACGCAAGTACGAGAGTGTTGTCCTTCTCTTCGCCCATTTCTCATAGGGAGTGATCTCATTATCCTTTGTCGGAACTTTATTCAGGACATGACATGATGTCAATATAGCCTCCCCCACCATGCCTTGGATAAATCCGATGTATCTAACATGGCATTAACCAAATCAGTTAGAGTACGATTTTTTCGCTCGGCAACCCCGTTTGACTGGGGCGAATAGGGAGGCGTCCTCTCATGAATAATACCGTGTTCTGCACAAAATGAATCAAACTCACTTGAGAAGTACTCTCCACCACGATCTGACCGGACTCGTTTAATTTTCTTTTCAAGTTGATTCTCAACTTCTACTTTATAGATTTTAAAGTAGTGTAGAGCCTCATCTTTAGTATTTAACAGATACACATAGCAATATCTAGTGGAATCATCTATCAATGTCATGAAGTATTTCTTTTCACCTTTAGTCAACACACCATTCATCTCACAAAGATCAGAATGTATGAGTTCTAATGGTGCCAAGTGTCTCTCCTCCGCAGCCTTGTGAGGCTTGCGAGGTTGCTTAGCTTGCACACACGACAGGCACTTAGATCCTTTGGCTAAAGTGAAACTCGGGATTAAATTCAACTTAGCTAGCCGCGTCATAACACCGAAACTGATGTGACAAAGACGTGAATGCCAAACTTCAGATTCATTAACACTCGAATGAATATTGTTCACGACTTTATTACAAAAATCTGCGAGGGAAAGGCGGAACATCCCTCCGCACTCATAACCTTTTCCAACAAAGAGTCCAAATTTCGTAACAACTAATTTATTAGACTCGAAGACCAACTTAAACCCTTCTCTACATAGAAGGGAGCCACCAACGAGGTTCTTCTTGATGGCGGGGACATGCTGCACGTTCTTCAGCTGCACGATCCTTCCCGAAGTAAACTTCAGATCGACCGTGCCAACACCATGAACAGAAGCACTCGCGCCATTCCCCATCAATACGGACCCGTGACCTGTGGCCTAGTAAGAAGAAAACAATGAAATGTCAGCACACACATGAACACCTGCACCTGTGTCCACCCACCAATCGGTGGACTGACAAACTAAAAATACAGCAAATAAATTACCGTACCCAGATGCACCACTTTCATTGTTGCTCACAATCATATTGGCAGACTTGGAGTCCTGCCCTGGCTTCTTGTACTTGTTGGGGCACTTGTTGGCCCAATGTTCCTCCGAACCACAAGTGAAGCAGCCATCTCCCTTCTTGTTCTTCTTGAAGGTCTTCTTACCCTTCTTCTTAAAGTCGGTATTCTGTTGGACACTGTTCCTTCCCTTGGGCTTGTGTGAATTGAAGTTCTTCTGATGCACCATGTTGGCCACAGAAGTTCCTTCGTCCCCTTTTCCGTGCGAGTCCTTTGCTCTCGAGTTCTGCTCAACACTCAGATGGCCGATGACATCCTCTACTGAGAATTCACGCCTCTGATGTTTCAGAGTGGTAGCAAAGTTCCTCCAGGAATTAGGGAGCTTAGCGATTATACAGCCCGCGACAAATTTGCCCGATAAATCGCATTTCAGAAGCTCAAGCTCCTTAGCGATGCATATTATCTCATGAGCCTGTTCCAATACAGAACGGTTCTCGCCCATTTTGTAATCGTGGAACTGCTCTATAACATACATCTCGCTCCCAGCATCGGTGGCCCTAAATTTAGATTCGAACGCCTCCCACAAGTCCTTGGCAAACCGCACATGTAAATATGCATCAACCAGCTTATATCCGATCACGCTCAGAATTGCTCCGAGGAATACGACGGTGGCCTCCCTGAATGCCTTCTCCTGTTCAGGAGCAATCGTTCCCGTGGAAGGGACACCGGCGACCCAGAACACGTTCATGGCCGTGAGCCATAAGGTGGTTTTGGTCTGCCAATGCTTAAAATATGTACCGGTGAACTTATCCGGTTTCAGTGCAGCGGCAAAACCACTAGCCGAAAAATGCCTACACAAATTAGGTTTTCGGATTGTTGAGAAAATAGGCAATTTTTCGATTAATTTAATCCAGGAAATAATCATGAACATGACATTGACAGAATTAATGGCATACTGATTACGATCTAAACATGCGCGTACTAAGCAAACAGTAGACACATCTACACATAATGCTAGTACGGCTAACACAGAAATAAACAGGAGCGGGATAAACGAGTTATACCCTCCAGTAGGCCAGGCAGAGGCCGCGGCGGTGGCGGTAGCAGCAGCGGCGTCCTCGGCGGCCGTCTTCTCGGCCTCGAGCTTCTCGGCGGCAAGACGGTCGGCGTCGGTTGGCTGAGACATGGTGATGACGAAGACGTAGGGGAAGCAGTGGATCGGACGCGCGAGCAGTCGCGTAATCGCTCCCCAAAAACCTAATCGCCCCTCTCCCGTACAGGATCCGGAGAGGCGGGGTTTCGGAGGCCTGCTCTCCCGTCAACCGTGTACGCGGTGAACGGGATGGAGTCGCCGGCGGCAGCAGCAGCAATGGAAAGGCAGTGAGCATGGACTGCTAGGGTTGGCAGCGCCTCACATATATAGGCGCAGCTGTGTGGAGAGACGTGGGCTGAACCCACGTCAAAGTCGGACAGCCCACGATCTGACGTCTCAGATCATGGCCCCATCTGTCAAAGACTCTCCGTTCCTGACCGGCAAAAAGAAGCGCATAGGTGTGAGCTCGGCTCGGCTCAATCCCGCAACCCGCGGCGCGTCGTGACGAGGCGTGGCGTGGTGAGGCGGGCGGCGGAGGAGGAGCGCGCGGGAACCACTTCTCTTCTCAAGCTCTAATAGCATGTGGAAGAGAATCCCTTATAAGGAGGTCCAACTCCTTCTCCACTAGCGGTATGGGACTAAACTTCCCATCACACCTAGTGCCATATAATCCCACATGGGCCCTTGTATATTTTTCTGAAATTGTTAGATGGGCCCTAGGCCCAACTCATATTTCAACAATCCCCCACTAGATCTCAAGGGCCCATTTTGTCCTTTGTTCCAAACACTGTTTTGATATACCAGTATTTCAGTGGAGACCTGTTAAGGTTGAACTCCACCTAGAGCAAGTAGATACACTCCTTCACAACTGAACAATGGACTGCTATGCCTTGAATTGTCAGTTTGGCGTAAAGAAGTTTCACCCCAAGTCTTACTAGTACTGACTGCCGAAGGCTGACCCCTCGGGTGGAGCATATTTGTCACACTCCTGGCCTATTCATGAGCTTGCTAGAGATCACCCCAATCTCATAGACTGTGACCAGCAGTCGGGCTCATATAGGTGAGTTCCTCCAAAGATCGCTCTGTAGGATAGCATCTTGCTTATATACATAAGCCTTGGAACACATTAAGACAGTAGTCAACCTACAATACAGTTTCAGAGAGTATTGCATCTCCAATGGAGTGGGTTAGTAAAGTTACTCTCCTTAGTTCACCACTGGCTTGTTTTCCCAGGTCCTACTTCACGGGATCTCCGATCACATAGGTTGGGTTACTACCATGGCAACTCATGTGGGTCTCATACCCATCTCCCTCGATGCACTATCTATCACAACACGTGATAGCCCTTTAGTAAAGAGATCTGCCAGATTCTTAGCCGTTTGGATATAATCCAACGCTATCACTTCGGAGTTTCTTAATTTTCTGACAGCTTTTAATCTCATTCTTATGTGTTTGTTGGACTTCATGTTGTCCTTTGAACTCTTCACCTTGACAATAACTGTTTGATTGTCACAGTTCATAAGGATGGCCGGAACCGGCTTCTCAACCACTGTCAAGTCCATCAAAAGATCTCGAAGCCATTCTGCTTCGCCACCAGATGTGTCTAATGCTGTTAATTCTGCTTCCATTGTCGATCTTGTTAAGATCGTTTGCTTGCAAGACTTCCAGGAAACAGCACCACCTCCAAGAGTAAACATATACCCAGTTGTGGCCTTCATCTCATCAGCATTAGAGATCCAATTCGCATCACTATACCCTTCAAGTAGCGACGGGTATCCGGTATAGTGAAGTCCATAGTTCATAGTACCTTTCAGATAACGCATAACTCTTTCAATAGCATGCCAATGTACATCACCCGGTTTGGAAACAAACCGGCTCAGTTTGCTCACAGCAAACGCGATGTCAGGCCTCGTTGCGCTCGCTAGATACATGAGTGAACCAATAATTTGAGAGTATCTCAATTGATCTTTAGGTATGCCTTCGAACTTTGGAATCAGCATACTAGGATCATGGTGTCTGAGATGGTTTGCAGTCCGAATATCCAAAACGACTCAACACCTTCTCAACATAATGGGATTGCAGAAGTGTAATCCCACCCTCATCATCTCTCAATAGCTTGATGTTCAAGATAACATCAGCCACTCCAAGGTCCTTCATCTCAAAGTTCTGAGATAAAAAGGACTTAACTTCCTCAATCACTTTGAGGCTAGTTCCAAATAACAGTATGTCATCAACATACAAGCACAGTATAACTCCTTCGCCCTCACCATAGCGATAGTATACACATGTGTCAGCTTCATTAACAAAGAAGCCAACAGATGTCAAAGTTTCATTAAATTTCTCCTGCCATTGCTTAGGTGCTTGTCTCAGACCATATAAAGATTTCAACAACTTACACACCTTTCCTTCCTGACCATCTATCACAAAGCCATCAGGCTGTTGCATGTAGATTTCCTCCTTTAGCTCTCCGTTCAGGAAAGCCGTCTTAACATCCATCTGGTGGATGAGAAGACCATGCGAGGCCGCCAACGAGAGTAATACTCGAATGGTGGTCAGTCTAGCCACAGGTGAATAAGTATCGAAGAAATCTTCTTCTTCTTTCTGGGCATAGCCCTTGTCCACAAGCCTAGCCTTGTACTTTTCAATCGTACCGTCGGGCCTAAGCTTCTTTTTGAACACCCACTTACATCCCAATGGTTTGCAACCATAGAGACATTCAGTAATCTCCCAAGTCCTGTTAGCCATGATGGAATCCATCTCGCTACGGACCGCATCCTTCCAGTAGTCAGCTTCTGGAGATGCATAAGCTTCTGAAATAGAAGTGGGAGTATCATCCATGAGGTACACGAGGAAATCATCACCAAAGGTCTTTATAGTCCTTTGTCTCTTGCCCCTACCAAGGGCTTCCTCGTCATCCTCCTCAGGATTTTCATCATGTGTTTGTTCATAATATTCCATCGGAATGGCAGGTTCAGGAGTCTCCTCAGATTCCTGTCTAGAAGTGCTTTGCATATCTCTCATAGGAAAAATATCCTCAAAGAATGTAGCATCCTTAGACTCCATAATTGTACCGACCTTCTGGTCAGGTACATCAGATTTCACTACCAGAAATCTATAGCCAACGCTATTCTTAGCATAGCCCAAATTAACGCAGTCCACGGTCTTTGGTTCAAGCTTACGCTTTTTGGGGATCGGCACGTTGACTTTCGCCAAACAGCCCCAAGTACGCAAGTACGAGAGTGTTATCCTTCTCTTCGCCCATTTCTCATAGGGAGTGATCTCATTATCCTTTGTCGGAACTTTATTCAGGACATGACATGATGTCAATATAGCCTCCCCCACCATGCCTTGGATAAACCCGATGTATCTAACATGGCATTAACTAAATCAGTTCGAGTACGGTTTTTCCGCTCGGCAACCCCGTTTGACTGGGGCGAATAGGGAGGCGTCCTCTCATGAATAATACCGTGTTCCGCACAAAAAGAATCAAGCTCACTTGAGAAGTACTCTCCACCACGATCTGACCGGACTCGTTTAATTTTCTTTTCAAGTTGATTCTCAACTTCTGCTTTATAGATTTTAAAGTAGTGTAGAGCCCCATCTTTAGTATTTAACAGATACACATAGCAATATCTAGTGGAACCATCTATCAATGTCATGAAGTATTTCTTTTCACCTTTAGTCAACACACCATTCATCTCACAAAGATCAGAATGTATGAGTTCTAATGGCGCCAAGTGTCTCTCCTCCGCAGCCTTGTGAGGCTTGCGAGGTTGCTTAGCTTGCACACACGACATGCACTTAGAACCTTTGGCTAAAGTGAAACTCGGGATTAAATTCAACTTAGCTAGCCGCGTCATAACACCGAAACTGATGTGACAAAGACGTGAATGCCAAACTTCAGATTCATTAACACTCGAATGAATATTGTTCATGACTTTATTACAAAAATCTGTGAGGGAAAGGCGGAACATCCCTCCGCACTCATAACCTTTTCCAACAAAGAGTCCAAATTTTGTAACAACTAATTTATTAGACTCGAAGACCAACTTAAACCCTTCTCTACATAGAAGGGAGCCACTAACGAGGTTCTTCTTGATGGCGGGGACATGCTGCACGTTCTTCAGCTGCATGATCCTTCCCGAAGTAAACTTCAGATCGACCGTGCCAACACCATGAACAGAAGCACTCGCGCCATTCCCCATCAATATGGACCCGTGACCTGTGGCCTGGTAAGAAGAAAACAATGAAATGTCAGCACACACATGAACACCTGCACCTGTGTCCACCCACCAATCGGTGGACTGACAAACTGAAAATACAGCAAATAAATTACCGTACCCAGATGCACCACTTTCATTGTTGCTCACAATCATATTGGCAGACTTGGAGTCCTGCTGTGGCTTCTTGTACTTGTTGGGGCACTTGTTGGCCCAATGTTCCTCTGAACCACAAGTGAAGCAGCCATCTCCCTTCTTGTTCTTCTTGAAGGTCTTCTTACCCTTCTTCTTAAAGTCGGTATTCTGTTGGACACCGTTCCTTCCCTTGGGCTTGTGTGAATTGAAGTTCTTCTGATGCACCATGTTGGCCACAGAAGTTCCTTCGACCCCTTTTCCGTGCGAGTCCTTTGCTCTCGAGTTCTACTCAACGCTCAGATGGCCGATGACATCCTCTACTGAGAATTCACGCCTCTGATGTTTCAGAGTGATAGCGAAGTTCCTCCAGGAATTAGGGAGCTTAGCGATTATACAGCCCGTGACAAATTTGCCCGGTAAATCGCATTTTAGAAGCTCAAGCTCCTTAGCGATGCATATTATCTCATGAGCCTGTTCCAATACAGAACGGTTCTCGACCATTTTGTAATCGTGGAACTGCTCTATAACATACATCTCGCTCCCAGCATCGGTGGCCCCGAATTTAGATTCGAGCGCCTCCCACAAGTCCTTCGCAACCCGCACATGTAAATATGCATCAACCAGCTTATCTCCGATCATGCTCAGAACTGCTCCGAGGAATACGACGGTGGCCTCCCTGAACGCCTTCTCCTGTTCAGGAGCAATCGTTCCCGTGGAAGGGACACCGGCAACCCAGAACACGTTCAAGGCCGTGAGCCATAAGGTGGTTTTGGTCTGCCAACGCTTAAAATACGTACCGGTGAACTTATCCGGTTTCAATGCAGCGGCAAAACCACTAGCCGAAAAATGCCTACACAAATTAGGTTTTTGGATTGTTGAGAAAATAGGCAATTTTCGATTAATTTAATCCAGGAAATAATCATGAACATGGCATTGACAGAATTAATGACATACTGATTACGATCTAAACATGCGCGTACTAAGCAAACAGTAGACACATCTACACATAATGCTAGTACGGCTAACACAGAAATAAACAGGAGTGGGATAAACGAGTTATACCCTCCAGTAGGCCAGACAGAGGCCGCAGCGGCGGCGGTAGCAGCAGCGGCGTCCTCGGCGGCCTTCTTCTCGGCCTCGAGCTTCTCGACGGCAAGACGGTCGGCGTCGGTTGGCTGAGACATGGTGATGATGAAGACGTAGGGGAAGCAGTGGATCGGAGGCGCGAGCAGTCGCGTAATCGCTCCCCAAAAACCTAATCGCCCCTCTCCCGTACAGGATCCGGAGAGGCGGGGTTTCGGAGGCCTGCTCTCCCGTCAACCGTGTACGCGGTGAACGGGATGGAGTCGCCGGCGGCAGCAGCAGCAATGGAAAGGCAGTGGGCATGGAGGCAGAGATGCGATCTGTTTCGCGTGACGGCTAGGGTTGGCAGCGCCTCACATATATAGGCGCAGCCGTGTGGAGAGACGTGGGCTGAACCCACGTCAAAGTCGGATAGCCCATGATCTGACGTCTCAGATCGTGGCCCCATCTGTCAAAGACTCTCTGTTCCTGACCGGCAAAAAGAAGCGCATAGGTGTGAGCTCGGCTCGGCTCAATCCCGCAACCCGCGGCGCGTCGTGACGAGGCGTGGCGTGGTGAGGCGGGCGGCGGAGGAGGAGCGCGCGGGAACCACTTCTCTTCTCAAGCTCCAATAGCATGTGGAAGAGAATCCCTTATAAGGAGGTCCAACTCCTTCTCCACTAGCGGTATGGGACTAAACTTCCCATCACACCTAGTGCCATATAATCCCACATGGGCCCTTGTAGATTTTTCTGAAATTGTTAGATGGGCCCTAGGCCCAACTCATATTTCAACAACCCCCCACCAGATCTCAAGGGCCCATTTTGTCCTTTGTTCTAAACACTGTTTTGATATACCAGTATTTCAGTGGAGACCGGTTAAGGTTGAACTCCACCTAGAGCAAGTAGATACACTCCTTCACAACTGAACAATGGACTATGCCTTGAATTGTCAGTTTGGCGTAAAGAAGTTTCACCACAAGTCTTACTAGTACTGACTGCCGAAGGCTGACCCCTCGGGTGGAGCATATTAGTCACACTCCTGGCCTATTCATGAGCTTGCTAGAGATCACCCCAATCTCATAGACTGTGACCAGCAGTCGGGCTCATATAGGTGAGTTCCTCCAAAGATCGCTCTGTAGGATAGCATCTTGCTTATATACATAAGCCTTGGAACACATTAAGACAGTAGTCAACCTACAATATAGTTTCGGAGAGTATTGCATCTCCAATAGAGTGGATTAGTAAAGTTACCCTCCTCAGTTCACCACTGGCTTGTTTTTCCAGGTCCTACTTCACGGGATCTCCGATCATATAGGTTGGGTTACTACCATGGCAACTCATGTGGGTCTCATACTCATCTCCCTCGATGCACTATCTATCACAACACGTGATAGCCCTTTAGTAAAGGGATCTGCCAGATTCTTAGCCGTTTGGATATAATCCAACGCTATCACTCCGGAGTTTCTTAATTTTCTGACAGCTTTTAATCTCATTCTTATGTGTTTGTTGGACTTCATGTTGTCCTTTGAACTCTTCACCTTGACAATAACTGTTTGATTGTCACAGTTCATAAGGATGGCCGGAACCGGCTTCTCAACCACTGGCAAGTCCATGAAAAGATCTCGAAGCATATATAGACGCAGCCGTGTGGAGAGACGTGGGCTGAACCCACGTCAAAGTCGGACAGCCCACGATCTGACGTCTCAGATCGTGGCCCCATCTGTCAAAGACTCTCCGTTCCTGACCGGCAAAAAGAAGCGCATAGGTGTGAGCTCGGCTCGGCTCAATCCCGCAACCCGCGGCGCAGCACAACGAGGCGTGGCGGGCGGCGGAGGAGCGCACATGAACCACTTCTCTTCTCAAGATCCAATAGCATGTGGAAGAGAATCACTTATAAGGAGGTCCAACTCCTTCTCCACTAACGGTATGGGACTAAACTTCCCATCACACCTAGTGCCATATAATCCCACATGGGCCCTTGTAGATTTTTCTGAAATTGTTAAATGGGCCCTAGGCCCAACTCATATTTAACAACGGGTGCCGTCACCGCTCCCGCGGAGCATGCCTTCGCGAAGTGCCTGGGCGGCCTGGTCAGCGTTGTCATGCAGGTGGTGGTCCGCCGCCTCCGGCCCACGTCATTGCTTTAGAGAACTGACCCCTCGGGTAGGTTCGCGCCAACCGACGCGAGGAGGTGCCCGTGCAGCCTGCCGCCCTGTGTGCTGCGATGTGTGCGTGCCTGCGGTTTGCGCGTGAGCCTGCTACTGCGTCGCGTGTGGGCGTGGCTTTGCATGATGCTGCTGCTGCGTGTGTATCCTAGCTGGGTGCTAGATTTATTCATTTGATACTTCTGTAGTATTTTATTGGAAGTGTTTAATCTCCGGCTGATGGCCTGGTAATCCTTTGCTAAAGGGGCTGACGGTATATTTAGTAGTATTTACATTAATTAGACTGTACATCAACAGTGGATCTAGGACCCCTCAAAAAAAAAAAACAGTGGATCTAGGAGCCGGGTGCTCGCCGGCAATGATGGCAAGGTCAACGCAAGCAGCCCCGGCTATGGTGACCAAGCCAGGATGCCCTGGGAGATGCAGTTGGGTTGGGTACGTCGTCCAGGTTGCCGAGCTCGCCAAGGGCGTCTTCGTCTGGTTCATCTTTTTTTTTTTTTTTGAGGGGTCTTCGTCTGGTTCATCTGCAACCAGGTTCTAGCTGATGGTGCCGTTCCTCAACGCCTGGGCCGATCTACTGACCAGCTCTCTACGTACGCACGTGAAGAAATAGCTGCGAGAAAATAATGGTATACGTGGTAGAGTAGGATTGTTTGAGAATGGAGGATGCTCGGGAACTCCAATAATCATAGCACTCACGCATGCAACCGCAAAAAAGAAAAGAAACCGCCACGCTAAGCAGCCGGAGGAAAGATCTCTTCATCACGACGCATGCAAAGGAAAGAAAACGAACCAAAACTACGGTACAACCACGTGATCTTTTAAAAATATACCCATGGAAAAGGAAAAATGTTCAATATTTCCCACACTATAACCACTCACGTAGTCACCTTGCCTCACTCGCATGCACGTAGTCACATCACTCCGAAATTCAAGCCAAATCAAAGTATCCACTCACCAGCGACAAAACTGGAAGCAAACAGATTCCATGCCGCAAGACAGGGTACAGTTTTTGACCCAAAAAAGACAAACATATCGCATAAAGAAACACCATGCCCATACATATCGTCTAGTCCCCCAACTTACCCAAAATTACACTCGGTAATCACCTCTTAATCCGTTTAAGGTCCAAAAGAAATCCCAAAAAATCAGGAATGAGGGATGCTTGGTGATTCCAACAATCCTGAGATAACTATTAGGCTTTGGATACTATTTGCTCTCCTTCTTTAATCTGTGCATAAGAGATTAGCATGATATTGTTTACCAACACTTGCGCATCCAGTTCATGATTTTTTCTTTAGTTTTTTGAAGAGATTTGAAAAGGAAAATAAATACCTTTACACTTTCTAATTTGTTAAAAAGGCATAAGATCTGGTACTACCAGGTTCTGAAGGTGAACGCCGACAAATAAAAGTTCATGCAAAATAGAAAAACTAGCACGGACATACCAGCGAAGTGGGGCCACCACTCGAATAACTATTAATTGAACGAAAAAAAGAATTTTACATGTTTTTTAAATACTACATAGAAAATTCACCGAAATCTACCAAACGCAAACTTAGCATGTGAACCCGCGGAGCATTGGCTACTTCATGCAATAAAACCTACCTTTTTCAAATACCTTAGCATCCACAATATCTTTTTTTTGCAGGGGACATCCACAATATCTTTATGTTCATAAAAAAAATATCATTCAGAATCTATATTATTTTTACAAACACAAAAGTGCAAAAAAATGAAACGAACAAGTAGTAACCGACCAATTAGCAAAAGGATCAGAAGATAAGACTTTTTGTGGCCGTGTACAAGTTTTTAACATAGTGTACGCACACACACCTCTATTAGACCGCTTAAGAGAGATTATTGCGAAAAAACTATTTTTCATCCTCTTTCAACTAACAAATAAAAACACATTAAAAGGAAAATGTTTAAGTATATATTATACAGTAGTATACACTGTCAACCACAACAAGGCGCGGCGTGCCGCTGCATGGGTAATATAATTATCAAACATATATTTTGACTTATTGGATTCTTCTGGTTCATGTTTGCAGTTAAATGACTCTGGTTTCTGTAACATGGTAACAATTATGAGCTACACTTTTAATACCACATACTATGTAATTAAATGGTATCCTTTAGTTGACAGATTCTTAGTATATCTCTACAATCACAAATCCGAGCCAACAAATACTGGGGAGTACAATCCAATAGTACCGTTGCTAATAGAGCTTCATTTCATCATGCTATGCTATGTCTTACTGATAATTCATTGTAGAATTGTCATCCAGATTTTTTTTAAAGAATGAGCCAGATCTATTTTGGAGGTACGAAAAGACTAGAAACAAAACATTAATGGGTAGCGTACATTAAGCGAGTGGACAGAAGGTTTTTTTTTTTTTTTTTTTTTTGAGAGTGGACAGAAGGTTGGTGAGGGAGGTGGCTCCTGCTGCTCGCCAGGGGAAGCTGGGCCTGGATGTCTTCTTCGATCTCTTGTGCTGATCACTTTGAGCCCACACTGCAGCATGTACTCCCTGTTTCGTAGGATGCATCGTGCATGATGAATAATAAATGTGCCATTTTCTAGCTTCTCTTTTTGGGATTACAATTTCACCTATGCAGCTCTCTTGCTTTAAATTGAGTTTCGCTGTAAACAATAAAAACAACATATCGGCGAGGCGCGGTGTGCCGCCGCGCGGGCTTGGCTAGTAGAATCCCCAAATTCAAAAAAGTTAATAAATTCAAAAAAATGCTCATGAACTCGAAAAACTTCATGAAATTTCAAAAAAGATTCAATTTTTTTAAAAAGTGTGAATTTGAAAGATGTTCATGAAATTGGGAAACTTAAAAATTGAAAAAAGTTCACGGATTTAAAAAATGTGCACGAAATCGAAAAAAAGTTGCAAATATGAAAATTGTTATCAATTTAAAAAACACAAAATTGAAAAACAAAGTTCATAATAATTAAAATGAAATAAAAAAGGAAGAATCAGTGAAATACCAGAACCAGAATAACCAGCCCAAAAAATGGAGGGAACCTTCTAGAAGATTCCCAAAACCGGTGCTTGGAAGTTACATTTTTTGGGCCGTCCCGTTATGTTGGCAAGGAGATCGGGCGCAGGCGCTAGCTATGAATAAGCCGTGCCTTAAGCACCGAATAAGATCTACTCCCTCCGTACCGGTGCATAAGTCATCTTACGAAAACCAAATAATCCCAAAACATTTAGGCGCGATGCATTAACTCCCACCTTGTTTCTTGTTTCTTGACATAAATAGAGGAATCAACCAATAAGAAATGTGGGGCGTGTATGTTTTTAATGACTTGAGACTACCTAGCACGGCATGCAGTGGTCAGTTCATTGCATGCAATGGTATTGATTAGCAAATAAACATTAAGTTCTCTCGTTTTCTCTTCCGCCTTGGTCGCGGTGCACAACATAAGATGACTTATACACCGGTACGGAGGGAGTACATCATTTTCGTGTGGGGAGAGTCTCTTCAGCGCCAATTGGCGAAGCGCTCACGCGCATGCAAGCGGGCCACGGCCCAAAATAGTGCTTTGGTGTGCTTGCCTCGCTCCTGGCTTAAAAAACCAGGAGCTATCAGTAAAAAGAAAAACAAGAGCTATCAGCTGAAGAAACAAATAGAGCTATGCTTTAGGAAAACAATCAAATTCTAGTCATGAATTTGAATAATATTCGTGAATTTAAGAAATGTTCATGAATTTGAAAAAGGTGCCTAGGCCCCAAGTAGATTTGATAAGTCGGTTGTGGGGCCACCCTCTCAAGCCAACCTTTCATGGGATTCTATTGTGAAGCACGAGCCAAGAGAAAAAGCCTACACTTGGGGCCAACATGGGCCTTACAAACTTTAGTGGAGAGAATTGAGGTTCGAATCCATGAGATTGAGTAGCGTGTGCTGAACTGGAGAAGTAATTTCTAAGGAGTATACATGGTTTATTTTATTTTATTTGTGGGGAGAGTATACATGGTTTATACCTAATCAGGCTACATAAAATTGGTATTTCTATTACTCCGGCAACTAAAATAACTAGAGGATACCCAACGCGTTGCTGCAGGAATTTGTTGATGAAAATTTGGGTTGAAACATGAGTATCAAAATAAAAAAATATGAGTTATTATATTTGATTATGTATAGTTGTAGCAAATATTTATTAAATATAAGTGAATAATTAAATGAAAAAAAAAATCTCATGCACGGTTGAATGTCGTGGTGGGTCTTTTCCCATGCATGATTGCATGTTGAGGTGGACTTTATCCCATTCATAATTGTATGATGAGGTGATATGCATGTTGAGATAAATAAGTTAGTGAGGATGGTTCTTGCAGGTATATAGGATTTCTCGCGTCATTCCACGGGTGGTGGCAGCAGATGGTTCGCCCTCGGTTGGAGGCCAAGCGGAGGAAGAAAATGAACAAGTAGCGTTATATGACTGCTCAAGTGCCATCTTCGTCTCTCTCGTGATACCGAAGTTACCCTCACTCCACCCGCTCGTTGCCGACGAGTTTGTGGGTCCCTGGCCCCTTCATTGGATAGCCCAGCGGTGGGAGGGGGTGGGGGCTTAGGCTAGATTTCTCCGACGACGTCGCCGAGTGGAATAAGGTTCCCCTAGCTCCTTGTCCACCGTGCCGACGACGGTTTCGTCGATGGTGTGGTGGAGGGCGGGGCATGGTGTAGTCATGGTCCTGCGGGGCTGTGGATTTGATGGTTCCAGATGCCGGTGTCAATGGTACTATAATTCCTATTCCTATCCCTTTATTCCCTTTTTTGGTCTATCTACATTTAATGAAATTCATAGGCTCCATGGACAGAGCAAAAAGTGGAGTGTTAGTCAAAGCAAGCCGCCCTATTCTATTACCAGACAAAATGGAGAGAAGCTCATCCGCTAGAAATGCTTTATTTCGTTTCGTTCCCGTTCTTCATTTCCTTATTATCGAATCCATGGGGGACTAATTCACATCAGAACCCTTTCCTGCTTCCCCTCGTATGGATCGCCCTCGAGCCCTGGGCGAGTCGGCCGGGTCTTTCCCTCTTGTTCTGTTTCCGCCACGATAAAGACGCACGGAAGAACTATGGTATGCCCAGCGCGTGGAGGATCCGTTGAGAGTGTCCCTTGTCTCGAGGCAGGGATGGCGCTGGTGCAGTGGAGTTTTGTCCCCTGGCTCCTTTCTCGTTTTTGATCCAGTGGCTAGGAGGCGTTCCCTCCAAATGGACTGAAACTGAAAACCTTTTCATTTAACTGATTAATAGGTGGCCCCAAATAAATTAGATTACTTTGTCCCAACCCTATGTTAATTTTTAGCCGCACTTGCAACAAGATTTATTTCCTGCGAACTGGATTTCACGCGTAATTGGTGAGATTTGATGAGTTTGTTAGAAAAAGAAAGAAAAAACCATAGCAACCACCAGCAATGGTGAAAAACGACAAAACTGGCCCTTTGGGCAAAGTTCAGCACAAAATGAACCCGTTTTCAAAATATTTCACAAAATGGCCCTTCCTGCATGACGCCCGCACCCGGGGCGCCATGCTAGACTGCACGGCGCCTTGGTCAAGGGCGCCATGTTACCGCGCTGACCTGCCACGTCGGCTTACTACGGGCCCAGTTGATGGAGCATAACGCCCCGTCCGGGGGCGCCATGGTTGTTAGTATGGCGCCTTGGCCCAGGGCGCCATAGCCCTCGTTGTGGATAAGCCTCGCCCGAGCGCAAGAGCCCTCTGTTTCTTTCTCCCCCTGTTCGTGCTGTTCTTCTCGCCCCCCCCCCGGTCACCCCTCTCTCCCTTCTCTCAAATCGGTGGCCAAAAGTGGTGGGTCGAAGCAAAAAAACGGTGGATCTTATTCCCCTTCCCGTCCTCAATGTATTCCTCTCCCTCTCCTCTCGTTTTATTGGTCAAAATCCTCGCATTGGAGAAACCCTAGTTCATGCTCTTTTTAGGGATTTGTTAGGTTTATATGATGTATGGATGGGGATATGTGAGGTATTTGATGGTGTATGGATAGGGATTTGTTAGTATTTGTATGGTGAGGAAATTTTTAGGTATGACTAGCGATTTTGTTTATGGCATGGTTGGGGATAAGATAGGATTAGTATGTTTAGGGATTTTTTAGGTATGAACTAGGACTTGTATTTGTTAGATAGACACTTTATTCACTAATGCTTACACATGTATGTACCCATTTGGTGTGATTTTTTGTTGTATGGATATGGACATTTGCACATGTATGTATGTATGTATGTATGTATGTATGTATGTTCTTTCATATGTTTTGCAAATGACAATGGGGCTTATGTTATACATTTGTAATTTTGCAGGATGGCTTCTCTTATCCATCCATCGTACGACCAATTGCACCATGGGCGGTTCATGGCAGATGAAGGAAGGGTTTTTGATCAGCTTCACCTGAGGTCCGGTTCGGTTCATGACAAGATGTAGTATGATGAGCGATACACAGAGTATATCCGGAAGACTGGGCTTCTCCCTTTCATCTCACTTGTGTCTCGTTCGATGCCGAAGATGAACCCTTGTGCGATCACGGCACTCGTTGACCGATGGCACCCTGAGACACATACTTTCCACTTCTTTGCTGGGAAGATAACGATCATTTTGCAGGATGTTTCTCTGATCACTGGACTTCCCATCAAAGGAGAGCCTATTTGTTTTAGCAGAGATTCTGATGGATGGCGTGAGATTATGTTTGGACTCATAGGGAGGGAGCCGGGGGTGCAAGGGAAGTCCGCTGGTGCAACTTATCACTGGATTGCTGCAAACTTTGGGGTTTGCCCGGATGATGCGGACGATGAAACAGTGCAGCAGTATACCAGGGCATACTTGTGGTATGTAGTCAGCCGGAATCTTTTCTCTGACGGCACTGGCGTGAACGCTTCCTTTATGTGGCTTAAGCTGTTCGCTGGGTGGGAGCATGGACTTAGTTGGGGTACGGCGGCGCTAGCTTATTTGTATCGCCAGGTAACTAGTTTTGCTCACAATAGCGTGTTCACAATGTAGCAATTTTCTCTGTTTGTATTGACATGTTTGTTGTTTGTGTGTAGCTGGACGAGGCTTGCCGTAGGGGCGTGAATCCAAAAAACGTCGTAGAGTCAAAGGAAGCTGATGACCCACAAGTATAGGGGATCAATCGTAGTCCTTTCGATAAGTAAGAGTGTCGAACCCAACGAGGAGCAGAAGGAAATGACAAGCAGTTTTCAGCAAGGTATTCTCTGCAAGCACTGAAATTGTAGGTAACAGATAGTTTGATAGCAAAGTAATTCGTAACAAGTAACAAGTAGTAACGGTAACAAAGGTGCAGCAAGGTGGCCCAATCCTTTTTATAGGAAAGGACAAGCCGGAACGAACTCGTATAATAAGCAAAGCGTTCTCGAGGACACATGGGAATTTCATCATGTTTGTTAATTTGATATGTGGGTGGACCGGTGCTTGGGTGCTGTTCTTACTTGAACAAACCTCTTGTCGTGGTTTTGTCATGGCAGATGTCCTCGTGAAAAGGACTTAGTGGTGAGGCCATCGCAACTAGGTAGTAGCTTGAACGGGGTTGGTCGAAATCGAGAGACGCGAGTTTACCTAGGTTCGGCCCCTCACGGTGGAGGTAAAAGCCTACATCCTGCTTGATTGTCATTGATGATGATGATCTCGATTACAAGGGTGCTGTTTTGCTACCTCTATCTCGAGAGCTACTGATTTGTCTGTCTATCTTGACTTGTCTGTCTGTCTTTTTTTTCGTCCCTCTTGGGGTGCCTTGCCCCTCCTTATATAAGTTGAAGGGGCCGGCTTACATGTAGAGTCCTAGTTGGATTAGGACTAGTCTATTTTTTATTACAAGTCGAATCCTAGTCCGGGTCTTGCTTCTCTTGTCAGGGAACTTTCCTCTTCTTGGGCCTTCTCCGTGAGCCGGCCCATTGGGCTCCCCTTAAGTGGGCCTCCTGCCGGGTCTCGCCCTTGGCCCTTGGTCTCTCCTTGTTGTCTCGCCATAACCCGGAATATGAGATGACCCATAGAACCTCCTGGCTCTTGGCCGGGTCAAACTATGGCCGGGTCATAACCGTGGGGAATATCCCCAACATTAGCCCCTAGGTTAGCTTGAATTTATTCATGCTAAGCTCCTGAAAACAAGAATAATTAATATGTTTAAGAGGGAACAACTTGCTTAAAAGGCCGCCTTTATTTAATGAACCAGCTTCTGGAAAATACGGGTTTCTTCATATCAACGAGCCGGCTTCACAATCGACTTGCTGGTGCGTGTCTTCAGGAAAATATTGGGAAATAAAACACCCATCTGCCATTGAGTCGGCCTCCAATGCTTTGGCTTGATGAAAAGTTTTGGGAATAAGAAAACCATATGACGTTGAACCGGCTTTCCGGGCCTTTCTATGAATAGCTTAGAGGAGATAAACTTTGCAAATTTCTCCACCAAGAATATGACACCCGGTTCGCTCAAAACTGAGAACTTGAAGGTGTTCCTCCCTTATATCCATATTACCTGTAGCCCCCAAGTCTTAAGGGTAGAAACGTAGTGATAGCTTAAGACTTGCTTAAATACGAATGTTGCAATTTTGGAGAAAATCCAGGTTGTTCATCTGAGTCACCAGTCATAAACTGAATGTTTTTGTATTTCACATGTGTAGCCCCCAAGGGCCGGTTCATCAGTATATAATGGGCCGGGTCTTCAATATGGACCTTATGATCTGTTTAAACAACTGAACGCTGTAGCCCCCAAGTGCCGGGTTGTCTTGCCTGCAGCAACCTGGGACTTGAACTTAGCTTTTGATGTTTGTAAATGTATGGCTGCAAATAATGTAGCTCCCAAGGGCCGGTTTAGCTGTTCTCATCAATCTAGAACTTGAACTATCTGTAGAGTCAATGACTGTAGCCCCCAAGGGCCGGGTTACTATTAATAGTGAGCCGGGTCTTCAATGAAAGTACTTTTAAAATGACAATGCATTAGCCCCCAAGTGCCGTGGTGCATGCTTGCAGCGACATGGGACTTTCATACTGAATGTAATCTTGATTTGAATAATGTAGCCCCCAAGTGCCGGGTCGTGTGCCTGCGGCGACTCGGGACTATTCCTTCCATTGTAGAATAAAATCAGATCCACTGTAGCCCTCAGGACTCAAGGAGAAAACCAAGCAAAGCCGGCCCAAAACAAGTCTTGAAGACCCGGCATTCGACAATTGTGGAGAAAAACTTGCCTGAGTCTGAGGGACAGTTTGTCTGGATGATATTGCTGGGTACTTTGCATACCAACGCTGAATTTGTTGCTAAATCCATCAAGAGTGCTGCCTTGCATAACACTTCATATTTCATTGCCTTTAATAAATCCAGTTGCCATGATATCCTTGTTTGAATTTTGTTCTCTTTTGCAGCATCAGAATAACCCAAATTGTGAATTGGCACTGGTAATTTATTAAAACCTGCTCCTTACTGTAAGCCAGCATTTCGGATTTTAAAAAGAATAGCCATCTCTCTGAGCCGGCATTGAAAAACCTCCATCATATAATACTGGTTATGATAAACCATGATGAAGACCCGACTCTCAATTGTAAGCCGGTTTTGTAGATATAGTAAATATGTACCTGCAATTTTTTCAAAATCGGCAGTGATAGCCATGTTATTTGAAACTGGTTTTGATAAACCATACAAGACGCAGCCATTTTGGCTATCAAAGATTTGTTTGTTCCTGCAGAGTTACAATGTAACCCGGTTTGAAAACCGGCTCCTGTGACATAAACAAATATAGACATGTATATATGATACATTGTATGATGATGGAATGTATGATGATGTATATGTATGATAACAGAGTATAAAAATGCCGGCTTTCGAGGCACGACATAAGACCGGCTTTCGAGGCTCGAGTCTTGGTTTCGCTTCCTGTGGAAGTAGGCTTTTTGGCCTCTTTTGGTTTGTCCTAGCTCTCTGAAAGCCGGCTCTCACGTGACCAACTGACATTTTAACTCTGATGAATTCAGGGCCACCTTTGTGATTGACTCATCAGGCGTACGCCGGGTCACCTTTTCGGAGTAGCATCTTGCTAACAGGCAGGTTTAACCAAGTATATTTTGGCTTGTTGGTTTATCCTCGCTTTCTGAAAGCCGTCTCTCACACAACCAATCGAGCGTTTTAACTCCGATGAATTTAGGGTCACCATTGTGATTGATTCATCGGGCATACGCCGGGTCGTTTTTTAGGGAGTAGCATCTTGCTAACAGGAAGGTTTAACCAACTTATGGCATCTCGCCGGGTTAAAGGGTTTTGTAAGCTAAACTCAATGAGTTGGAAGCCCCCAAGTAACCATATGATCATGGAAAAGCTTCAACATAGGATATACAGGAGACAATGCTACTACTGCAAAACATCTGGGGTCCAGATAAGCCGGCTTTATTCCATTGATCATTATTGAGCAGGATACCCATGTTTAGACTGCGTATCTTGGCAACTAGTCTTCTTTGGTAACCTTTCTTTTCGCCAATATGGCAGGGTACCCATGTTTGAACTGCGCATCGTGGCAGCTAGTTCTCTTGGGCAACCTTTACTTTTTCGCCAATAAGGCAGGGTACCCATGTTTGAACTGCGCATCATGGCAGCTAGTCCTCTTTGGCAACCTTTACCATTTCGCAAATAAAGCAACAGTCCCCGGGACCGGGTTGTCTTCCCTTCAACGACCCGGGGTTCTTGTATTTGTTAAAACCGGCCAAATCCGCCGAGTCATATCTGTGTAGCCCCCGAGCCTTAAGTCGACTCATTGAGCCGGCTTGAGATTCTTTGTACTTGGATGTGGCGAGTTGATGATCTTGCAGGGACGTTTTTGCCCAAAGTGATTTCGTACGCCTCTTGGTCCGGCTCTCCTGGCTCCTCCAGGGCCGTTATTTTCTTTGCTGGCTTTGAATTGCCGGCTCAATCGGTAGCCGGCTCACCTAGCTTTTCCGGAGACGGTTCGTCTGGCCGATTCTCCCGTTTCTTCGATGTGCTGAAGCAGACTAGACCGTGGGTATGGCAGGCCAATGCGCCTATTCATTGGGCAAACCGACGCGGGTGAAAGCTGATAATAGACATATATTTCTTTTTTGCTCCAGCTTGTCAGAGTAGTCCGGGCTGCAGTGGCCGCAGCCTGCGCGTGTCCGTTAGGCGGCTCGTACGGGCGGGTGCGGCCTCGGCGTGTTAATGTAAACCATACCGCAGGGGCGGCGGCTTGCGCACGTCCGTTGGGCAGCTCAGGCGAGCGGGCGTGGCCCTGGTGTGTTATGTAGACCGGACCGCGGGGGCGGCGGCTTGCGCGCATCCGTTGAGCAGCTCGTGCGGACGGGCGCGGCTCCGGTGTGTTAATGTGGACACGGGAGTCGACCGTGGCATTGGAAACCGGGGCGGACGTATGAGTCGGCCGTGGCGTTGGAAGCCGACGCCAACGCGCGAGTCAGCCGCGGCGTTGTAAGCCGGCGCGGACCGGCGAGTCGGCCGTGGCGTTTGTAGTTGAGTAGATGTACGTGTAGACTGATCTGATGGATTATTGATCCATGAGTTGTTGCAGATGACCGATGAATTTGCCGGCTCTCCCAAGGTTGTCCCATGCTAGGTTATCCTGCGCGATTGTTCCCTGGCTCTTCTTCATCCGGTCAATCACGAGCTTCTCGATCCCTCAAGAGCTCCCTCCAAGAACGTAAAACCACCATGCGCCAGCCCCACGGTGGGCGCCAACTGTCGTGGTTTTGTCACGGCAGATGTCCTCGTGAAAAGGACTTAGTGGTGAGGCCATCGCAACTAGGTGGTAGCTTGAACAGGGTTGGTCGGAATCGAGAGACGCGAGTTTACCCAGGTTCGGCCCCTCACGGTGGAATTAAAAGCCTACATCCTGCTTGATTGTCATTGATGATGATGATCTCGATTACAAGGGTGCTGTTTTGCTACCTCTATCTCGAGAGCTACTGATTTGTCTGTCTATCTTGACTTGTCTGTCTGTCTTTTTTTTTCGTCCCTCTTGGGGTGCCTTGCCCCTCCTTATATCAGTTGAAGGGGCCGGCTTACATGTAGAGTCCTAGTTGGATTAGGACTAGTCTATTTTTTATTACAAGTCGAATCCTAGTCCGGGTCTTGCTTCTCTTGTCAGGGAACTTTCCTCTTCTTGGGCCTTCTCCGCGAGCCGGCCCATTGGGCTCCCCTTAAGCCGGCCTCCTGCCGGGTCTCGCCCTGGGCCCTTGGTCTCTCCTTGTTGTCTCGCCATAACCCGGAATATGAGATGACCCATAGAACCTCCTGGCTCTTGGCCGGGTCAAACTATGGCCGGGTCATAACCGTGGGGAATATCCCCAACACCTCTCACTTATGATTACCCCCTCTCGCAAGCATCCGCAACTACGAAATAAGAATTAAGATAACTCTAACCATAGCATGAAACATATGGATCCAAATCAGCCTCTTACGGAATAGCGCATAAACTAGGGTTTAAGCTTCTGTCACTCTAGCAACCCATCATCTAATTACTACTCCACAATGCATTCCCTTAGGCCCAAAGTGTAGGAGATATGCCCTGGAGGCAATAATAAATGTTATTATTTATCCCCATGTTCGTAATTAAGTTTATATTCCGTGCTATAACTACTATGGTTCTCGTGTCTACAATAACCACGAGGCTCGGAGGAAGACTCATATGCACGTGTGGAATAATAAAACGGTAAAATATATTCCTAGTCTGGCCTCTAAGACTAGCTCAAGTGTTGCATGATGGTTCTGTTTTCCTGATCATGGGCATGACTATGCTGGCAACTTTGAGGGCACATTGTTAGAAGAACACTTGTGTTGAATCGACCCGAATTGATGTTATGCTATGAGATACATTCGTCACAAGTTAATGGTTAATAACACAAAGAAAGTTTACGTTTGCATAGTTCCTTGGACCATGAGAGTATCGAGTGTCTTCATGCTTGATTCATGAACTTTGGGGTTTGTTAAACGTCATCCGTAACTGGGTGGCTATTACGGCGGCTTATGGGTTCATGGGAAAGTATGTCAAGTAACTTGATAGCTCAAGATTGGGATTTGCTCCTTCGACGATGGAGAGATATCTTTGGGCCCTCTCGGTGTTACGGTATCCACCATCGTCTGGCCAGACACAATGTGATTTGATCACAGGGATGCCGGAACACGGGAACGAGAGAAGAGAACAAAACCGGTAACGAGGTAACTGGCATAGTGGACAAGTTGTTGATCCACGGGGATGCCGATAAGTCTCACCTCGGGTGTTTGTAACATATCGCGAAGCAACATGAATAGCACACGGCAACTGGAGGTTCACTCGAATATTTATTCGTGTGGGTATAGGGGTCAATATGGGTGTCCACGGCTCCGATGTTGATCATTGATCGGAAAGTGTTCCGGTCATGTCTATGCTTCACCGAACCTATAGGCTCACACACTTAAGGGTCATCTATCTGCTGAATACTAGGCAGGGAGTCTGAGAGAAAATCACCGAAAAAGTTTCGGAGACAACGAAAGAGTTCCGGAGAGAGAACACCGAAAGAGTTTTGGTAAAACTGAAAAGTTGTTTCAGGGTATACCATTAAGTCAAATTGGTTTCGACACACACCTGGAAATTCTTGGAGGGTGCCAGAATTGTTCTGGGAACTTCTGGGATTTTTTCGGAGAAAAAACCCGGAAATGTTCCAGAGCTGCCGGAACCGCTTTGGTTGCTTTTCGTAGATGAAAATCACTAATCCGGAATAGTTTCGGAACGTGTCCAAAATTATTTTAGTGGGTACTGGAAATATTCTAAGACCTACAGAAATATTTTTGGATTTAACGATCGCGGAAAAATGTTTCCATGAATAGTGAAAATCACTTTATGGTTACTTTTTGGAAAGCCACCTTTTTGGGCTTTGCTCAAAAGATCTAGGGGATGACATGGATGGATGGGAACCCATTTGGGGGGCCCCACAAGAGGGGTGTCCGGCTACATGAGGGGCTCCTCCATGGGGCCCCACTTGCCCCTTGGCTTCCCCTTTATGCCCTTGTGAAGGACTCCATTCATGGGCATTTTGGTTTTTTGGAATGCCACCCTACCCCTTGGGATTTCCTATAAATAGAGGTGGAGAGGTGCTCTCCACACTCACTCAATCTCACATACAAGTTCCATGCAATGATCTGGCTTCTCTCTCCCTCCCCGCGAAATAGTTTCGTAGAGCTGAAAGGCTGTCTGGGTTCCGGTGGGAACTAGTTCTGGACGGCGAAGCCCTGCCGGATAGATGACACAGTATGTGTGCAACCCCGTAGAGAGGTCGTAGGTTCGATCTTTTTTGCCCGAGGGGCTGTTCGAGAGTGCCTCCTGAAGGGCTGTCTGAGTGACTGTCCGAGATTCTGTGTGTGCCTCCCGAAGGGCTGTCCGTGACACTGTCTGGGGGACTGTCCGACCGCCTTCTGAAGGGCTGTTCGAGGGACTGTCCGGGGGCAGACGAGGGAGTACATCCTCGCGGTTGGGAGGTTGTAAATCCTAGCTGCCGGGATCTACACCGACGATCTACATCGACTCTACTTCCGCTGCGCTACGAGTCGGTAACGATCAGATCAAAAACCTTGTATGCATCTCCATAGTGATCCTGGGCATGCTCGCAGTACCGGAAATTTTTGTTTTCTACTGCGTTCCCCTACAAGTGGCATCAAGAGCCGTGCTATGCGTAGATGCAGGTGACGATCTAGAATACATAGAGATGTATGGGTGTTGCATAATATAATTTTGTAGTAGATGAGATCTATTGCTGAAAATTATTTATGCGGGTAGCAGATGAAATCTATTACCCGATGTTCCTGTTGCTTCCCTGGAATTTGCGTATTTCTGATCTTGATAACGGCATGGTGGAGTTTCAAAGTCCTGGCAATCTGCGATCCTGATTGATCAACGAAGTGCTAACAGTTCGTTGAATTCCACCATAGTTAAAAGAAAGATGAAATTTCGCAGACAAAAGGCCAATGCAGATATGATCTGCACGGGGGTCATGCGTATGGCGAAGTTCAGTATGGGGCTCGAGATTTTATTATCTCGTGTTTCATACACCCCGCAAAGTTAATCTAGCGACTTGAATTATCATACTTGATGATAAACGTTGGTAGCTGCGGTTTGGTTGAAACCTTAGAAGCCACGTAAAATAAAATTTTGCATAAACCGATTAGAGGCGTCTAACTTGGTTTTGCAGGATGACATGAGAAGGCATGTGATGTGGTATAGCAGTGCTCATAATAATTTGATTATGTATGAGATGACTATATAATGTAAATTAACATGACCTGCGTGTCATGATTCGGCATGATGGCTGGAGCCATATGATTGTCACTTTAATGACCTGCGTGTCAACCTTAAGTAATGCACTTATTTTATTAGCTATATAGATAGCAATATCATCTGGTGCATCGACAAGGTGGTGGCAAACTTAGCGATGGTGAACACCGACGCGAATGCCGAAGACGAAGAAATAAAGACTTCTCCGTCAGAAATGGCTATACCATATCATGCTATTATGAATTGCCTGAGATGTTTATCCCTTATGATGCACCCTTTTGATTGCACGGTAGTCGCTTTTTATTAGGGTGATCTCTCACAAAAATATCAAGTAGTTAGTGTTCTCCCAAGTGTAGCACCGTCACGGCACCTATCTCTTCGGGGTATCACATGGATACATGGGTACGAACGATTAGAGAAGTGTGAGGCGGGTGAGTTGAGACCTCACAGCGAGATCACTTGGTTGTCTTGACATTCTGGAGGATCGTCCTGAGCTCGGAACACGCCCATCGAAAGATGAACAAGAGTCATAGAGATGTGATTGGCAAGTTGGCCTACCAATTGCAACTCTCGTCACTTGAGATGGATACATCCTTGGCGTTGAATTGTAACACGGGTCTTGTATCACTCACAATCAATTATGAGAGACATTGATTTGAGTGGGAGCGCACTTTAGAATTAATTCTTTTAATTCTTAGTGCAATTAATTATGGACACTATCTAAGTGTAAATTGCATAATAGTTATAGAATAATGGCTCATGTTTCCACCTTCCCTATTAAAGTTGAATAGCTGTTAAATATCTGGTTAAAACTTTACGATTGGTAACGTAATGTGAGGATTGTCCTCAAGAGTGCCGAGAAGGACTTTGTCCTATCGCATGCTTTTGGTATTCTCCTGCTAATGCTATGGATGATGTGACTCTCGTCCTTCGATCCAAAAGCTAGAATTCCGTTACGGTCAAATGCAATATGTTTGCTTCCATGAAACCCGAACTTCAAAAGTTTGGGATAATTATGTGATATTCATGGAACTAAAAATTAGTTTCAGATACAAACAAAGGCTAAAAGATATGAAATATCCAAAGCAATGTTTGTTTTGCAAAGTATTAGTAAAGTGTTTACTGGGCATTTGACTAATAAGAGAGGGATCTGGAAGAACGCCTGTCATATGATGAAGGTGAATAAAACAATAACTTAAAGAGAAAGGAAGTGTCCAAAGGGTGTTAGTGTGACTTACACGCCTAGGAAGTCCGGGGCTAACGCCACTCTTTAAATTGGGTGCTTCTTCTGAGAGTAGGAGAAATACTGAAAGTTAAACTATTAGAAGTTTAAAGGCAAAAAGAAAGAACACTGGAATGTCCAGCTCATGTATGAAAGTCATACAAGTTATTGATGTATGGAAGGCTGGTCAAAAGAAATAGTTCTTGAGAATTGTGATTAAATTGTTAGTCCGTAATTCTTGGGTATTGTGAGTTGATCACAAAGATACCCGCTCGATTGCATTCTCTTGCGACTCGATGCAAGAACTACTACGGCCTAAAAGACTTGCCGGAGTAAGGTTTAGATACGCGCTGGGAACATAGTAAATGTTACTATACCTTCCATCGATGTATTACCGTCTGTATTTATTTTCATAATTCATTTAGAGTTTTATACACTCTAGCCCATTGCATAAAGTATCTTGCAAGAAGGTTGTTCATAAGAGAACTTTTGATGTTCGGTGTTATGAATAACATAAGGGCCATACTTTCATTATGAATGAGATGTATGTTATGAATATTGATAATAATATAATACATCCGTGAAACTGACGCTAAATGTCGCAAGACTAAAAGAATACCACATATGTGTGGCACTGCATTTGGTCACGTTGGAGAAACCCGCATGGAGAAATTCCATAATGATGGATTTTTTAAGTCATTTGATTATGAATCATCTGACACTTGCAACTTTCGTCCGAAAAGTGAAGTGACTGAAATACCGTTCACAGGCCATGAGGAACGAGCAATGAACTTATTGGTGATCATACATTATGATGTGTGTAGTCCGATAAATGTTGTTGCTAGTAGTGGATTTGTCTATCTTCAGAGATGACTCAAGTAGATATATGGATATTCACTTGATGAGACATAATAAGTCTGGATCTTTTGAAGTCATTCAAAAGGTTTTCAAAATGAAGTAGGAATTATTGTAACAAGAAAATTATGTTTCTGTAATTAGATTGCGGAAAGGAATATTTGAGTTACAAGTTTAGCGAATGTCTGATGAGTTGTGAAAAGAGTTTCATAACTTACACCTCCCGGAACACCACTGTGAGTGGAATGCCCGTGAAGATGTAATCAAACCATTTATGACATGGTAAGATCAAAGATGACATAAATCAATTTGCCATTATCCCTTTTAAAGTAATGCTTTAGAGACTTCGGCTTTTACACTGAAAAGAGCACCATCAGATCTGTTGAAATGACGCCATGGTATGGTAACCCCAACCATGTTATATATTTTCTTAACATTTGGAATATGGGGCTTGTGTAAAATATTTACAAACCTATTCCAAATCAGACAAGTGCTGCTTTGTAGGTTATCCTAATTTATTGGGTATTCCTCCATCACTATACCGAGGCAAAAGGTTTGCCACAAAGAGCGGTATGATTTTGAAGAAAATGGTTCTTGCGAAAAGGTGAGTGGGAGGACAGTGCAACTCGACAAGATAAAAGTATCTTCATCATCAGATCAAAGGAAAGAAACCTTGGAAGTGATTCCAGAGTTTCCTACTGCGACTGATACGGAAGCCTCTACATGAGATGTATGGACTTCGGTCGAACTTGCAGCTGAACCATGTAGGCAAAACTCGTGCAAACCTCTCAGGTGCGCAAATGAGATATTGTTGTTAGACAACAGTATACCTATGATACACAAGGAAGCGTTGATGGGCCCTGACTCCGGAATTGGCTAAATGCCAATACAATCCGAGATAGTTTCCATATAAATGATTCGAGATTAAAATCTTGATACACCTTTCGGAAGACTTAGAGTCTAACGAATATTTATGGAACTATAAATTGATACGGATAAAAATGTTTTATCCATTAAGCTCGACTTGTTGCTTATAACAAATTCAAGGAATTGACTACGGCGAGACCGTCTCTCTGTAGCGATGCTTAAAGTCGGTTCGGGTTAAACTAGCAATTGATACATATTTCAATCATGAGATATGTAACATGGATGCCAAAAGGATTTCCATAAAATGGAAATGCTACCTAGGACTTGCATGTGATACAGTCCAAGGTGTTTTGTCAGTCCAGAGGATGCTAGTGAGTATGCAAACTTCAGAGTTCCAGCAATGGACAGAAGAGAGCAAAATGGAGTTGGAATCTTCGGTTTTGATGAAATAGTCAAAAGAGTTTGATTTCATCAATGGATAACGAAGATACTTGTGGTTACAAGAAAGTAAGTGGGAGCATAATAATATTTCTAAAGACCTTGTGTGCTTGACACGTTGTTAATTGGAAATAATATAAATTTCTTGACACGAATTAGGACTTCATTGAAAAATAGTTTTACGATGAAGTACTTGGGCTGGGTAGCCTTGATATTAGGCATAATTATCTGCGAGATAGAATTGCCTAATAGGGCTAAGCCAAAATACATATTGACAAGATGCTAAAACAGTTTAGCATTTAAACGCCAAGGAGTGATTCTTGCCGAAGTCACATGGAAAGAGTTTTTGCAAGACTCGGTGTCCCAAAACACTGATGAGAAAAATAAATGATGGAGATTCCACACACTCTTGTGTTTGGATTAATCATGTATTCCATGGTATGTAAAACAACCAGATATGTCCGATACTCCCAAGCTGTTGCGAGTATAGATACCAAAGTGATCAAAGTACTGATCATGGAACAACAGTGAAAAATGTCGTTGAGTACTAAAGTAGCACTGATGACATGTTTTCTCGCAAGCAGAGATTATGAAGTGCTCGTTGTAAGTAATTACACCAGTCTTCATCAATGATCCATGCAAATTTCGATTTAAGTTAAGGGTTTTGTGTAAAACACGATATGGTGGCACGGTAGTTGGAAATTGTTCCAAACAGGTTACTGTGGCGATTTCTATAACAAAGGCTAAGTATGTTGACTCTTTGGAAGCGACAAAGAATATGTTGAATCATATAGTTCATTCATGAACTTAGTATGGTTTCAAGATGGCTTTGGTCAATGGGACACTATTGTAGATAGTTGCTCCATAGCTCAGTCTGAGGAATCAAGGTTTCATCTGTGATTCACATATATACAAAGACAAGTCCACACAAAATATGAACTTTGTGAAAGTGTGAAAACACGAGGAGATGCAATGATACAAATGGAACTGAAGTTGTCAGATCCGTTGGACATCAGGCTATACCACAAGCGAAGCATATTTTACACCGGTATGTCATAGGTGTAAAGTGTTTTAGCATTGACTAGATTATTGACTCTAGTGCAAGTGGGAGTCTGTAGGAGATATGCCCTAGAAGCAATAATAAATGTTATTATTTATCCCCATGTTTGTAATTAAGTTTATATTCCGTGCTATAACCACTATGGTTCTCGAGTCTACAATAACCACGAGGCTCGGAGGAAGACTCATATGCACGTGTGGAATAATAAAACGGTAAAATGTATTCCTAGTCTGGCCTCTAAGACTAGATCAAGTGTTGCATGATGGTTCTGTTTTCCTGATCATGGGCATGACTATGCTGGCAACTTTGAGGGCACATTGTTAGAAGAACACTTGTGTTGAATCGACCCGAATTGATGTTATGCTATGAGATACATTCGTCACAAGTTAATGGTTAATAACACAGAGAACGTTTACGTTTGCATAATTCCTTAGACCATGAGAGTATCGAGTTTCTTCATGCTTGATTCATGAACTTTGGGGTTTGTTAAACGTCATCCGTAACTGGGTGGCTATTACGGTGGCTTACGGGTTCATGGGAAAGTATGTCAAGTAACTTGATAGCTCAAGACTGGGATTTGCTCCTCCGACGATGGAGAGATATCTCTAGGCCCTCTCGGTGTTACGGTATCCACCATCGTCTGGCCAAACACAATGTGATTTGATCACAAGGATGCCGGAACACGGGAACGAGAAAAGAGAACAAAACCGGTAACGAGGTAACTGGCATAGTGGACAAGTTGTTGATCCACGGGGATGCCGATAAGTCTTACCTCGGGTGTTTGTAACATATCGCAAAGCAACAGGAATAGCACACGGCAACTGGAGGTTCACTCGAATATTTATTCGTGTGGGTATAGGGGTCAATATGGGTGTCCACGGCTCCGATGTTGATCATTGATCGGAAAGTGTTCCGGTCATGTCTATGCTTCACCAAACCTATAGGGTCACACACTTAAGGGTCATCTATCTGCTGAATACTAGACAGGGAGTCTGAGAGAAAGTCACCAGAAAAGTTTCGGAGACAACGGAAGAGTTCCGGAGAGAGAACACCGGAAGAGTTTTGGTAAAACTGAAAAGTTGTTTCAGGGTATACCATTAAGTCAAATTGGTTTCAGCACATGCCTGGAAATTCTTGGAGGGTGCCAGAATTGTTCTGGGAACTTCTGGGATTTTTCCGGAGAAAAAACCCGGAAATGTTCCGGAGCTGCCGGAACCGCTTTGGTTGCTTTTCGTAGATGAAAATCACTAATCCAAATAGTTTCGGAACGTGTCCAAAATTATTTTAGTGGGTACTGGAAATATTCTAAGACCTACAGAAATATTTTTGGATTTAACGGTCGCAGAAAAATGTTTCTGTGAATAATGAAAATCACTTTATGGTTACTTTTTGGAAAGCCACCTTTTTGGGTTTTGCTCAAAAGATCTAGGGGATGACATGGATGGATGGGAACCCCTTTGGGGGGCCCCACAAGAGGGATGGCTGGCTACATGAGGGGCTCCTCCATGGATATAGGTTTTTGTAATCTGAAAATAAAAAAACAGCAAGGTAACAAACTATAAAAGTGAGCACAAACGGTATTGCAATGCTTGAAAACAAGGCCTAGTGTTCATACTTTCACTAGTGCGATCTCTCAACAATGCTAACATAATTGGATCATATAACAATCCCTCAACGTGCGACAAAGAATCACTCCAAAGTTCCTATTAGCGGAGAACATATGATAGAAATTATTTGTAGGGTACGAAACCACCTCAAAGTTATTCTATCCGATCGATCTATTGAGCCATCCCTATAAGTGTCACGAACAACCCTAGAGTTCGTACTAAAATAACACCATATGATACGCATCAACCAACTCTAATGTCACCTAGATACTCCAATGTGACCACAAGTATCCGTGAGTTGATTATTCGATATGCATCAAACAACCTCAGATCATAATATTCAATCCACACAAAGAACTTCAAAGAGTGCCCCAAGATTTCTACCGGAGAAAGTAGGATGAAAACGTGCATTGATACGTCTCCAACGTATCTGTAATTTATGAAGTATTCATGCCATGTTTATTATAGTTTTGTATGATTTTGGTGCACTTTTATATGGCTTTTATATGATTTTTATGGACTAACATATTGACCTAGTGCCCAGTGCCAGTTGTTGTTTTCTGCTTGTTTTTGGTTTTCCAGAAAATCCATATCAAATGAAGTCCAAATGCAGCGAAACTTTTTGATGATTTTTTCTGGAAGGAAACGGACCCAGGAAGCTTCGGGGAAGCAGCAGAAGATCCACAGGGGCCCCACGAGCCACCTGGGCGCGCCTGCCCCCCCAGGTGCGCCCTGGTGCCTCGTGGGCCCCCTGTGGCACCTCTTCGCGTGATTCCAACGCCAAAAAATCATATATATTCAGAAACCCCCGAAAGTTAACCTAGATGAGTTTTTACGCCGCCGCAAGCCTCTGTACCTCCACGATCTCATCTACAACCCTTTTCCGGCACCCTGCCGGAGGGGGGAATCATCACCGGAGGCCATCTTCATCATCCCGGCGGTCTCCATGACGAGGAGGGAGTAGTTCACCCTCGGGGCTGAGGGTATGTACAAGTAGCTATGTGTTTGATCTCTCTCTCTCTCTCTCGTGTTCTTGATTTGGCACAATCTTGATGTACCGCGAGCCTTGTTAATATAGTTGGATCATATGGTGTTTTTTCCCTCTCTATCTCGTTGTGATGAATTGAGTTTTTACCTTTGAGTTTCACTATTATCGGATTGAATACTTTTATGGATTTGAGAACACTTGATGTATGTCTTGCATATGAATACCCGTGGTGACAATGGGGTATTATATTGATTCATTTGATGTATGTTTTGGCACTCAACTCGCGGATTCCCGAGGTGACATTGGGGTAATCTATGCGTAGGGGTTGATGCATGTTTTCATTATCTTTTCTCCGATAGAAACTTTGGGGTGCTCCTTGTAGTTCTTTGTGTGGATTGAATAATATGATTATGAAGTTGTTTGATGCATATCGTATAATCAACTCACGGATACTTGTGGTGACATTCGAGTATCTAGGTGACATTAGAGTTGGTTGATTTGTATCATATGGTGTTATTTTAGTACGAACTCTAGGGCTGTTTGTGACACTTATAGGAATAGCTCAATAGATCGATCAGAAAGGATAACTTTGAGGTGGTTTCGTACCCTACAAACAATTTCTATCTTATGTTCTCCGCTAATAGGAACTTGGGAGTGATTCTTTATCGCACGTTGAGGGATGATTATATGATCCAATTATGTTAGCATTGTTGAGAGATTGCACTAGTGAAAGTATGAACCCTAGGCCTTGTTTCTAAGCATTGCAATACCGTTTATGCTCACTTTTGTTACTTTCTACCTTGCTTTTTTTTATTGTTCGCACTACAAAAACCTATATCTACTATCCATACTACACTTGTATCACCATCTCTTCGCCGAACTAGTGCACCTATACAATTTACCATTGTATTGGGTGTGTTGGGGACACAAGAGACTCTTTGTTATTTGGTTGTAGGGTTGTTTGAGAGAGACCATCTTCATCCTACGCCTCCCACAGATTGATAAACTTGAGGGAAAATTGCTACTGACCTACAAAACTCTGCGCTTGGAGGCCCAACACAAGTCTACAAGAATAAGTTGTGTAGTAGACATCATGCATCAACCCCTATGCATAGATTACCCCAATGTCACCTCGGGAATCCGCGAGTTGAGTGCCAAAATATACATCAAGTGAATCAATATAATACCCCATTGTCACCACGGGTATTCATATGCAAGACATACATCAAGTGTTCTCAAATCCATAAAAGTATTCAATCCGATAATAGTGAAACCTCAAAGGTAAAAACTCAATTCATCACATCAAGATAGAGAGGGAGAAACACCATATGATCCAACTATATTAACAAGGCCCGCGGTACATCAAGATCGTGCCAAATCAAGAACACGAGAGAGAGAGATCAAACACATAGCTACTAGTACATACCCTCAGCCCCGAGGGTGAACTACTCCCTCCTCGTCATGGAGACCGCCGGGATGATGAAGATGGCTTCCGGTGATGATTCCTCCCCTTCGGCAGGGTGCCGGAAAAGGGCTCCAGATGGGATCTCCTTGGTACAGAGGCTTGCGGCGGCGTAAAAACTCATCTAGGTTAACTTTCGGGGGTTTCTGAATATATAGGATTTTTCAGCGTTGGAATCACGCAAAGAGGTGCCACAGGGGGGCCCACGAGGCACCAGGGCGCGCCTGGGGGGGAGGGGGGCAGGCGCGCCCAGGTGGCTCGTGGGGCCCCTGTGGCTCTTCTGCTGCTTCCTCGAAGCTTCCTGGGTCCGTTTCCTTCCAGAAAAAATCGTCAAAAAGTTTCGCTGCATTTGGACTTCATTTGATATGGATTTTCTGGAAAACCAAAAATAAGTAGAAAACAACAACTGGCACTGGGCACTAGGTCAATATGTTAGTCCATAAAAATCATATAAAAGCCATATAAAAGTGCACCAAAATCATACAAAACTATAATAAACATGGCATGAATACTTCATAAATTATAGATACGTTGGAGAGTATCAGCATCCCCAAGCTTAATTCCTGCTCGTCCTCGAGTAAGTAAATGATAAAAGAAATAATTTATGAAGTGTGAATGCTAGCATAGTGCATAAGTTTGATCAATGATAATTCCAATCACTTTTTTCTAGCATCATTATATATCATAAACAGTAGCTCATCTCATAAAACTTCTCATGATCAAGTAGCAAGCTATTCACATGTTAAAGTATAGACCATAAAATTTCTTGAAAACTAACAAACTATGTTTTCAGTCGTCAAACAATTGCAATTCATCTTATTTTCAGGAAGGGTCTATGTTAGAGCTTTGATCTAGCAAATTCCACATACTCAACCATCATTTAGTCTTCCATGATTGCTGACACTCAAAGCATATTTTTAGAACAAACTGTTTCAGTCAAACACATAGGAAGATAGGGGCTTAATGTTTCGCCTCCCAACTTATTTATCTCATGGATAATGTCAACAATAATAACTCATGATCACCTATATTCAACTGGATATATGTGCCTGGATCATTCCCTACCACATGATGTTTGCCAACTAGAGAATAATTGAGGTTGAAACGAAAAGAAATAATATTGACTCTTGCATAAAAGTAAATACATAAAAGTAAAAGATAGGCCCTTCGCAGAGGGAAGCAGAGGTTGTCATGCGCTTTTTGTTGTTGGATGCACAAGCCCTTAATGCAAAGGAACGTCACGTTATATTGCCCCTTGTGATAGCAACCTTTATTATGCAGTCTGTCGCTTTTATTTCTTTACCATCACAAGTTCGTACAACGCTTATTTTCCCTTGCAATAAAAGATCATACATATTTTAGGAGCAATTTTTATTGCTTTTTGCACCGATGACAACTTACTTGAAGGATCTTATTCAATCCATAGGTATATATAGTGGACTCTCATGGCAAGAAACTGGGTTTAAGAGTTTTTGGATGCACAAGTAGTATCTCTACTTAGTATGAATTTTTGGCTAGCAAAAGATCCTAGGCAAGCACCACATGTTAGAGGATCCATGACAATATAACTTCTATGTGAATATAAACAAACATAACTCATTACGTTGTCTTCCTTGTCCAACGTCAACTACTTGATCAAGCTTGAAAATAATTAATGGGGGCTCACAATCATAGAAGATGTCCAATATAGTATATTTATATGTGAAATTTCTCTTCCTTCAAAATTCTTTCATGAATTGTTCAAGTGACCAATGCTATGTTTGTTAACTTTCAATAAATTTAACCACTTATACTTCTTGTATGTGAAGTCACTACTCCCCATGGGACAAGCATATGAAGCATATAAATTTCAACTTTATGATATTCAATTCATTTCAACAATTTACTCATAGGATATAAGTGAAGAACAAGAGTAAATGACAAACTACTCCGAAAAGATATAAGTGAAGACCAAATGAGTAGTTAAGTAAATAGGTAGCTATGTGAGGACTCTCTCTCATTTAAAAATTTCAGATCTTAAGTATTTTATTCAAACAACAAAGAAAACAAAATAAAATGACATTCCAAGAATAGCACAACTCATGTGAAGAAGCAAAAACTTAGGCTCAACCAAGACTAACCGATAATTGTTGATGAAGAAAGGTGGGATGCCTTGGACATCCCCAAGCTTGAGCTCTTGTGTCTCCTTAATTCCTCTCATATCACGGCTTCTCCTAAACCTTAAAAACTTCATCCACACAAAACTCAACAAGAACTCGTGAGATAAGTTACTATAAATCAACTCAAAACCTCAACATTCTCTACTGTAGCAAATCACAAAAAATATAATTAAACATTGCATACTAAATGCGTCTTCATATTTAATACTCCTATCCAAAAATAGAAACATTAAACAAGCAACATATGCAAACAATGCAACTATAACCGAAATCTGCCAAAACAGAACAGTCTGTAGAAGGGGAATATGAATCCATACTTCCCTAACTCCAAAAATTCTGAAAAATTACCACATTACAGAGAACTCATGCATGCTTACTGTGCAAAAATTTCAGATTTTTATCATGTTCTGACTATTCAGGAATATTCTGGATATAACAGAAAACTTTCTGTTTTCAAACAGCAACACATGAACTTGCAAACTGAGCATGGTAAAGGCTATAATTGGCATTTTATTGAACTAAAAGATACAAAACATGATTATTGATAACAGCAAGCAAATCTCAATAAAAGAAAATGACGCTCCAAGCAAAACTCATATTATGTGACGAATAAAAATATAGCTCCAAGTGAGGTTACCGATAGTGTTGAAGACGAAAGAGGGGATGCCTTCCGGGGCATCCCCAAGCTTAGTTGCTTGGGTCTTCCTGGAATATTACCTTGGGGTGCCTTGTGCATCCCCAAGCTTAGGGTCTTGCTACTCCTTATTCTCCTCATATCGATATCTCACCCAAAACTTGAAAACTTCAATCACACAAAACCTAACGGAACTTGTGAGATAGGTTAGTATGATAAAAATAAATCATCCACTTAGGTACTGTCAAGACAAGTTTCATAATTGTTCTCACATAATTTCTACTGTGATCTATCATTTCCACAATTTATATTGCTCAATATAAGCTATGGAAACACTAAAACAAGCAAACTATGCATCGAAAACAGAATCTGTCAAAAACAGAACAGCATGTAGTGAGCGGTTTAAAAACCATACTTATGTACCTCCAAAAATTCTGAAAAATTAGGATAACATAAAAAAATTGTAACCCAATACTGTGTAAAAATTTCAGAAGTTTCTCACGCTCCAATACAGAATAGAAATTCCAGCACTGGACGCAAAAGTTTCTGTTTTTGCACAGAATCAAATCAACAAGCATCCACACTATCCCAAAGGCTTTACTTGGCACATTATTGAAACAAAACATATAAACCATGATTAATACAGTAGCTCAATCATGTGAACACAAGAAAAACAGTAGGTATAAATATTGGGTTATCTCTCAACAAGCACTTTTCTTTAATGCCTTTTTAGCTAGGCATGATGATTTCAATGATGCTCACATAAAAGTGAAGAATTGAAACATAATGAGAGCATCATGAAGCATATGACAAGAACATTTAAGCCTAACCCACTTCCTATGCATAGGGATTTTGTGAGCAAATAGTTTATGGGAGCAAGAATCAACTAGCATAGGAAGGCAAAACAAGCATAACTTCAAAACTTTCAACACATAGAGAGGAAACACGATATTATTGCAATACCTAAAAGCATATGATCCTCTCTCATAATAATTTTCAGTAGCATCATGAATGAATTCAACAATATAACTATCACATAAAGCATTCTTTTCATGACCTATGAGCATAGGATTTTTATTACTCTCCACACAAGCAATTTTCTTCTCATTCATAAAAGTGGGAGTATCATATGAAACTCGAATACTATAAATTGTTTCCACAGTAAAAGAGTAATGTTCAGAAAAAGGGTAATCATAATTATGACAAGTTTTATAAATATAATCATCACTACTTTTTATAACATAAGTATCATCACAATAATCATCATAAGTAGGAGGCATGCAATCATCATAACAAATTTGATCATTCAAAGTAGGGGGACTAAAAAGATCATCTTCATTAAGCATAGCATCCCCAAGCTTAGGGCAAACGTTATTTGCAGCAAATAAATTCTCGAACATATCATTCCAATCAAACATAGCATCCCCAAGCTTGTTGGTTTGCATATCATTAGCATTATCACTATTATCATCAATAGTATGAATAGCACCAATAGTATAACAATTATTATCATATTCCTCCAAGTTGGTGCCACAAAGATTTTCAAGATCATAAGAAGTATCATTATCTTCCCAATCATAATCATCACAACAAGCAATAGGCATAACAAAATCATCATCAAGTGTATCATCCTCCACAATTATTTTTGATTCATTCTCATGAGGTATAACAATAGTAGGAGCAACATTATTTGGGAGAGATACCTCTTTACCTCTACTTTTCCTTCTTTTCTTTTTCTTTACCACATTATGTGTGGGTTTATTTAATTCTTCCGAGCTTCTTATTGAAGAGATTGGTTGGATAGGAAGCTCCTCCTCGTTACCTGTGTCATCATGAGAGAAAATAGAAGGGAAAGGGGGAATCTTTACCCTTCCATTAGTATTTCTTCTATATTCTATTTGTTTTCCCATTTTTCTATAGTTGGCAATATAAGCATTCTCCTTGCAATTTACCATACAAAACATATAGATTTCCTTTAGATTAGTTTCAATGTCATCCGTGAGAATGAATACTTCAAACCAACTATTTTTATGTGACAATTCCTCACACCCCAAAAATAGATAAAGCTCATTATATAGTTCGAGGGCGGTCAAGTCATTACAATATTTAGCCTCCGGTGATGATGCCCCCCCCTCAGGCAGGGTGCCGGAAAAGGGCTCCAGATGGGATCTCCTTGGTACAGAGGCTTGCTGCGGCGTATAAACTCATCTAGGTTAACTTTCGGGGATTTCTGAATATATAGGATTTTTCAGCGTTGGAATCACGCAAAGAGGTGCCACAAGGGGCCCACGAGGCACCAGGGCGCGCCTGGGGGGGGGGGGCAGGCACGCCCAGGTGGCTCGTGGGGCCCCTTTGGCTCTTCTGCTGCTTCCTCGAAGCTTCCTGGGTCTGTTTCCTTCCAGAAAAAATCGTCAAAAAGTTTCGCTGCATTTGGACTTCATTTGATATGGATTTTCTGGAAAACCAAAAACAAGCAGAAAACAGCAACTGGCACTGGGCACTAGGTCAATATGTTAGTCCATAAAAATCATATAAAAGCCATATAAAAGTGCACCAAAATCATACAAAATTATAATAAACATGGCATGAATACTTCATAAATTATAGATACGTTAGAGACGTATCAGAACCCCTTTGGGGGGCCCCACAAGAGGGGTGGCCGGCCACATGAGGGGCTCCTCCATGGGGCCCCACTTGCCCCTTGGCTTCCCCTTTATGCCCTTGTGAAGGACTCCATTCATGGGCATTTTGGGTTTTTGGAATGCCACCCTACCCCTTGGGATTTCCTATAAATAGAGGTGGAGAGGTGCTCTCCACAATCACTCAATCTCACATACAAGTGCCATGCAATGATCTGGCTGCTCTCTCCCTCCCCGCGAAATAGTTTCGTAGAGCCGAAAGGCTGTTTGGGTTCCGGTGGGAACTAGTTCTGGACGGCGAAGCCCTGCCGGATAGATGACACCGTATGTGTGCAACCCCGTAGAGAGGTCGTAGGTTCGATCTTTTTTGCCCGAGGGGCTGTTCGAGAGTGCCTCCCGAAGGGCTGTCCGAGTGACTGTCCGAGATTCTGTGTGTGCCTCCCGAAGGGCTGTCCGTGACACCGTCCGGGGGACTGTCCGACCGCCTCCCGAAGGGCTGTCCGAGGGACTGTCCGGGGGCAGACGAGGGAGTACATCCTCGCGGTTGGGAGGTTGTAAATCCTAGCTGCGGGGATCTGCACCGACGATCTACATCGACTCTACTTCCGCTGCGCTACGAGTCGGTAACGATCAGATCAAAAACCTTGTATGCATCTCCATAGTGATCCTGGGCGTGCTCGCAGTATCGGAAATTTTTGTTTTCTGCTGCGTTCCCCTACACAAAGATGGTGAACTGTCATGTAGTCGACGTTCACACGACACCACTAAAGGAAGCAACAACATACATATCATCAAAATATCGAACGAATACCAAATTCACATGACTACTTATGACAAGACTTCTCCCATGTCCTCAAGAACAAAAGTAACTACTCACAAATCATATTCATGTTCAAGATCAGAGGGGTATTGAATAGCATTAAGGATCTGAACATATAATCTTCCACCAAATAAACAAACTAGCATCAACTACAAGATGTAATCAACACTACTAGCAACCCATAGGTACCAATCTGAGGTTTTAAGACAAAGATTGAATACAAGAGATGAACTAGGGTTTGAGATGAGATGGTGCTGGTGAAGATATTGATGAAGATTGGTCCTCCCACGATGAGAGGATCGTTGGTGATGTTGATAGCTTCGATTTCCCCCACCCGGAGGGAAGTATCCCCGGTGGAATCGCTCCGCCGGAGAGCAAAATAACTCTTGCCCAGGTTCCGCCTCGAGACGGCGACACTTCGTCCCGAAAGTCCTCTTCTGATTTTTTCTAGGGCAAATGGCTTCATATAGCAGAAGGAGGGGGCTGGAGGCCTGCCAGGGGCCCCACAAGCTCGAGGGGCACGCCCCCCAGGCTTGTGGCTTCCTGGTGGGCCCCCTCCTGGTAATTCTTCGCCAGTATTTTTGTATATTCTAAAATAATTCTTCGTAAATTTTCAGGTCATTTGGAGTTGTGCAGAATAGCTATCTCTGTTTCACCCCTTTCCGGTCCAGAATTCCAGCTGCCGACAATCTCCCTCTTCATGTGAATCTTGCAAAATAAGAGAGAAAAGGCATAAGAATTGTACCATGAAGTGAAATAATGATTAAAAACACATTAATTAACAGTAGTAAATCATGATGCAAATTGGACGTATCAACTCCCCCAAGCTTAGACCCCGCTTGTCCTCAAGCGAAAGCCGAAATCGATAATCATGACCACATGTTTAGAGAGAGAGACATCGATAAAAATAAAATACGGACATGAAGCATCATGATCTTTATTATAACAGCAATATATCATCATAAAACTTCTCATAAAAAAGTGACAATTCAATCACAAGTTAAAGTATGAACCACAAACCAAATTAAAAACTAACAAACTATGATCTTAGTCACCGAAGCAATTGCAATTCATCATATTATCAGAAAGAGTCTATGTAAAAACTTTGTTTAGCAAGTTCACATACTCAACTATCATTTAGTCTTCTCTGATTGCTGACACTCACGACATACTTATGGAGTAAAAGTTTCAGTCAGACACATAGAAAGATAGGGGCTTATAATTTCGCCTCCCAACGTATTTACCTCAAGGGTAATGTCAACAATAATAACTCAAGATCATCTACATCCAACTGGATATATATGCATGGATCAATCCGCACCACATGATGCTTGCCAAAAGAGAAAATAAAAACGGAATAGAGGAGAATGCTATTGACTCTTGCATGAAAGTAAATACATAAAGTAAAAGATAGACCCTTGGCAGAGGGAAGCAGATGTTGTCATGCGCTTTTTGTTTTTGGATGTGCAAACTCTTAATGTAAAGGAACGTCACTTTATATTGCCACTTGTGATAACGACCTTTATTATGCAGTATGTCGCTTTTATTTCATACAAAGCTTATTTTTCCTTACAATAAAAGATCATACATATTTATGAGCAATTTTTATTGCTTTGCACCGATGACAACTTACTTGAAGGATCTTATTCAATCCATAGGTAGATATAGTGAAGTCTCATGGCATGAAACTGGGTTTAAGGGTTTTTAGATGCACAAGTAGTATCTCTACTTAGTACATAATTTTGGCTAGCAAAAGATAGAGGGCAAGCACCACATGTTAGAGGATCCAAAACAATATAACTTCTATTTGAATATAAGCAAACATAACTCATTACGTTGTCTTCCTTGTCCAACGTCGACTATTTGACATAGAATATTTAATGAAGGCTCACAATCATAAAAGATGTCCAAGATAGTGTATTTACTAGTGGATGGGGCGCCCCCATGGGGCGCCGCCTAAGCGGAAGCTCTGCGGTGCCAGGTAGGCAGCCGCACCTTCCGGTGCCTTTTTCTGAATCGGCAACTAAGATAGTACAGTAACTGCTATGTAAAAGAGCATGTGTATGAAGCCAAAGAACAGAGAAAAAAATGTGCTGACATTGATGCTGAACCAACATCTCCAAATAATCTCACTGTATTTGAGAATCAACTATCTTCTTTGAAACTCGAGAGAAACGTCACAGCTGCCTATCCAAATTCTAGAACATCCCTAATCAAAATCGTAAATTTTCTCCTAACAAAATGCTGAAGCATGAAGCCACCATCAGACTATGCGTAAACGAGCCACACACAGAGAGAGGGACGGGAACCTTCATGCGGCAGTAGAATCAACACAGCCGCCGACGAGAGTAAAATGCAGCCCTCCCTGAAGGCAGCGAAGGACGGCGTCGATCTCACATGAGATGGTGGAGAAGTGGTGGCTGCTTGGAATCAGGTGCAGCCGGCTCAGTGCGCCACTTCTCGCCACCGTCCTGACGTTCCCGTCGCTGTCCCTGCCTCTCTTGACATGCGCGATGAAGAGGGAGGCGGATTGAGGAGGCCGAGATAAGTAGGCTGCTGCGTGTGACGAAGATGGTGCAGGGATGTGAATACTGATTGACCTCCCAGCTCGACGATTGCCAACTGAAAGGGACTTGTTAATTTGTTCTACAAGCAACTCAAACAAACTGGCATAGAGGGGACTTTAGCAAGAGCATATCTTGTGTCAGTTACCTGAAATATCCAGAGAGAGGTAGCTGTGTAGGAGATGCAAATCAAATATCATAGTTCACTGTTAAATTTGCATCATGAGAACATAATATATATTTAAGCTTGAAATTAGCAAAGTAGTATTATGCATCAACAGCTGGAGATATCGAATAGTACAACTTGGAACTAACACAAAACAAATGTATGTGCATGAATGACTGTCAGTTTTGCCACTACATCAACAAAATAACACGGAGAAATATGTATTCCTCACCAAACATAAAGCATTAACATACAAGAGAATGGTTGGAAAGTCTGTAAATGGACTTGTTTGGAATGCAGGCATTTTTTCCAAGAGGAGGCTCAGAGTTGAGACTTAAGGTGACCATGCTTGTTATCATGATGCCAACCCTGATTTGTCAGTACAAATCCAGTTCTGAATCCACTCGATCAATAAATGGTTGTTGCTGGAAACACCTTAATCCCCCCCCCCCCCCCCCCCCCCCCCCTCTCCCTCTCAATGATCACAAGAGCTTAACTAAATGACAGGGTTCTAATAATTACCTGAGCTGGTGTTGTACATGTAGAGGATGTTCACCGATCCTGCCGGATGCCCGCCAACAAGCTTGTTCTCGGTTCTACACAAGCAGCAAAACCGATCGGATTAGCCATTTCAGATGTTACTGACGAGAACGGTTATAAAATTACGCCGGTTGGCGACATATTTTTTGTAGTTCCATCAAATCTGAAAAACAGCGAATGTCTCCCACTGAAGTTCAGTATTTGGCTAATGCAAAACTGCAAATAAAATACTTGCATACAGAAAGCATAAATCGTCATTAAAAAGGGCAAAATAGCAGTACTACTTGTGCGGACAACAAATTTATGGCCAAACCATTGCAAAGGTAGCACTCTCCAAGAAAACGGGGAAAAACGCTCAACAAAGAGGCGTATGTAGCATGATTGAGCAGCTAATCATCCAGTTGGTTGTTAAAGGTTAATTTTATCAGACGGGCCTGTAGAATGATATTTCCAACTAGAGATTTGATAGACAACCTGGGGAGAAAGTTCTTTATGAAGGGCACCGAGAAGCACTGAGATGAAAAAAACACGAGCAATTAGTAAGCAATTATCTCTTCTCAATCCTTGTCGACAATCTTCATGATAAAGTAGAAGCCACAAAAGGGATCTGCGAGCTAACATATGAATATGAACATACAACATAACCATCTATGGAAATCTAGATGACAAAAATGTCATACAAAGGGATAGGATTAGAGAGGACCAACAACAAAGGCTCCTGATCTGCTTCTATTCAGTCAAAACACCTTAAGGAAGGATAACTAATACACAAAGGGCAGACGAGACAATCCGCTGATTCAATTAAAGATACTCAACAATTGTATAAACATACTCATAATGGTAATGCTGTAACATATGATTCTGTGCTAGATCTGATACAGCACTAATCAGCCAGGCATCACATTAATTTTCGAATAAAGGACATGAAGCATAATAGGGTGCAGAAACCTCCTCTTCAGGACATGAAGAGAATTCACAAAAGGAATAGATAATCTTCGAATAGGAGTGGGGGAAGCGAGGAACTTGGAAATGAGAAAATATTCTTTCAACTCACTATCAAATGGTCAAAGATAATGCCTATTCAAAACTGGTACTCACTTTCAAAATAAATGAGAGAAACAAAAACAATCGTCATGTATTAATACAATGAAAAAAAATGTGATTCCTCAAGCACCAGACATTTATAAAATTCAGAAGAAAAAATGTGAGAGAACATAATGGGTGGATAAATTAACCAACCACCGAACATTTATAGAAGTTCGGATAAAATTAATAATACCTCATGAAATAGAGTACTATAGAAAGCAGGAAATATTTTCAGAAGATCAGGATATAAAGGTGTCTGCAGCTTCACCTCGTGCAAAGGCCTACGTCATGGCGCCTCCTGCTGATATGTTCACAACATTGACCCTCTGCTTAGGACAGCCATCCGGCTCCCTGTAGAGCATGAAGCAGACGTAGTCACGCATTATTGATTGCTCTGGTTGCTCTTTTCCCAGGATTGATTGCAACTGCAGGGCTAATATAATCATTCAATTGATTGAGAATAGAGCAGCTGGAAAGACATAAGAATGTACAGACAAAGGGAAAACCTACCTTCCTTCATTAGCTTGTCCTAGTCAACGCCATTGCTGGACGAAGCAAACAAAATACAGAATTGTCACAGTAAAAAAAACAGAAAGTTCCATTGGGGTGCAGCACACCAATATTCATATCCTCTATCCCTTGATCTTGTAAGCAAATCCAACACAGACGAACAAAATGTTAGTACATGGTAATATTACGGCATAACAGGTCCGGCTACATAAACCGTATAAGAGAGTATGGGAATGAAAAGAAGGGAAGTTGTATAAACTTCTAATCAGGATGACCCCACAGAAGTTATTTGGCAGATGGAATAGGTGCACAGTCAATAAATATATAGATTTCAAAGTTATTTTTCTTTGGTGTTTTACTGAATGGCATATATGCTTCTATAGCCACATAATTTTCTTATCTACACTCTGAACAAGTTCTCACGGAAACGAGGGCTAAAAGCAGCAGCAACTATTCACTAATCAATATAAGGAAGATGATACAAAGGAAGAGCTCGTCCAATTCTGTCTCCAACAGCAGCAGTGGCAGAACTGATCTTCTCAAGATACTCTCATATGAACTGGGTGTGTGGAATTTCAAATAAATGAAATGATATTTACATGTACTGTTGTACAGGATCTAAACATCAATGTTTGCTTGTTCACAGAAGCATGTTACTGGCTTACTGCATAACCATCCAATGCAGGGCAATGAACAATAACAACCTCTTGTTAGATAGGAAAAAAAAGATATTACAAAAACAAAACAGATGGTTCATAACATTAAACCACGTCCAAATCATAAGCCGAACTAACTTTGTAAAGTGTTCACTTACCAAGACCAGTCCCCCGACCACTTCTTGGATGTTCTGAATTTCTAAGCCAACATTCTCATCCACTGCTCCTCTCCTGACCAGCAAAAGAGTTCAGGACATGTCAGTATAATTCACACTTGTTGGCAGGAAGTGAAAAATTGAATACATGGTGTAATTGGAAAATGGAATCCTAAATTTAGTACTCCCTCCATTCCATTTTCACATGGAGTATTGCATAATTCAGTACGTGTGAAATGAAAGCACTGGATAATTAAAAGAAGCAAAACAGTTAAGCAAGAGATGAGATGGGATGGGGGCGTACTGTGCGTTGGGGCAGTGGAAGTGGACGAAGAACTCTTGCATCCCGTCGAACGACTTCACCTGCCCACCAGGTCGACGCAGCTCTCCCCGGACGCTCCGCTGCGGCCGTCGTTCTGCTGCACGTGCAGCAGCAGCATGCCCCGGACTGCCGGGACCAGATCCCGGTCTCCTGCCCCCACAGCACGTCGTCGACGACCTCGTCAAACTGGATCGGCGCGGTATCGACCGACCACCCCAGCACGGCCACGACACGCCACTCCAAATGCATTTTGTTTGTTTGTTCTGTATTTTCAGTTAACAGTACTCCAGCAAGGAGTAACAAGCAAGGTGGTTACCGTCAACATTCAACAGTGGACAGGATTTAGATGATCATTTGGCAATGGGCAGGATTTAGAGGATCATTTACCACCATCATCATTTCTCTCAACAAGTACTCCTAGTTCTGTCTACATGATTTAGAGGATCATTTGACAGTGGGCAGGAGTACAGCACATCTAAATCCTGTCTACACAATACAGGGAGTACTGCTGGAGTAGTTGCAGTTTGTACTCCTTGAGCATATCAAGGTACTGCCTAGACAGACCTACATACACACTGCTGGAGTAAAAGCCACAGAAGGGATTTTCCCTACTGTATTCTTGTAAAGCTTTGCTTCAGAGTAGTCATATCACAATACTCTAGACCACAGGAGGGCTTTGTTCTTCTATAGCTGCAGAGTAATGATTTACTCCTACTCCAAATCACAGTACTCTAGAGCAAAAGCTACAGATTTGCCCAGTTTTTCTAATGATTTACTGCTACAGCTACAGATTACTCCTTGCCATCACAAATGGTACAGTACTCTAGAGAAAATCACAGTACTCCTTGCCATCACAAATCACAGTACTAACACAAAAATTGGATTGCTAGAAATTGGACAGGGAGCAGGTACCTTGTGTGGTGCGTCGTCGTGGTCGCACCTCCTCATGCCAGTAGCAGCACTTAGTGGTGTGCGGCAGCACCTCCTCCTGCCCGTAGCAGCACCTCATGGTGGACGGCAGCCTGGGGTCTCGCGTCCACCGGCGCCAGGAGCTTGGCGGCGGCGAAGGGTGCTGCTAATGTTTTTATGGCGTCGATATTGCGTCGCTATAGCGACGATATAACGCCGTGGCGTGGTCCCAGCCCAAGGCGTCGAGGCTCGCAATATTTTTGGTCTGTGGCGTCTGCCATACCCACATGTCGTCCCCATGTCGTCCATGTGAGGCGATATTCATCGCCATGCCTGAATCGCGACGCCATGGATGGGTGGCCTTGGTCTCCCGCGCATGGGACTAGGGAAATTGGCGCGTGCGGGTCCAGCAGCCATGGCGGGAAGGAAAAGGGGATCGGGAGGGAAAAGATCTTTCCAGAGGCAGAGGGAGGGGAGAGAGAGAATGAGCGGGAGAGAGACAGAGAGAGGCGGCAATGGCGGGGGGAATTAGCCGCGTACCTCGACCTGGTCCTGTCTGGCGACCACCCAACGGAAGAAGCTCCGGCCTCCGCACCACCTCCCCTCCGCCCCCGCCACGATCCCCTCCTCCCGTCAGCCCCCTTTCCTCTCCAGCTTCAGCTCGTGCTCGAACTCCAGATCTGCAAGCTGTAGGGCAGGCCACCTTGGCGGACTAGGCTCCAATCCGGCCACCACTTGCTGCTACGTGCATCAGGCCATCAGATCAGCAAGGTATGCTACCTCTAGCCTTCCCTCTCTCCTTCTCCCTGTTCTTCCTCCCCCTGCCCGTCTCTGTTGTGCTCTGTTTCTTCTCTCATGTTTTCTGAATTTCTCATGTACCTGTACTGGCTGTTGCTATATATAGTGTTGCAACTTGCTGTTATTGTTATGTTGTGGAATATGTACTTATTTTTCGTTGTTCATGCAGTCTGCTTTGGAGAAAAGAAGAGAGACGAGCAAGTGGGAAAACAATCTGTACTACATGGGCAAATCATGTAGTCATGTACAACTTATTTACTGCTGATTTAATTTGCTATCATTCGTCATAAGGTTGTGTCTATGATGTCGCCACGCCATAAGCTATAAGCGTTATAATGTTATGAAGGGGGTCGGTCGCCATAAAACGCGTTACGCCATAAAAACATGCAGCGATATTCTCCTGCCCGCGGCAGCACCTCGCAGGTGTCCAGCCACCGTAGCCCCCATCTGGTGGTTGTGCTGGCCCGGATCCGGCGTGTCCGTCCTCGCAGCCACCGTATCGTTCCTCGCTGACGCCAGATCCAGCGATTTTTTTCACCGGCTTGGAGCAAAAAGTTTAATTTTTTTGGTGGAACGGAGAAGCGAGGCGAGGCGAGGCGGCGGCGCCGAGGCGAGGCGACACGGCGAGGGGAGAGGCGAGAGCTGAGAGGAGCCCGGTGGCGGCGGCGGCGAGGCGAGGAGAGTGAGTGCGGGTTAGTGAGAAGGGAGCAGAGTGAGAGGGACGAGTCGGGGAGTGCGGGTTGAATGCGGAAAAGGCGAGGTCGTTTTTGCAAAATGACCAGTTGCGACAGATATTTTGGGTCGGATGGAGTACCAAATAGGCCTGACCATTGCCCAATCGAAGAGCACAGTAAAATCGGACGTGGCTACCGCGGGAGTGCGCCCCTTCTGCGTAGCTTATTGTGTTGGATATGTGAGACCTCTCTTCCTTTATTACTTTTTCATGAATTGCAATAATGACCAATACTATGTTTGTCAATTTCGAACAAGTTTTATCAATTATACTTCTTTTATGTGAAGTCATCACTCCACATGGGATTGGCATATGATCTTATTTTTCTTTATTTATTTCTAAGATGGGATCAATAAAAGCAAAACACTCAACTCAAACTACTATTTATTATATAACTTTCACACACGATTACATAGATAGATAGATCACAAAGCAAGTACTCGAAACTAGATCATACTAAAACTTTATTCTTCTAAATCACGAAATAGCTAAGGATCGAACTAAGATAGATAATGATAATAAAAAGTGATGGTGATACGATACCGGGGCACCTCCCCCAAGATTGGCACAAGCCAAGGGTGGTGCCCATACCCGTGTACTCAAATCTCCTTCTTCGATGATGGTGGTGATGAAGTGATAGGCTTGTCCTCTGTCTTCCAAGGCATAGGTTCTCCATCATAAAAAGATGAACGTGTTTCCGGAGTCCTGAAATTTGCAACTAAACTCATACCTTTGAACTTGGCCTCATACTCAAAATTTTGGTTTTGTAGATCATATATTTGGGCCTGAAGATAATCAATCCAGTCATTGAGCTTGAAGATGACGTCCCCAATATTCTTGCCGTCCACCTTGTGCTCACGGATGAACTCCGTGATCATAGAGTGGTTAGCACTAAGTCCGCGCTCCACCATCCCTTGGCACTTGAAGATCTCCTGTTCCACCACTTCCAGCCTGGCCTTCTCGCTCCCGGTCTTCTTAGGTCCTTGAACGTCCCGGATGTGGAGCACCCCCTCACACATCTCAATGGCTTGAGGGTGCTTCATCACCTCCGGTAGGTACGGGTTGATGACCTTCTCGTAGAACTTGTCCTTGGACGAGCTTGGAGACGCCATGGTGATCTAGATCTGTCAGAAAAAAAGCCCGAAACAAGAACAAAGGCAAAACTTGCGATGCGGTGGTCAAAACACCCGTGAGTATATATAATGAATTTTTCCCGTGCAGAACAAGTAATATGGAAGAAAAACAGAGTCGGGAAAGTCCACGAGGGAGCCACAAGCCTGGTAGGCGCGCCCTGGGGGGTAGGGCGCGCCCCCCAGGCTTGTCGCCTCCTCGTGCACTTTTCAGACTGTTTATTATTTTCCTAATTTTTTATATATTCCAAAACGGACAGAAAGTACTTTTATAAAAGTTTTGGAGTCAGTTTACTTACCGTACCACATACCTACTCCTTTTCAGGCTTCCGGAGCGTTCCGGAAGGTTTCTTCTATGTGCTCCTCCGGTGTCATTGTTTGAATAATATTAGTTTCAACATTAATAGGAGTACCTGAGATATAATTTTTAATTCTTTGCCCATTAAACACTCTTGGATTATTGCCTTCGGAGTTGTTTATTTTGATGGCTCCAGAGCGATAAACTTCTTCGATGATATACAGTCCTTCCTATTTAGAGAGAAGTTTTCCTGCAAAGAATCTTAAACGAGAATTGTATAATAGAACATGATCACCTACTTTGAACTCCCATTTTTGAATCCTTTTATCATGCCATCTTTTAACTTTTTATTTAAACAACTTGACATTTTCATAAGCTTGGGTTCTCCATTCATCTAAAGAACTAATATCAAATAACCTCTTTTCACCGGCAAGTTTAAAATCATAGTTAAGTTCTTTAATTACCCAATATGCTTTATGTTCTAACTCAAGAGGTAAATGACATGCTTTTCCATAAACCATTTTATATGGAGACATACCCATAGGATTTTTATAAGCAGTTCTGTAAGCCCATAATGCATCATCAAGTTTCTTAGACCAATTCTTTCTAGATCTATTAACGGTCTTTTGCAAAATTAATTTTATTTCTCTATTAGTTAATTCAACTTGACCACTAGACTGAGGATGATAAGGAGATGCAATTCTATGGTTAACATCATACTTAGCAAGCAATTTACGAAAAGCACCATGAATAAAATGTGAACCACCATCAGTCATTAAATATCTAGGGACTCCAAACCTCGGGAATATAACTTCCTTAAGCATTTTAATAGAAGTGTTATGATCAGCACTAGTAGTTGGAATAGCTTCTACCCACTTAGTAACGTAATCAACAGCAACTAAAATATGTGTATACCCATTGGATTTAGGAAAAGGTCCCATATAATCGAAACCCCAAACATCAAATGGTTCAATAACAAGTGAATAATTCATAGGCATTTCCTGACGTCTACCAACATTACCAATTCTTTGACATTCATCACAAGAGAGGACAAACTTACGTGCATCCTTGAAAAGAGTAGGCTAATAAAAACCAGATTGTAATACCTTGTGTGCAGTTCTGTCTCCCGCATGGTGCCCTCCATATGCCTCGGAGTGACACTTTCATAGGATTTGTTCCTGTTCATGCTCAGGTACACAACGTCTAATAATACCATCTACTCCTTCTTTATATAAGTGTGGGTCATCCCAAAAGTAATGTCTTAAATCAAAGAAAAACCTTTTCTTTTGTTGGTATGTGAAACTAGGTGGTATATATTTAGCAACAATGTAATTAGCATAGTCTGCATACCAAGGAGTATTACGAGAAGCATTTATCACAGCTAGTTGTTCATCAGGGAAATCATCATTAATATGAAGTGGGTCATCAAGAACATTTTCCATTCTAGACAAATTATCAGCTACGGGATTCTCAGCTCCCTTTCTATCAATAATATGCAAATCAAATTCTTGTAGCAAAAGAACCCACCTAATAAGTCTAGGTTTAGCATCTTTCTTTTCCATAAGATATTTAATAGCAACATGATCAGTGTGAATAGTAACTTTGGAATCAACAATGTAAGATCTGAATTTATCACATGCAAACACAACTGCTAAAAATTCTTTTTCAGTAGTAGCATAATTTCTTTGAGCATTGTCTAGAGTTTTACTAGCATAATGAATAACATTCAATTTCTTATCAACTATTTGTCCTAGAACAGCACCAATAGCATAATCACTAGCATCACACATAATTTCAAAGGGTATGTTCCAATCAGGTGGTTGAACAATAGGTGCTGAAATTAAGGCTTTCTTAAGTATTTCAAAGGCTTCTACACAATCATCATCAAAAACAAATGGAACATTTTTTTGCAAAAGATTAGTAAGAGGCCTAGAAATTTTAGAGAAGTCTTTTATAAACCTTCTATAGAAACCAGCATGACCGAGGAAACTTCTTATACCTTTGATATCTTTAGGACATGACATTTTCTCAATAGCATCAACTTTAGCTTTATCAACTTCAATACCTCTTTCAGAAATTTTATCCCCAAGGACTATACCTTCATTTACCATAAAGTGGCACTTCTCCCAGTTCAAGACAAGATTAGTTTCTTCACATCTATGCAAAACTCGATCAAGGTTGCTCAAGCAATCATCAAAAGAAGTTCCGTAAACGGATAAATCATCCATGAAAACCTTAACAATCTTTTCACAAAAGTCAGAGAATATAGCATTCATACATCTTTGAAAGGTAGCAGGTGCATTACATAAACCAAAAGGCATACGACGATAAGCATAAGTTCCAAAAGGACAAGTAAAAGTGGTTTTCTCTTGATCTTCAGGTGAAACAGGTATTTGAGAGAAACCAGAATAACCATCTAGGAAGCAAAAATGTGTATGCTTAGATAATCTTTCTAACATTTGATCAATAAAAGGCAAGGGATAATGATCTTTCCTAGTAGCTTTATTCAATTTCCTGAAATCAATTACCATCCTATATCCAGTTACAATTCTTTGTAGAATGAGTTCATTTTTATCATTAGGAACAACGGTAATACCTCCTTTCTTAGGAACACAATGAACAAGACTTATCCATCTACTATCAGCTATGGTATAAATTATACCTGCCTCAAGAAGCTTTAATATTTCAGTTCTTACCACATCCTTCATTTTAGGATTCAGCCTTCTTTGATGATCAACAACGGGTTTAGTGTCTGGCTCCATATGAATTTTATGCTGACATAAAGTGGGACTAATGCCCTTAAGATCATCGAGAGTATATCCAATAGTGGCACGGTGCTTCTTCAGAGTTTTAAGTAATCTCTTTTCTTCATGCTCTGAAAGGTTAGCACTAATAATAACAGGATATATCTTCTTTTCATCAAGATAAGCATATTTAAGTGTATTCGGTAATTGCTTTAATTCGAACACAGGATCACCCTTGGGTGGTAGAGGATTTCCCAAGGTTTCAACAGGCAAATTATGTTTAAGGATAGGTGCTTGCTTAAAGAACAACTCATCTATTTTATTTCTTTCATTCATATGCATATCATTCTCATGGTCTAGCAAATATTGTTCTAAAGGATCAGTAGGAGGCACAACAATAGAAGCAAGACCTATAATTTCATCTTTATTGGATAATTCCTTATCATGGGGTTGTCTACTAAACTTAGAGTAATTAAATTCATGAGATATATCACCAAACTTAACTCTAACCTTCTCTTTAACACAATCAATTTCAGCATTAACAGTATTCAAGAAAGGTCTACCAAATATAATTGGACAAAAATTATCTTGTTGTGAACCAAGGACAAGGAAATCAGTAGGATATTTGATTTTACCACACAAGACTTCAACATCTCTAACAATCCCCAGTGGTGTAATAGTATCTCTGTTTGCAAGCTTAATAGTGACATCAATATCTTCAATCTCAACAGGTGCAATATCATGCATTACTTCTTGATATAAAGAGAACGGAATAGCACTCACACTAGCACCCATATCACATAAACCATGATAGCAAAGATCTCCAATCTTAATAGAAACAACAGGCATGCCAACCACGGGCTTGTTCTTATCTAGCATATCTCGTTCATTTCTAACAGGTTTAGCAATTCTAGCAGCCTCATCACAAAAGTAAATAACATGCCCATCAATATCATCGACTAAAAGATCTTTAACCATTGCAATATTAGGTTCAACTTTAATTTGTTCAGAAGGTCTAGGTGTTCTTATATTACTTTTATTAACCACAGTTGAGGCTTTGGCATGTTCCTTAATCCTAACAGGGAAAGGAGGTTTCTCAATATAAGCAGCAGGCACAACTGGATCAACATTGTAAACAATTATTTCTTCTTTAACACTAACAGGTTCTTCATTTAATTCAATAGGTGTGTGAAACTTAAACCATTTCTCCTTAGGGAGATCAACATGAGCAGCAAAAGATTCACAAAAGGTAGCTACTATCTCAGAGTCAAGTCCATATTTAGTACTAAACTTATGAAAAGCTTCAGTTTCCATAAAAGATTTAACACAATCAAACTCAAGATTTATACCTGACTCTTTACCTTTGTCGATTTCCCAATCTTCAGAGTTGCGTTTAATTCTTTCCAGAAGATCCCATCTGAATTCAATAGTTCTCTTCATAAAGGAACCAGCAGAAGAAGTATCGAGCATGGATTGATCATTATGAGAAAGCCGAGCATAAAAGTTTTGAATAATTATTTCTCTTGAGAGCTCATGATTGGGGCATGTGTGAAACATATACTTAAGCCTCCCCCAAGCTTGAGCGATACTTTCTCCTTCACGAGGCCAAAAATTATATATATAATTCCGTTCACGATGAACCAAGTGCATAGGATAAAATTTCTGGTGAAATTCCAGCTTCAACCGGTTCCAATCCCATATTTTAGTATCATCACATAGCCTATACCATGTCAATGCCTTTCCCTCCAAAGATAAAAGGAATACCTTCTTCTTAACTCCATCTCCGGATAGACCTGCAAGCTTAAAGAATCCACAAATTTTATCCACATATATCAAGTGCATATCAGGATGCACCGTTCCATCTCCTGCATAAGGATTAGCTAGCAGTTTCTCTACCATACTGTAACACCCCAAAAATTTAACCATATTTTTATTAAGTAAAATTTGGCCAGAAATAAAATTTTGAATTATTTCAGGTCTTTTATTAATTTCAGAGTATTTTCTGTTTTCTGTTTTCCAAAATTCTTCCCTCCATATAGAAATTTTTGTAAAATATTATGGGCTTTGGTAGTTTTCTTAAATCATTTCATTTATACTTTAATAACAGTAGAAAATATTTTCATAATAAAATTTTGCCCAAGATAATCATTTTAATAGCATTTTCAATTCTTGAAAAGCTTCTGTTGCACTACAACCATTTTAAATAATTCTTTGAAAATTCCACAAAAATTATGAGGGGTGATGTGATGCCTATAGTTAATTTTTATGCAAAAACCCATCATGGTCATTTGACAATTTTAAGCAAAACATCTTCTTTTCCATTCTGTCCCATTCCTAGGTTATAACTACAACCCTAATTTTACTTGCTCCAATAATTCTGAAATTATTCCCACTTATAGTCCTTCCAACCAAACACTTAAGTCCAAAAGATCAGCTCCAATTACCTCTTTTTAGTTCACCAAATAAATCCCTCAAGATCTGGTCCAGAACTGAAATTCATCCATACTTGCACTAGCAAGTTTCCTCTTTTCACAAAGCAATCACACCATCATCTCTACCATCTAAGGAGACACCATCCTGGAAAATTTCACGTCCAACAAAATTCCCTAGGCCACCCTAGCATTCCATCAAGCACCTCATGTGCATGGCAGAAACTATGCACCATTCTAACTTGCACTAGGGACTTGCTCTCCTGGCCAAACCAACATGTCCATCATCCTTGCCATTCTTGTAAGTGTCACCCTACCAAAAATCAGCTCGAATAGATCACCCTAGCTCACCCTGGCATTTGGTCGAACACACCACGTGCATGTCCTGGGCGCGGCCAGAGCGCCTGGACTGCACCCGTTGGCACCCGAGTCCTGCTGCCCCGCTGCCTCCCCTGCACGCGCTCCACTCCTCCCTTGCTCTGCAAGCCACCAGAACCCTGCCGATGCTCTCTATTGGCCGCTAGTGCCGGCCATCACCGACAACCGCCGCCCTTCGTCGCTGTCGTCTCGGGCACGTCTCTGCCCGAGGCATAAGCAAGCCAACCACTCGCCCCTATCCATCTACAACCACCCGGGGTTATCCGCAGCTCACTAACGACCTCACCGACCACCACCAGCCTTAACGGCCTCCTCCTACTGCCATCAATGGCCTCCGCCGCCGTGTCCCGACTCGGGAAGCCGCTGCACCGACGCCTCCTGCCTATATAACGCTACCCCCGGCCTCCCAAACACTCATACCACCTCACTCTCCCTCCCAGCTTCCCCCTGGCCGAGTCCCTCGAGCTCTCGTGCTCATTCCCTTCACCTCCAGCCGCCATTGCCGTGGCCAAGCCTCTGTCAAATTTGAGCACCACACTCCGATTCTGGGTCGATCCCTCCCACCAAAGGACTCCCCTCACCTCCGCAAATCCACCCCGCACTTCATCTTCTACTTCCCCTGGCCGAGGCGAGCACTCCGTCTCCTCTGTCACCGTCCTCTGCCACGACCGACGCTCCGGTGGATCCCGAGCTCCCCGGCGACCCCCTCCTCCTCCAGCGGACGCGGTCCATCCTCCTGAACGCATCGGTGTGCTGGGCGCCGGGAACGGCGCCTCCTAACGCCGGCGATCGACCGCTGACGCCGCCCTATTCCGCCGGTCAGCTCCCGCACGAGGTGGGAGACAAACCCGACAGGTGGGGCCCTCCTGTCGGTGAGTCATCTCTCCCCTCAAGCAGCGCATCCCCATGGGTACGCTTTCCCTACGAGGAAACGTACTTATGCAAGTACGCCGTCGACGTTGGCTGCCCTCCCGCGCGGCCGAAGCAACTGGGCTTGGCCCAGTGGTGCCGTCCAACTAAATCGCGCTCAGGGCGCGTCTCTACCCCTTTTTCCCTTTTCTTTTTCAGCAGTTTTCAAATAATTCTACAGCAGTAATTTCAAGACCAAATTTGATGATTCAAATTTCTGCATGCTCCTAAAATCATGACCTATTAATCCAGCTAGGGTGAACATTTTTCCTAGGCTTTATTTCTGTAGGATTTATTAAAGAGGCCATTTCACTATTTATTCCAGCTTAGAAAATCCCTAGAAAAATCATCCGGACTCCAAATGAATTGATTCTTTTTCTGTTATTTTCATTTTTCATCTAGTTTATTTTAGTATTTATTTCAAAATTTTCCAAACAACTTTTTAGCACTATTTTGGCTTTATGTGGTAATTGCAATATTTTTGAAAATAGGAAAAATGGAGGGAAGAGAATTTTCAGAACTTTTGGAGTGCACCCAACACTTCTGCATGCTCAAGGCAAGCATCTTGAACACTTGATATGGTGAATGCATGGTTAATTGTTGCAAGAATAATGGATTCGTGAATATGTTGAATTCAAATAAAGTTTGCATATTGCTAGCTATGCATGCATGATTCCCTGATATTATTTGATCTTCATTTTAGTATGGGTGAATATGGTCATTTTCACATGTCACATATTCATATGTTGCTCCGGGCTAATCTGCAGGATAGAATTAGTCACGAGAAACGTGACCGTGAGACTGAAATCTCGTGGTGACGAGAATGATCAGTGAGGGCATGTTGGGACATGCCAGCTGGTGACCCTGTTGGGTACTACCAAGGAAATATATTGTGCTAACCACTACAGGAAAACTTAAACCTCCTGAGTCGACCATAGATCGAGTCTTGTTCCGGTAACCCCCATACTTGTTTCGTGCTGCCACTTGTCCCTGCCACAGGTAGGGTACGGTTCAGTAAGTTGTTAACCCCTTTCCCTGCACACACCGTACAGAGAGGCTGCAATGAAGGTTTCCAGGTACCGGTTATAATGCCAGTCATCGGGTCAAGGGGCATGGGTGTATCCGGCTGGGCCGAGAGGGGGGCACCCCTTGTAATCCGCGCGTATTAATAGTGATCCCATGCTATTCGAGACGATGGTCTCCCCGTCTTAGAGTTTTTCTTGAACGATGCTTTGGGTGATTCCTGGCATCCGGAAAGTTAATCTGGTGTATGCTGGTTAGGTGTGTTTTCAACCCAAATACCGTAATGGGAATTAGTCAGCGTCTCGGTGTTGGCTAAAGAAATCCTATACTCGTGGGTAAAGAGTACACCCTCTGCAGAGTTATACCTATTCGAATAGCCGTGTCCGCGGTTAAGGACTACAGTCTGGGTTGGTCAAGTGTCGGTCTTCGGAGGAATTAATTAAAACTGAGCATGACTTATTTTGCAGGATAATTATTGCCACTACTGATACTATCATGAATATTATTGTTAACATGAATATTACTGTGGACTAACCTTTTCCTCTTATTTGCAACCTTGAGTATCTCTTGGGATGGCTAGACTACCTGAGATACTCATCTTTATATTTTTTTGAGTGTCTCTTGGGATGGCTAGACTACCCGAGATACTCATTTTTTTTTCTGAGTATCACTTAGGATGGCTAGTCCACCTGGATACTCACTTATTTTCAAGACCTCTCGAGGCGTCGCTTTTAGACACCCGTTTGACATTTCTTTTCAAGACCTCTCGAGGCGTCGCTTTTAGACACCCGTTTGGCATTTCTTTTCAAGACCTCTCGAGGCGTCGCTTTTAGACACTCGTTTGGCATTTCTTTTCAAGACCTCTCGAGGCGTCGCATTTAGACAGCCGTTTGGCATTTTTCTTGGAATTCCTCGGGCGGTCCAACGCCCGATGTTCCATTTTAATTCCTTGATTTACTACTAACATGATACATTTATTCTTCCGCACCGTATTAATATTTATCATGCCATGCTTTAATTTCGTTCAGCATATGCATATAATTTAACTCATCATGATCACATGCATTCGGTATATCTTTTGTTCATTATGTTTGCGAGTACATTCCAACGTACTCACTGGCTTGTCCCTGGCTATTTAATTGGCCAGGTCAGGATTTCAACGAGGAGTACTATAACGACGTCCATGCGGAGCCTAGGATAGCAGCCACGCGGGATAGGAATTATCCGGGTTAGCTGTTCCTGTGGGAATGGAGCCCCATCGGCGTCGGAGAACCACGAGTCGCTTCCGTCACCCGTCACCAGAAATCATTGTTGTATCATTAGACCTTTATGGTCTTGTATCCAATTCTTGTAATTGCTTGGTAATCTCTAACAAGGACGTGTCCACTAGTAACAGTAATCCTGGGGCTGGTGACGACACGAGGGGTTAATTTCTGGGATATCGTGTTCCGGAAATCCGGCCCCGACACATACCCGAAGGAATTTCATAATAAAAAATTTCAGTAGGTTGAGGAGCAACTCTCAATGCTTCCGGTCGAGGTGAAGATACCCCGAACAAGCCCCTCAAAGGATTACTTTCCATAGTGACAAGCGACAGTAAATTTCAGCACATAATATAAATGTTTCCTTACCAAATTCCACTCACCAAAGGCGCTTCACTCCCCGGCAACGGCGCCAGAAAAGAGTCTTGATGACCCACAAGTATAGGGGATCAATCGTAGTCCTTTCGATAAGTAAGAGTGTCGAACCCAACGAGGAGCAGAAGGAAATGACAAGCGGTTTTCAGCAAGGTATTCTCTGCAAGCACTGAAATTGTAGGTAACAGATAGTTTGATAGCAAAGTAATTCGTAACAAGTAACAAGTAGTAACGGTAACAAAGGTGCAGCAAGGTGGCTGATATGTCTCCAACGTATCTATAATTTTTGATTGTTCCATGCTATTATAGTATCAATCTTGGATGTTTTATATGCAATTATATGCCATTATATATCATTTTTTGGGACTAACCTATTAACCCAGTGCCCAGTGTCAGTTGCTGTTTTCTGCTTGTTTTTGCCTTTTCAGAAAATCATTATCAAAAAGTGTCCAAACGAGAAAAAAACTTTGGATTAATTTTTTCTGGACCGGAAGAGACCCAGGAAGCTTCGGGAGAAGACCAGAAGAGCCACGAGGAGGCGGCAAGCCTGGAGGGCGCGCCCCCCCCAGGCTTGTGGTCCCCTTGTGGCACCTCTTGACCTAATTCCAATGCTATAAATTCCCAAATACTTCCAAACCAATGAAGAGCCAGAAGAAAAAACCTTTCCGCCGCCGCAAGCCTCTGTTCTTCCGCGATCCCATCTGGAGGCCTTTTCCGCTACTCTGCCGGAGGAGGAATCGATCACGGAGGGCTTCTACATCAACCTTGCTGCCCTTTTGATGATGTGTGAGTAGTTTACCACAAACCTACGGGTCCATAGCTAGTAGCTAGATGGCTTCTTCTCTCTCTTTGATCTTCAATACCATGTTCTCCTCGATGTTCTTGGAGTTCTATCTGATGTAATCTTCTTTTACAGTGTGTTTGTTGGGATCCGATGAATTGTGAGTTTATGATCAGATTATTCATGAGAAATATTTGAGTCTTTTCTGAACTCTTTTATGCATGATTATTATAGCTTTGTATTTCTCTCCGATCTATCGATTTGGTTTGGCCTACTAGATTGATTTATCTTGCAATGGGAGAGGTGCTTTGTGATGGGTTCAATCTTGCGGTGCTCAATCCCAGTGACAGTAGGGGACATGACACGTATTTGTATTGTTGCCATTAAGGATAAAAAGATGGGGTTTAATCATATTGCTTGAGTTTACTTTGTCTACATCATGTGATCTTGCTTAAGGCATTACTTTGTTTCATACTTAATATCCTAGATGCATGCTGGATAGCGGTCAATGGGTGGAGTAATAGTAGTAGATGCAGCAGGAGTCGGTCTACTTGTCTCGGCCGTGATGCCTATATACATGATCATTGCCATGAATCCGTCATAATTATTTGCTTTTCTATCAATTGCCCAACAGTAATTTTTTTACCCACCGTATGTTATTTGTTCGAGAGAGAAGCCTCTTGTAGGAGATATGCCCTAGAGGCAATAATAAATTTTATTATTATCTCCATGTTCGTAATTGTGTTTATATTCCGTGCTATAACTGCTATGGTTCTCGAGTCTACAATAACCACGAGGCTCGGCGTGTGGAATGATAAACGGTAAAAAGTATTCCTAGTCAAGCCTCTATGACTGGCTCAAGTATTGCATGATGATCATGTTTTCCTGATCATGGGCATGTCTATGCCGGCAACTTTTGAGGGCACAATGTTAGGAGAACACTTGTGTTGAATCGACCCGATTTGATGTTATGCTATGAGATACATTCGTCACAAGTTAATGGTTAATAACACAGAGAAAGTTAACGTTTGCATAATTCCTTAGACCATGAGAGTATCGAGTTCCTTCATGCTTGATTCATGAACTTTGGGGTTTGTTAAACGTCATCCGTAACTGGGTGGCTATTACGGCGGCTTACGGGTTCATGGGAAAGTATGACAAGGGACTTGATAGCTCAAGATTGGGATTTGCTCCTCCGACGATGGAGATATATTCTTTGGGCCCTCTCGGTGTTACGGTATCCATCATCGTCTGGCCAGACACAATGTGATTTGATCACAGGGATGCCGGAACGCGGAAACGAGAAGAGAGAACAAAACCGGTAACGAGGTAACTGGCATAGTGGACAAAGTTGTTGATCCACGGGGATGCCGATAAATCTCACCTCGGGTGTTTGTAACATATCGCGAAGCAACAGGAATAGCACACGGCAAACTGGAGGTTCACTCGGATATTTATTCGTGTGGGTATAGGGGTCAATATGGGTGTCCACGGTTCTGCTATTGATCATTGATCGGAAAGTGTTCCCGTCATGTCTATACTTCATCTAACCTATAGGGTCACACGCTTAAGGGTCATCTATCTGCTGAATACTAGACAGGGAGTGTGAGAGAAAGTCAACGGAAGAGTTCCGGAGAGAACACCAGAATAGTTTCGATAAAACCAAAAAGTTATTTCGGAGAACACCATTCAAAATGGTTTCGGCACATGCCTGGAACTTTTTGGATTGTGCCAGAATTGTTCTGGGAACTTCTGAAATTTTTCTGAAGAAAAACCCGGAAATGTTCCGGAGCTGCCGGAACCGTTTGGGTTGCTTTTCGCTGATGAAAATCACTGATCCGGAATTGTTTCGGAACGCGTCCAAAACTATTTTAGTGGGTACTAGAAATGTTCTAAGACCTACAGAAATATTTTCAGATTTAACGGTCGTGGAAAAATGTTTCATGAATAGTGGAAACACTATTCTAAATAGTGAAAACACTATATGTAAATAGTGGAAACACTATATGTATATAGTGAAAACACTATTAGGGGATGATGCAGGCATGGTGATGCAGGCAACACTATTTGGAAGCCTCCCCATCTTGCCCTTTATGTGGGACATAAAGCGTGGGCATTTTGGGGTTTTCAAGTGCCACCCTACCCCTTGGTTTTCCTATAAATAGAGGTGGAGATGAGCTCTCCACACTCACTCTTCACTCTCATACAAATGCCATGCATGATCTGGCCTTCTCTCTCCCTCCCAGCGAAATGGTTTCGTAGAGTCGAAAGGCTGTCTGGGTTCCGGCAGGAACTAGTTCTGGACGGCGAAGCCCTGCCGGATAGCTGACACCGTATGTGTGCAACCCCATAGAGAGGTTGTAGGTTCGATCTTTTGCCCGAGGGGCTGTTCGAGTATCCTCCCGGAGGGCTGTCCGAGTGACCGTCCGAGTTTCGAGGGTCCTCCCGAAGGGCTGTCCGTGACACCGTCCGAGGGACTGTCAGACCGCCTCCCGGAGGGCTGTCCGGGGGACTGTCCAAGGGGCAGATGAGGGAGTACATCCTCGCGGTTGGGAGGTTGTAAATCCTAGCTGCGGGGATCTGCACCAACGATCTCCACCGGCTCTCCTTTCGCTGCGCTACGAGTCGGTAACGATCAGATCAAACCTTGTATGCATCTTCGTAGTGGTCTTGGGCTGGTGCGTAGGTCGGAAATTTTTGTTTTCTGTCGCGTTCCCCTACAATGGCATCATGAGCCATGCTATGCGTAGATGCAAGTTACGATCTAGAATACATAGAGATGTATGGGTGTTGCACAATATAATTTGTAGTAGATGAGTTCTATTACTGAAAATTATTTGTGCGGGTAGCAGATGAAATCTATTACCTGATGTTCTTGTTGCTTCCCTTGAATTTGCGTAGTCCTGATCTTGACGGCATGGTGGAATCTTACAAAGTTCTGGCAATCCGCGATCCTTTCATTCTGCTCCTGAGTATGCTGATTGACAGATCAACGAAGTGCTTCAGTGTCTTTGGGTTCCACCATAGTTAAAGAAAGATGGATGTTTCGCAGACTAAAGGGCAATGGAGATATGATCTGCACGGGGTTCTTGCGTATGACGAAGTTTAGTATGGGGCTCGAGATTTATTATCTCGTGTTTCATACGCCCCGCAAAGTTAATCTAGCAACTTGAATAATCATACTTGATGATGAACGCTGGTAGCTTCGGTTTGTTTCGTAACCTTAGAGGCCACGAAAAATAAATTTTTGCATAAACCGATTAGAGGCGTCTAACTTGGTTTTGCAAGATGACATGAGATGTGCATGAGATGTGGTATAGTCTTCATCATATTTAATTTGATTATGTATGAGATGACTATATAATGTAAATTAACATGACCAGCGTGTCATGATTCGGCATGATGGCTGGAGCCATATAATTGTCACTTTAAATGACCTGCGTGTCAACCTTGTTGTAATGCATTATTTTATTTGCTATAGAGATAGCAGTATTATTTATTGCATCGACAAGGTGGTGGCAAACTTCGCAAAGGTGAACACCGACGCAAATGCCGAAGACGAAAAAATTAAAGACTTCTCCGTCAGAAAGGGCCATTTTGTGAAATATTTTGTGATGAGGGGAGGATATCTATTGCTCCTATAATTTTACCACCTCCTGATATTCTGAAGTTTGGATCCTTTTGTTTTGCAATTCCTCATACAGATGCAGTGAAGCCCACCTTCAGAACACCTCCAGAGGCATTGCAGCGGGGAGAGGAGGAAGACCTGGAAGACCGCTTGCTACTACCGTTCCTAGTACCGCTTACGAAATACTTTTGGAGTCCAGGCGATCCCCAGCGGAAGTGGAGCGGTAGTGCCGCGGTAGTACCGCTTGCTATAGCGGTAGTACCGCTTATCTGCCTGCGCGCAGGATTTGGGCTTTGCAGCCCGTGTACCCTTTCGTTTCGTGCTAGGTTATAAATACTTTTCCCCTACCTCCGTTTTAGGGTTAGACAAGAAAGATAAGATAAGAGTTATCAACAGGTTCCTCCCGGATGGGCGGCCTATTGCGAGTATCGATTGGTGTTTGTGCTTGCTGATCGTGTTGATATGATGTGTTGCTGTGCGTGGGAGTTGATCTAGGTCAGTTCCAGTGCAAGATATTGAGGGAAATCAGTTTGATCTATTTCAGATTGAGTTCTCTTGTTTGTGATCCTGCTGTTGTTATTTGATTGCCGTGAAAGATCGGGCCTCAACCCCTTTGGATCACCTTGATCCATATCATTTGGTATCAGATTTTGCTAGGTTTCTCATGGCAAGATTGCTTTGTTGCTTTTGAGTTTTGCTGAGATTGATCTGCTGAGGTTGATTGTGATCTATGGAGAATTCCGTTGATGGATCGAATTCCGTAGCTGCTGGTGAGAAGAAAGCGGATCTTGTACGTCCTGTCTTTGCTGACGATTTGCCCCCTAATGTCCGGGCTGGTTTTGATAGTACGTGTGATTACATTAAACAGAGCCATGATTCTTTGGCCGTGCTACTTGCCGGCTTGTTGACCCGGATTGATGCTTTGGGAGATGTTGTTCCTCGTGCACAGGTGCAGCCGCCCCCTCTTGCACAACCTCGTGACATACTGCTACGCCGCCATGCTGATGATCATGTTCGCCGACACGGGGCTACTGCACAACCTGCTGATGGAGACCTTGAGGATGACGGTGATTATGCACCACAGCGGCGACCGTTTGATGCCCATTTTGCCGGTGCTCATCGTGCTCTGACCGCTGATCGTAATACGTTTGGTCAGGCGGTTCGTGTTCCTATGGATGATGGTGATATTGGCCGTGTCAAACTGTCCATTCCTTCGTTCTCCGGTGACCGTGGTCCGGATGATTATTTGGAGTGGGAGATGCGTATGGATCAGATTTTTTCTACCCACCATTATAGTGAAGAGAAGAGACTTCAACTTGCTGCAGTTGAATTCACCGGTTACGTGCTGATTTGGTGGAGTCAAATTCTGCGTATGCCAACTCGCCCAATGTCTTGGAGAGGTATGAAAGAACTTATGCGACGTCGTTTTGTTCCTAAACATTACAAGCGTGATATGTACCACAAATTGCAGCGGCTCACTCAAGGTAATAAATCAGTGGATGAATATTATAAAGAGATGGAGTTGTTGATGATCCGTACAGGAACAACTGAGGACCCGGAGGCCATTATGTCTCGGTTCTTTCATGGGCTGAATGTTGAGGTGCAGGATCGTGTGGAGATGGTGGTCTACTCCAACATCCAAGATCTTGTGCACCAAGCTGAGCGTGCAGAGCAACAACTCAAACGACGCCAAGTTGCAGCCACGAACACATGGCGTTATTCCCCTACCGAGGCTGCTGGGTCTAGTGCTAAACCGGCACCTTCTACACGCTCCAACAATCTTTCTGATGATCAGGCGCCAAAATCAGGAGTGTCTAAAGCTGCGTCTCCTCGGTCCACCGCTGGTATAGAGTGTTTCACTTGTGGAGGCCGCGGACACTTGAGGCGTGATTGCCCTAATACAAAAAGGGTTATGCTCACCCAAGATGGATATGTTTCTGCCAGTGACGATGAGAAGGTTGCTGATTCATCTAGTGAGGAGTCTAAGGACCAGGACACCGTTGATGTGTACCCTGAGTATGTTGCCCCTAATTGCATTAACTTGATGGTGCAGCGTGTGCCAGAAGATCGCATAGCAGGACAAGGGCAGCGCTGGAATATTTTTCAGACCCAATGCACAGTCAAGAACACCGCTTGCAAGCTGATTATTGATGGTGGCAGTTACACCAATCTTGTTAGCAAGAGTTTGGTGGATTCTCTCTCATTGCCTACATGGAAGCACCCGCAGCCACATTGTGTTGAGTGGTTGTATAATTCAGGGAAGCTGAAGGTCACCCATCAGGTGCATCTGACCTTTTCCGTAGGTACTTATGAGGATGTGGTGGTCTGTGATGTTTTACCTATGGAAGCATGTCATGTGCTGCTGGGCCGACCGTGGCAATTTGATAGGCGTTCCACTCATGAAGGCAGATCCAATGTTTATTCCTTGTGGCATAAGGGGAAGCGTCATGTGCTGCAGCCTATGCTTGACGAGGATATCAAAGTGGATGCGCTTACTATGAAGACGAAGGTCCACCACATTAAGGCGAAACCGAGGACGGTTTCCTCTCAAGTTGGGGGGGATGATGAGGGGAGGATATCTATTGCTCCTATAATTTTACCACCTCCTGATATTCTGAAGTTTGGATCCTTTTGTTTTGCAATTCCTCATACAGATGCAGTGAAGCCCACCTTCAGAACACCTCCAGAGGCATTGCAGCGGGGAGAGGAGGAAGACCTGGAAGACTTGCAGGGTTCCCAGGGCGGTAGTACCGCCCTCCAGAGCGGTAGTACTGCTTGAAGCGGTAGTACCGCTTGCTACTACCGTTCCTAGTACCGCTTATGAAATACTTCTGGAGTCCAGGCGATCCCCAGCGGAAGTGGAGCGGTAGTGCCGCGGTAGTACCGCTTATAGCGGTAGTACCGCTTGCTATAGCGGTAGTACCGCTTATCTGCCTGCGCGCAGGATTTGGGCTTTGCAGCCCGTGTACCCTTTCGTTTCGTGCTAGGTTATAAATACTTTTCCCCTACCTCCGTTTTAGGGTTAGACAAGAAAGATAAGATAAGAGTTATCAACAGGTTCCTCCCGGATGGGCGGCCTATTGCGAGTATCGATTGGTGTTTGTGCTTGCTGATCGTGTTGATCTGATGTGTTGCTGTGCGTGGGAGTTGATCTAGGTGAGTTCCAGTGCAAGATATTGAGGGAAATCAGTTTGATCTATTTCAGATTGAGTTCTCTTGTTTGTGATCCTGCTGTTGTTATTTGATTGCCGTGAAAGATCGGGCCTCAACCCCTTTGGATCACCTTGATCCATATCATTTTGGAAACGGGTTCATTTTGTGCTGAACTTTGCCCAAAGGGCCAGTTTTGTTGTTTTTCAGCCAGCAATGTTGCTACACCAATCAAACATTCCCTGAATATTCAGCAAGGAAAAGCAACACGGACAGTAAAGTTGGGTCTTTATGGTTTTATTCAGTTGATGACATCAAAGGGTACTAGTGAACGCACAACACATCAACCCTCTGCCTCGCCGCCAGCCGTCTCCTCTTTTATTCAGTGCCGTATTTGGTGCTATCTCCGTCCCCAGAAAGGAAACTACATTTCCCGTATCTATACATATGTGGTATGCCTATGTATATACTTTGACCCTATGGTATAACCGTGAGTGTGTCCGATGAGGTGACTCATTGTTCAGCATGCCATCCTGTTGATCTCACTCCGAACATGGATGTCATTGTTATTGTTGTTCAGGAAGGCAGAGTACCAGCGAGCAGAGAGCCTGGCTTGCCGTGGCCGGGCCTCGTCGTCGAAATCAACACGGTACAGGCCGTACTGTGACTGATATCCTGACAGGTACTCGAAGACGTCCACGAAAGACCAGACGAAGTAGCCTTTCACATTAGCCCCATTCCTGCAGAGCAAAACATCATCATGGTAACTGAACTCTGAAGACTTTGAGGAATTTTGTTGTTGAATTAGCGACCTTAGTGCAGCCAATGCGCTCCCTATGTAGCTCGTCATGTATTCGACCCTGTCGGTGTCATCGAGAGTGCCATTGCTAGATGCATGACCTGAAGAGAGAAAGGAGAGCGGGCAAAATATAGCATCAAATATGTATGAACTGTAACTATACACAATGATGCCTGCAAACATGGACATGATTTTCCCAAGGATGTTTGAACTATTTTTTCTTTTCTTTCTTGGAGATCATTGTAATGAGGAACTAGATCAACTTGCCATTCTCTTGGATATAAACGGGAATGTCTTCCAATGCTTCGTTCAAGTACAGTAGCACATGTCGCAATCCTTCGGGGTCACTTGGAAAAGATGTCGCGGGAGCCTGCATTCAGAAAAGTTGATCTATATGTCAAAACTTGCAAGATAGATTCAATCGCAGTATCTTGCTCAACTGCATGACCTCAAATCGTATTTCATTAATTTCTAGTATCTTTTGTTAGTTCAGAATTCCAGCTCTTTGATGTTTCATCTAAATAATAGCTGAACCCAGTCTTATATCTGACAAACACATTGATTAAAAACTTTACCTTTCCAGCTGGCGGGTCTGTTTTAGAAGCTGCATCAAAGAAACATATATTTTTTTAGATGTGCCATTTGGATCACAAATTTCAGAGCTGTAAATCTTTACCTACTAATAAAGCACGCATTGTTTCTGTCGGGTCACCGTCGCGGACTTTTTGTTTTTTGGTAATTAATTAAACCCGCAGTCCTATTTCCGTTAGCTCTCCTGGGCCAAATTGGACATCTGCCCTGTTCGTCCATGGCCCAACAATTTTAGCCCACGTATTCGCAAAAATATTCACGGGTGAAGGTATCGAACTCGCAAACTCCAGGTTAGTAAACCGTGTTGTGGCCAACTGAACTAGCCCATGTTGTGTGTAGGAAGCAAAGTTGATTCTGGTATTAAATTATCCCACCTCGCTCCCTTACATACAATATACCCAACTTATATACGTCTTTCAATTCCCTCGGTATCAGGAAGAGGTCTCGGGGATTATGACAGAGAAGAGAAACGTGGAAGGAAGGGAGGCTAAGGAAGGAAAGAGTGGCTAATTTAGCTGCACAGCCAGTTAAAATCAAATAAGATTGATTCACATATATATATATATATATATATATATATATATATATATATATATATATATATATATATATATATATATATATATATATATGGGCTATTAAACGATTCATGAGGACATGAATAATTTAAGGACGACGGATATGCATATTGATTCACGTTGCATGTGATGCCCTGATCAATGAATGAAAAAAATAGCAGGAGGGGGACTAAGAGAAGAGGATGTGAATAATTCAAACTCACCATGCACACGTGCCAGGTTGAAAGGCTTAAGAAAGAAAAACGTGAATCATGTTGATCCTTTTTAATTGAAGTTGGAACCAGAATAACTCAACTCCATGCTTGAAAGTCTCACGAAAAAAACAGGAAGAGGTTTTGGTGCTGATCGTTTTTAACTAAAGTTGGATTTGGTGTTTGTTTGTGTCCTTCACAGACTGGTACTAACTACTACCCGACATAAAAGCCGGAAAGGAAACAAACACCATCCATAGTCCAAATTGGATAAGACATTTTTGAACTAACATATTTACACATGTTAGCACACTCACGGGAAGCATGGTAATAACTACTACGACATAAAGCCAGAAAAGAAATGAACACCATCCATAGTCCAAATAGGATTGCACATTGCTGGACTAACATTATATACACATGTTAGCACACACGCGGGAAGCATATATACCTAGATGGCCTGTGAAGTATACGGCGAAGATTTATACATGGAAGCAGAAAACAAGACAATTGTCTTTAGGTATATACAAAATAAATTGTCTTCATAGAAGGTGCATGTGTTATATATCCCAAAAAAATATGGAAGTGTTTGGTAGTGTTTTCCCGCTACTGATTGTAGTCAATCCTTATGAGGGACGATCCATGGACCAGGTGCGAGGAGTAGATTGCGGAGGGCGGCCCTTACGCCAACTTGATGAGATTATAGTTTTTAAAGTTTTAAACATCCCCTTGCATTGATGCACTTCAATGACAGGTGTGTCGTGCAGTGGCCGAGCTGATCGCCTCAGGATTGACAACTTTCGGACGTGTTATGATCAGGTGGACAATGCGGCAACTATCGACGAGGGCGGAAGAAGTATAAGAGGCGGCAGGGGTGTGGCGCCGTGTTGAAATATATGACGTCACCTGTGGAAGTCTTGAGATATGGTTATTGAGTTAAGGGCATGCAATATTTTTTCTCCCATTGCAACGCACGGGCATATGTGCTAGTCTTTTTCATAAGCGTAACGAATTATCTCCTCAGTCTACATGTTAACAGTGTAACTTTCTGTTGTAAACAGATAAATAGATAAAATTGCCCACTACTGCTGCTACAAAATTATGATTAATAAAGCAATGATGCTTACTTTTGTAGCTAATTGACATGTCTGCTGTATAGTCGCACACGCCTTTGTCTAAAGGGCAATTTCTCACATAGATTTTTTTTTTAGAAAAGGAGGATGTACCCCCGGCCTCTGCATCTGAACGATGCATGCAACCATTTTATTAATTATTCACAAAGACCTTACAGAGTAATACATCAGTACGCCTGAAGCCACCATCCTGGCAACACCTGTTGCTACTCCTATCCCCTTGATGAAGGGGTGCCGAATGTTCGAGCCTAATACCAAACAGACATCGCACCAAAGCCTAACATCTAAAGCCGGATGCCCCATCCTAGCCACATACTGGGACTGGGTCACACACCGGTCCGACGCACTCACAGTGGGCACCACTGTGCATCCTGCAAGGCCCGACACCACCGTCTTCCATCGATCCATCTTCAGAGCAGAAACTGACGCATCGACCGTGCCATGTCTCTCTGCCATCGACGCCACCACGATGCCAGACAGCGTCGTCCTCCTGCGCGAGTCCATCCTCGCACATCGGACGCCGAATCTGCACTGCGCTACGCCATCGAGATCCGTCACCATCAATGTGTAGGATGAAGCACCGCTCCACCAAAGATGCGGTCCACTGGTCCCTCGAGCCCGTGCACACCTCCAAGAATGACACCCCCAAGGGGGAAACGACATAAGAACGCCGCCGTCTTCCGATCTACCGATCTAGGGTTTCCCCCGGAGGTATCAGATAGTGGTCTAGAACTTCTCCACGACGATGCCTCCAAGAAGGGAACGACACCGAAGAGCGCCGCCATCGCCGGCCTTGGCATCTAGCCGAGAGCAGGTTTTCACCCAGATCTGTTCGAAGAACTCCATCCAGCTTCTTGTGCACGAATCGCCGCCTTCTATGCCGGGGACCGGACCAAAAGGATCCAGCCGCCGCCGCCTGACCGGCCGCGGCACCACCACGGTGCCAGAGCAGCCGGCTTCATCAGGCCCACCACGCCAGCCTGCCGCCGCGCACCAGATCCGCCGGCCCGCCTAAGCCCATCTGGGCCCTGTGAGATCCGAGATTCCGACCACCGCCACAGGGGCGCCTCCGCCATGGGAAGGCCGCGCCGCCGCTGTCGCCGCCGCCACATCCTCCGCCGGGATCCCGCCGCACCGCGCCGCCGAATCACCGTAGTGGTCATGTTGCCGCCGCCAGAATAAGACGCCACCGCGCGCGAGGGAGAAGACCCCGCCGCCGCCGTCACAGCCCACAGCCCGGGCTTCGCCGGCGTGAACTCGGGCGGCGGCGGGAGGGAGGGATCGGGAAGAGGAGGCCGAGGGCCGGCGGCGCGATCTCCCCCGTGTCGCCTAGGGTTGGCGACGCGGGGGTTAGGGGGTCAGGATAATGATACTTTAGTTCATATTTTCCAAAAAATAGATAGAATAGTAGAAATTTATCCCGATGAAATCTGCAGTACCAATTATAGCTTCAGACTGGATTCTTGTGAAGGATGGAAGACGAGAACCAACAATTTTCTTCATTGTTTCTGGATAATCTCCAGACATCAGGGGCTCTAGTATCCTAAAAGGAACCAGGAGTCGGTTAGTTCTGCTTTCCTGAAGGCTGAAGCAAAGGTAGAGTAAAAGTAACATACCAGCCGAACTTGAAGTCCATACATCTTTTAGTTGCTTCTAAATCCACAGTAGAGTTAGTCAAAGGATAAGGCCAACGCGAGTCAATATTTAGGCTAATAATCCCCTTTTGCATGGCCTAGATGAATATAGATCATGATAAAGTAAAGGTAGTGTGTTAAAAAAACTTTCTTTTTGAAGAGAAGACTGATGTTTGTGAATTGATCATCTTAGATGGCAACATCAATCTATATAGCTTATTATTCCCCCACAAATGAAGAAATGTGTAGGCGGAAAGGCACTGCTTCTAATTTTGAGCTCAAGATTACTCACTTGATATTTTTCTTTGTAAAGTCTAGCAGCCGATGCATGCGCCAATAGCATGTTATGAACTGCTATATATGGTTCCACAGTTGAGTCACCCACGGCACATTTTGTTGTTCCAAAAGGATAGGAGCAATGTCCAGGTGCAATCGATCCGGTATCGTAAAATCCGATCACACCGATATTAGGTTCATCTAACATAGTCCAGTGGGAGACCCTGTCTCCAAACTCCCTAAAGCAAATATCTGCGAATGCTGTGAAATCCTCCCTGCATTTTGCAGTAACTACGTGTGAGGAAATATTACTGGGAAAGTAGGCTCCGGACAATTTAAAATTTTGAGCAATTTCATTAGTAAAAGAGAGAAATTCTGGGATCTTACACAATTCTAGGGCTTAACCATCCTCCATACTCATCTTCCAGCACTTGTGGGTAATCAAGCTGGAGAAGCATAATATGGACTTGAATTCCTGAGGAAACACAATGGACAGATTTTTATTGTTGATCATTTACTAGGTTATTGACATATAACTTTGTTTCTGTTTTGTAAGTATGATACAGTTATAAACTACAGAAAATAAACTTACCGCGCTGCACTAGCTCATCTATAAGGTTGTTGTAGTACTCTAGACCTTTTGGATTGACGGCTCCCCTCCCATCTGCAAATCCCAGTTTAAAATCAAGAATCAGATTATTATTCCCCCCTGTGATTTCTAGCGTTCTGTAATGAAAATAATCATGAAAAGTTATACGTGGGATAAGCCTTGACCAGGAGATGGAGAATCTATAAGCCTCTAGGTTCGTGTCAGCCATGAGATTCACATCATGCTGAAACATGGGATGAAACATCAGATAATACCTTGGTTAAAAGATAATGTTAATTATTCGTTTGGGAATCAGAAAACTTCAAATCTACAAAAAAAAGTTAGACTGTCAGCATTTTTTTACCTTATTTTTTCATTTTATTTTCTCCATCTTTTTTCACTTGCAAGTGAAAAATATTAGAGAAACTAAAAAAAGTCACGCAACAACATGTGGTGAAAATATTAAAAGTAAAAAAATAAACCCCCTAGTTGCACAAATGTTATCGCACTTGCACTTGCGCGCGAGTTGTTGCACTTGGTCGTGTGTTGCAAGCGCGTAACTGATGGAATTTGTTTAAAAAAACTAATTGCATGTGCGTGTTTTTTTAGGGTTAATGTTGCTGCTTTTAATTAACCAACGAAGCTCGGAATGTCATCCGAGATTACATCCAACACACATGTGACGCCCCGGCCCGACCGTGCACTAATCATACACGCAAATGCACACGATCAAGCCCAAGAACTCACAGGAAGATATCACAACACAACTCTAGACACAAAATAAAATAATACAAACTTTATATTACAAGTCAGGGGCCTCGAGGGCTCGAATACAAAAGCTCGCATACAAGCATTAGCGGAAGCAAAAATAGTATCTGAGTACAGACTCAAAGGTTAAACAAGCCTGCCTTAAGAAGGCTGAGCAAAACAATGACAACTAGATCGAAAAGGCGCAGGCCTCCTGCCTGGGAGCCTCCTAAACTACTTCTGGCCGTCGGTCTCCACGTAGCAGTAAGCTCCATCGGGGTAGTAGTAGTTGTCGATGGGATCAGCTGGCTCCGGGACTCCATCATCTGATCGCAGCAATCGGGTATGGGGAAAAGAGGTAGCAAAGCAATCGTGAGTACTCATCCAAAGTACTCGCAAGACTTACATCAGATCTATTCTATTTATGCATCGGTATCAAATGAAGGGGCTGTAGCTGTGGGCTAGACTGCAGAAATGCCAGAATAGAGGGGAAGGCCTAGCCTATCGAAGACTAGCATCTTGCAGCGTCTTGCAGCATTAGAAGAGTGCAGATTAGCATCATATAATAAAGCAATAAGCATGTAGTAGCAAAGCCCAGAGATCCTTACTCGACTCCCTGCGAGAAAGCGATCCCGGAGCTAACATATTAATTAAAGTAACACAAGTATCCAGTTCAAGTTGTAGTAGATCGGATACAACCACTACTAGGAGAAACCTTATAGGTAGAACCTTAGCAGTAGCGTGGGGTAAAAGCGCAGCGCTATTGCTATATAGCAGCAGCGCTGGTCGTGAACCGACGCTACAGGTAGCACCATAGCAGTAGCGCTGGCTAGCCACCCCACGCTGCTGCTAAGTGGTCCCAGCCTTAGCCCACGGGGCTACCCGTAGTAGTAGCGCGGCCTAGTGAACCACCGCTACTGCTAGGCCTGTAGCAGTAGCGCTGGCCCGAGACAAAGCGCTACCACTATGTGTGTACTATGCCAGTAGGTGGGCCTAACTTAGCAGCAGCGTGGGATACCAAGCCAGCGCTACTGCTAAGACCCGTAGTAGTAGCGCTGGTCCCTAACGCGCGCTGCTGCTAACCCAACCTTATCGTCTTCTCCACGCGGCCGACCCTCACTCTCCCTCTCCACTCTCTCCCCACGCCACGCCGCCGTTGCCCGCCGCCACTGGAAGAGATCGCCCGCGCTCCTGCTCCTCCCCAACCGAGGTATCTCCTCCCTCCCTCCTCCTCCTCCCTCCACCTCCCTCCTTCCCTCCTTCCACCTCCCTCTCTCTCCCTCCCTCCTGCTTCCTCCCTCCCTACCTCGTTCGTCCTCCTCCTCCCTCTCCCTCCCTTCCTCCTGCCTCCTCCCTCCCTGCCTCGTCCGTCCTCCTCCTCCCTCAACCTCCCTCCCTCCCTCCTGCCTCCTCCCTCCCACCTCCCTCCTTGTCTCGTCCGTCCTCCTCCTCCCCCCACGTCGCTCCCTCCCTCCACCTCCCTCCCTCCCTCCCTCATCCCTCCCTGTTCCTCCCTTCACCTCCCTCTGTTTTTGAATTTTTAGTAAAAAAAATTAGTAACATAAATTAGTTAACTTAATACTTTATACTTTCTAGTTTACTTAATTAGTTAAAAATTTAGTTGGTAGAAACATGTATTGGATACTTAGTTGGTACAGATTATAACTAGTAATAGAATAGAAAATTTAGTAATAGAATAGAAAATAAATTATAGTAATAGAAATTTTTAGTAAAAAGATTTAGTAATAGAAATTTTTATGTGTAGAAAATTTTCAATATAGAAATGTATTGGAATGCTATATGAGAAATTTTTAGGTATATCATTTAGTAATAGAAGTTTGTAGTAAGAAATTTTTTAGTACGTGTTGAATAGAGTAGAACTAGGGTATTTAGTTATGTCAATCTCACATTGCCAAATTTAGAGAGAGAGACCTACTTTGTATGCTCACGTGTGAATGCTCATGTGGCGCAGGGTAGATCACCGACGAGCCGGTCGACGACGCCCAGAAGATCACCGACGACACCCGCACCCGGTCGACAACCATCGTCTATAGTGAGTAAACATGATGTTTTTATAGATGTAGTAGATGAGTAGCTGTGACAATGTGAAGCTAGTTTTTTTAAATGATAATTGATCCGGATAGAATTTCAAGTTTAAACATCTCTGTATGTGTATGAACATCTTTGTATTGCATGGAAAATCCGAGTGGCCAATGTTTTGCCAGAGTGTTGATTCATTTCCATTCCGGGAAATTTCAGGTGCTCGATATGTCCTATTTTAGCAAAGGTCATGCCGGATTTTTCTGTGAATTTTAGCATGACTTGTGCTAGTATGTAGGAAATATCGAGTGCCTTGGATTTGCCGGAAAGAGAATTAAATGACATTTCGGGTTGACTTTAACTCTGTCAGGGCTCAATACATGATAGTCAGAAAATTAGTGAGGGAGAGTGTCCACCATATATGAGAGAAGAAGAATGCCGACTGTTGTCGTGGGGGTCGCTTCTCCTTCTTCTCCTTGTGCTAGACCTTTGTTATGCACTAGGGGGAGGAGGAGTAGCGACCATCACCGTCGGTCGAATATCTGTGAACACCACGTGAGATGAGAGTTTTCAAGAAAAGACTCGACAGACCGAAAGTCAACCCGTGATGAGTAATAAAGATCTGTGTGTTGAGTTCCTGTTATTTGCCGTCGATTTTTAAGCTTTGACTTATGAACACAGGAAATGTCTGACGACGATATGATTCCTGAGTGCGACTACTGCGAAGACGACCGGGGTATGTGTGGCACCCCGGCTCAGAGAGACCGAAACACCCCGTATTCCAGCCCAGAGATCAAGTCTTCTGGAATACGGCACTGCTTGGCATAGAACAAATCAGCTCTTTATTATGAATAATCGGGGTACAAGGGTCTGATATTACAAAGGTTACAAGGGCACGGCGACACTTCGTCTGCTAAGGTAGCTCTATGCTAGCAGCGGAACAACTCGTAGCGGAATAAATTCTAGCAGCGGAACAACGACGACGGTGGTGAACTCCACTCCGCAGGGACTCTGGCTGGGACGTATCCTAGAGTGCAACCTCGAGATCCTCAACAAGCAAACACGGCATCACCTGCAATCTGGCATGACACGCCAGGTGAGTACTTTGAATGTACTCGCAAGCTCACAGCAACCAAAGCAATGAAGACAAACAACAGCATGGCATTTACAGTTTAATCATCAATGATGAACACTGTACTACTAGAACAACATGAGCATGGCAACAACATGAGCATGGCAACAACATGAGCATGGAAACAACATGAGCATGGCAACAACATGAGCATGGCATGTGCATATAAGTCATGATATGAACAGGATGATACTAGCACTAGCATGCACGGGGGTCGACATTTAAGGTCTCGTGGACCAACTTACTCTGTTCGGAGGTTATCTCGTAACCACCATGAATCTCACACTTACTTACCATCGTGATCACCACGTGATCACCTCATAATCAACCAACATCGGTATCCATGATACCATCGTGATCCTCTCATGATCACATAAAGATCAACCAACTTCTTTCCTCATCGAACCGGGGTTGTTATTATTCAGATTTTTATTACTGTTGACCCATAGTGTGACCTACTACGAACTGTGTCCATGACCGAGGACGCGGCTATCGATAGATTATACACTCTGCAGAGGTTAGTACACTGTACCCACACTACGGAACTCATGGCCTCGTGTTCCCATTCGGGTGGACCAACGACGTTCTGACAAAACCAATCTATTGCATGACACTCTCCCGGCCACTCCCGACAAACTCCCCTTTGGGCTATGTCCTGGGTTGCCCCTGATGTCAACTCGTGACATCGACCACCTTTGTGGCTGCCACCGTTGTGGCCAAAACATAACATTATCCCAAACGGGGACCTCGGGTATCCATACAACTCGGGCACTCAAGGCTTATGGCCGCCCACCGGGCCAGGGTAGCGCGCGCACATAACCTTCCCTAGTTGGAGGTACCGGCGAGAGGCATGACAATAGACCGCATTAGGGCCTCCCATAAGGCAAGTGTGGCTGCACTGGTTAGCTCGATTCGGTGGCACCATGACTCAGCCAACAGATTTGTTCAAGTTCGATTAATGTTAGATTTAACTTGAATGGTGAGGAGCTGAGTCACAGTAATATAGCATGATGAAATAACAATGCAGATGTGCATGATATCAGTGCAACCATGGATGGGCAACATAACCAATTAACAACATAGTATCAACAATGATAAATCATGAAGTCTACGGAATACAAATGAGCATGGCATAATGATGATCACGAATATAACAAGTATTTTCATAACAACCCTTACTATTCAAATGAGCATAGCATTATCACTAGCATCGGAAAATAAATCTGAGAACTAACATGATAATAATAATACAAGCAAATAATCATTTTACTTACTAGATGCAAATGAACAAGGCATAAGAACGAGCATGGATTCACCATCATTTATCATTCCCAAAATAATTAAATGAGCAAATAAATATTTAAATATTCAAGTGGAAAACCATGGCTACTGCAATGCCATCATGCAAGTGGCTATTGTGGCTTGCCTGGGGATGGAGGAACCATCGGGGAGGGGTGCGATGAACTCGCGGAAAGAATCGCCGGAAAAGTTTCCCTCTCGGCGAAGGTGTTTTAAGGGCAAGGGCAAAATGGTCATTTTCATAGTGTGACAACCTCATGAAAATGATACCATCGGAACGGGCTCGACGAACTGAGATCGTGGGCTTTGGAATCACCTGATTCGGAGTTACGGTTGCGGAGTTACGGCCGTTCGTTCGTTAGGCAGAAATCGAATAAAAATCTGTTCTTTTCTGGCCTTAACGGACGAACGTCCGCTATTTAAGAGTTTCGGCCGGCCGGGTTTAAACAGAAAGCGCCTTTGCTGAAATACGCCTTCTGCATATAGAAAGCGTATTGTCAGACGAAGTAACAGCAAAGTACGCTTTCATAAGGAGAAAACGTATTCCGGAGAATACGCTTTCACTTACTCTGCGCGGGCCCGAGACTTTAGAGGATGACGGGTGGGGTCCGCAGGGTCAACGGCCAGCTGGAGGAGTCGCCGTCTTCGTCTTCCTCCTGCCCGCGCTCGACCAGAGCAGTGGCGGACTCCGGCGACGGCCGCCGGCGGCTCCGGCCACCATTCGCCGCGCTCCGACCACCGGCGAGCTCATGGGACCGAGCCGCACCCGTCCCCGCATAGCACGGATGCCGAGGAGGACTGAGATGAGCAGGGCAATGACTGTGGCGGACGGCGGCTCGGGCAGTTTTGGGGGAGGGCAGTACGGTGGCGGAGAGGAGTTTCTGCGGCCATGGTGAGGATCGGGGTGGCTAGGGGAGCTCACGGGTGAGGTCAGGTGGGAGAGGGACAGCTCGGGCAGCCGGAATTTAGGAGGAGGCCGAAGGTGGCCATGGTGGTAATGCGGAGGAAATAGAGGTCCTCGAGCTCGTTTGACTGGGCATGGGAGTTGCTAGGAGGGAGGTGAGGTGGTGGATGAGCTCGGGAGGCCTCGGGGTGGCTTTAAATAGCCATGGCTATGATGCCGTTCTCGGATGCCGACGGAAACTCGCGGACGATGCTCTCTGGCACGACCGCGTGCACGAGCGCACGCGCGGAGGGGGAGAGAGGTCCAGGGGAGGCTCATACGGCGCAAAGTTATCGCGGGGAGGAAGAGGACAACGGCAAACCGACGACGGCCGCGGGCACGCGCTGCGGCATGGTTCGCCGGAGAGGAAAGAGGAGAGGGGGAGGGGTCCAGAGAGGACACGCGGATGCAGGAGAGCGAGAGAAATGTTGTGGACATGGTGCGTTGGTGGGAGCTCGGCGTTTGGGCGGCGGCAGAGGGCCCCAAAGTCCAGAGCACGCGTTCTGCCTGCAGTGCACGCGCTCTACGCGTGGTCACCGCGTGCACTGGTGCTCTGGCACGGCTTTGCCCGAAGGAGCTTGTCAAACAGTGCACTCACTGCTCAAAAATGTTAGATCTGCGGCTAGGATCAAATGGGCAGTGCTGGGAATGAGCTGTGTGCAGAAAGCCACCTTGGCAGCAAGGTGTTTGTACTGGGGTGGGGGAGGATCACTTGGGGATAGATGTTGAGATTTTGCTGAGGGAGGTCACACCCTAGGATGACCGTCCTTGCCAATTTTCAGCCCAAGAGGAGGAGTCTAGGTGACACTTGCTTCACAAACTGCCACCCTGGACAGAAACATGAACATGGAAGCTGCACTCACATGGATGATTGAATTGGGCTGAAAATTGGTGGAGGATTATGATTTGGGCATATGAAGGTACCATAAAAATTTCATCCCATTTGGATAAGTATAAATGGTACTTCCGTCACAATGATCCATACTGGACAGAAACTTGGGGGAATTTTGCAGAGAAAATGGCTTGGCAAAATGATGTGAATTTTGGCATGCTCAAATTATATAGAGACATTTAGGTCCTGGATTAATTTCAGAATTTTTTAAGCAATATAAAATATAGTTGCTTCACAAACTGAAATTGTGACCAGAAACCAAGATTTGAAGGTGTGCTCACATGGATGGTTTGATGGATATGAAATTTGGTGTAGAGTCATGATTTGATCATATGGATGATCTCCCAAAATTTCAACTCATTTGGATAATCCTAGCTAGTACTTCCTTCAAAGCTTCTCTCTGGACAGAAACTTTGGAAATTTGCTGAGGCAGATTTACTAGGTAAATGAAGTTGAATTTTGACATGTGGCAATAATTTGGATAGGAGAGAGTGCCCAAAAATTTTGAGGGCAATCAAGAAAATATAAATAGCACTTCCTTCACAAAGTGCCAATCTGGACAGAATGGAAAATGAATATTCCTGAATTATTTTTGAACTAGGCAATGATGGGTTTTGGCATATTTGTGGAAGATATGATCCAAAGAATCTATGAGAATTTTGTGGGAATTTTGTGGAAGACAGAAATATAGGTTGCTTCACAACCTAGAGCAAACAGGGTTATTCCTTTAATAGAAAAAGGAATATTCCCAATAAATAAATATTGGAGTTGGGCTAAGATGGAAATGACATGGCCTTGGGATAGATTTAAGAATGACAAGCCACTAGGAAGTGGCAGGAGAGAAGATCTTCCCAGGTTTCAAGACCACATAGCCACGGAAAAAGGAACACCAAATAAAATTCGAAGAAATCCAAAAGAAAAAAAGAAAGGGCCAAAAATCGGGGTGTTACAGTATGTGCGACAGGATGCCTTATCTGCAAAACGATAGGTACTTCACCATCGTGCTGAAGGGGACTTTCGACTTTTTTACGGTACGTAATGTCTTGGAAAAGCTCGGTTTTGAAGATAGGGAGAGAATAGAGACGAAGAGTGCTCACCTTAGGACGAAGCATGGTTTCACTTTTTTGGTTAAGCTATTTAATGCACCAAATAGCTCGCATTTCGGTTGCTCAACTTGGAGAGGATTTTGCAAGGCAAATGAATTTAAGGAGGATATGCAAATCACCTTCGATCTTCAGCCCGAAGATGAAATGGACGATAATATCAACATTTGGGTGGATGTCGAGACGCTTCTAGTTCTACCTCTTTGTGAGTTTGTCAAATAAATTTGTTAAGTAATTTATATTGTTTATTTAAAAATCATTGATGGCTTATTTCCATTGACAGCTTATTTCCATTCTTCAAAAAATGTACGGAAGATAGTAGACAGAACCTACTACACTGATGGCTCTGAACTAAGTTACGAGGAGAAAGATCATCTTATCTCATTTATTATTGATGTTGAGAATTTCAATATCAATTATGAAACTCCTCCACATTATGGTCAATACGTGCCACTAGTGCACATGTTGAACTACGGTAACATCCATGAAGATGGCATGGTAAGATTTTTTACTATTACGACATCAGTGCATCTTTTGCATACATTCTTCTAAAGCTAAACTACATTGCTAACTACGTTATTATTATGTTCTTCAACAGAAAATCCCAAAGGATTGTGTGCCTCATCTGATGTTTATGAAAGGTCGCATTGATGTTATTAGATTATGGCCCAGTCCGCCTAGGGTTCACCGCTCTTCATACAAGATTTCTCAAACCGATGAAGACATCACAATCAAAGAATGGAAAAAAGTTATGAATAATCATAGGGAGCTACTTGGAAGCAACATTGTGCGAAGCGCACGAATTGGAGACAGGATAATCTCCATTCTTCATAATGGAGAGTCGGGGGCTATGTTGTTTTATGCTATTTTACCTTAGAGAGCGTAGCAGGTCCTAGCTAATACTCATGATCATGTGCTAAGAACAATTAACTAGGGTTGGTTATGACTATGATAACGAGTAGAAGTTGTTAGATGACTATGATAATGATGAGTATGACTTGTGTTATTATGCTAATGATGATGAGTTATTATTATGATGATGATGCTGAGTTGTTATATCATTATGAGCATGATGAGCTATTATATCAGTGGGTGAAAGAAACATGGATTAGATTCAAGTGGAGGCAACATGGTGCAGATCCAAAGTACTACTAATTTAAACAAAGTCACTTTGATTAGTAGTACTTTGGATCTGCGCCATGTTGCCTCCACTTGAATCTAATCCACGTCTCTTTCACCCACTGATATAATAACTAATCATAATCATAAAATAATGTGATGAGACTACTGTATAAAACATGTACAAACACAGTGCAAATACGCAGAAGAAAATTAAAAAAAGGAAAATTTTAGCAGTAGCGCTGGTAGGACAGGCGCTATTTCTATGTAGTGTTAGCAGTAGCGCTGTTCGCGCCAACTCTACTGCTATGTTTGTTAGCAGTAGCGGGGGTACAATTGGCGCTACTACTAAACATTAGCTGTAGCGCCCTAGTAGTAGCGCTGGACCCCGCGCTACTGCTAGGCCACAAACCCGCGCTACTGCTAGGGTTTTCCCTAGTAGTGAACATTGAGCGTCCTGTTACCGTGGACATGGCTATTCGAATAGATAATTTTCCCTGCAGGGGTGCACTACTGTTACCCAACACGCTCAATTAACTCTGGCCGGACACACTTTTCTGGGTCATGCCCGGCCTCGGCTGATCGATACGACGTAGTCCTACCTAGGCTCCGCAGAGAGGTCCCCGCCGGTCTACATCCTAAGTGCTCAGGGGTCTTGGGCCCATCGCCCTTTGCACTCCGGGTCGTTGTGTGCAGGGTGAATACCAGCGCCTCCTTTGCCTGGATGGGGCGATCCAACCGTGCCACAATGCTGAACTGGACGTCTGACAGAGCTTTCGGCTGATACATACGGCGTCGAGGGCCCCATTAAACCATTATCCCGGGTGGTGGTAGTGCGTATAGGCCAGTGGCCAACTCAGATCAATACCCAAATCCGTTAGTGCATTATTAATTTTAGTGACGGCTGTCGGGACAAGTCCGGAGCTACCACCACAACCTGGGTGGTACCGCTAAACAGCCAGCCGCCACAGTAACTATCGCGGGTGCTCTCCGGGCCCGCCGGACTTTCTATTGTATCTCTCGCGGGTACCCCTCGGGGTCGACCCGACTTCAACAAAGGACTGAGGTAAAGGTCAAAGTACCCGTGTGTCCGTAACATCAAGGGGGGATCCGAAGAATCACCCTCGTTGGATTCCCACTCGATGTAACCGTCAAGGTGAACTTGGAGGAATCACCCTCGATGGGTCCACAGTTGAGGGGCTGCACGACAGAGGCATCATCGGAGGTGGTGAAAGAGGAATCACCCTCGGTAACCCACAACCGACTAGCTACGCTACAAAGGTATCATCAGGAGTAAGGTAGGAGATATCACCCTCGGCACTCTATAGTAACTCTGCAGAGTCATACAACTAAGGGGGTGTGCGGTGCTGTGTAGGTCTCTGCACATCGATCACGCTGATCGAGTCATCGGTAGTAAAGCATGGCAACGAGGACAAGGGTGTGGGGCCACTGATGGATCACTAACCAGCCTATACTAAGCATTTAGGTCAATAGGTAGTTTATCAACAACAGGTTACAAAATCAGGCTATGCATCAGAATAGGATCAATCAAATACAGTAGCAAAATCTAATGCAAGCACGAGAGAGAAGGAATGGGTGATATAGAAATGATCATGGGGGTTTTGCTTGCCTGGTTGCTCTGCAGGCGAAAAGGAATCTGCAACGGTGTAGTCGATCTCCGACTCGTCAGCGGTCTCGGAGTCTACCGGAGAAGAAGGGGGCGAAGAAACAGATAAATACAAGCATACAAATGCAATCACTATGCAGGACATGCCTAAATGATATGCAGGGGTGGTATACTGCATCTCTGAACATTCTAGATGTTTTAGGAATTTATTTGGAATTATTTTACCACAGTCATGCACTATTCATTTATCAGAAACAGGCAAAAAGTTCCATGTTCATCTACTTAGAGGGTTCTAACATGCGTGCAGATGAAATATTCGGATTCGTTAGATTTTTCTGATCATTTTTCATATATAAATTATTTTTATCTGACTTACGGTTTATTTTATATGATTTTCCAAAGTTTAAATGATTTTCTGAATTTAATTTAATTCGAAATTATATTAAATATTAAATGCTATGGGTACACAGAAAGTGTACCCAAATGTGTGCTTATGTGGCTGACAGGTGGGGCCTGTGAGCTGAGTCAGCAGCCGAGTCAGCAGCCAAGAGTTTGACTGTTGACAGGTCAAACCTGACCAATGGGTCCCACTGGTCAGTGACTGTATATTTAACAATGGGTTAAAATAAGTTAATTAGGTTAATTAGAATGTGGGGCCCAGTGGTCAGTGGCTGAGTTAATTAAAACGCTACAGTAAGTGGGCCCGCATGTCAATGGCTGTTAGAGGGGAGTTAGTGGCTAATCACGCGGGGTCCACCTGGCGGGGCCCACCGGCGTTTGAACACGGCAGCGCGCCGGCGACGGAGCCCCGACATCCACAGCAGCGGCGGCGCGGCTCGGGATCCGCCGTCCGGCGACCAAATTGAGCGCCGCGAGCACCATTCGAACGAGCACTCCGCGCCGCGTCGAACTGCGCAAGTCGCAGCACCGGGCCCGGCTGGAAACGTTGCCGGCGTTGACGACAGGTGGCGGCCGGAGAACGAGGTGGCTGGTTCCGGTGCTACAAGGCAAGGCAGCGCGCGTGGGGTGGCGCGTTGGCTTCCTGGGAGCTCCGGAAGCACGGCGCGGTGCTCGGACGTGAGCGGCGGGGGAAGTGGCTGCGGCGGCGACACACGTGGCGGCGACGAGCTCGGGTACGGCGGCAAGGCAAGGTAGAGGGAGAGAGCGACCGCAGGGAGAGAGGGGAAATGTGCGGAAGCTCACATCGTTGACGGGGAGCTGCTCGGGGAGGTGCGGGATGCGGTGACGGCAACAAAATCGTCGGTGAAGTGGCGGCGACCGACGGAGAGGAAGACGACGGATCCGGCGCTGTGGTGGCTCCCGGGTCGCGTTCGCTGGCGCAGGCGATGTAGCGGATGGTGGCGGAGCGGATGGACACGGCCTCAGGCGCCGGGGAGGACGGTGGCCACGCCGGCGAGCTTGGCCTTGGCGGCGGCGGTTCGGCTTGTCGCGGGAGGAAGAGAACGAGCGAGGGGGAGGGGATTGTGAGGCTAGGGTTTCGCCAGGGCGGTGCGGGGGAGGCCTTGTAGGCCGTCGTGGAGCGGCGGATGGCCGCCACGCAGCGGATCCGTGGCGTGGATGGGCGCACGGCGTCCACCCCGCCTCTGTGAACAGAGGAAGGGGATGACCCGGGGTAGCTGGGCCAGGCCGCACTGTGCACTGATGGCTCAAATGCACAGTGGTTCTTTGACCTTTTTCTTTTCTCTTTCTTCTTTCTATTTTCTGCCACAGTTTTGTATTTTATTTTTGCTCCAAATGAATTTAGTTAAGTGTGCAATTTATCACATAAATACTAGACAACGTGTTGAGCTAGCACATCAAGTTTCAATTTATTTTGAATAGTATAACTATTTGTTTATTTTTAAATGGTTAATTTAATTGCTGCTGGCTCTGTTTTAATTAGGTTAGGGGAACTTAAACATCTTGAAAAATGTTGGTTCTTACATGACAATTAGTTAGTGAATATTTGCAACCCAACCTACATTTTTGTTTTACCGTTTGAAGAATTAATTATTTGACTTGCATTTGAATTTGAATTTGAATTGGGTTTCCAACTAAGAGACAATTAAGCTTAGCAAAAAGTGGTGACATGGCATCTTTAGTCAGAAATCACTGTAGCTTAATCACAGGGGTGTCACAAATCTCCTTCACTAAAAGAAATCTCGTCTCGAGATTTAGGAGGTAGACGGAAACAAAGCGGGGTATTCATCACGAAGTCGATCCTCGCGTTCCCAAGTGGCTTCATCTTTAGAATGGTTTGACCACTGAACCTTTAGGAACTTGATTGTCTTCTGATGGGTGCGCCGCTCAGCTTGATCAAGAATGCGGACCGGATGATCTTTATAAGAGAGGTCTTGTTGCAATTCAAGCACTTCATGGTCCACTGCTCGGATAGGGTCCTTGAAGCAGCGACGGAGCTGTGACACATGCAAGACATCGTGAACCTGAGAAAGGTTCGATGGCAATTCCAATTGATATGCCACTTTTCCACGTCTTGCGAGAATGCGGAAGGGGCCAATGTAGCGAGGAGCTAGCTTGCCCTTGATTCCGAAACGGTGAGTGCCCTTCATCGGAGTAACACGAAGGTAAGCTTGTTCACCAGGTTGATAGACCATTACCTTGTGTTTACGGTCATAATTGCTCTTCTGACGAGACTGAGCAGTCTTTAGATGTTCACGAACGATACGGACTTGCTCTTCAGCGTGTTGGATAATGTCCGGACCGAAGAGTGGCCATTCCCCAGTTTCTGACCAATTCAGAGGAGTTCGGCACTTACGTCCATAAATAACTTCAAATGCTGCCATCTTTAGACTAGCTTGATAGCTATTATTGTAATAGAATTCAGCATACAGGAGAGATTCCTCCCATTTCTTGCCAAAGGAGATGACACATGCGCGAAGCATATCTTCAAGCACTTGGTTGACTCGTTCAACTTGACCCTGGGACTGAGGGTGAAAAGCAGTGCTAAAGGACAGATGAGTTCCCATAGCTTCTTGGAAACTTTCCCAGAACCTTGAGGTAAAGAGGCTACCACGGTCTGAACTGATCTCCAACGGAACACCGTGGAGTGACACAATTCTGGAAACATACAAGTCTGCTAACTGACTAGCATTGATTGTCTCCTTGACTGGCAGAAAGTGAGCAACCTTGGAGAATCTGTCAATGACAACAAGAATAGCATCATGACCCTTCTGTGATCTAGGAAATCCGGTAATGAAATCCATTTCAACTTTGTCCCATTTCCATTCGGGAATAGCAAGTGGTTGCAGAGTACCAGCAGGTCTTTGATGTTCTGCTTTGATGCGACGGGAAACATCACAGTCGGCAACATAACGAGCAATGTCTCGCTTCATATCAGGCCACCAATACCATTGACGAATGTCTTGGTACATCTTACTACTACCCAGATGAATAGACAATGGTGTGTCATGTGCTTCTTTCTTGACATCCGAGCGCGAGTCCAGATTGTGCTTTCTAGGGACCACTAGGCGGCCTCTGAAGAACAAGGCACCATCATCATCAACAGTGAAGAACGATGAATTTCTTTTGGAGAGATAGCTCTTGATCTTCTCGACTTCGGAATCATACTTCTGCCTTGTCTTGATGTTGTGCTCGAGATCTGGTTCAACAACCAAGGTATTCAGATATCCTTGAGGAACTATCTCGACGTTCATCTTTTGAAGCTCTTCATACAGGCGTGGTTGCTATAGCTGAACCTCAAGTTCACAACATTAGGATTTACGGCTCAAGGCATCAGCCATTACATTAGCCTTGCCAGGGGTATAAGAAATACCCAAATCATAGTCCGTAATTGCCTCCATCCATCTTTGTTGATGGAGGTTCAGAGATGGCTGAGTGAACAAGTACTTCAGACTTTGATGATCCGTGTAGATCTCGCAACGATTACCGAGTAGGTAATGTCGCCATAACTTCAATGCATAAATAACTGCTGCGAGTTCAAGATCATGCATTGGATAGTTCTCTTCATGAGGACGCAACTATCGAGAGCCATAGGCAATCACCTTGCGTTCTTGCATTAGGACACAACCTAATCCTTGACGGGATGCGTCACAATAAATTACGAAGTCCTTGTGAGAATCTAGAGGAGCAAGCACTGGGGCAGATGTCAGCTTGTCTTTGAGTGTCTGAAAACTTTCCTGACATTTTTCTGTCCACTCAAACTTAACGCCCTTGTGAAGCAAATCAGTCAAAGGCTTGGCAATCTTGGAGAAGTTCTCGACAAAACGGCGGCAATAGCTGGCGAGTCCGAGAAAACTTCTGACTTGCTTGACATTCTTCGGAGGAGTCCATTCAAGAATAGCCTGAACTCGTTCTGGGTTAACAGCAATGCCATCTTTGGAAATCACATGGCCGAGATATGTCACTTCAGATAAACGGAACTCGCACTTGGAATACTTGGCATACAATTGATGTTCACGCAGCTTCTCTAGTAGAAGCCGAAGATGTTTAGCATGTTCTTCTTCATTCTTCGAATATACAAGGATATCATCTAGATAAACCACGACGAATTTGTCGAGGTAATCCATGAAGATGTAGTTCATTAACCGAGAGAAGGTTGCTGGGGCGTTGGTTAAGCCAAAGGACATGACAGTGTACTCGTAAGAACCATAGCGAGTAACGAAGGCTGTCTTTGGAATGTCCTCTTTATGAACTCATATCTGGTGGTATCCCAATCTCAAATCAAGTTTAGAGAATACTGAGGAACCAGCAAGTTGATCATACAGATCATTGATTCTGGGAAGCGAATACTTGTTCTAAATTGTTGCTTGGTTGATAGGTCGGTAATCTTGGACCAAGCGATTTGTACCATCCTTCTTCTTGACAAAGGGAGAAGGTGCTCCCCAAGCAGAAGAACTGGGGCGAATGAAAACCTTACGAAGTGACTTGTCAATTTCCTCCTTCAGTTCAAGGAGTTCGTGCGGCGGCATCTTGTATGGGCGCTTGGCAATAGGAGTGGTGCCTGGTTTCAGGTCGATAACGAATTTGACAGCCCTAGCAGGTGGTACTCCTAGAAGTTCCTCTGGGAAGACATCTTGAAATTCACGAACGACTGGAACGTTCTCTATTCCTTCAAGAGGTGAAGCATTCAAGGCATTCAGTGCGTAAATCTGGCTCTCGGCATCCTGGATTATCTGGGCTGAGTAGTTGATCACCTGACCAGAAGGATGTGTGAGCTGGACTGTCTTGGCGGCACAGTTGATCAAAGCATTATAGGCTGCCAACCATTCCATACCAAGAATGATGTCTATGTTGGCAGGTCCGAGCATAGTGAGAGAAGCTGGAAAACGTAGTCCTCCAATTTTGATTTGGTTGCGAGGGCTTACCATGGTGGTTTGCCACTTGGATCCCGGGGATTGAACCGCTAAAGGTGTGGGTAATTTCTCCATGTCCAACTCATGTAATTGAGCAAATTGGTGAGACACAAAGGCATGCGATGCTACTGAATCAAAGAGAACAGATGCTGGCACTGAGTTAACATGAAGAGTACCCACTACAATTTTTTGGGCCTCACAAGCTTCTTCAATCTTGACATGGGTGACTTGACCACAACTCATAGCGGACGGCCTGGCATTACAGCTTCTGAAATGACGGTTTCGTCTGCTCTTCTTACGACCAACAGGAGGACGTGGTGCATCCCGAGACGGATCCTGGCGACAGTTGAAAGCAAGGTGTCCTGGATGCCCACACTTGTGGCATAAGCCATCATTGGGTAAAAGAGCCATAACAGTTGGTTTGTCGTCTTGAATTCTGAGTTGTCTCGGTGGCGCAGACAGACGAAGTGTGACATAAGACGGCCTTGGGGTTGGAGCAGGTCGGTGATGAACATTGTGCGGAACACAGACTTCACGTTTCTAAGCAGGCTGACCCGAGGACGAGCCAATATCTCGAGTACACTTGAGCGATTCCTGGTACTCAGCCAGTCCAGTTTCAGTTCAGAAAGCTTAGCTGACAAGCGTCGCAAAGTCCGCGTAATCATGGGCAACAAGTGCTAGCTTTATATCAGGATGCAATCCTTCACGGAATTTCTCCTGCCTGCGAGCGTCAGTGCAGACGTCATCTTCAGCATAGCGGGATAAATTGAGAAATCTCCTCTGATATTCATCCACAGTCATTTTGCCCTGTGTGATCTTGCGGAATTCCTTCTTCTTCTGGTCCATCAGACCTTGAGGAATGTGTCGTGCACGGAAAGTTGACTGGAATTCTATCCATGTGGTGGCTGTCCCAGCAGGCAGCATATGCCTGTGGCTTTCCCACCATTGAGCAGCTGAACCCCTCAGGTGATACGTCGCATAGGTGACGTAACTGTCAGGGAGAACATTAGCCGACTCCATCTGAAATACGATGTCACGGAGCCAATCATCAGCATCCATTGGATCAGTCGACTTGCGGAAGGTGGACGGGTTGAGACGCATGAATTCTTGCAGTGTTATTGGGGCAGACTGTTGCTGAGCATTCTGAGTTGTTAATTGGGCCATTACCCCAGTCATAAACTGATGATTTAGCTCAAACTGCTGCATCATTGCGGCAATATAGGGTGGAGGTGGAGGATCGTCAGCCATCCTGCTAGAACAAGAGGGGCAGTTTAGCAAGAACAACTGCATGTTTAAGGAGTTATTCATGATGTAACATGAGCAATGAACAAGAGGTGCATTAGATACATATTAGCAGTCGTTAAAGACATACAAATCTATGCACAGAGTTGGATACAAACGGACATCACGAGTTCGGAAACACTCGCAACTAGACAAACTAGGTGGCACACAGCACGCGGTGGAGAGATACAACAACGAGACATAGCAAAGGCTACATCACGTCGAAGAAAACTAATGGAGCGAGGAATCTGCAAGTGACAACGCAGGGTGCCCTCGATAAAAGGATGCTGCGGTCCATGAATACTGTGAAACAGAACCTGGCCCACAAAGAAGGGTTAATTAAAATCTCCGGGTGGATGTGATCACGAGAACCTAATGTTAGCGTTAGTAAAATCTTTAACCCGAAAGGAGGAGAGATCAGAGTCCCAGAGTAAAGGAGAGGAATAAAAGATCCTAATCCCATCCATTGGCGACGTGGGCCCGTAAGCCACACAGCCATGTTAGTAAAACAGTTTTTTGAAAGACTAGACTCAACTTCGGCCAAGGAGTTGGAAAGGAGATTCCTACAGGCAGTCGGCTCTGATACCAACTTGTGACGCCCCGGCCCGACCGTGCACTAATCATACACACAAATGCACACGATCAAGCCCAGGGACTCACGGGAAGATATCACAACACAACTCTAGATACAAAATAAAATAATACAATCTTTATATTACAAGCCAGGGGCCTCGAGGGCTCGAATACAAAAGCTCGCACACAAGCGTTAGCGGAAGCAAAAACAGTATCTGAGTACAGACTCAAAGGTTAAACAAGCCCGCCTTAAGAAGGCTGAGCAAAACAATGACAACTAGATCGAAAAGGCGCAGGCCTCCTGCCTGGGAGCCTCCTAAACTACTCCTGGCCGTCGGTCTCCATGTAGCAGTAAGCTCCGTCGGGGTAGTAGTAGTCGTCGACGGGATCAGCTGGCTCCGGGACTCCATCATCTGATCGCAGCAATCGGGTATGGGGAAAAGAGGTAGCAAAGCAATCGTGAGTACTCATCCAAAGTACTCGCAAGACTTACATCAGATCTATTCTATTTATGCATCGGTATCAAATGAAGGGAATGTATCTGTGGGCTAGACTGCAGAAATGGCAGAATAGAGGGGAAGGCCTAGCCTATCGAAGACTAGCATCTTGCAGCGTCTTGCAGCATTAGAAGAGTGCAGATTAGCATCATATAATAAAGCAATAAGCATGTAGTAGCAAAGCCCAGAGATCCTTACTCAACTCCCTGCGAGAAAGCGATCCCGGAGCTAACATATTAATTACAGTAACACAAGTATCCAGTTCAAGTTGTAGTAGATCGAATACAACACTGAGCGTCCTGTTACCGTGGACACGGCTATTCGAATAGATAATCTTCCCTGCAGGGGTGCACTACTATTACCCAACATGCTCGATTAACTCTGGCCGGACACACTTTTCTGGGTCATGCCCGGCCTCGGCTCATCGACACGACGTAGTCCTACCTAGGCTCCGCAGAGAGGTCCCCGCCGGTCTACATCCTAAGTGCTCAGGGGTCTTGTGCCCATCGCCCTTTGCACTCCGGGTCGTTGTGTGCAGGGTGAATACCAGCGCCACCTCTGCCTGGATGGCGTGATCCGACCGTGCCACAATGCTGAACTGGACGTCTGACAGAGCTTTCGGCTGATACATATGGCATCGAGGGCCCCATTAAACCATTATCCCGCGTGGTGGTAGTGCGTATAGGCCGGTGGCCAACTCAGATCAATACCCAAATCCGTTAGTGCATTATTAATTTTAGTGACGGCTGTCGGGACAAGTCCGGAGCTACCACCACAACCTGGGTGGTACCGCTAAACAGCCAGCCGCCACAGTAACTCTCGCGGGTGCTCTCCGGGCCCACCCGACTTTCTATTGTATCTCTCGCGGGTACCCCTCGGGGTGGACCCGACTTCAACAAAGGACTGAGGTAAAGGTCAAAGTACCCGTGTGTCCGTAACATCAAGGGGGAATCCGAGGAATCACCCTCGTTGGATTCCCACTCGATGTAACCGTCAAGGTGAACTTGGAGGAATCACCCTCGATGGGTCCACACTTGAGGGGCTGCACGACAGAGGCATCATCGGAGGTGGTGAAAGAGGAATCACCCTTGGTAACCCACAACCAACTACTACGCTACAGAGGTTTCATCAGGAGTGAGGTAGGAGGTATCACCCTTGGCACTCGATAGTAACTCTGCAGAGTCGTACAACTAAGGGGGTGTGCGGTGCTGTGTAGGTATCGGCACATCGATCACGCTGATCGAGTCATCGGTAGTAAAGCAATGCAACGAGGACAAGGGTGTGGGGCCATTGATGGATCACTAACCAGCCTATACTAAGCATTTAGGCCAACAGGTAGTGTATCAACAGCAGGTTACAAAATCTAATGCAAGCACGAGAGAGAAGGAATGGGTGATATAGAAATGATCAAGGGGATTTTGCTTGCCTGGTTGCTCTGCAGGTGAAAAGGAATCTGCAACGGTGTAGTCGATCCCTGGTTCGTCAGCGGTCTCGGAGTCTACCGGAGAAGAAGAGGGCGAAGAAACAGATAAATACAAGCATACAAATGCAATCACTATGCAGGACATGCCTAAATGATATGCAGGGGTGGTATACTCCATCTCTGAACATTCTAGATGTTTTAGGAATTTATTTGGAATTATTTTACCATATTCATGCACTGTTCATTTATCAGAAACAGGAAAAAGTTCCATCTTCATCTACTTAGAGGGTTCTAACATAAGTGCAGATGACATATTCGGATTCGTTAGATTTTTCTGATCATTTTTCATATATAAATTATTTTCATCTGACTTACGGTTTATTTTATATGATTTTCCAAAGTTTAAATAATTTTCTTAATTTCTGAATTTAATTTAATTAGAAATTATATTAAATATTAAATGCTATGGGTACACAGAAAGTGTACCCAGATGTGTGCTTATGTGGCTGACAGGTGAGGCCTGTGAGCTGAGTCAGCAGCCCAGTCAGCAGTCAACAGTTTGACTGTTGATTGGTCAAACCTGACCAGTGGGTCCCACTGGTCAGTGACTGCATATTTAACAGTGGGTTAAAATAAGTTAATTAGGTTAATTAGAATGTGGGGCCCAGTGGTCAGTGGCTGAGTTAATTAAAACGCTACAGTAAGTGGGCCCGCATGTCAGTGGCTGTTAGAGGAGGGTTAGTGGATAATCATGCGGGCATCACCTGGCGGGGCCCACCGGCGTTTGAACACGGCGGCGCGCCGGCGACGGAGCCCCGACGCCCACAGCAGCGGCGGCGCGGCTCGGGATCCGCCGTCCGGCGACCAAATCGAGCGCCGCGAGCACCATTCGAACGAGCACTCCGCGCCGCGTCGAACTGCGCAAGTGGCAGCACAGGGCACGGCCGGAAACGTCGCCGGCGTTGATGACAGGCGGCGGCCGGAGCACGGGGTGGCTGGTTCCGGCGCTACAAGGCAAGACAGGGCGCGTGGGGTGGCGCGTTGGCTCCCTGGAGCTCCAGAAGCACGGCGCGGTGCTCGGACGCGAGCGGCGGGCGCAGTGGCTGCGGCGGCGACACGCGTGGCGGCGACGAGCTCGGCTACGGCGGCAAGGTGAGCTAGAGGGAGAGAGCGACCGCAGGGAGAGAGGGGAAACGTGCGCAAGCTCACATCGTTGACGGGGAGTTGCTCGGGGAGGCGCGGGATGCGGTGACGGCGATGAAATCGCTGGTGAAGTGGCGGCGATCGACGGAGAGGAAGACGACGGATCCGGCGCTGTGGTGGCTCCCGGGTCACGTTCGCTGGCGCAGGCGATGTAGCGAATGGTGGTGGAGCGGACCGACACGGCCTCAGGCGCCGGGGAGGACGGTGGCCACGCCGGCGAGCTTGGCCATGGCGGCGGCGGTTCGGCTTGTCGCGGGAGGAAGAGAACAAGCAAGGGGGAGGGGATTGCGAAGCTAGGGTTTCGCCATGGGGGTGCGAGGGAGGCCTTGTAGGCCGTCGTGGAGCGGCAGATGGCCGCCACGCAGCAGATCCGTGGCGTGGACGGGCGCACGGCGTCCACCCCGCCTCTGTGAACAGAGGAAGGGGATGACCCGGGGTAGCTGGGCCAGGCCGCACTGTGTACTGATGGCCCAAGTGCACAGTGGTTCTTTGACCTTTTTCTTTTCTCTTTCTTCTTTCTATTTTCTGCCACAGTTTTGTATTTTATTTTTGCTCCAACTGAATTTAGTTAAGTGTGCAATTTATCACATAAATACTAGACAACGTGTTGAGCTAGCACATCAAGTTTCAATTTATTTTGAATAGTATAACTATTTGTTTATTTTTAAATGGTTAATTTAATTGCTGCTAGCTCTGTTTTAATTAGGTTAGGGGCACTTAAACATCTTGAAAAATGTTGGTTCTTACATGACAATTAGTTAGTGAATATTTGCAACCCAACCTACATTTTTGTTTTACTGTTTGAAGAATTAACTATTTGACTTGCATTTGAATTTGAATTTGAATTGGTTTTCCAACTAAGAGACAATTAAGCTTAGCAAAAAGTGGTGACATGCCATCATTAGTCAGAAATCACTGTAGCTTAATTACAGGGGTGTCACAACACAGTCTGGGGGAACCCCGGCCCACACCTTACAAAGTTCTTCTCCTACACCTACTCTAGCTAACTTATGCGCAGCAACATTCGCCCAACGGCTGACCCAAGAAACTTTAAAATCACTTCTAGTGTGCAGCATTTGTTTGATATCCTGAATCCATGGACCTGCCACCGAATAGTTTTGCCCAGGTTGATTGATCATCTGAACTACAGTCTTACTATCCAGCTCGACATGGACTCTTTCAGCACCGATCTCCAAAGCTAGCTGCACAGCCCACTGGCCAAAACTTCAGTCTCTTCCGGGTCAGCTATGTTCGGGAAGTGGTGGCAAACTCCGGCCAGAAAGGCCCTGGCATGATCCCGTACCATAGCACCACCTCCTCCCTTGTCGCTAACCTTTGACACAGCACCATCGGAGTTAACTTTGACCCATCCCTCCTCAGGTACATCCCATTGCTGAATTTGCTTGGTGGGAACAGCCCGCACCTTTGGTAGATGAGCATTCCTCCACTCCTGCATATGGACCACAACAGACTCCATGGGGGAGGGGGGCAATTTTCTTCCCATCCCTGGCTTCATTCCTAGCTAGCCACAGCCCACATGTTGCTTGAATCATGGCCTCCCTCTCGTCGTCAGCCACGCCGGTGAACCAACTCAACAGCCAGCGAGCTAAAACGCCATGGGTCTCCAGCTGGACTGGTGGTGATTCCACCACGACCCCTTTCTCCGAGCGCAGCTGCTACCAGAAGCGAGCTGAATGTTGGCATGCCCAGAACCTGTGCAAAATTGTTTCCTCCCTACCACATGCAACACAAAAAACAACCGGCTTGATCCGACGTCGGTGAAGCTTAGCAATAGCTGGCCCATTTCTGATTATCCTCCACATATGGATCTTAGCCTTACCCGGGGCATTTGTATCCCAAAGTGATATATATATCCCTTGTGCCGGTCCACTGTGCTGGAACATTCAGGCCGTCCTGATCTTCCTCTCTGCATGGACATCCTAAGATGATATGCTGACCTGACATTGAAGATCCCACTCTTCGTGTAATTCCATGCCAAGAAATCTTTAGTTCCCGGTCCACCAACAGCTATTTTTTTGATATCTGCAGCGTCTGACACAGTGAACATCCTGTTAATTTTCCCAGTGTCCCAGTCTATCCCATTCGAGCAAAGCAAATCGGCAACCTTAGTGACACCTTGAATGTATTCTTGGCCCAGTGGTCTCAAGTACCCACTTCTAGGAATCCAATTATCATGATGGATGTTAATTTTTGATCCATCCACGATCCTCCAAACCAATCCTTCCCGCAAAAGGTCTCTTCCATGAACTATACTCCTGAAGGTGTAAGAAGCGTTCGAAGGGCATGTAGCCGACAGAATTGAGTCCTCCTTGAAATAGCGAGCTTTGAGCACCCTGGAGCAAACAGAGGATGGTGTAGTCAATATTCTCCAAGCCTGCTTCGCCAAGAGTGCTTGATTGAACGCTTCCGGGTCTCGAAAGCCTAGTCCACCCTCCTTCTTCGGTGCACACATCTTTTCCCATGATACCCAATGCACCTTCTGTTCACCACTCATTGCACCCCACCAGAATTTTGAAGAGATCGAAGTCAGGTTCCGACACGTTTTCTCTGTGAGATGAAAACAACTCATGGTGAAGGTCGGTGTTGCCTGTAGTCCAGATTTGATGAGCACCTCTCTTGCAGCCTTCGAGAGCCCTTGGCCCTTCCATCCCATAACTTTCCTTTTGAACTTTCTGTCACATATTTAAAAGTACCCTCCTTGGACCTCCCAACCTGTGTTGGTAGGCCAAGATATCTCTCACTCATAGCCTTAGATTCAATTCCCACCACTTGTTTCAGCTGGTTTTTCTTCTCAGTTGTGCAGCCCTTCCCAAAGAAAATAGAAGATTTCTGAAGATTTATTCTCTGACCTGAGGCTTCCTCGTATTTAACTAGGATTTTCTCTTAAAGCCTGCATGCTATCCTCAGTTCCCTCAAGAAAGACAATACTATCATCGGCGAACAACAAGTGTGTAACATGGGGGCCCAGTGCCCTCAAAAGACACCCCCTTGATCTGGTTGTTATTTTGTGCTTGTCTCAACAAAGCAGAGAAACCCTCCACACAGAACAAAAACAAATAAGACAAAAACGGGTCACCCCGTCGAAGACCACGAGAGGGGAGAAAACACCTAGAAAAACCACCGTTTAGCTTGACAGACAAACTTGCAGTTGTCACACATCTCATGACCATCTCAATCCACTGAGAAGAAAAACCCATCTGAGACATCATTTGTTCAAGAAAGGCCCATTCCACTCTATCGTACGCCTTCATCATGTCAAGATTCACCGCACACAATCTCTTCTTCCTTTTCCTTGTCCGAATAGCATGCACACACTCATAGGCTACTAACACATTGTCCGTAATGAGGTGTCCGGGAACAAATGCACTTTGCTCCTCCGAGATCAGAATAGGCAGAATCACCTTCAACCTATTAGCAAGTACCTTGGTAGCGATCTTATACAATACGTTGCAGAGGCTTATAGGTCTAAATTGTGTCATCAACTCCGGTGAGTTAATCTTAGGAATCATCACAATCATAGTGGCATTAAAAGAATCCGGTGTTGCTGCACCATTAAGAAAATCTCTCATGGCTGCACATACGTCACCTCGCACCAAAGACTAGTGCCTTTGGTAGAACATCGCCGGAAGCCCATCTGGGCCAGGTGCTTTCGTCGGCCCCATCTGAAACAAAGCGGCTTCAATTTCCTCATCCGTGATAGGTGCTGTTGATGTCTACTACACAACTTATTCTTGTAGACTCGTGTTGGGCCTCCAAGCGTAGAGTTTTGTAGGACAGTAGCAATTTTCCCTCAAGTTGATGACCTAAGGTTTATCAATCCGTGGGAGGCGTAGGATGAAGATGGTCTCTCTCAAACAACCCTGCAATCAAATACAAGAAATCTCTTGTGTCCCCAACACACCCAATACAATGGTAAATTGTATAGGTGCACTAGTTCGGCGAAGAGATGGTGATACAAGTGTAGTATGGATAGTAGATATAGATTTTTGTAATCTGAAAATAAAAAAACAGCAAGGTAGCAAGTAACAAAAGTGAGCACAAACGGTATTGCAATGCTTGAAAACAAGGCCTAGGGTTCATACTTTCACTAGTGCAATCTCTCAACAATGCTAACATAATTGGATCATATAACAATCCCTCAACGTGCGACAAAGAATCACTTCAAAGTTCCTATTCGCAGAGAACATAAGATAGAAATTGTTGTAGGGTATGAAACCACCTCAAAGTTATCTTTTCCGATCAATCTATTGAGCCATCCCTATAAGTGTCACGAACAGCCCTAGAGTTCGTACTAAAATAACACCATATGACACGCATCAACCAACTCTAATGTCGCCTAGATACTCCAATGTCACAAGTATCTGTGAGTTGATTATTCGATATGCATCAAACAACTTCAGATCATAATATTCAATCCACACAAAGAACTTCAAAGAGTGCCCCAAGATTTCTACCTCGGGAATCCGCGAGTTGAGTTCCAAAACATACATCAAATGAATCAATATAATACCCCATTGTCACCACGGGTATTCATATGCAAGACATACATCAAGTGTTCTCAAATCCATAAAAGTATTCGATCCGATAATAGTGAAACATCAAAGGTAAAAACTCAATTCATCACAACAAGATAGAGAGGGAGAAACACCATATGATTCAACTATATTAACAAAGCTCGCGGTACATCAAGATCGTGCCAAATCAAGAACACGAGAGAGAGAGAGAGAGATCAAACACATAGCTACTAGTACATACCCTCAGCCCCGAGGGTGAACTACTCCCTCCTCGTCATGGAGACCGCCGGGCTGATGAAGATGGCCTTCGGTGATGATTTCCTCCTCCGGCAGGGTGCCGGAAAAAGGCTCCAGATGAGATCGTGGAGGTACAGAGGCTTGCGGCGGCGTAAAAACTCATCTAGGTTAACTTTCGGGGGTTTCTGAATATATATGATTTTTCAGCGTTGGAATCACGCAAAGAGGTGCCACAAGGGCCCCACGAGGCACCAGGGCACGCCCAGAGGGAGATCAGTCACCCGAACCCAAATGCCAATTTTGTCAAATACCATCTCTGGCGGCCTCACATCACCTTCAAATTCCTTCATGATCAGCACGCTAAAATCATACTGCCATGGTCCTTTACTCATAACATGTTTCCCATCTCCCTCAGAACCAAAGTGAACTTCAAAGATGTTCGAACCAAGATCGCTGAAGCGTGCTTCCCTATGTAGACCCCGGGGTCTAGGCATTGTCCTCTTCAAAATAGACATCTTGACTGGTCTAGATGAAAAAACCTTTCCCACCGCAGACCACCGTGAAGACCTTTGTCGGAGTGTAGGATCTGCGTCCAAGAAACTTCTCCAAGAACTAAGGATTCGAACTCTGGGGAACTTTGCTTGGCAGCTACGATGGGACTACGGCGTGGACACGACGGACTCGCTGGCTCTCACCGGACACGAAGGGGACGCGCGAGCTACCCAGGTTCGGGCCACCGTGCGGTGTAATACCCTACTCCTGCTTGTGTTGGATTGCTTTGTGGAGAGCTTGTGCTCGAAGTACACGAGGCGTGGGGGAGAATGAATCAATCCCCTTACATGGAAGCAGCCCTCCCCCTTTTGTAGTGCCTCGGTGTAACGCCCAATATGCGAACCTATTCTCGTGGAACTCGGAGGCCCCACCAAGAGTAGAAACGCATATTGGAGACGCTTGCAAGGTGGATATCATTACATCGTACCACATACATAATAGATGGGGATACAAACAAATACATACAATCATCACATGAATACATCAATACATAACAAACATCATACAGAAGGGCAGCATCCGACTATGGATGAAATCAAACGAAAAGAAGAACGACATCCACCCTGCTAGCCGAGGCTGCCGACCAGGAACCTATCCCCAGATCAACGAAGAAGAAGAAGCAGAAGAAGAACTCCAAAGCAAACAAGCAACGCTCTCAAGTCAAGACATCGCATTACCTGTACCTGCAACTATTCTTGTAGTAAACTACGAGCCACGAGGACTCATCAATCCCATAACCATGGGTAGCAAGACTATCAAAGCTTAAATGGGTATGGAAGGGTAAGGTGGTGAGGTTGCAGCAAGCACTCAGCATTATATGGTGGCTAACTTACGAGTACAAGAATAAGAAGAGCATCTACGCAAAATGGTCGCAAACTACAAATGATCACTAAGTGATCCTGATCACCTACTTACGAGTCAAACATAACCCCACCGTGTTCTCTTCTCAAACTTCCTCGAAAAGAGACGGTCACGGTTACGCACACGGTTGGTGTATTTTAATTAGGATTTAGTGTCAATTTCTCTACAACCGGAGGTTATAAATATCCAAGTGCCACATAACCGCGGGCACGGCTTCGCGTAAGATTTAACCCTGCAGGGGTGTTCCAACCTGGCCCATCATAAGCCTACACAAGCTGCGGTGGAAATACCTCAACCTCGAGATAGCCCAAAGTATCCTTGGAATCGCGGTGCACAAGACATTTCGACAATGGTAACACAATTCCAGCAATACCTCCCGGCGTGCCGACACCCTGATAGTAGCCGCGCGTATCTCGTCACAGGACATGACCGGATGGGACAAGCTACGAGTAAAACCAGATCCTCGAGTTTCCTCGTGGTGGCCCCGCAGGCCGCCCGATTCGGACCAACACCATCGGCACTGGCCCACCTTTATTATGTTGAATTAAGAATCCTCGGGTTCATGACGCCCTATGCAAAATTAATTATTTCATTCAGTATTATTATGTTGGCAAATGTTAAAAACCAAAGTTGGGCCTTGCTGGAAGCGGTTATTCAAAGCGAACTGTCAAGAGGGTCCCATTCCCCTGAGCATGTTAGGAACGCTAAACATGGATCATAACTCCAGCATTACGGAAACTAGGGAGGCTTGAGTGGAACAAAACACTAGGCAAAAGGCCAAGCCTTCCACCCAATACCAAGTATATAGATGCATTAATTAAATAAGAGATATTGTGACTTCCCAACATATCCATGTCCCAACATGGAACAACCTGCAACTGCACCTGAAACTAGCAACGCTATAAAAAAGGGGCTGAGCAAAGCGGTAACATAGCCAAACAACGGTTTGCTGGGTAAGGATGGTTAGAGCCTGTATCATGGCATATGGGAGGCTGACATATATGTGGTAGGAAGCGCGACATAGCGGTAGCAACGAGACAACTAGCAAGCAAAGATAGTAAAGATATCCAAGGTCATGATCATCTTGCCTGGAATCCCGCTAGGAAGAAGATCGAGTCCATGAAGAAGACGAACCAATCATAGTCGAACGAATCCTCACAATCGCATCGAAAGCAGAACTATCGAGAAGAAGCACAACCGGAAAGAAGCAAACACCATGGTAAACACACAAGCATAAACATGGCATGATGCACAATCCAAATATGATGCATGACAAGATTAAATGTTGTTAAACATGGCAAGAGGTGAAGCATAAGCAATCCATACAACTAGGCAAGTTTAAATGAGGCCGGAAACACAAACAACAATTCCGGTATCTCCCCATATGCAAATTTCGAAATTGGTACTGATCTGAATTAAACACAATGTTAAAGTTTTTAAACAGCAAGTTAACATGCATCATGATGATCTACACTTTTTTCTAATCAAGTTACATATGTAAAACATTTAATTCAGAGCTACGGGCTAGAAGATATGAGCTAAACAAGTTTAATATGGCAAGGATGCAAAATGCATGCAAACATCAACCACGAACACACAAATCAAGGATGCAACATGACAACATGAATCTACACACAAATCTAAGCAAGGTTCATATAGGACATGATCAAAACGGAGCAATGCTTCAACAATTACAAACAACGCAAGCTATAATAATAATCTGCCCAAAACAGTAACATAGCACTTTGCCAACATCAAAACAGCAAGCTACAGGCACATGATGGGCACAAACTTGATATGCACTTGAAATAGACATGATATACTCCAATTTATCTTAAAGGTTCAGGTTCATAGGCATCAAGGTTAAGTCAATATGATCCATGCAAAATGCAATGTTCTGCTAAACAGGGCATATACATGAGCAGAGTTAACATGATGGCAACTTGAGAGCAAGAAAGAGACATGCTACAGGAACTTTACATGGCAACCAAAGGCATGGCATCAAAGTAGACATTACATAGACCAAATCTCATAAAGGAATCAAATACATATGAGCTCTAGATTAGTGGCAACCATCAAGCAAATTTGGCAAGTTTTATCACAGATAGTTTTACTTAAAACTGCAATATTGACTAGGCATGTTTACAAGCTCATGGCACTCACATCAAGGCATATCATGGCATGGAATAAATACTACCAGCAAGAACACATGAAAATGCTCCAAAGTCATGTTGACAAGATGCTCATATGACATTTGCATTAAATCACACAAAAATGACAAAATGACAAATATTAACAGTTCCAGCAGTAACATTAGGATGCACTTTTGCAACAGAGATAATGACATGTAGATGACTTCTACCATGAATGCAAATGCTACCATCATGTAGAGCACGTAGAGTAGATCAATTTACATATATAAATCATCATCATAGGATCAACATGCACAGAGTTACAAGCTCTAGAAAATGCAACATGATGCTAAAAATACTGAGGATTTAGTCGTTTCAGTAAAAAAACAGACTGAGCGCAAAATAGCTAAACGGCGCACGGGGCGAGGAATAGCGGGCTGGCGCTCATGTTGCGGTCCAAAGGGCCGGCTCGGTGCTGGGCTGGGTCGCGACGTGGGCCTGAGCGCTGGTGGAGCCCACGCGCGAGGACGAGCAGCTCCCTGCTCGATCCCGAGCAGGGCCATGGCGGCGGCGGCGGGTTGGGAAACCGTGGATGCAGGGGGTCGAGGAGGCAAGGAGGAGACCGGGGACGGGTGACGGAGGCCGGATCCGGTGGCTGCCTCTCCGTTCCCGGCTTCGACGGCGAGGTCGTCGAGCTCGAGGCCAATGCCCATGGCGGCTCCTGTCAAAGGCAGAGAGAGAGAGGTGAGACTAGGGAGAAGGATAAAGGAGAGAGAAGGAGAGGGAGGTGAGGCCGGCCTGGAGGTCTTCTGGCGGGGCTGCTCCGGCGAGGCCACCGGCGGGTGGTGGTGCACGAGGCGGCGGCGGCTCTGGATCGGGAGCTCCTATCCCGATCTGGAGCGCTCGGGGTGAGCGGGCACGGAGGGGCGCGGCGGCGCGGCCTGGTTGCGGTCCGCGGCGGGCCGGCGATGGGCCTGGCGGGCCTGCGGTGGCTGGTGGTGGTGGAGGGCGCCACTTGGCGGTGGTGGAGAGGTGGGATGTGGCGGCTGATGGCTGGGCAGGTGTGGAAAACGAGGAGAAGGGGGTAGGGTTCCAGATTAGGAAGGTCTAGCCTTCCTTATATAGGCAGGGATGATAGGGTTTGGGGTTGGGGGTGTTTTCGGGCCCTCCGATCGCTATCGGATGGTTCCGTTTGGAGGGGGGCTAGGCTGGGCTAGGTGGGCTATGGAGGAGGGGATTGGGCTGAGGAGAGAGGGAAGATGGCAGCCCGGCATGGTTTTCGGAACATCGAAAACGTCCGACGTTTTGACCGGCTATAGTGCCGCTATAGATATCCGTTGAGGCATCAAACGACCTCCGAATGGAACGAAATTTGGCAGGCGGTCTACCTACAATATAACAAGACCGCACGCCAACTTTCAACCCATTCCGAGAACATTTTTATCCTACTTACAAAATAATAATTCGGAGGTGCCGCGGGCGCGTGCGAGTGTGTCGGGTCTCGAAACGGACAGCGGAAGGAACGGGGAGAACGCCAACTACGAACGGATGCAAGTTTTGAAAAACATGCGGATGAAATGCACATGATGACATGGCCAAGTGCAACATGCAAGCGAATGACATGGCAACGACGACGAATAAAAGGAACACATCTGGAGCATCGGTCTCGGGGCGTCACACTCGGTCCTCTTCCCCGAAAATATGAGCGGGAAAGGGTTGCCACAGGGCGGCAATTCAAAAGGGGGACAAGGGCACGGGCTTATCCTGACTAAAGATGGTCTCCGCCTGCTAAAGCAGCTCCATGTGACGCACCGGTGGGCTTGGTGATGACCTCCATCCTGGCACGCTGATCCGTCCTGGTCTTCTATCACCAACGTGGAAAGCCTTTGGGACTTGCTTTTTGTGAGGCAGACGCCGCTGCTTCCCTATCATGAGAATGGAAACTGGACTTGGTCGCGCTCCGCTGTCCTTATCCTGATAGCGGGACGTCACCCATGTGCTGGGCGCGGAGCCCCGCGGCCGGCGCCATACAACTCGCTTCGTGAGAAGGCCTCGCGAGGGGAGCCTTGCGAGGGAACCCTCGTGCTTGGCGACGTCGGCAGGGCTTGGCCTGGCGGGGAGGGGCCTCGCGAGGCTCGCCCCTCGCGAGGCGGCTTCCTCCGGAGCGGCTGAGGCAAGGCCGCTCTCACGGGCCTCTCCGAGCGTGACCCTCTGGGCCTGAGGCAGACGGGCCGTGGTACCCTAGTTCCCACTGGGCCGACAGTAGCCCCCGGGCCCGCGACGCGCGTGTTCTGCCTGGTGAGGAACGAAACAGCGCGGGCCCCATCGAACTGCCAGGCCCAGAGGCGGCGCATGGCGGCTTTCACGGGGAGGGTCGCCCCCACTCCCCGCGATGCCTCGGGAACCGCCATCTTGGCGATAAAGCCTGCCCGCCCAGGGCGCGGGCGCGTCATTGCTCTCCGTCCTCATCTCGCCCTTCGCCCCGCGCGTGCAGCTTCCCCGTTGCTCCTCCAACTTCCAATCTTCCCTTCGCCATGGCCCTGGGCAAGAAACCCGCGACCGCCGAGGCTTCCTCCAGCAAGAGCATCAGAGCTGGGTCCGGCCCTGCTGCCGGCCACCATCAATGAGAGCGGGCTAGCCAAGGTCCGCCCTCACTTGGCTTCCGCGTACTTCGAGGGAGGCGCCACCAAGATCTGGTCGGGCTCGCACCCGCGGCGGGACCTCGGGCCCACGGTGGTCGCCGTCTTCTACCACTGGCTCTTCTCCGGGCTGGTGCCGCCCTTCTCCGACTTCCTCTTCGCCATCCTAGAGCATTATGAGATCCATCTCCTCCACCTTCACCCCAACTCTATCCTCGTCCTGGCCCTCTTCGCGTACCTCTGCAAGGCCTACCTGGGAGTGATGCCGTCCATGGCGCTCTTCCGAACCTTTTACAGCCTGCGGGTTTTCTCCTCAGGAAGCCACCGCACCGGAGGGGCCTCCTTCCAGATCGACGACGAGATGGGCAAGCTCTTCATCGACATGAAGATCTTGAAGAAGGTTGTCGTGGTTTTGTCACGGCAGATGTCCGAAGACTTAGGTTCGAGGCCATCGCCATAGCAGTGGACTCAAAGGGGTTGATCGGGACGAAGGACACGAGATTACCCAGGTTCGGCCCCTCAAGTAGAGGTAAAAGCCTACGTCCTGCTTGTGTTGTATTAGCTGGAGTATCGATTACAAAGGAGCGGATTGCTTGACCTAGCTCTCGATTCCTTGGTCTCTTCTTAAGCCGCCCCGGGGTCTAGCCTTTATATAAGAGGTCAAGGCCCCGGGTTACACGAGTCTCAAACCGACTCACACAGCGTGTCCTATTCTGTCTCTAAGCCGCCATACCATCTTGGGTAAGCCGCCACCGGGCGGCTTAGCCACCCGGGTCTTCACGCCATCTTCCGTCTCTGGGCCCCTGTCAACGGCCCATCTGGTAAGCCGCCCTGGCGGCCTTGCCTGCATCCTTAAGCCCACCTTACAAGTCTTGGGCTTACGAGCCGCCCGGTGTAACCCGGCCCCGCCTGGGCGGGTCTCACCACGGGTTATATCCCCAACATTAGGCCCCAGGTTGATTTGAGCCAGCTCATGTCAATCTTTAACTTTACTTAACGGCGAGTCTTCATTGCGCTGTCATCTGGAAAGTCAACTTGTAACCCGCCATGACGTCATACGGAATATTCGGAAAAGATTCCATGACGTTTGCAACGGATCTTTGTCACCGAAAGGTCATCCCGAAAATCAAGGCGCCAATTTACTGTAGCTCCCCACTTTCGCGCGTACGGTTGCCCTTTTCCTTATAAATAGCGCCACGTGCGCCTCCTCCCTTTCTCCGCCTGTCGCTGTCGTCTCCTTCCTCGCGTGAAGCCTCCCTCTCCAGAGCTCCGCCGCCCGCAACCGAAGACGCGCCGTCGCTCTCCTCACCGGCCACTGCCTCAGCCCGAAACGGACCAGAGCCTCATCGGCGCCTCCGCATCTCAGAGGTAAGCTCCTCTGATCCTCATTGAATCTGTGTACACTCCCGTTAGGGTTCCGAGTTCTTCCTTGTTCTTGCAAGTTCATCACCATCGATAACCACCGAGGCATCGAGCACTGCCCAAGACCTCGTATCACTACCCTTTGGCTGCGGGCACTCCTCCGAAGTCCATCCCCCACTCATTTTTGTGTCCATATGACACTCATTGTTGCGGGTAGATTGATATCGTTCATCCACTGTTATTTCTAGGTCGTATTCATTTTCATTTTTTCTTCGCCCGTAGATCTTGCAATGAATAGACAATATGCAAAATCTGTTTTCTGCACTTAGTCATTTTCCCATCCATACCATCTTGGCTTCGTAAGTCGCCATTGTATTGCCGGCTCTCCGCCAATTTTTCTGGCGGCTTAGCTCTTCCACTTACACTGATTATAACTGCATTACACAGCGACTGCTCTTCTTAACCCGCCATTCCTTCTATTTTTGTAGCGTAACCCGCCGTCATGACAAGGACTCCATCCTCCTGTGATTGGGTCAGCTCCGGAGTCACTGAAGAACTCCTAGCTAACTTTGTTGAATCTGGCATGTTACCAAGTAAAGAGGAAATACACTGGCGGGTTCCAGGACCGGAGAAGAGGCCTGAGCCCAAGGAGGGAGAGATCATCATATTTACTGACCACATCCTTCGCGGGTTTCGCCCTCCCGGGTCAAAGTTTTTTCGGGATGTTCTTCACTTCTTCCAGATCCATCCTCAAGACATAGGCCCCAACTCAGTTACCAATATATGCCAATTCCAAGTTTTAACTGAAGTCTATATGCAAGAAGAACCGTCTGTTGACCTCTTCTATGAATATCACTATGCAAACCGCCAGACTGAAATGGCGGCCGGTCCCAGCTTGGAACTTGGTGGTATTACCATCCAAAGACGAAGAGACCTGCCATACCCTTCAGCCACCTTGCCGAGTCACCCCAAGGACTGGAACAAAACCTGGTTTTATTGCCAGGACACCTCTCCTGAAGGCGAGAATCCCCTGCCGGGTTACCGTCCAACCCGGCTCTGCTTTACCAATGACAACCCCCTCCCAGCACGAATGACAGCCGCCGAGCGAGCAAAGTATGCCTCGGCTTACACCAAGGTCAAGGCTCTGCTGGCTAACGGCTTGACAGGTGTTGACCTAACCCGTTGCTGGGTAAGCTGGAAAATCATGCCGTTGAGCCGGCGTGACCGGCTTATGTGCGAATATACGGGTGAACCCAATGACCCCCTTTGCTTCAAGACAACTCCCTTGACTGACGAAGACATCAACAGTGGCGTCAAGGGACTCCTTGGCGAAAGTCAGGAAGCCTGCGACAAGGTTGGGCTAAAGCCCTTCTATGCCAAGAATCCGGCTCCAGACGTAAGTCTCTTTTCCTTCAATTGATTATACTTATCTTGCACCTTGTAACCTTAACCGGCGGCTTATATATAGGCCAACTCCCCGTTCTGGAAGAAGAAATTTAACCCGCCGGTGAGAAAGCCTAAGACGAAAACCCCAGCCAAGAAGAAGAAGAAAGCCGCCACTCCAGAGCCGGCCGAAAGTGACGACTCGGAGGTAGAACTTGATTCTCTTGGCCGTCTCTTTATACAGCTTATTGACAATAATTACTCACAGGATGAGACGGAAGCAAGCCACGCCAACGCCCCTGAGGTAATTGATATTTCTGACTCAGAGATCTATTCACAAGACAGAGTACGGCGGGTCGTCCGGAAAGTCCCCTTCTCTCATCCTCTTGCTCACTTAGATCCCAATTTCCTTTTGAAAAAGCAACAGCACAACTCCCGACGCCAGACCCGGAGCGCCGGCTCTGCCGACCTCGTGGCCGGGTTACCTCATTCCCCGACTCCTCGAAGACGGCCAGCTGAGGTATCCTTTTACGGAAACATAATTCTCATCAACTTTGCATTGTAATCTTACTGTCTTGTATTACTTTGGATGCCTTCAGGATTCTCCGCCTTCATCTGGCGACTCAACCGCATCAAAGCTGCCCCCAATGAAGATCAACCCGGAGTATGTATATTATTTTGCACTTGAATGTTTTCAATGTCCTTGACATATATATATAACCATCAACTGCGCCTTCCAGGGCCCAAGCCAAACGAAGAAAAACTGGCGGGTCTACTGCCGCCCCAATTGCTAAAGAGCCAGTGTTTGCTAAGCCGGCCTCTCCACCAGCCGCAGATACTGAGAAAAACATTCACCAGCCACCTGAGCCGGCGGGTCATGATACGACCGCTGAAAACCCTGCGAGGGATGATCCTAAACTGCCCAGCCCTTCAATGGCTGATGCAGAAACAGCTCTTCCAGACGTTGTTATTACTGAGACGGGTCACCACACCCCTGAACCCCGTGTATTAACAAGGCACTCTGGCAAAGCTGAAACTTCTTCGCTGGAGGAATTTAATTTGGAACCTACTGTACTGGAGAAGTTTACCGCTGATGAACTTCATGCTGGATTTCTAAACCGCCTAGAGTCAAGCCGGAAGATAGAGCTGAAGTTTGTCAGCCTTATGAAGAAAAAATATGAGGTAGTACTTTTACCAGCCTGTCCTTTATACCCTTTCCTAGCCGCCAAGAGCCGGATTAATATGTCAAATAATAAACCGGGGCTTTCCTTAGCAATACTTTTCATAACTTGAGCTGTAGCCCCCAAGTATCGGGTTTAGTATAAGTAGTAGGCCGATACTCGATGTATAGAGTTTGAACAGTTGTAGCCCCCAAGTCCGGGTTATCATGAAATGATGACCCGGATTCTCATTGGATACTGTATAAATGCTGATTGTAGCCCCCAAGGGCCGGCTTATCTTTTTTTTTAAAGATCAGTCGGGACTTTAATTGAAAGACTTGAGCGTGATCTGTAGCCCCCAAGGGCCGGCTTTCCTTTTTTTTTTTTAAAGATTAGCCGGGACAAGCCCTAGAGAACAAATAGACATTAGCCCCCAAGTGTCGAGTATATTGCTTGCAATCTGCTTGAGACTTGTAGCATAATTTCCTCAGTGGTAACTTACCATGAACATTGAACCCCCCTTTTCCTGCTTTTGAATTGTTACAGGATGCTCTAGAGGCGGCTGAGTCTGAAATGGCCAGCCTGAAGAAAAATCTCGATGTGCAACAGACCGCCCGGTCAGAGGCGGAAACCAAGTGGCGGGTTGCCGTCGAAGATCTTGAAAAGACGCAAGTGGACTTTGCTCTTTTCAAGAAGAATACTGAAACTCATCAAGCCGCCCTGACCAAGCGTGCAGAAGATGCTGAAGGGCGGCTTGCCACTGTGTCGACAGAGCTGCAGACCCTGAAACAGCATATATCCAGGATGACCTCTGCTATCTTTGGTAAGCATATGGTACTTAATGACCGTCTTGTCCGTGATAAATAATATATCTGGCGGCTTATACCACCAAACCTTTTTTTTTTTTTTTTTTTTTTTTGCAGGTGAAAGGAGCCGCCAGTTATCCTCTGACAGTGTGATGAAGCTGAAGGCAGTGTACTCCTTAGCTGAACAACTCTACTGCGGGACTCTCCTGACCATTAAAGCTATGCTGACTGAAAGGAGCATCCCCAAGCACATGAAAGATATCTTAGAGCTGCTGTCCACGCTGCCTAAGCAGATTGATGAGCTCAAAAGATCAGCCGCCAGGCAGGGGGCTCTATCCGCGCTAAGCCGGTGCTTGGCTTTCGCTCCTGAGTTAACTGCTGACGAGATGATGGACGGGTTCCCGTCCAAGAAAGATGACGGCTCGGAGTTCACTACAGAAGACTATGCTCAATGCAGAAAATCTTCCAGGGTTCTTGCCTCCAAGCTGGTGGAGGATCTTGACATGTCAACTTACCAGGCGGCTTACAGCGAGACATCCAAGAAGATACGTGGTCCCACATTTGAATGCAGAGACTTGACCCCCGTGCGCCGTAAGCATTTCTTCGCCCCTGAGATTGATCCGTCTCCTCTGTTTGAGGACGCCCAGTTTGAAGCACTAACACACTGCAACTGGGACGTGGACAATCTTCAGATCGAAGAAGTCGAAGACCCGGAGCAGGATGACCCGCCATCGAGCTGAACTTGATATTTGATAACCCGGCTTCTTGAGCCGCCGATGTGTATAAAACTTTTGGCTGCTTGCCTGGTGAGCTCTCAAAGAGAGCTTTGTAATAGGCTTGTAGAAAAACTCTTTCACTGTCTGACCCGTGCCATAGTGCACGTATGAGTCTTTAGTCAATCATAATATATTCCTTGCTTTTCTTCAAGCGGCTTATGATATCAATCTGCACGGCGTCTTACCTTGTAGACAAACCCGGCAATATAAGAAGACAGAAACATGTTCTGCATCACTGCGAAGGGTGACTTAAAAAGTCTAACCCGGAGGCGTGAAACCTCATTTTCTTTGCCTGCTTTTCCGAATATATAAGCCGGTTCTTCTGTGGTCTTAGCTACTTTGAACTCTTAATAAGAGCGTAGCAACCCAGAAAGAGACGCAGCAAATAGAAGAGTTAACCTCGCCGCTGTAAGAGGCACTTGCAGAGGGTAAGTTATAGAACTCGCTGCACCCCTGACAAAACACATCTACTTACAGGCAGGTATAACCCGTAGTTACAAATGTAAGAGTTAACCTCGCCGCTGTATGAGGCCTTTGTAGGGGGTAAGTTATAGAACTCGCTGCACCCCTGACAAAGCGCATCTACATACAGGCAGGTATAACCCGGCCTTACAGAGTTAGCCTCGCCGCTGTAAGAGGCCTTTGCAGGGGGTAAGTTTTAGAACTCGCTGCACCCCTGACAAAATGCATCTGCATACAGGCAGGCATAACCCGTTTTCACAGATTAGAGGAGGTGAGTTCATGACTCGCTGCACTCCCAGTAATCTTTGTTGATATTATCAACTTTGCACACCAACTTATAAGCCGCCGTCTTGTAAGCCGCCAGTATGTGGTGATATTGTAGATAAGGAGCCGATCAAGAAGGTTGAAGCTTAACCCGGCGGGTTAGAAGCCCCCAAATGACCTTGTAACTCCGGCTTGAAGAGCCAGACCAAGAGGCTTGAAGCCTAACCCGGCAGGTTGAAAGCCTCCAAATGATCATATGATTGTAGCCATCTTGGACAATGTGATGTAAAAACGGCAGATGCCCCGGCTTGCAGGGATACCAACTTTATTATATATATATATATATATATAATATATACAATGATATTATACAACGAGGGAAGTCGATGACTTAGGTGTAGTAAGGCCGCAGATGAGCGATATTCCACGGCCGGAGGGTCTCCTGCCCAGAAGTTCGTGACTCGTCTCGTACGTCAATGAGATAGTATGACCCATTGTTGAGGTTTCTGCTAACCACAAAAGGCCCTTCCCATGGAGGAGACAACTTGTGCGCATCCGTCTGATCTTGAATCAGGCGCAACACTAAGTCGCCTTCTTGAAACGTCCGGGTCTTGACTCGGCGGCTGTGATAGCGGCGCAGGTCTTGCTGATAAATCGCCGATCGAGCCGCCGCCAGGTCACGCTCTTCATCCAAAGCATCCAACGCGTCTTGACGCGCTGTTTCATTGTCTGTCTCAACGTAAGCCGCCACCCGTGGCGAGTCATGATGTATGTCACTTGGTAAGACGGCTTCTGCGCCGTAAACCATGAAGAAAGGCGTATAGCCAGTGGATCTGTTGGGAGTTGTATTGATGCTCCACAAGACTGATGGTAACTCCTCAACCCAACAACCCGGCGTTCTCTGCAAAGGAACCATAAGTCGGGGCTTGATACCTCTCAAGATTTCCTGGTTAGCACGCTCCGCCTGACCATTGGACTGTGGATGAGCAACAGCAGAGACGTCAAGCCGGATGTGCTCTTCTTCACAGAAGGTTTGCATAGCCCCCTTGGATAGGTTTGTGCCATTATCTGTGATTATACTGTGAGGGTAACCAAAACGGTAGATCAATTTTTTGACAAACTGAACCGCCGTAGCTGCGTCACACTTGCTGACCGGCTCAGCCTCTACCCACTTCGTGAATTTATCAACCGCCACCAAAAGGTGGGTCTTCTTATCTTTGGATCTCTTGAAGGGCCCGACCATATCAAGCCCCCAGACCGCAAACGGCCAAGTAATCGGGACCATGCGCAACTCCTGAGCCGGCACATGAACACGCCGTCCAAACTTTTGACAGCCATCACACTTGAGCACTAAGTTTTCTGCATCCTTATGAGCCGTCAACCAGAAGAAACCATGTCTAAAAGCCTTGGCCACCAGAGATTTTGAGCCGGCATGATGACCACAATCTCCGGCGTGGATTTCATTAAGGATCTCCTTGCCTTCCTCAGGTGAAACACAACGCTGAAAAACGCCCGTAACACTGCGTTTATGTAACTCGCCATTGATGATTGTCATGGACTTAGATCGTCTGACGATTTGTCTTGCCAAGGTCTCCTCGTCAGGTAACTCGCCACGAGTTAGATACGCCATGTAAGGCAACGTCCAGTCAGGAATAGCACGCAGAGCCGCCACCAATTGCCCCTCCGGGTCAGGAATAGCCAGATCTTCCTCCGAAGGTAACTTAACTGAAGGGTGATATAACACGTCCAAGAAAACGTTAGGCGGCACCGGCTTACGCTGGGAGCCAATTCTTGACAATGCGTCAGCCGCCTCGTTCTTACGACGATCAATGTGATCCACCTGATAACCCTTGAAGTGACCTGCAACGACGTCTACCGCCTGACGATAAGCCGCCATGCGTGGGTCTTTGGAATCCCACGTGCCTGAAACTTGCTGAGCCACAAGGTCTGAGTCGCCGAGGCATCTAACCCGGCTCAGATTCATCTCCTTAGCAACCCGGAGGCCATGAAGCAAAGCTTCATACTCAGCTGCATTGTTAGTACAAGGAAACATCAGCCTTAATACGTAACAGAACTTATCACCTTTGGGGGAAGTTAAGACAACTCCAGCCCCCGAACCTTCCAGCTGTCTAGACCCGTCGAAGTGAATCGTCCAGTAAGTGTTGTCCGGTTTCTCCTCTGGCGACTGACACTCAGTCCAGTCGTTTATAAAGTCCACCAAAGCTTGAGACTTAACCGCTGTGCGAGGCACGTATTTTAGATTAAGAGGTCCAAGCTCCAATGCCCACTTAGCAATCCGGCCAGTGGCTTCTCTGTTTTGAATTATGTCTCCCAACGGGGCAGAGCTAACCACTGTGATCGGGTGTCCCAAAAAATAGTGTTTCAACTTCCGGTTTGCCATGAATACTCCATAGATCAGTTTCTGCCAATGTGGGTATCGCTGCTTGGACTCGATCAAAACTTCACTGACGTAGTAAACCGGCCGTTGAACCGGATATTCCTTCCCTGCCTCCTTGCGCTCCACAACAACCGCAGCGCTGACTGCCCTGTTGTTAGCCGCCACATAGAGGAGTAACGGTTCCTTCTCAGCCGGAGCAGCCAAGACGGGCGGCTCAGTCAGTTGCTTCTTAAGCGCATCAAACGCCTCACCCGCCGCCTTGCTCCAGACGAAATCATCCGTCTTCTTTATCATTTGATACAAGGGGATTGCCTTCTCGCCCAGGCGGCTTATGAACCGGCTTAACGCGGCGATTCAACCCGCCAGGCGCTGAACGTCGTTTATGCACGCCGGCTCAGACAAAGATGTAATTGCTTTGATCTTGTCCGGGTTAGCTTCAATCCCACGCTCAGAAACCAGAAACCCCAAAAGCTTGCCTGCGGGAACTCCAAAAACACACTTGGCCGGGTTAAGCATCATCTTGTAAACCCTCAAGTTGTCGAAAGTCTCCTTCAGGTCGTCCAGCAAAGTTTCCTTCTTCCTTGACTTGACCACTATATCATCCACATAAGCATGAACATTGCACCCAATTTGACTGTGAAGACAGTTCTGCACACAACGTTGATAAGTCGCCTGGGCACTCTTGAGCCCGAAAGGCATAGACACATAGCAGAAAGCACCAAAAGGCGTGATGAAAGCCGTCTTCTCTTGGTCTTTGACTGCCATCTTGATCTGGTGATAACCTGAATAGGCGTCCAGGAAGCATAAACTCTCACAACCCGCCGTTGCATCAATGATCTGATCAATCCGAGGGAGAGCAAACGGGTCAGCTGGACAGGCTTTGTTGAGATCCGTGTAATCCACACACATTCGCCAAGTGCCGTTCTTTTTAAGCACCAGCACCGGGTTAGCTAACCACTCCGGGTGAAAGACCTCCATGATGAACCCTGCTGCTAAGAGCCGGGCTACTTCTTCTCCAATAGCTTTGCGCCGCTCCTCATTGAAACGACGAAGGAATTGCTTGATCGGCTTGAACTTAGGATCCACATTAAGGTGGTGCTCAGCAAACTCTCTCGGTACACCCGGCATGTCAGACGGCTTCCATGCAAAGATGTCCCGATTCTCACGGATGAATTTGATGAGCGCGCTTTCCTATGCGGGGTCCATGTTAGCCCCTATAGTGAACTGCTGAGATGAGTCGCCCTCCGTAAAATCCACCTGTTTGGTATCATCCGCCGAAAACTTGAGGGGCGGCTCTGATTCCGTAGTAGGCTTCTTCAAGGGAGTCATATCCTCCGGGTCAACATTCTCTTTATAAAACTTGAGCTCTGCCTCTGCACAACTTGACTCTGCATAAGCCGCATCGCCTTCCTCACATTCAAGAGCCGTCTTCCGATCACCGTGCACAGTAATCGTTCCTCTTAACCCGGGCATCTTGAGCTGTAAGTAGACATAACAAGGCCTAGCCATGAACTTGGCATAAGCCGGCCGTCCGAATAAAGCATGATACGGACTTTTAATTTTGACCACCTCAAACCACAGGGACTCCACCCTGTAATTGTACTCATCACCAAAGGCGACTTCCAGCGAAATCCTGCCCACTGGGTAAGCCGACTTGCCAGGCACCACACCATGAAAGACTGTGGAAGACGGCTTAAGATCTTTGTCAAGCAGACCCATCCGGCTGAAAGTATCATAATACAGGATGTTGATGCTGCTACCACCATCCATAAGAACCTTCGTGAACATGTATCCACCAACCTGGGGGGCAACCACCAAAGCTAATTGCCCCGGGTTGTCAACCCGCGGCGGGTGATCCGCCCTGCTCCAAGTGATGTCATACTCAGACCACTTCAGATATTGCGGGAGAGCCGGCATGACCGCATTAACCGCCCGCTTGCGTACCTTCTGGTCTCGCTTGTCGAAGCTGGTTGTGAAGACGTGATACTGACCCCCGCTAAGTTGTTTTGGGTTACTCTGAAAACCGGACTGGTTATGTTGCTGTTGGCCACCGCCTCCAGACTGTTGATTATGACCTCCTTGATTACCCTGATTCTGGTAACCCGACCCTGAGCCGCCAGGACCCAAGCCGGCTCCTGACCCGCCTGGCCCTGAGCCGCCGGACGGTCCATTACCGTTGTTATGATGCTGCTGAAGGCTGTAATCTCGAAACTGCCGCATAATGTGGCAATTCCTCCACGTATGCCCTGCCGGCTTATCAGGTCGACTATGCTCTGGACAAGGCTTATTAAGCATTGCTTCCAAATTAAATGGAACCTTTCCCTTGTTAAAATTCTGCTTGAAGTTCCCATTGCCCTTGGCATGGTTATTCCCAGCGCTGGTATTCGCCACCAATTCTGACCCGCCGTCCGGGTGTTTCCGCTTGCCAGAGTTGCCGTTTCCAGCCGCGTTCTGCTGCTGACCCTTTCCATTGTTACCTTTCTTTCCTTGACCTGATTTTTCATCATCAGAGCCTGGGTCTTTCGTGTTGTCAGAGTCCGCATACTTGGTTAGAGCCGCCATAAGCTCCCCCATGTCTTGACACGAACGTTTAAGCCGGCCAAGCTTCTGCTTCAAAGGCGTGAAGTGGCAATTTTTCTCCAGAATCAAAACTGCTTGAGCCGCCGTGATCTGTTCTGAAGAGTGGATGATAGTCGAAACCCGCCGGACCCAATGATGAGCCGACTCATCCGTCTGTTGCATACAATGATCCAAATCCACGATCGTCATGGGCTGCTTGCACGTCCCTTTGAAATTTTTGATAAATTTCGCCTTCAACTCGGCCCAGGAAGTAATGGTGTTGGGTGGCAAACCCTTCAACCACGTGCGAGCCGGCCCTTCTAGCATCATGATAAAGTACTTGGCACACACTGCATCACTAACATCCAACATCTCCATGGCGAGCTCATAGCTTTCGATCCAAGCCTCCGGAGGTAGGTCAGCTGTGTAATTGGGCACCTTACGAGGGCCCTTGAAATCTTTTGGCAGGCGCTCGTTCCGTAAAGCCGGCGCTAAGCACGGCACTCCCACAGCCCGGGAGGTCAACCCGGCTCCGGCTGAGACGGAAGGTGCAGCCGTGGGTTCCGGATGAGCCGCCGCTGCCGCCAGAGCCGCCGCTTCTCGTTGCGCTCTCGCTCGATCCACCAGCGCCTGCGCATCCAGAGCCGGCCGGTCAGCCCGCGGCGGGTTCCGATGTCGTTCACTGCTAGATACCGCCGGCGACTCATAACGCCGGCTGTAACTGCGACTGGGGATGGGGGTTGAATGCACACGACTCCGGCTGTAAGCATACTTCTCCTGCTGGGCCATTGCCGTTCGCAGGTATCCAACCGCGTTCCGCACTTCTTCTGCGAAGGGTGACTCATCGGGAATTGGGATAGCAGTCAGCCGAGTTGCTGCCGCTACCAAGTTCTCCGCCGGGTTAGAGTAATGACCCGGCGGCGTAGGAAAAGAGGTCGGTGCAATCTGGTTTCGTCGGGGCGGGTTAACCTGCTGATGCTGAGCCGCCGCCCGGCTTCCAGGTACTTCCGCCGTCCGGGTTACGACCAAAGGCACGTTCTGTCCCGTTCCTGGCGTGTTGAAAAGATTCCTCGCTTCATACTGATCCGGCAAGCGGGATTGGTGCCTCATCCGCTGAACCGCCGCTGCTGATTGCTGCTCCAGCCCAAGACGGAAAGCATCCGCCCTAAGGCGCTCTGCCTCAGCGTCCATCTGAGTCTTCAGTTCATTGATCTCCTGCTGGACTTCAGTCATCTGATTCTTCAACCTCGCAATCTCCGTGTTACGGGCGGCTTGATTTTCAGCTGTGACCTCAGTTGCCATCAGGGTTGAAAGCTCACCCATTAAATCCAGAAGGACCTGAGCCGGCTGCCTGCCAGCCCCCGATCCGGTTGCCTCAGCAGCTGTGCTGTTATGAGCCGCCGCGGAACCCGCCATGAAGACGGCGGCGCGGTTCGGCGGCTCATATTCCTCCGGTTTATGAAAATCCGACTCGGGGTAAGGCTCAACGTAGCCCCCGAGTCCGCCATTATGGAGCTGGTAGATTGATTCCGTCTCTCCGCTCGAAGATCCGTTTTCAGAGCAGATGAGAGTTTCCTCCTGTGACATAGATCCTTCTAGATCCATGCCCTGAGTGAAGCCGACGAAGACGTGTTTCCGACCCGGTTTGGCACGGGCGGGTTGACCGCGTTGGGCGGGTTGCTTGCGCCGAGCCGGCTCGACGATGTCAGTGTAGACGTCCGGCCCGGGTTCAGATCCGCCGATCTTGCCGATGAAGACGTGAATCCCGCCGAAGGGGACCCGGAAACCATACTCAACGGAGTCAGCCTCGGGGCCCCAGCCGGCGTCGTCGATGTAGAGCCGGCCACGGCGACTCTTGGTCATCCTGCCAACCGCGTACCCCTCGATCCCTGGTAGAGAGCCCTTTGAGAACTCAACACCACCGAGCGCTGGCCCCACGGTGGGCGCCAACTGTCGTGGTTTTGTCACGGCAGATGTCCGAAGACTTAGGTTCGAGGCCATCGCCATAGCAGTGGACTCAAAGGGGTTGATCGGGACGAAGGACACGAGATTACCCAGGTTCGGCCCCTCAAGTAGAGGTAAAAGCCTACGTCCTGCTTGTGTTGTATTAGCTGGAGTATCGATTACAAAGGAGCGGATTGCTTGACCTAGCTCTCGATTCCTTGGTCTCTTCTTAAGCCGCCCCGGGGTCTAGCCTTTATATAAGAGGTCAAGGCCCCGGGTTACACGAGTCTCAAACAGACTCACACAGCGTGTCCTATTCTGTCTCTAAGCCGCCATACCATCTTGGGTAAGCCGCCACCGGGCGGCTTAGCCACCCGGGTCTTCACGCCATCTTCCGTCTCTGGGCCCCTGTCAACGGCCCATCTGGTAAGCCGCCCTGGCGGCCTTGCCTGCATCCTTAAGCCCACCTTACAAGTCTTGGGCTTACGAGCCGCCCGGTGTAACCCGGCCCCGCCTGGGCGGGTCTCACCACGGGTTATATCCCCAACAAAGGTGGAGAACTTCAGGTCGCGCCGGGTCTATGTTGATGCCCTGCAGACCAGCCACCTCTTGGCGATCCCCACCGAGCCGGCCGAGAAGACCCCCCGCTGGGAGCACAAGAAGCTCAGCGGTGCCACCCTCAGGCCAATTCTGGAGAGCCTGGCGGAGCTGCGCCAGGCCGGGCTCACGGCGGGCATGATTGCCAAGGAGTTCCTCCGCCGCCGCTTCACGCCCCTGCAGAAGCGCTCGCGCCCGGTGTGGGAGATCACCGGCTCCGACGACCGGATCCGGCTGGCGTTAGAGCCCCTCGCAGCCAAAGTGGTGGCCGAAGCTTGGGAAGTACTATTTCACGGGGAGGTAGAGGAGATGCCTCGCGACACGCGCCCACTGTAACGCTGGTCGAACAGGGACGAGCTGGTAGCGGCGATGCCCCAATTCAACCAGTGGGGGTTGATCCGGACGGACCTTGAGGAGCCCGAAGAGCTTCCCGAGAATTCTTCGGAGTCAGGGTCCGTTTCATGATCTTTATCATTATCTTCCTCTCTTATTGGTGTAGGCATCACGGGAACGGTTTTCTCTGATGGGCTACTTTCCAATTCGAGAGAAGGTACAATTACCTCATCAAGTTCTACTTTCCTCCCACTCACTTCTTTCGAGAGAAACTCCTTCTCTAGAAAGGACCCATTCTTGGCAACAAAGACATTGCCTTCGGATCTGTGGTAGAAGGTGTACCCAATTGTTTCTTTAGGGTATCCTATGAAGACGCACTTCTCCGCTTTGGGTTCGATCTTATCAGGTTGAAGCTTTTTCACATAAGCATCGCATCCCCAAACTTTAAGAAACGACAGCTTAGGTTTCTTGCCAAACCATAGTTCATACGGTGTCGTCTCAACGGATTTAGACGGTGCCCTATTTAACGTGAATGCAGCTGTCTCTAATGCATAACCCCAAAACGATAGTGGCAAATCGGTAAGAGACATCATAGAACGCACCATATCCAATAAAGTACGCTTACGATGTTTGGACACACCATTACGCTGTGGTGTTCCAGGTGGCGTGAGTTGTGAAACAATTCCACATTTTATTAAATGAAGGCCAAACTCGTAACTCAAATATTCGCCTCCGCGATCAGATCGTAGAAACTTTATTTTCTTGTTACGATGATTCTCTACTTCACTCTGAAATTCTTTGAACTTTTCAAATGTTTCAGACTTGTGTTTCATCAAGTAGATATACCCATATCTACTCAAATCATCTGTGAAGATTAGAAAATAACGATACCCGCCGCGTGCTTCAACATTCATCAGACCGTATACATCGGTATGTATTATTTACAACAAATCAGTAGCTCGCTCCATTGTTCCGGAGAACGGAGTTTTAGTCATCTTGCCCATGAGGCATGGTTCGCAAGTATCAAATGATTCATAATCAAGAGATTCCAAAAGTCCATCCGCATGGAGTTTCTTCATGCGCTTTACACCAATATGACCTAAACGGCAGTGCCACAAGTATGTTGCACTATCATTATCAACTTTGCATCTTTTGGCATCAATATTATGAATATGTGTATCACTATGATCGAGATTCAACAAGAATAAACCATTCACAAGGGTGCATGATCACGAGGGATATTATTCATATAAACAGAATAACCATTATTCTCTGACTTAAATGAATAACCGGCTTGCAATAAACAATATCCAGATATAATGTTTTATGCTCAACGCAAGCACCAAATAACCATTATTTAGGTTTAATACTAATCCCGAAGGTATTATGAGCGTGTCGATATTGATCATATCAATCTTGACACTTCCAACACATATCGTCACCTCGCCCTCAGCTAGTCTCCGTTACTCTGCAGCTCCTGCTTCAAGTTACTAATATTAGCAACTGAATCGGTATCAAATACCCAGACGCTGCTACGAGCACTAGTGAGGTACATATCAATAACATGTATATCAAATATACCTTTGTTCACTTTGCCATCCTTCTTATCCGCCAAATACTTGGGGCAGTTCCGCTTCCAGTGACCAGTTCCTTTGCAGTAGAAGCACTCAGTTTCAGGCTTGGGTCCAACTTTGGGTTTCTTCGTGGGAGCGGCAGCTTGCTTGCCGTTCTTCTTGAAGTTCCCCTTCTTTCCCTTGCCCTTTTTCGTGAAACTAGTGGTCTTGTTAACCATCAACACTTGATGCTCCTTCTTGATTTCTACCTCCGCCGATTTCAGCATCGCGAAGAGCTCGGGAATTGTCTTCTCCATCCCTTGCATATTATAGTTCATCACGAAGCCTTTATAGCTTGGTGGCAGTGACTGAAGAACTCTGTCAATAACACTCTCAACCGGAAGATCAATTCCCAGCTGAGTCAAGTGGTTGTGGTACCCAGACATTCTGAGTATGTGTTCACTAACAGAACTGTTCTCCTCCATCTTACAGCTAAAGAACTTGTTGGAGACTTCATATCTCTCAACCCGGGCATTAGCTTGAAATATCAATTTCAGCTCTTGGAACATCTCATATGCTCCGTGGCGTTCAAAACGCTTTTGCAGTCCCGGTTCTAAGCCGTAGAGCATGGCACACTGAACTATCGAGTAGTCATCAGATCGAGCCTGCCAGGCGTTCACAACGTCTGCAGCAGCTCCTGCAGCAGGTCCATCACCTAGCGGTGCATCAAGGACATAATTCTTCTGTGCAGCAATGAGGATAATCCTCAAGTTACGGACCCAGTCCGTGTAGTTGCTACCATCATCTTTCAACTTAGCTTTCTCTAGGAACGTATCAAAAACAGGGGAGCTACAACGCGAGCTATTGATCTACAACATAATTTGCAAAGACTATCAGGACTAAGTTCATGATAAATTAAGTTCAATTAATCAAATTACTAATGAACTCCCACTTAAATTAACATCCCTCAAGTTAACTAAGTGATACATGATCCAAATCAACTAGCCCATGTCCGATCATCACGTGAGATGGGATAGTCATCAATGGTGAACATCTCCATGTTGATCATATCTACTATATGACTCATGTTTGACCTTTCGGTCTCCAGTGTTCCGAGACCATGTCTGTACATGCTAGGCTCGTCAAGTTTAACCCAAGTATTCTGCTTGTGTAAAACTGGCTTACACCCGTTGTATGTGAACGTAGAATCTATCACACCCGATCATCACGAGGTGCTTCGAAACGACGAACTTTAGCAACGGTGCATACTCGGGGAGAACACTTTTATCTTGAAATTTAGTGAAGGGATCATCTTATAATGCTACCGTCGTTCTAAGCAAAATAAGATGCATAAAGGATAAACATCACATGCAATCAAAATATGTGACATGATATGGCCATCAATCTTGTGCTTTTGATCTCCATCTCCAAAGCATCATCATGATCTCCATCGTCACCGGCTCGACACCTTGATCTCCATCGTTGCGTCATGGTCGTCTCGCCAACTATTGCTTCTACAACTATTGCTAACGCATAGCGATAAAGTAAAGCAATTACATGGCGCTTGCATTTCATACAATAAAGAGACAACCATAAGGCTCCTGCCGGTTGCCGATAAATTACAAAACATGATCATCTTATACAATAACGTATATCACATCATGTCTTGACCATATCACATCACAGCATACCCTGCAAAAACAAGTTAGACGTCCTCTACTTTGTTGTTGCAAGTTTTACGTGGCTGCTACGGGCTTCTAGCAAGAACCGTTCTTACCTACGGCACAAAACCACAACGATGATTTATCAAGTTTGCTGTTTTAACCTTCAACAAGGACCGGCCGCAGTAAAATTCGATCCAACTAAAGTAGGAGAAACAGACACCCGCCAGCCACCTTTATGCAAAACAAGTTGCAAGTCTGTTGGTGGAACCGGTCTCATGTACGTGGACATGTAAGGTTGGTCCGGGCCGCTTCATCTTACAATACCGCCGAATCAAAATAAGACGTTGGTGGTAAGCAGTATGACGATCACCGCCCACAACTCTTTGTGTTCTACTCGTGCATATCATCTACGCATAGACCTGGCTCATGATGCCACTGTTAGGGAACGTTGCATGGAAAACAAAAAAAATTCTACGCACGCGCAAGATCTATCCATGGAGATGCATAGCTATGAGAGGGGGAGTGTGTCTACGTACCCTCGTAGACCATAAGCGGAAGCGTTAGAACAACGCAGTTGATGTCGTCGAACAACTTCACGATCCAACCGACCGAGCACCGAACGTACGGAACCTCCGCGTTCAGCACACGTTCAGCTCGGTGACGTCCTCGACTTCTTGATCCAGCAAGATGGCGAGGTAGTGGATGAGTTCCGGCAGCACGACGGCGTGGTGACGGTGATGGTGATGCTATCTCCGCAGGGCTTCGCCCAAGCACTGCGAAAATATGACCGAGGGACGGAACTGTGGAGGGGGGCGCCGCACACGGCTAAGACAATGTTGTGTTCTCCTTTGGGGCGCCCCCTCTCCTCTATTTATATATGTTTAGGGGCTTGGAGTAGAAGGAATAGTGTCACGTGAACAGTAACCGTGAATAGTACACACGTGGACTTGGACTCCAAAGTCCAATCCTATTCCTACTAGGACTCTCCCTTTTTCCTTCCCTAGCCGCGTGGGCTTTTGAGGACTTGGTGCGCCTGGCCCAATAAGGCTAGGGCGCCTCCCCTTAGCCCATGCCAGCCCTTGGGACGTGGTGGACCCACTTGTGGACTTCCGGACCCCTCCGCAATCCTCCGGAACCTTCTGGAAGCTTCCCGGTACAATACCGAAAAAACTGCACCTTTTTTCGGAACCCAAAATATGACTTCCCATATATAAATCTTTACCTCTCGACCATTCCGAGACTCCTCGTGACGTCCGGGATCTCATCCGGGACTCCGAACAATATTCGGTTACCAATTCACATAACTCATATAACACTATATCGTCAACGAACGTTAAGCGTGCGGACCCTACGGGTTCGGGAATGATGTAGACATGACTGAGACGCCTCTCCGGTCAATAACCAATAGCGGAACCTAGATGCTCATATTGGTTCCTACATATTCCACGAAGATCTTATCGGTCGAACCGCAATGACAACATACGTAATTCCCTTTGTCCGTCGGTATGTTACTTGCCCGAGATTCGATCGTCGGTATCTCCATACCTAGTTCAATCTCGTTACCGGCAAGTCTCTTTACTCGTTCCGTAATACATCATCCCGTAACTAACTCCTTAGTCACTTTGCTTGCAAGCTTCTTATGATGTGCATTACCGAGAGGGCCCAGAGATACCTCTCCGAAACACGGAGTGACAAATCCCAGTTTCGATCCATGCCAACTCAACGGACACCTTCGGAGATACCTGTAGAGCATCTTTATGATCACCCAGTTACGTTGTGACGTTTGATAGCACACAAGGTATTCCTCCGGTATCCGGGAGTTGCATGATCTCATGGTCTGAGGAACATGTATTTGACATTGACGAAAGCAGTAGCAATAAACAGAACGATCATATGCTAAGCTAACAGATGGGTCTTGTCCATCACATCATTCTCCTAATGATGTGATCCCGTTATCAAATGACAACTCATGTCTATGGTTAGGAAACCTTAACCATCTTTGATCAACGAGCTAGTCTAGTAGAGGCTCACTAGGGACACGGTATTTGTTTATGTATTCACACATGTATTTAAGTTTCCGGTCAATACAATTCTAGCATGAATAATAAACCTTTATCATGAACAAGGAAATATAAAATAATAACAACTTTATTATTGCCTCTAGGGCATATTTCCATCAGGAGACGCATTCCGCGTTGTGCCGGCCAGGCCTATGCCGGCAAGGGGTGGAGGAGACGGCAGTTGGGGGGCCGACGAGCCCCGAAGACGCGGGCAGAGGAGACCGCCAAGGCCGATGACCCCGACGAGGCTCGCGCCGCCCCCTCGGGCGGACACCCAGGCGCGTCGCGTGAAGGGGGCAGCAGCAGCAACGGGGCCATCAAGGAGCGGAAGAGGAGGCGGTTGTACCCTAAGGACTAGTAAGTTCCTTCTTTCCCCCTCCGTCAATCTCTGCCTTTCGACCGCCGCGGTCCTATTGAGCCTTCGCCTGCGCAGGGGCCTCGATCCGGCTGCCGAGGGGGAGGAGAAGACCAAGAAGAGGAAAGCCGAGGCCGAGGGGCCTTCCCCTCCTCTGAACACTGCCTCGCCTGCCGCGCCGACGCCCCCGGCGGCGAAACCGGGGGGTGGCGAGGAGACCGCGCTGGCGCCTCCCGAGACGGTCCCCGTCGTCGATGTTGAGGTGACGGGGGAGGGGGGTGAAACACCGAGCCCTCCCCAGCGCACCACGCCCGCCATGGCGGAGAGCATCGCAGCCCCCATGGGAGCCACCTCCGGGCGCGGGCGCCCGGACCCTGCAGCGCTCAGGGCAGCGCCGGAGCGCGGGATGACACCGCCGGCGCCGGAAGTGGCCATCCCGAGCCCCCCGCGCCAGACGGCGAGCGCAACCCTTGCAGGGGGCGATGGCGCGGGGCAGCCGGCGGGGCTCGAGGTCGAGTCCTCCCGCCGGCCGATGCCTGCGGGCGATGAGGGGGCCCGGGCGAGCCGTGCCTTGGTGCTGCGGAAGAGCGGTACCACGCCTTGGAGCGGGGCCGTCGACGGCGTCAAAGCTGCCCTTGAGGCCCTTGAAGGCGAGCTCGGGAAGGAGGTGGAGCTCTGCGCGGAGGAGCGGCAGAGGCTGGGAGAGGGGTGGAGCTAGCTTCGCGAGGCGGCAAAGCTTGACCGCCAGTGGGATGAGGAGGCGCAGGCATAGCGCAAGCAGCTCGTCAAGGAGGCCCAGGCGTCCCTCGCAAAGGCCCTCGAAGACGCCCAGGAGGCCGAGCGCCGGCGGGAGGAGGCGGACGCCTACGAGAAGACGCTCCAGGAGCAAGCTCCCTCGCGCGAGCGCCGGCTTAAGGTGCGGGAGGAGGCTGCGAAGGCCCTCGAGGGCCGGCTCGCGTCCCGCGAAGCTGAGCTCCCGAAGCGCGAGGAGGAAATCCTCAGGGCCCAGGAGGCGGTTGCTACCCGCGAGGCGAACGTCAGGATCCGGGAAGGCGAGCTCGCGTCATCTGCGTCCGCGCAGGAGGCAGAACGGGAGCGCCTTCTGGCGAAGGACCGCAAGCTGGCGGCTGCCCAGGCTGCTCTCGACGAGCAGAGGAGCCTCGCGGCCAAGCGGGATGAGCTCCAAGCTGAGGTCGACGAGCTCAAGAAGCAGCTGCTGGACACGGATGCCACCGTCGAGGAAGCGTGCCGCGACTTGCTGACCCAGGCGATGACGCGACTCTTCAGCAACCTCCTCTGCCTCGACGATCGCTTCGACTTCGGGCGGGTGGTGACCCCTGTCCCCGCGGAGCTCCGCGAACCCCTCGAGGAGGCTGTGAGGGAGCTCGTGGCCGGCTTCGTTGGGCTATACGCCTTCGAGCCTGAAGTCAGCGGGGGCAGCGGCGAGCCCCCTCGCGACGGCGGTGGGAGCACTGGCGGCGCCCCACGCACCTAAATTTTCCTTGGCCTATTGCTGTAATAGGGTAGATGCGGCCCCGTGGGGGCGTGAGAACATTTGTGTGGTACCTTTGCCATTAAGTACTTGATGTTTAAAGCGTTTCTGTTTTCCTCTTGCGGCTTTTAATTCCCCTTTACATTGCCTTTGTGCCCTGTGTCGCTGGGACCCAGCCCCCGAGGCAGGCTACACCGTCGCTGGGATGCCCGGAGCGTGTGCTTGGCAAGGTCATAGGGTGTAGGGCTCTTAGGGCTAGTAGGAGTCCCTGAGGCGCGATGCTCAGGGTCCCCCCCTTGACGCGCAGGCGGCTCGTGGCGAGGAAATCAGGATGCCGCGAGAGGGAAACGAGAGGGAAGAAGACCCGAGGGGTGTTTTAGACTTAGCTCCTTGGAGGCATGCGGCCTGGGGCGAGCCCCTCACAGGGCACGGCTCGTGAGGCGCCATCCCTCGTGAGGCCCTCTGCCTGCAGGGCCCGCCGCGAGGCCTCCCGAGGGCGGGCTCCTGAGGCTTTCGTACCCTGCACCAGGAAAACTGCCAAGTTTTTGCAAATAGTGCAGCAGGGCGCGCTTGCGAAGTCGCCTGTGGGTGTTACACGAGGAGACAAGAGCACCAAGGACCGGGTGAGGTGACGTGCACGGGAGCAGGCCCGCGAGCCAGAGCTCAGTCGCTTGGGTTTTTCAGTGCTGCTGGGACTGACCCAAGTACAGACACCGTGCCCAGCTCCCGCTCGCGTGACAGGCACGGGCGAGACCATGAGCGCGCGCCCTGCAGCGGCAAGCACATAGGGTTTTGAAGGAAATAAGCTTTACTGATGCATGAAGCAAGTTCATTACATAACAGAAAGATACATGCTGCCATGTTCGACACGGGTCAGCTTGAGGATGTGACGGCCGAGGGCCCCTCAAGTAGGCCGCCAGCGCGGGGCATGGGGCATCTGCCATCGCTGAGCATGGGGCTTCCACGAGAGTGGGAAGGAGCTCTCACGTGCCGAAGGCAGGGCGGGTAGAGAGAGCCCCGGAGCGTGTACAGCTCCATGTCGCCCGTATCCGTGGGGCACGGATAGAACTTACGGTGATGGCGGGCGTTCCATGTGTTTGGTACCGGAACACCCGCCTCCGTCATGAGTGGGGCCGCGGCGGGCCGGTGGGCGAGTGTTAACCACCTCCGTGTTCCTTGCGATGTGGGGCTCCAGGCTCATGCGCATCAGCCTCGCGAAGGTGGCTGCTGCACCCTCCAGGCTGAACGGCATACGCATGAGCCAGGGCGAGCCTGCGGCGATGCGCGGAGTAGGGAAGGGGAATGCGGGGCAAGCCTGGTTGAGGGCGATGAAGTCGACGCACATGCGCACGCTATCGCGCGGCCTGGCGACGGGGGTGAAGCTGGCGGTCCTCCTGGGGTGGGGGGCTTCACGTCCGATTCCAGCATCCTGGGGCTTGTTGACTTCTTGGGTGACGACTTCCTGCTTCTTGGGCGCTTGGCGACATTCCTCACGCTTGACGGGCCGTGCGCTCTGGCATGCGGCTGAGTGGTGCTCGATCACCTCCCTTGGCAGGCTGGGCGCGCCTGATGCTGTCCAAGCCAACCCATCAGGGCACGCCCGGAGGTAGGTGACGAGCGCGCCTTCCTATTTGGGGGAGGGCCCGCCGCCAGCGGCGAGGGAGGGGCCTGCTTCGCCCCCATCCAGTGACACCTTCTTGGACTCGACTCGCGCCTAAGGGAGCAGGGGCTTCTTCGCGGGCGCTTCCTCGACAGGCCCTGGCGCGTCCTCATCTGCCGGGTATGCGACAGAGGCAGTTTTGTAGGTGTGCTCGAGGGTTTGCAGCGCATCCTTCTCATCGCAGCAGACGGTGAGGGTACCGCGGCTGCCGGGCATCTTGCCGAGGCCGTAGGCATGGTGGGTTACGGCCATGAACTTGGTGAGAGCCGGGTAGCCCAAGATGGCATTGTAAGGTAGGCCGATGTGAGCCACATCGAAGACGATGAACTCCGTACGGTAGTTCTTGCGGGTGCCGAAGGTGACGGGAAGGAGCACCTGCCCCAGGGGGGGGCCGTGGAGCCGTCGGTGACGCCCGAGAAGGGCCTAGTGGGCATCAGGCGCTCGTAGGGCACTTGGAGCGTCTCGAAGGTCTCGATGGAGATCACGTTGAGGCCGGCGCCTCCGTCGACGAGGGTCTTGGTGACGGCGACGTTGCTGATGGTGGGAGTGCATAGCAGGGGGACGGCGCCCACGTCCTTCGTGGACTTGGGGTGGTCGCTGGCGTCGAAGGTGATGGGGAACTCGGACCACTTGAGGCGACCGGTGGAATAGAGCGATGGGAGGGCCGCGTTCACCTCCCGAGAGAGCTGCTTGAAGTGGCGATTGGACGGAGGGGCCTGGGCCCCGCCGAGGCTCCTGGTAGCCCCCAGCGTTCTCAGCGGGAGGGGAGTCGTTGGCGCGAATTGGGGCAGCGTTGGCCGGAGGGTTAGCCTGCCGCGGCTGGTTCTGCCAGCCCTGATAGTTGTCGTAGCCATCGTCGTTGCTGTGGTTGTCACTCCAGCGGCCACTCCCGCTGCCGCCACCGCGGCCCTTGCCGCGCTTCTTGCGGCGCTCGGTGCGGCCCTCGCGAAGCAGCTTGAGCTCGTGGCAGTCTTCCGTGTTGTGGGAGTTCATGTTGTGGTAGGCGCAGAAGGGGCGGGCGTCCTTCTTGGCCTCGCCGCGGTCACGGCCGCGCTTGTAGTCCGGCTCCGCCGCGAGCACGGCTGGTCCCTTGCGCTTGGTGTCCTTGGCCTTGGGCTTCGCCGCATCTGGCTCAGCGTCAGCGTTGTCGTGGAGGAAGAGGCGCCCCTCTTCGGCCTTGGCGCAGCGGTCGGCAAGGACGAATAGCTCTGCTGCGGAGTCGAGCTCGTCCCTGACTGAGAGCTTCTCGCGCATCTTCACGTCCGTGACGCCACTAGTGAAGGCGGAGACGATCGCGGCGTCGGAGGCCTTCGGGATCTTGTGGCGCACCTGGCTGAAGCGCTATATGAACTTGCGCAGGGGCTCGCCAGGGCGCTGGCGCACGTTGCGCAGGTCGTTGATCGTGAGGGCGCGGTCGCTCGTGCCCTTGAAGTTGGCGACGAACTGCTTGCACAGGTCCTCCCACGAAGAGATGGATGCCTCGGGGAGGTTCATGAGCCATGAGCGCGCAGTATCCTTGAGGGCCATGGGGAACCAGTTCGCCATGACCCGATCGTCCCCCCTTGCTGCCTGGATGCTGATGGTGTAGAGCAGGAGGAACTCCATGGGGTTCACGATGCCATCGTAGCGCTGAGGGAGCTCCGGCTTGAACTTGTCAGGCCACACCACGCGGCGCAGCTCGGGGGCGAGGGACAAGTAGCCCTCGTTGGTGATGGCTCCACCGTTGAGGGCTGCGCGGTTCTGGCGCCCAGCCATGGCGATGTCGTGGAGGATGCGGTCCTGGCGGTCGCGCGCCCCCTCGAGGCCCACGCGCGCGTCCTGGGGCGCGCGGTTGACGACCTGGCAGCTGTCGCTGCCGCCGCCCGGCGCGAGCGAGGCACGGGACGGCTCCGGGGGGCGCGCGGCGGGGCGGCGCTCGGCCACGTCGCGGTCCGGAGGCGGAGGAGGAGGAGCGCCGCGCCCGGCCTGGTCGGCGCAGGACGGCAGAGCAGGCAGGGAGCGGGAGGGCTCCTGGCCATCGCGCACGGCTTCGACGAGCTCGGTGATGTGCCCAAGCCAGGCGTCGTAGGCGTCCTCGGTGGGGCGGTAGCGCAGCAGCTCCTGCGCCATGAGCAGCGCAGCGCGCGGAGCGGGGGGGTCGCGACGCACGAGCGAGGAGGTGGCGGCGGAGGGGCCTTGCGCCTGCTCGTTCACCGACGGGTGGGCAGAGGAGGCCACGCGCTCCCCCACGGGCTCGGTGGCGGCTCGAGGGCGCCGCCCATGGGCACCGCGGGCGGCGAGCGCCGCGGGGACCCTGACAGCGGCGCGGCGTGCAGCGCGTTCCCGGCGAGCGACAGCGGCGTCCATGTCGATGCGGATGTCGAGGTCAAAGGCGCGAAGACGGCAAGTCCCCCTACCTGGCACGCCAAATGTCGGAGTCTAGGATCTGCGTCCAAGAAACTTCTCCAAGAACTAAGGATTCGAACTCTGGGGGACTTTGCTTGGCAGCCTACGACGGGACTACGGCGTGGACACGACGGACTCACTGGCTCTCACCGGACACGAAGGAGACGCGCGAGCTACCTAGGTTCGGGCCACCGTGCGGTGTAATACCCTACTCCTGCTTGTGTTGGATTGCTCTATGGAGAGCTTGTGCTCGAAGTACACGAGGCGTGGGGGAGAATGAATCGATCCCCTTACATGGAAGCAGCCCTCCCCCTTTTGTAGTGCCTCGGCCCTCTTCCCCGAAAATATGAGCGGGAAAGGGTTGCCACAGGGCGGCAATTCAAAAGGGGGACAAGGGCACAAGCTTATCCTGACTAAAGACGGTCTCCGCCTGCTAAAGCAGCTCCTTGTGACGCGCCGGTGGGCTTGGCGATGACCTCCGTCCTGGCGCGCTGATCCGTCCTGGTCTTCTATCACCAAAGAGGAAAGCCTTTGGGACTTGCTTTTTGTGAGGCAGACGCCGCTGCTTCCCTATCACGAGAATGGAAACTGGACTTGGTCCTTATCCTGACAGCGGGACGTCACCCATGTGCTGGGCGCGGAGCCCCGCGGCTGGCGCCGTACAACTCGCTTCGTGAGAAGGCCTCGCGAGGGAACCCTGGTGCTTGGCGACCTCGGTAGGGCTTGGCTTGGCGGGGAGGGGCCTCGCGAGGCGGCTTCCTCCGGAGCGGCTGAGGCAAGGCCGCTCTCACGGGCCTCTCCGAGCGCGGCCCTCTGGGCCTGAGGCAGACGGGCCGTGGTACCCTGGTTCCCACTAGGCCGACAACCTTGGCTTCGCCTGCTCTGATTCCGCAAAGATGAGCCCGTCCGCCTCCTTATCCATCAGCACCATCTCCCCCAGTCTCGCTGAGAGGCTTGCAGCCGGATCCGGAGTTTTGTTCTCAACAGGGGACTTAGAAGACCCCCCCCCCCCGCTCGTTGATCCACCCGCCCGTCGAGCAGGCGTAGTTGTCGTCGCCGCCGCCGACCTCAGGGTCGCCATCTTCTTCGGATCCGCCGTCAACGATCCCTTTGCCTCTCCGCCATCAGCTCCGCCCCTGGCGAAAAGCAGCCACACCGGCCCGCGCCCAAGGATGCGTCGTCGCAGCCTTAGACACCGCCGGAGCCACACCACCCCCAGCAAGAAACCCTAACCCTAGCGTAGCAGCGCAACCGCCTCGCGATCGCGTCCTACCGCCTTAGAGTTTATTCCGTGGTGGACCCTCTTTGTGTCAGTTTGCATGTGCGTGTTGATGTCATGTCTTTGCTGGAAAAATAAAAAATGTAAAAATGTAAAAGAGTAATAAATGAAAATTCCAGTTGTGTGTGGGTTGCTGCATCTGGGGTTGTGCATGGGGTGCAGCGTGTGCAACTGCGCGAGAAGGAATGGATGTGCAATTGGGCGAGAAGAACAAAAAATGAGGAAAACAACATAAAACGTGTACCCAGGAACGGAAAAAACAAAAGGCGGTTGCCCACACTTCTAGTTGCACGCATGGAATGTAAAATAAAATAAAAACCCGTAAAAGAAAATAAAAAAGACATAAAACATACACCACGGAACCAAAAATTGGATAAACCTAAAAAGAAAAAATCCAGACAAATCTCCGCGTAAAATCAGACGGTTAATGAGTCCACCTTTTTTTATTTGGCTTATTATTGAGTCTACATAGAATTAGCAAAACGTAATAAGGCTAAATTTTATCATCTGCTTTTAGCCGAGAACAGAGAAGAGATACACAGAGGAGGGCTTGTTAGTAATTGCTAGGTAAAGGTTGGTAGCAAATGATTACACATTACTACATAATTGCAGATAAACAAAATGACCAGATTTAGAAGCTTGTACCTTGTACTTGTGGTAGCCGTCGGCGGCGACATCACCTGTGCTTTTATCCTCCATTTTCCCTGTGGTCAGAACAAAGAACATCAAAGCCATAAACTCCAGTTCTTGACTTAGTCCCAAATTCCCAAAACAACACCAAACTGTAGGTTAACCAGTTAGTACCGGCGTGAGTGAAGGTGTCCCATATGCTTGGGCTCCTGCCGTCCTCAGCTACAGCGCCCTCATACTGCGCCCAAATAGTACAAGTACTAGAAGGGTTGGACGCGCTTTGCTGCGCCATTGGTATTGATGGGTTTCTTTAAAAAATAATCACTCTGTTTCACAATATAAGAAGCATTACTTTTTTGAAAAGCCAAACATTTTAATTTCGATCAAATTTGTTGAGAAATGTATCAAAATCCATAATATCAAATCGATATTTTAAAATTTATCATGAAATAAATTTCCATACTTTTTTTGTTTAATATTGTGGATGTCGATATTTTTGCTCTGAACTTGGTCAAAGTTAAAAAAATTGACTTTTTACAAAACTAATACCCCTTATATTTTGACACATAAAATATTTAGTTTGGCGGGTGGGGAGATGATAGAGTGTGTTTTATTTTTATTTATAATGCGGTTATTTGGTGGACCTTTAGTGGTGTGATTCTATGTTATCCGCTAACCAACTTATATATACGTGGGGAAATTTCTGTGTCGGTGGTCTCATATACTACTATATTGGTGCTACAATATCACATGGTGCCGCTTCTTTTTTCAGGTCGTGGGAGGGTTTGCGGGATTGATATGCTTTTATAGGCCGGTTGCTGCTGATTGATTTGAAAAATCGTTGGCCCGGTCAAAATCATAAACCAAATACAAAATTGAATATCGCAATTGAATGAAAGAGCTTCAAAATTAAGGAACATAGTGAATTAAAAGAATTGAATGAAAGAGTTTGAGAAAGTGTTGACCTAGTCAAAATAGGTTGACCCAATTTTAAATTAAATATCTCAATTAATTGTGAGGCTTTAAAAATTAGGAAGCATAGTGTAGTATAAAAGAATTGAACGAGAAAGCTTTAAGAACTTGTTGACCCGGTCAAAATCGGGTAATTCAATTTTATTTGGAGACCTCAATTGAATGTGGGAAGATATAGAGCCCCAAGAATACCAGCCCAGTACGGGAAGAGATTCACTGTCGTTGCCTGGTACGCGGAGGTGAGGCTCCGAAGACGAATTCCCGCGGGAAGTCGCTCCGCGTGAAGCCGGCTGCGGCATGGGCGGCGGAGAGGCGCAGGAGGAGCAGCAGGGAGGAGAAGGCGACGGAAGCCATTGCTGCCCTGACACGGCTGGCTGTTCGTACGTGTGCTTACCGGATAAGGCAAGGGACGGTTAACCAGATAAGGCGAGTACCGCAACTGCCGCCGTCGCCCGTCGGTTGGGTGTGGCTCATTCTGCTTCACAACTTTTGGATTCCTTTTCTTCAGCACGTGAATCTCATGTTGGCTTTGTGATCGTGGATATGATAGAGCCACCGGAAAGCGTTGGCCATGGTTTGAATGGAAGGAGCCAACCAAAATGTGGGTTGACATGAGGAATCCATGTGATGAGGAGGATCTCAACTTCTTCTACGCCTCCATCACCATCACCGTGAGTAATGCTGCAAAAAACACCGTTTTGGGACTCCCATGGCTCCTTGGACGCAAGCCCAAAGAAATTGCTCGTCTTATATGAGGCCTCCTCGAGAAAAAGTTGAAAGGTGCGTGAGGTCCTTAAGAAATATGCTTGGATATTAAAGATCAACCCCTCCACCGTTGTCTCCGTCGATCACATAAGGGAATTTTTAACCCTTTGGATGCTCGTGCACGATTTCCATCTTGATGAGCATTCCGAGGACAACATTGTGTGGAAACACTTGACTAATGGGCTCTATCTGGCGGCCTCCGCCTACAAGGCGCAATTCTTGGGCATGATTCTTTCCCCTATGGAGCAAAAGGTTTGGAAAGTGTGGGCTCCGCCAAAGGTCAAGTTCTCCGCTTGGTTAGTGCTACAAGACCGGATTTGGACCATCGATAGATTTCCCAAGCAAGGGTAGCCAAATTACATCCTTTGCCCACTTTGCAAGAGGGAACAAGAATCCGTGGCACATCTCTTCTTCAAGTGTCGTTTCACCATTAGGCTTTGGAACTCAGTCATTGAGAAACTAGGGCTCGATGACATGGTCTACTTGTCACTTGGAGGGCTCCGTCAAGTACTGGTGAGCTAAAAGGACCGGCTCAAACATCCTCAATCGAAAGGCCATGGCTTCACTCAAAATGCTTGTGCCATGGATAATTTGGAATGAGACAAACTCACGAGTCTTCCGTCACAAAAGTGCACCGCCGACAATCTTGCTCAACACTAATTTAAACGAAGCAAATGTTTGGAGCACCATAGGGGCTAAGAAACTAGGGGTTGTGAGAGTAATCACCATGTGTTGTATGAGGGTTGGTTGTAAAACAAACAAACTCTATTCTCCTCTTAATTAATAGATGAGGCAAAGCTTATGCCTCTGTTTCGAAAAGAAAAAAACATCAGCAGCATCTAGCAAATATCATGAAAAAATAGAACCACATTCGCTGGCGATTCTGAGTTTTGGTATTCAAAAGATGTTTTCAGGAAAGTGGGACAGATTGACACGTGCCAAAGGGACTACAACACCTTACATTTTTTTTCACTACAACATCGTACAGTAATATGGAGGATCTCAACTGAGCTTAGCTCGGATGGTCACGTTCCTTCTGGTGTAACAAGCCCACCTGGGTTCAAGTGCGTTGCAAATCTCTGCTCCGAGAAAAGAAACACCGGTGAGGGCCTATATAACGCCCTAGCCCCGATCAGATGGAGTCGTGTGGAACACAACTCCGGTGCAACTTAACGATGAACAAAAACGGCGCTGACATTCTATGCCACATTAACGCTTACATATGCCTGTCCAACCAGTGAGAAATGTTGTCAAAATTAATAATCCCCTCACTAGTGTTTTTTTTTTTTTGCAAAATATTATCCCAATGTCATTCGTATTTGCTATGGAAACTCTAAGTGGCGGTCCTTGATAACCCTAATCCCAATTACGATGGTTTTAAGCTATTTACTCATCTAGTATCACACACATGGTACTAATTCATCGGATTTTTTGAACACAATACAAATGCAGATTGCTCCCGCGCGCATCCTTGTGAACGCACACATCCTACCCCTATGAACACATCCGAGATACTGAGCCGGCACAACATCTTGAGATTGACGAAGTTGCCGTCGATGAGAACGTCTCTGTCACGCCCATGGGTCGGCCCACAGCGTCAACTGAAGAACTGAAGGCTCAGCCCGGTTAGAGTGTGTTGCGTGTGTGCGTGCTGGGCTGGCTGGGCCCAGAAGCGAGGCTAAACGCCTATGTAACCGAGAGAGCAGGCTTGGTCAGGGGCATTGAACATGAACAGAGTTGTAAACTCCTCTTCCTCCTCTCGCTGATACTCCTGTATCCCCAAATCCCTCTCTCTGAGACAGTGGTCTTGATCTAAACTCTATTCGGTGTGCTGCCAGTAGTAGTTGGATCGTAACATTTGGTATCTGAGCCTACGATCTTCGGATCAGTTATCCTCCAAAATTCCGAAAATTCCCCCAAAAACAGCCCTAGAATTTTTTGGTCTCAGCTCCTGATTTCGTCCCAAATCTCGCGAATTACTCTGCACTTCGTGACTTGTGGTGGCGAATCCAGCAGTGTGGTGGCTGCAGCGTCCTTCTGCGGCTAGTACAGGCCAACATCTCAACAAAAAAATCTCCAAAAAAATCCCCGCGCACCACCTGTTCGACCAAAGTCCCACCCCAAATTTCTCTTTCCGTTCGAGCAACACAATCTCAATTGTTCGTGGTGTTCATCCTCTTGGTCAGTCTAATTCGACGACATCACGGCGCGCGGTCCTCGCCCACCGACACTCTCGACTCGCATGACCGGGGTCGAGGCCCAGGTGGCGGCGACCACCATGACGGTGGCGGAAATGGAGGCGCAGCTACGCACTCTCCTTGCAGTGTCGACTCAAACTGCGACAAGATGTAAGGCGCTCCAAGTCACCACGGAGCAGCTTGTTAAATCGCATGACAATGTCTCTCACAAGGTTGAGGGCTTGGAGACCCATATTGAGGGATTTAGCGCTCGCCTGACTTCTCTTGAAGGTACAATTGCTGCGGCTGCTATGAGAACCCCTGGCTCGGATGGACGAGTTGATGAACTTGCAAACCAGGACCCTGCTCTCGAGCGTGTCCTGGGCAATGGTACGTATCGTGTCCCTCTTAATCAGCATGAATCTGGCCCTTCTACTGAGCAACATGGTCAGCACTATGAGTTTCCCTTGCGTAGAGCTGATCGAGGTGTGCGTGAGAATCATTGTGAGTACAGAGATAATACTAGGGAGTTCCGAATGCCCAAAACAAATTTCCCTAAGTTTAATGGCACAAACCCAAAGATATGGAAAGAAAAGGCAGAGAAATATTTGCAGATGTTTAATGTTCCTGAAGATTATAAAGTAGATTATGCTACTTTGCATTTCATTAGTACAGCAGCTCTTTGGCTTCAGACCTATCAAGCTCAACATGATATTGACAATTGGGTTCAGCTATGTCTTGCGGTGTGTAACAAATTTGGCAAGGACTTATACTACACCAATATGACTAACATACTAGAAATCAGACAACATGGTGATGTAGAAAGTTATCATAGGGACTTTGAGTTACTGATGCATCAGTTGCTTGCACACAACTCTGCTCTTGATGATACGTTTTTTGTGGCAAAGTTTCTTAAGGGCCTGAAAAGAGAAATTCGATCTGCTCTGGTTCTACATAAACCAAGAACTGTTGACGCGGCCATTACTCTGGCCTTATTGCAGGAAGCTCAACTCAATGATTACCGACGTCCTCGTTATGAACCAAAGAAATGGCACAATCAAGCTGGCCCCGGGAAATTGGGACCTCACCCGGCTGAAGCCCAAGTTACTGAAGGGGCTACAAAACTGGCAGAACCTAAAGCAGCTACTTTGACGTTCGCCGAACTGAAAGCTCAGCAACGTGCTCGTGGTGAGTGCTTCAAGTGTGGCGGTAAGTATGCACCAGGCCATAAATGCCCACAACAAGTGTCATTGTCCGTCATAGAGGAACTTTGTGATGCCTTGCAAATTGAAGCCGAATCTGCAAGTGATGTTGAACCCGGTGACGCAGACAGTGAGACTAGTGAAGAAATTCTATGTTTGTCCACAGCTGCTACTCAAGGCACAACCAGTAAACAAACACTTCGTCTGTAGGGGTATATTGGCAAATGTCCGCTACTCATTTTAGTGGATTCTGGTAGTTCTGGGAACTTCATCAATTCAGCGGTAGTTGACTCTCTGAAACTCCAAGTCCAACAGCTATTTCCTGTTCGTGTAGCTCTTGCTGATGGCTCGACTATCATGAGCACAACTGGTATTTCTGCTTTGAGCTGGAGTGTCCAACAACACAACTTCACCGCTGATGTGCGTGTTCTCAAGCTGAAAGGTTATGATATTATTCTTGGTATGGAATGGTTACAAAGCATTGGCCATGGAGAGATGTGGATCAATTGGCGTCGCAAGAAGCTTCGATTTAATCATGAAGGTAAGCGAATCACCTTGCGTGGCATTACTGATAAGCCGATGGTGCACCAAGGGGCCATTCTAGCTGCCACTCTTCCAGAACAGGACCTCCCAGCAGCTTGTGTTAATCTTGATGCGGCAAAGACCCTTGTCCTTGTGGGTGTCAAGTCCATAACCTTGCACGCTGATGGTAATGTGGAGTTATGGGACTTATCAAGCAACTTCTTCATCTCGGCGAATACGGTTGGGCAAAAGCAAAACAGTGCTCAAGCTTCTGTACAGAACCTACAAGAGCTTAACAATGTTGTTCTCACCTCCGCCTTAACCGGTGATTTAACCAAGGAGTACCTTTCTAATTTCCCGGCCGTCATCTTTACTGATTTCAGCTTAGAAACATCGGTTCGGTTTGATGATTACTACCACAGCCACCAGCGACCCATTGCTTTCATTAAGTCTGAAGTTTGTGGTCTTTTTGGCAGCATCTTTTGTGACTTTGCTCCTGAATTTACTGTTTTGGATGTGGATGGAGAGGAACCACCTACAGGAATTGCTGCATCGATCAGCAGTGATAATCCAACACTTGTGTTTTTTGGGGATGATATGCGTCTGCAGTTTCAGGATGGTGATCTACTTGTTTTTTCTGAAATCCTGGGAATGACTGAGCTGAATGTTGGAAAACCAAGAAAGCTCAAGCCACCAAAAGTTATTAAATTCAAACATTTGCAAGAGGCCATGCTAGAGCCGGAAGAATTTCTCCTAAGTAATTTCTCCAAATTTGAGCGGACACCTCCTCTGCATTTGGCATTCCAAGCTTGGAATAAATTTCGGACTGAGTTGAGCAGATTCCCTGTTGCTGACTCCATTGATGATGTGCAAAGGGTGATAGCTTATGGTGTTCGGATTAATGATACTCTGGTCGCCATATGCAATACTCAGATGGTCATCACTCACGTAACAGAGAACTATGGGGCTTCGAGAGATCCACCTGAAAAGCTGGCACCTATGTGCGCTATACATTCAAATCCTCATAATATTGATCATTGCCTAACCTTGGCTAGGTCTGAATGTGAGGGCTTCCTTGAGAAGACTTCCACGGAGGTAAATGCTTTCCTGTCAAATCCTACTACATATGTAAGTGCAGCAAGAACTGCTGGTGATGCACAGGCTAGAGATCAGCTTGAACGTGTTATTAAGTGTCTTGACAGACACAAGTGCGAGACGTTCCAGGATTATCTTGATGCAGTTCAATGGACTTCGATGTGTGCTTCGTGGCTCACCTTGGCGATCAAGGTAACGTTAATGGAGGACTATCCGGAAGCACCTGCTTGGGGTCAAGCAGGAATCGAAGAGTGGGGGAATGTCACGCCCATGGGTCGGCCCACAGCGTCAACTGAAGAACTGAAGGCCCAGCCCGGTTAGAGTGTGTTGCGTGTGTGCGTGCTGGGCTGGCTGCGCCCAGAAGCAAGGCTAAACGCCTATGTAACCGAGAGAGCAGGCTTGGTCAGGGGCATCGAACATGAACAGAGTTGTAAACTCCTCTTCCTCCTCTCGCTGCTACTCCTGTATCCCCAAATCCCTCTCTCTGAGACAGTGGTCTTGATCTAAACTCTATTCGGTGTGCTGCCAGTAGTAGTTGGATCGTAACAGTCTCCTCTCACTGAATGAAATCGCCGGAAAGCCTAAAATAAATCTAAAAAATACGAGCACCAATGCCAAGTCTAGGACTTCCCGCTTGTCGGCATCTTCTGGTATACATTGACGACTTACTTCTACAATCTCAGGTTTCAACAAGTTCGCTTCGGCGAGGCGGAGGTCCAGAGGTGGCAACGAGCTTTGCTCACGACGCGCCGTTGGAGGAAAAAGACTTCGGCACCCCCAAGAATTTATATATTTTTTAAAAATTGTAAGAGTTTTTTTGGAAGGGCTTGTGCTACTTAATAATATGGCCTTTGGCCTTTTCGCAAAAAAAAAAAAGAATGTTATTGTATCATTCTTCGTGAATAGGAATTTGAAAAGGATTTTCCAAGTAGATGTAAGGAAATTTACCTCCCTTTTTTCCCTGGCTGATTCCTTTGACCAATAGCATAAACAGTACCATCATAAAAAAAATCTACACCCAGGGACATTGCACCCACGATCGAAAAAATAAATATAAAAAGTGAAACTTTGTAGTTTCGATTATGACAAAATCTTTTAAATGCTTGCAAAATTTGATGCCCAAATGACATCCGAGGAGCTCTGCACAAAAAAAAAATTGTGGTCAAGCTTAGGTGCACGCTTTCAGCAGAATTTTATTTTGCTTGTATTGAGCTCATTTGATGTTATTTGGCCACCAAACTTTGCAAGTACCTATTACATTTGTTCATAATCAATGCCACAAAGTTTCAGATTTTTTTTAATTTTTCTTGCTATTTTTTATGATTTAACTGTTCATCATGGGTGCATTGCACTTGGATGTAGCCACAACTTTCCATTCAAAGATACATCTTTACAAATTTCTCTGTTTCAAAATCCAGTAAAAATCCGGATATGGACATGGCCGCCCGACATGGGCATGGAGGGGAACAACAAGGACTCGCAGGACAGGCACCACCATAGATTTAGACTAGGTTTAGGTCCGGTCGCTTTTGTTTAATGAAATATGTCGAAAATATAATGAATGTGCTCCGGTTTAGATGAAAATCATCCGGTTTGCATGTAATTCGACCGTTTTTTGTTGAAGTCCGGTTTAAAATGTATGCGGACATGGTTGGATGGTCGACTCCCGCATCACTGTCCGTGGACGGATACCTAGGGGCCAACGATGCCCTTACTTTGTAGCCGCACTTGTGACAAGATTTCCTTCATGCCGTCGATTGCACACGTCACTTGCATTGCATGGTTCGATGAGTGTCAGAAAAAGTAAAAAACCATCGCAGCTGCTGTGCTGGCAATGTTGATATACCAATCAAACATCCCCTGAAATTTTTCAGTAAGGAAACGGTAGAGATGGGTCCGTCCTTACGGTTTTACTTGACGTCAAAAGGCACTAGAGATGTATTATGATGCATCGACTGCTGGCTCTCCCTAGGAAGGAACAAGAGAGAACTACACTGTGCGTATCTATGCGTATGTGGTATGCCTATGTATATACGTGTCCGATGACGCGCCTCATTGTTCAGCATGCCATCCTGTACTGTTGAGCTCACTCTGAACATGGATGTCGTTGTTATTGTTCTTCAGGAAGGCAGAGTACCAGCGACCAGAGAGCCTGGCTTGCCGCGGCAGGGCCTCGTCGTCGAAATCAACACGGTACAGGCCGTACCGTGCCTGATACCCTGACAGGTACTCGAAAACGTCCAGGAAGGCCCAGACGAAGTAGCATTTCACGTTGACTCCATTCCTGCAGAGCAAAACATCACCATGGTAACTGAACTCTGAACTCTGAAGTTCTGGTTACAGGGCGCCCCAACTGCATGAAATTGTAGTGATGCAGAAAAACATGTGCAATTTTTCTTTTCGAACGGCTGACCTTAATGCAGCCAATGTGCTCCCTATATAGCTCTTCAAGTACCCGGTCCTCTCGGTGTCGATGAGAGTGTCGTTACTAGAGGATTGACCTGAAGAGAGAAAGCAGAGTGGGCAAAAGATATCATGAAATATGTATGAACTACAAACCAACGATGATGTCCGTAAACATTGACATGATTTTAGATAGAATGATCGAACTAGTATGTTCCTTTTTGGAGATCATTGTAATCAGGAACTAGACCGACTTGCCGTTCTCTTGGATATAAATAGGAATGTCCCCGTAGGCTTCTTTCAAGTACAGTAGCACACGTTGCAATCCTTCGGGGTCACTTGGAAAAGACGTTGGGGGAGCCTGCATTCACAAGAAATTCTACTTCTTTATGTCACAACTTGCCAGACAGACACAATCCCAGTATTGCTCAACTGCATGACCTTCAAGCGTATTTCATTAATTTCTGGTATCTCGTGTTAGATTAGAATTCCAAATTTAATGCTTCATGTAAAAGAACAGCTGAACCCGGTAGTATCTGACAAACACATCATTGAAGAACTTTACCTTACCGGCTGGCGGGTCTGTTTTAGAAGCTGCACCAATGAAACATTGAAACATATATTTTGTTAGATGTGCCATTTGGATAAAAAAAATATCTCAGATTGTAAATCTGCTTCAGAAGCGTAACGAATTTCGTCAGTTTATATATTGACAATGTGAACCTTCTGTTTGCATCATTATGTTGTCAGTAGATAACACATTGCCCGTTACTGCTGCAGTGCTGCTACAAAAAAATATATGAATAGTAGTAAAGCAAGTATGCATACCTTTGTAACTAATTGACAAGTCTGCCGCATAGTCGCGAGCGCCTTTCGCTAAAGGGCGATCATTCACATAGACAGAATAGTAGTGATTTATCCCGATGAAATCTGCACTACCAATTATAGCTTCAGACTGGATTCTTGTGAAGGATGGAAGACGCGAACCAACAATTTTCTTCATTCTTTCCGGATAATCTCCAGACATCAAGGGCTCTAGTATCCTAAAAGACAGCACAAGCTGGTTAGTTCTGCATTCCTGGAGCAAAGGTAGAGTAAAGATAACATACCAGCCCAAAAAGAAGTCTAAACATCTTTTTGTTGCTTCTAAATCCGCCGTAGAGTTTGTCATAGGATAAGGCCAAAGGGAGTAAATACTTAGGCCGACAACCCCCTTTTGCATGGCCTATATGCAAAACTCCTTTTATGGACAAATAAATCTTTTCATATGAATATACATCATGAGAAACTAAAAGTATGTATTTGTGCAGTTAATCAGATCCTATGTTGAGAAATCCAAACATGTAATATGCCAATAAACTACAGTTGATAGTAATTGACCCCCAAATACCACTATATGGCTAGACAATACTTTCTCTTTAAAAGAATATATGGTCAGACAATACTTTCTCTTTAAAATATTTTTCTTTTTGAAGAATATACAGTTACTGATATATCAGAATTTATATTAGATAGCAACATAAATCTTACTAGCTTATAATCACAGAGAGGCACTGGTTCTAAATTTTGGGCCCAAATTACTCACTTGATATTTTTCTCTGTAAAGCCTAGTTGCCGATGCATGCGCCAATAGCATGTTATGAGCTGCTATATATGGTTCCACAGTTGAGTCACCCACGGTACATTTTATTGCTCCAAAAGGATCAGAGCAATGTCCTGGTGCGATCACTCCGATATCGTAAGATCCCATCGCACCAACATTAGGTTCATCTATCGTAGTCCAGTAGGAGACCCTGTCTCCAAACTCCCTGAAGCAAACATCTGCGAATGCTGTGAAATCCTCCCTGCATTTTGCAGTAGCACCTGTGAGGAAATATTACTGCTAGGAAAGTAGGAACCCTCTCGACATTTTAAGATTCTGAGGAAGGTCATCACTACAAGGGAGAAATTCTGGATCTTACACAATTCTAGGGCTTAACCATCCTCCATACTCATCTTCCAGAATCTGAGGGTACTCAAGCTGGTAAATCATAACATGGACTTGAATCCCTGAGGAAACACAATGGACACACATAAGTTTAGATAGTGGAGACACAGGAATACAGTATATGCATTTTTTGTTTTAGTGTTGATCCTTTACTAGGCTACTGACATAAAGATCTGTTCTGCCATTACACTCCATTTATATACTACAGAAAATAAACGTACCATGTTGCACTAGCGCATCTATTAGGTTGTTGTAGTACTCGAGCCCTTTTGGATTGACAGCTCCCCTGCCATCTGCAAATCTCATTTGAAACTAACAATCAGTTTAAATTTTGTGTTTTTCTAGTATAGTGCAATGAAGATGTAATGAGAAGTACTTTTACCTGGGATTAGCCTTGACCAGGAGATAGAGAATCTATATGCCTCTAGGTTCATGTCAACCATGAGCTTCACATCATCCTGAAACATCAGACCATGTCTGGTTAAAAGTTAAAACAGAATGTTCAAATATTCAGTGTGGAAATCACAACACTTCAACACAGCAAAAAAAATTAAAAAATTATTATAGACGAGTTTTGCTTCGGTATACCCCCTTGGAAAGTTCCATGACAATAATTTTGGAACGGAGGGAGTAGATAGTAAGAATAAATTTTATTTTGTTTTTGGCAGAGAAGAGAGAAAGGGAACTAAACAGAGCTTGTTAGGTTCAGTTTGGTAGCACTAGCAGACGACTGCATAGTACTACTACATCCTTGCCTAAAATCACTAGAATCAGCCCTGCGGACCCGAAAAATGGCCAGATTTAGAAGCTTGTACCATACCTTGTACTTGTGGTACCCGTCGGCAGCGACATCACCTACGCTTTTATCCGCCATTCTCCCTGCCGTCAGAACAAGAAAAATCAGCACGAACCTGACAGGATAATTACCTGATCAAACATCATAGTCTAGTTTTTATCAGCACGAACCTGACAGGTTAATTAGTTAGTTACCTGCGTGAGTGAAGGTGTCCCAGATGCTTGGGCTCCTGCCATCCTCGGCTACAGCGCCTTCGTACTGCAGCCAAACAAACCCCCAAAAGGCTAACTAAATTGGGCAAAAAAACACAAGCCGAATGAAAGAAATTCAGATCTTTGCTGGGTCATGGTTGTTGGCTTGTTGCCTGGTACGCGGAGGTGGCGGCTCCGAAGACGAAGTCCGGCGGGAAGTCGCTAAGCGTGAAGCCGAGAGCAGGAGGAGCCGCGGCGGAGAGAAGCAGCAGCGAGAAGAAGGCGACGGAAGCCATTGCTTGCTGCCCTGCAGCCAGAACCCACCAGCACCAGTGTCTTTTGGATAAGGCGCCTACCGCTTCACAACTTTTTTTTTTTGGCTCGCACTGCTCCACAACTTTTTTTGGATTTCGTTTTCCTCCGTACGAGAATCGTGTGCTGCGCCCACCGTTTGTGGGCTCGCTTCTCGAAGAGTCAAACCACCTCCCGAAAACAATAAATCAAATACAGTATTTTGAAACCTCAAATAATTTTGAAAATAATAATTAAATGTACATATGGTTGTGTACTATGTATATGGTACACAAATGAAGAGAACCACACAGTTATTTTTTCGCATTTTTGGAAAGACAAATTTATCTTTTTTGTGTAGTCTACAATTAACAGATTCAATAATAATTTTGTACACATATTTTGGAAGGGTCTACAGGCATCACCATTTTTTTTTTGAAAGAATACAGACCTAAATGTTCCTTTCTATTACAATTTTTTAAAATACTATCCTCACTGCTGCCTCTGAACCAAATCGCTGCACCTTATTGTTTGCTCCCTCTGTTTTTTCAAGAACACACAACATTATATTAATAAGAAAAAATGACTATATAAGAGGTACTACATCAAGACTGGTCTCAAAACCCGCTAATCATCTATTGATTCTTCTTGTCGCTCTCTCGCACTTAATTGAATTCAATTTCATGAAAAACTGTTTAGTAAATTCTACATCGAATACTGGCTACATAGTTTAGTTAAAAAGTTAGCAATTCCATTTGTTCTTAAAAAATTAACAATTCCTGCGGGGCTAAAAATATTCGAGGTCATATGACAGTTGCCACATGTGCGTGTTTGAGATTCGTGTGTCTCAAGTGTACCAAACAACACAAACACATCAACATGAAAGGAAAATCGACGTCAGCGCTCCTGGCATGTGCTGGTCGTGGTTTCTCCTAGAGAGGCAGGTTCGATCTTCGTTGATGGCCGTAGGGGCATTTGGCTGCATTTCGATTACTCCTATACTCTTGCCCAACAACGAGGTCGTGGTGTATAGTAGCACATCTCTTGTGTGTCGTTTGCGTTGTTTTCTTTGTTATCTAGTATTTCTTTGATCTGCTTTGTCAGAGGTGTCCTCGCCATCTTATATCGTTCTGCCCGTCAAAAAATCTTATATCGTTCAGCCCCCATGGCCTTACCTATAAAGCAGGAAGAAGGCTTGTTTCGAGAGAGGCAAGAAATAACTTCCAAAGTTTGGCGTTGTGGCGAGTGGAGACATGCCGACGACGGGCGTCAGGTCGTTCTCCTCCATCCCATGATTCTGTGTTCCCATTTGATTCTTCCCCAGATCTATTCGTCCAGCAAGTTCACCTTTCATCCATTCTCTCCATCTCTTCTCAATTTTTCCTGGACTAGCCGACCTTCGTCCCTTGTCGGTGCCTTTCGCAGGCTCTCTTCCCACATCTCAGTGTTGATTCACTTCTCCTGTCACTCTTGCTCTTGAATCCAATCGCTCATCTCAGCTCCTAGTCTCTCACAACTCATCTCCCATCCCCTACTACCTACTTCTCCCTTCCTCCACACTCCCTCCTCTTCCCGAGAAGTTGTCAAAACTCAGATAGTCAGTCTTGCTCTGGTTCCTGACGACTCTCGAGCTTGCTTTGCACCTTGCACCTTGTAGCTCGCTAGCGACCGACCAGGCCCCCGTATCTAGTGAACCCGTGCGCGGAGACACTTATTTGGGTCATTCTACTGTTGTGTGTGCTGTGTGAGAGCATCTATAGCCGCATATGGCGAATCCGCCCCCTCAAACGCCCGCGGACGCGTCCGCGAGCAGTGACCGGACACTCCTCAAATAGCGTCGTCCACATCCGTGTATCTCATATCCGATCCCCTATATCCATACTAAAGCATGCAACGTCGATCAAACTACGTAGATCAGCAAACGGACATAGACAAGCACAATACTTTCACCAAAAGATCACGATCGGATGTTCAAAGGATCACCAAAGTTCACATAAACGACGGACAACTTCAAACTACATCTAAAACTTGAAATTAAAAAGAAGAAAAGCGGATCTTCACCACTTCCGGGCCAGCCCCTTCCCCTTCCGGTCGCCGGTGCAGTTGTAGCCGTCGGCGGCTGGTGGAGGATCGTCCGACTCGTCGGACGAGGAGCCGCCGTCGTCGGAGGAGGAGGAGGAGACGATGATGAGGCCCTTGAGGCGCCGGACGGCCCGGTCCTGCTGGCGCTTGAGCTTCGCCAGCCGAGCCGCCTCCGTCGCCTTCTCCTTGGCCTCGCGCTCGGACTACTCTATAGCTAGCCGGAGAGCCTTCGCGTTCTTCCGGCAGAGCCGTCGAGCGTCCGTCTCCGCCGTCGTAAGCGACCGGCGGTAGACCCACGCGAGGAGCCGCTCGTCCTCGTCGGGTTCCGCCGGTAACCCGCGGCGGCGGTGGACGGAGCTCTCCGCTGCGTCCCTCTCCCTTGCCTGCTGCCTCTCGCGGCGGGCGGCGCGCGCCTCCGACTCCGGCGTGCGCGTCCGGGCCAGCGGGGTGGGCACAAGCACCCACCGCTGGCCGAGTGGAGGAGCAGCCGGCGGGGGAAGGACATGGCGCGGAGCGGCCGGTGCGGACTACGCTGTCCTGGCGTCGCTAAGCGCGGGCCGGGAGGGTCCAGCTCTGGCGTCCGCGCTGTGCCGGCGCGGGAGCTGCGGCGACGCTCCAGATCCGGAGCTGCCGCCGGTCTCCACCTTGGATCGCTCCAGCGCAATGCGGAGGGCCATCTCCTCCTCGTAGTCGAGCTCAAAGCCGGAGTCGCTGCCGGAGCTGCTCATCGTGGTGGATGGGATCGAAATCGGAGAGGAAGAGGAGTGGACGGAGCGAGAGAGAGGGAGAGAGTGAGCTAGGGTTCGTAGCGGTGTGCCCGGATTGGGGTTTTTTGTGGGGCAGCGGTGGGGTCGGTGGTGGGCCGGGCCTGTCAGGCGGACGCGCCCGGGCATGCCCGGGCCGCCCCATATCCGCCCTATATTTGGGCTGGATATGAGGGGTGCCGGTTAGTCCGGGCGTTTGAGGGTGGTTTGAGACGTCCGTTTGGGTCGCTTTTTTGCGATCGGTCAATGACCGGACGGCCTGCCCGGGCGTTTGAGACCGGTATGAGAGGCCCGGCTGTAGATGCTCTGAGGTTCTGCATTGTTGTGTGGTGTTCGAGGCTCTAGTCCATTGAGCCTGCAGCTCCTCGCCTCCATCGGTGGACAATTGCAAATTGAGGTGAAGACACAAGTTCTCCCAATGTTAATAAATATGGTATATGCATGTGTGCTTTAGTAAAATGATAATAAAAATAATAAGGAAAAATGGAAAAGCTTATGAAAGCTACGGATAGCCTCTATAGTTTAGGTTGACCAAGAGGATATTGCAAAATCCTTTATACAATATTTTTAAAATATGTTTTCTTCCTCTAATAGTAACCAGGGCATGCCGTATATCCGCACTATGAAGCAAGAGATGGAGGGTGATTATACCAACAACATACCAACCAAAATGGAAAACCTAGGTAAGAGCATCTACAGCCGGATACAGCAAATCCGACCCCTCAAACGGATACAGCGGTGTGCCCGGCGCATCCGCGGACAGTGACCGGCCACGCCTCAAATAATCGATCCCACAACCAGATACCTCAAATTAGAAACCTCGAATCCATACTATTACATGCAACGTAAACCTAATCTTAAGCGGAGCTCGTCTGGCACCGCCGTGCCCATGTCCGGCGGTCAGTTGCGCCCCTCATAGTGTTGTTCTGGTCGTCGACAAGGAAGAGTAGGACATGGGACACTTGCCGGCTCACGGGACTCAAGGCGCCGCCGTCTCCCATACCCTACACTTCCTCGTTGGAGCCCGGAACCCTGACGGTGCCGGTGGACGTGAGAATCGATGATGGATCCATCCTGGGAGGAGCCGGTGACATCCACCACGACGTGGTTACAGCGCCCAGACTGGTGCACCATACGGGGCGCCAGAGAATGCGACTCCGCCTCGCCAACGTCCACCGCCGCGAGGGCTGCCGTCGTCTCCCGCGCCCGCTGCCTCGCACGGAGGGCACACCGCGCCATGTTTGCGTCGGACGACGCCCATGCATTCACCTCCTGCTCGGCGCGCCAACGGAGGGGTTGTGCATCTACCACTGCGTTCGGACGCCAGACGGACCGCACCACCTCCGGTGAGGCAGCGACGACACACCTCGCGGCGGATCCATGTGCCATTTGGGCGGACGCAATGGATTCCCGACGAAAGGACTCCGAGCGCTGCCATCGGGCGGCCTCCTCCCAGGAGCGGTGGAGCGCAAGCCGGACGGTCATCTCCTCCTCGGGGCTGCGTGGGATGAGTTTGGGGTCGACGGATCTGGAGGTGTAGGACTCAAATCCGCTGCCTCCATGGCGGAGAAGGCCGGAGATCACCGGACGGGATCTTGGGTGGCGGAGTGGAGTGGAGGGGAGTGGAGTGGCTAGGGTTTGGTCCGGGGAGCGGACGGGGACGAATATATGTGGGGTCGAGTGGGCCAGCGTGTGCCGGGTCTGATGTGGCGGACGCACTCGGTCACACCTGGGCCACCCCACATTCGCCTCATATTTGGGCTGGATATGAGGGTTGTCGGTCAGCCCGGGCGTTTGAGGCCGGTTTGAGGCGCCCATCTGGGTTGGTTTTTTTGACCGTTTAATGACCAGGCCGTCCGCCCGGGCGTATGAGGGGGGTTTGAGGCACCCTACTGTAGATGCTCTAACTCCCAAAGCCATGAGAAGAAATCCATCACCTGGACTAGATGAATTAAACCTGGAATTTTATCTTCCACTGGAAATGACATAACAAAAGTGGTAAGAGATTTCTATATAACACGTACTCTTCCCGCCCATATTAATGATACTCATATCACTCTCATTCCAAAGAAGTTGGCTCCTCTTGTTCCTCAAGAATATAGGCATATTAGGCTATGCAATGTCATATATAACATTATAGCAAAAAACTTAGATAATAGGCTTAAATATCATTTACCTGATTACGTTCATCAATCCCAAGAAGCCTTTGCATCACGCAATCACATCAAGCCTTTTTTAGTCATGGAAAAGTGACACAATTACTTGTCTTACAAATGGATCAAAGATACAACAGATACTCCATATTGATCATATAACTGATGCAAATTCTTCATACATAAAAGATGGCAGAAACAGGTTCAACAAAGCATTAGTAATCCAACATACACACCAGTACATCACATTAAACCAAAATATACCACATGAAATGGGGAAAATTAAGACTGAATGCATTGCACCTACTAACTGACAGCATTACAACATGACATGCATCATCATCCCAAAATGAACCTACTGACTCATACCATCTCTTCCAACATAGCATCACTTCTTCAACATGAAGACCACACAGCAACACCCACCAGCACCACAACAGCAAGCAACAACTTCATGAGCATCACAAGCTCTCTCCCTAGCCTCATTAGTCCACAAGCTTGCTGCCTGGTCATGCCATTTGCAGTTTGATTCTTCATACGCTGCTTAGACCTATGGGTAGCTGCATTCAGAATGCTATGCTCATGTGCATTCAAAAGTTCCTCCCTTCGGTTCTCCGCAACACCTATAGCATCCATAGCGCATCACTGAAGAGATAATGCTTGTCAACAAGTTACTCAACATATTCCAATTCTCAGCGCCAGAAATCGCAAGTGACCTATCCCAAAATACATGCCAAGGTAAAAAAGTATAAACTTTTCACCCAAAATCGAAGAGAAATCATGGAAATCAAAAATACTAACCCCATGCTTTTGGCATTTATAGAAGATCCAACTGTCGTGCTTGTCCGTAGTCTGAGACGTACATGCGCACCTTCTCCTTGTAGCACGGGGAACAGATCAAGGGCAGCGACAATGCCCTACAGCGGACAACATAGAGGGAGGAGCTAGCGGTAGACATGAGTGCCACAGAGGAAGGAAATGCCAGTGACATGGGATCTAGTGGTGACCGGTGGATTCGACGACGGTCGGCGAGAAAGGTGGTGGCGGAGCAGTCGCACACAAGGGAGGGAGAAAGCTAGGGATTGAAGAGGATGTGCCGCGGCTTAGGGATTTGATGAGGTGCGGATTTTTGGTTTTTTTTACAAAAAACACCTCCATGCAAAATTGGCCTAATCAGAACAGCATACGTGGCGGTCAACAAATGGTCAAACCAGCCTCATAGGCGGTGCGTACGTGCGACAGTGACCGTATTTTCACGTCAAATCATATATAGTGGCCATAACTACCGCATTCAAAAGTCCAGTGACCGTATCATGGTTTCGCTTCAAATACAGTGACCGCCAATGTATTTATCTAGAGCCTAATTTACACTATGGTATTTCGATACTATGATCGGAGCCATGTTAACTCACCGGAGGCCATGATGAGTAGGGCCAGGGTGAAGGCAGCAAGCAGTTGAGCGTTGTTGAACTCCATGACTAAGTGCTCGATTAATGAAGCTCTTGGATGCGATGGGAGTGTGCGAAGAAAAACATGATGTTTGAGTGCTATTTATAGAAAGTCCTCTTGGGCTCTTGGCCCTGCATTTAATGTCTGAAAAGGATATGTGAATCCAAATGTTGGATATGAGCACTTCTATATATCTATTTCTTGTAATTAATCCGAGTGTATCCACTGCTGCTGCTTCTACTGTTGTTGGTGATAGGCGAACCATTGCTGGGTGTATAACATTGATGGCATTTTAAGAGTAGTACGCAGAAAATAGGTATCTACTTTTTCCCCACAAAAAAGGAAAAGGTGTGGTTGAACCTGGCTGTTAATGCTCTTGATCTTTAGATCTTTTTATTTTGCGAAAGGGCCTAAGGCCATATATTAAGTATCACAGATCCTTACAAACACACCCTTAAAGAACAATAAAATCGCATTAAAAAATTTGAGGGCGACGAAGTCTTCTTTCTCCCACGTCCATTGGCGGCGCACCGTGAGCGAAGCTCGATGACATCTTTGAGCCCCCGCTTCAGCGAAGCAAACATGTTTAAACCTAGGAGATTGTAGAAAAAACGGTCAGAAAGTCATCAATGCAGACTAGGAGACGCCGGTAGCCGCGATCTGCGAAGCAAATTGCTGCCCCAGAGAAGAAAACGTCGAGAAGGGTCTGTAGAAACTCCAAAGACCATGAAACTCGGTCGAATCCAGACGGATCGACCAACCAAAACCGACTGGATCCCGAAAGACCTATTGGAGACACAACTCCGCACATCATCCACTGATGATAAGCACACCAATGGAATGGGGGAAACACGGGGAGGGCATTATTCCTACACTAGAACAGTGTCGCTGCCTTGCTGCTCCTAACCAGACACGAAGACTCTCTAGATAAAATCCAAGACAACTCACCCATGCTACTGCATGCTAGGTTAGGGTCTGATATCGAGCTCACTACCGCCTACGACCTTGCACTGACGCCCTCTTCTCCGGTGACCTACCCAGGCTGGACCGCTGTTGAAAATCACTACGCTGGATGACCAGCGCCGCCATGGAGCATTGTCTGCCAAAGACCACATCTGACCACTCATCGTCGACCCACAACAGCCCACCAACTTCGCCATAGCAAGGCCCCCATGGTTAGTGCTTGCTTCCGCAGGAGTTGTTGGGATTCCCCTAAGAGGAAGGGTGAAGTAGAGCCCAGCAACAATTATTTCTCTCGGTTAAAGAACCAAGGTTATCAATCCAATAGGAGTCCCCCAAGCTATCAAAGTAAATGGCACCTGCACACAGAACACAAAACACACTCGTCCCCAACACGGAAAGAGGGTTGTCAAGCCCCTTGTCTTGCTACTTACAAGATTAAACTGCAACTGATAGAGATATTTGGTAGTAAAATAACACGACAAAGTAGAAGTAGCAATTGTGATAAAGATTTCAGTAATGGAGAATAGACCCAGGGGGCATAGGTTCACTAGTGGGATCTCTCTCGAAAACAAGCAAATGCCATGGTAAACAAATTACAGTTGGCAGCAATTAAATTGACATATTTTTGTTTATGACTATGATCATTCATGGTGTAATCTCATATAGGCATTACGTCCGTGATAAGTAGACCATTAATCCAACTGCATCTACTACTAATACTCTACCCCAAAACCGCTATCCAGCATGCATCTCGTAAGCAAGATGACATAATGTAGACCGTAAAAAATCAATCAATATGATGAGACACCATCATTTTATCCTTAGTGACAACAATAAAATATGTGACTTTGCCCTTATTGTCATTGGGTTAGAGCACCAAAAGATTGAACCCACTACAAAGCACCATTCCCTCTAAAGAAAAACCCATCGAACTTGGCCAAATAAGATAGATAAATTGGAGATCATGCAAAGCTATTTAATTATACATAAAAACCCTCAAAAGATTCAATTGATTTCAATGAAAAATCTGATAATAAAGTGACAATTCATCATATCCCAACAAACACACCACCGATTACATCGAATTGAACCTGATCATGTGAAGAAGCTCATGGGAACATGGTATTGAAGATCCAAGAGAGAGAGAGAGAGAGAGAGAGGGGGGGAGAGAGAGAGAGAGAGCGAGAGAGAGAGAGAGAGAGAGAGAGAGAGAGAGAGAGAGAGAGAACCATCTAGATATTACTATGGATTTATGAAGAAGCCTCCGGCAATAGATTCCCCCTCCGGTAGAACTCCGAAACTGGCTTCCAGATTGGATCTTCGCAAAACAGGAACTTGCGACGGTGGAAAAAATTGTTTCGGTATTTATAATCAAAAGATTCATCAAAACCCTCTAGCAACACACCTTCTTCTCAAAATATTCATTGATGAGTTGGAAGCGGTTAAGAAACCCATGACTCAACGTCATTATAATCAACCCGCAGCTCCCCGGGTTCCTAAATAGATCCTTTTTGAACTAGGCGTCGTGAAGATAAATGTGGACGGAGCCGTTTCCACGAATAATACGCGAGGTTCTTTGAGTGCAGATTGCCGGAATGCTACAGGTGAATACATGGGTTCCTCCGCAGTGATGGTTGATGGATTGATGGCCCTTGCAACCCATGGGCATAAAATTCAACCCATACCCTACCCATCGGGTAAATATCCATGCCCATGACCATACCCTATATATGGGTATCCATGCCCGATGGGTACTTATCGGATAGATCAACACAACATCAAAGAATGATAGCGTAATTGCTAGCTCCATGTATGGTGGAGGCGCGAGCCACTGAGAAATTCTCGTGGTTGGGGAATTATTTATTGGAAGGAGGATGGGGGTGGGGTACAGAGCTTGCATACAATGACTCGATATCTTAGGTTTATAACGCATGTGATCCACCAATAAGATAATCAGGTAGGGTTTGGGCATACCCATGGGCACAAAATCATACCCATGTCCTACCCACGACTAGTCGGGTAGGGTTAGGGCAATGCCCATGGGCATGAAAATGTGCCCATACCCTACCCTTGCAGGTCGGGTACCCATGAGTACCCATGCCCATGGGTAAATTGACATCCTTACAACTAGATATTATTACCCGACACCGTAAATACTCTGTACGTTACTGTTTCTTTTTGTTTTTTCCTGGACACAATTTAAATTACGAAAAAAGTGTCAATACTTTTTTCAAATTAAATAAACCTTTTAGAAAATTCTGGATACTTTTTAACAATGTATGAACATTTTTAAATACGTGACAAACAAATTATAATATGCGATAATCATTTATTTATATGACAAACATTTTATAAATACACAAAATTTACGTAATATGCAACATTTATTTATTTATTTATGAGATGGACATTTTATAAATACAAGATGCATTTTTATTTAAATACATAGTGAACATTTTTAAAATACATCGTGACATTTTTAAATACCCGAAGAATACTTTTTAATACATGATTAATATTTCTAAAATACACGATGGACATTTTTTAGTACAGGGTAAAAACAAAGCATAGTATGCGATGTACAATTTTTAATACACTATGAACCTTTTTAAAATGTTAGATGAACTATTTTAAAAATACGTGATGAACATTTTTTTATACGTGATGAATCTTTTAAATGCACAATAATTTTTTTAAATACACGGTGGACATGATTAAAACTTTTAATACACAGTGGGCAATTTTTAAATATACAGTGTATTAGAAAAGTTTTGTCTCGTATTATAAAATGTTTGTCGTTTATTAAATGCAGTTCATCATGTTCATAAAAAATGTTTCATCTTGTTTCCTAAAAAATGCTGATCACGTATTAAAAAATTATTCATCATGTATTTACAAAAATGTTCATCACATACTTAAAGTTAAAAAGTTTAGCATGTATTAACAAATTCATTGTATATTTGAAACATATTCGTTTATTTTTGAAGTCAAAAAATGGAATAAAAAAATGAAAAGAAATAATGAAAAAGGAAAGCATGAGAAACAAAAAAGAAACAGAAAAAGAAAAAAAATCAGAAAAACCAACAGAAAAGCCCGAACACCCATCAGAATATCCTCAAAAACCGGACCAAAACTAGCGAACAGGAATTATCTAGAAAACCAACAAAATTATTCCTGCAATATCCAGAAACAAACAAAATGCGTGCTGCCGGCAGTAGGCAAGGATAGCACTGGCAGCCTTGCCATTGCCTCGTGGAAACTAGCCGGCCAGGACTTGGGAGCACGTGGGCGGTGTCCAGTCTTCCTATCAAAAGGGAAAAAGTTTGCGGCGTCCTCCCAAAATAAATAAATTCTTACAGCACTAGAATCACGCTGACACACGATGAGGTTGGTTTCAACTTGCTAGAGCAGTGATTAATCTGTTAGACGTGTATAGTCCCTTTTCGGTTTATCCCCATTGTATACCACACATGTATATGTATTGGCCTTTGGCCCTCCTGTGAATGTAGTTGCTCATTCCTAACATGGTATCAGATGCTTAGGTTAGCCTCTCTCCCGCTCCCGCACGATGCAGCTCCGTGCGCCCGCTCGTCGCCGTCCGGCCGGCTCTGACGCTCTCCGCCCGTCGCTGGTCGGCCTCGCCTGTTGCTGACGCCCCCGACACCCTCGTTTCTGCCCGCAGCCGGCCGCCCCCGCCTCCTCCTCGTCCGGCAGCCGCCGCCGTCGCCGCCTGCTTCGCCCGGCCGTCGCTGCCGCTGCCTGCCTCGACCGGCCGCCGCGCCTGCTCATCCGGCCGCGGCTTCCCCCTCCTCGTCCGGCAGCAGCCGCCGCGGCCCGCCTCGACCAGCCGCCGCGGCCCGCCTCGACCGGCCGCCGCCGCCGCCCCTGGCAGCTGCGTGGCCTCGCTCGCCTCCACCGGCCGCCGCCGCCCCCGGCAGCTGCCCTGCCTCGCCCGCTCGACTGCTGCGTGCGAGCTGCCTCCCGCCAGAGCCCGATCCAGATCGGGTTTTACTGTTACAGTTGACCAAAAAAAAAACCAGAGAGCTTCTCATGTCCTCTTCGGGCTATGTTGTTGTTCCTCGGTGCTCGGTGATCTTCGATGGCACCAACTATGCTGAGTTTGCGGGCTTCATGCGTATCCACATGCGTGGTCTTCTCCCGTGGGGCGTTCTCTCTGGCGAGGTCCCCTGTCCGCCCTGCCCTGTTGCTCCCGTGGCCCCTACCCCGCCGGTGCCGCCTGTTCTCGCTGCTGATGCTTCCCAGGCTGATCGGGATGCAGCCAAGGCTCTCGATGATGCTGCGGTTGATGCCTATGATCAGCAGGTATCAGCCTATTCAGATGCTCTTTCTCTCTACCGAGATGATCTGTCTGCTTACACTCAGTGGTGCAATGATGATGCTCGAGCTGCTGCTGTTCTCACTGCGAGTGTCCTCCCTCAGTTGCTTTGGAGTTCATGAGCCTCGGCACTGTTGCAGCGATGTGGTCTTACCTCTGTCAGCGCTATCAGCCCTCTGGTGATGCGCTCTACTTATCTGTGGTGCGTCAGGAGCACGCTCTTCAGCAGGGTGACTCTTCTGTTGATGAGTTCTACACACAGAGTTCTGCCATCTGGCGCCAGCTTGACTCTCTTCGGACAGTTGTTTGTGGAACTTGCCGTTGCTGCCAGACTATGAGGTCCGACTTGGAGTTTCAGCGTGTCCATGAGTTCTTATCTCGCCTCCGTTCCGAGTTTGAGCCTCGACGTGCTCACTTGCTTGCTCGTGGTCGTGTTCCTATCTCGGAGGTGCTTGCTGAGCTTCGTGCTGAGGAGACCCGCCTCCGTTCTGCTGGGTTGCTTGCGGTTCCCTCTGTGTTGGCTGCTCGAGCTCCTGTGTCGTCTGCTCGTCTCACCGCTCCATCGCTTCTGCCCACACCTTCAGGGGGGGTGGGTCGCCCTCCTTATGCCGAGAAGGGCCGGTCGCGCCGTGACACTTTCTGTGGCTACTGCTCCAGGCAAGGTCACCCAGAGTCTGATTGCCGTCAGAAACAGCGAGACCAGAGGCGCTCTTCTTCCAGTGGGACTCATGCGTCTCCCTCCACTCCGTCACTCACTGACCAGGATATTATGCGACTCAAGCGCATGTTGGCTTCCTCTGGGTCTTCCTCGACGGGTTCTGTTGCCGCTGTGACTGCCACCACCACTCCGCCCCCGCTGGAGCCTACTCAGTGAGGTACATCCTCGTGGGTTCTGGATTCTGGAGCTTCTTTTCATATGTCTTCTGATTCTTCTGCTTTATCTTCTCTTCGACCTCTTGATTCTCCTCTTAGTGTTCTCACTGCCGATGGCACACCTCTTCCTGTTGCTAGTCGTGGCATCCTTTCTACTCCGTCTTTTTCGGTCCCTAGTGTTTCTCATGTTCCTCGTCTTACCATGAATCTCTTCTCCGCTGCCCAACTTACTGATTCTGGTTGTCGCGTCATTCTTGATGTCGACTCTTGTTCTGTTCAGGACCGTCGCACTCAGGCACTGGTTGGCGCTGGCCCTCGGCGCCGTGAGTCTGAGGGCCTTTGGGAGGTTGACTGGCTTCGTGTTCCTTCCGCTGCTACCACATACGCCAGCTCACATGCTCTTGCTGCCTCTTCTTCTGCGTCCTTCCAGCAGTGGCATCATCGCCTTGGTCACATCTGTGGCTCTCGCTTGTCCTCATTAGTACACCAAGGCGTCTTAGGGTCTGTCTCTGGTGATGTTTCGTTGCATTGTGATGGTTGTAGGCTTGGCAAACAGACTCAGTTACCTTATCCTACCAGTGAGTCTGTATCTCAGCGTCCTTTTAACTTAGTTCATTCTGATGTATGGGGTCCTGCTCCTTTCGACTCGAAAGGGGGTCATCGCTACTATGTTCTGTTTATTGATGATTTCTCTCGCTACACTTGGCTTTATTGTATGAAATCTCGCAGCGAGGTTCTCCCCATATACAAGCAATTTGCTGCCATGGTTCGCACTCAATTTTCCACGCCTGTCCGTATCTTTCGTGCTGACTCAGCTGGAGAGTATATCTCTCACATGTTGCGTGGTTTTCTTGCGGAGCAGGGTACTCTTGCCCAATTCTCTTGCCCCGGTGCCCATGCTCAGAATGGCGTTGCTGAACGCAAACATCGCCATTTGCTTGAGACGGCTCGGACGATGATGATCGCCGCCTCTCTTCCACCCCATTTTTGGGCTGAGGCCGTTTCTGCATCCACCCACCTCATCAACATTCAGCCATCGGCTGCCTTGCAGGGTGGTATTCCTATGGAGCGTCTCTCTGGTCGCTCTCCTGACTACTCCGCTCTTCGTATGTTTGGATGCGTGTGCTATGTTCTTCTTGCTCCGCGAGAACGAACCAAGTTGACTGCTTAGTCCGTTGAGTGTGTTTTCCTTGGCTACAGTGATGAGCACAAGGGCTATCGTTGTTGGGATCCTGTTGGTCGCTGGCTGCGCATTTCGCGTGATGTGACTTTTGATGAGTCCCGTTCTTACTATCCGCGTCCCTCCTCCTCGAGCTTTTCCGTGGAAGATATTTCCTTCCTTCTCCTTCCCGACACATCTCCCTCGGTGCCTCCTGTTCTTCCCTCTCCCCCGGTGAGTATCCCTCCACCTCCTACACCACCGGTACCACCATCTTCTCCCTCCTCCTCCTCTCCCTCGTCATCTCCCTCTCCACCCTTCTCTCCAGTTTTTCGACCTCACTCCCCTTTTCCTCTCCACTACACTCGTCGTCCTCATGCTGAGGATGATCCTACTGATGTGCCCTCTACTTCCGGTGCACCTCCTCTCACGCCTACACCGGTCCATAACCTCCGTGTTAGGCCTTGTCCCCCACCTGATCGCTATTCTCCTGACCGGTATGGTCTTTCTGCCATTGCTGAGCCCACCACCTATCGGGCTGCCATGACTCAGCCTGAATGGCAGCTTGCGATGGCCGAGGAGCTTGCGGCGCTTGAGCGCAATGGCACGTGGGATCTGGTTTCTCCTCCTTCTGGTGTTCGTCCCATCACGTGCAAGTGGGTCTATAAGATCAAGACTCGCTCCGATGGTTCTCTTGAGCGTTACAACGCTCGTCTTGTGGCTCGTGGCTTTCAGCAGGAACAGGGGCACGATTATGATGAGACTTTCGCTCCTGTGGCCCACATGACCACTGTCCGCACTCTCCTTGCTGTGGCTTCTGTTCGTCATTGGCCTGTGTCTCAGCTTGATGTTCAGAACGCATTTCTCAACGGTGAGTTGCGTGAGGAGGTCTATATGCAGCCCCCTCCGGGGTACTCTGTTCCTGATGGTATGGTCTGCCGCCTTCGGCGCTCCCTCTATGGCCTTAAACAAGCCCCTCGCGCATGGTTCTCGCGGTTCGCCTCTGTGGTGACTGCCGCTGGCTTCTTGCCTAGTGCTCATGATCCAACATTGTTTGTCCACACCTCTCCTCGTGGTCGGACTCTTCTCCTTCTATATGTGGATGACATGATCATCACTGGCGACGATTCTGAGTATATTGCCTTTGTTAAGGCCCGCCTCCGGGAACAGTTCCTCATGTCTGATCTTGGTCCTCTTCGCTACTTTCTTGGGATTGAGATTTCTTCGACCTCTGAAGGCTTCTTCATCTCTCAAGAAAAGTATATTCAGGATCTTTTCTCCCGGGCCGCCCTTGGTGATGATCGCACCATTGTGACTCCTATGGAGCTCAACGTTCAGCTTCGTGCTACTGATGGTGATCCTCTAACTGATCCCACACGGTATCGCCACCTCGTTGGGAGCCTTGTCTATCTCGCTGTCACTCGTCCTGATATATCCTATCCTGTTCACATTCTCAGTCAGTTCGTTTCAGCTCCTACCTCTGTCCACTATGGTCACCTCCTACGTGTTCTACGCTACCTTCGTGACACGATTTCACACCGTCTTTTCTTTCCCCGCTCCAGCTCTCTCCAGCTTCAGGCCTACTCTGATGCTACATGGGCTAGTGATCCTACTGATCGCCGCTCGCTGTCTGCTTACTGTGTCTTTCTTGGCGGCTCTCTCATTGCCTGGAAGACGAAGAAACAGACAGCTGTTTCTCGCTCGAGTACGGAGGCTGAGTTGCGAGCGATGGCTATGTTGACGGCTGAGGTGATCTGGTTACGATGGTTACTCGAGGACTTTGGTGTCTCTGTTGCTGCACCGACTCCACTCCTGTCCGATAGTACAGGTGCTATCAGCATTGCGCGTGACCCGGTGAAGCATGAGCTCACCAAGCACATCGGTGTGGATGCCTCCTTTGTCCGTGCGGCTGTGCAAGATCAAGTTCTTGCTCTTCACTATGTGCCTTCTGAGTCACAGTTGACGGACTTCTTCACGAAGGCACAGACTCGAGCGCAGCACGGGTTCTTTCTCTCCAAACTCAGTGTTGTCGATTCACCATGAGTTTGAGGGGGGTTGTTAGATGTGTATAGTCCCTTTTCGGTTTATCCCCATTGTATACCACACATGTATATGTATTGGCATTTGGCCCTCCTGTGAATGTAGTTGCTCATTCCTAACATAATCATCAAGCTCCCGTCCGCGCGTAATATGGTCCAACTTAATTATAACCAGGAGAATGAAGAGCCTACGTGTGCGATGATGCGAGTAGCGAAAGAGGAGAACGATATATCCAAAAGAAAAGGTCGTTCCTCGATGTGCTGATCTGGTGACATTCCACGGAGATCGTTTTGATGATTGATATAAATGAGAGTAACTATAAATCAATTACTTGCAGACTCTAGAAAGTAAAGAAACAAAGCCTCATCAAATAAAAAAGCACAAGGGAAATCAAATTCGAATTCAACATAAGAGGTTCATCACATCGATCGATCTACGCGGACGGGACATCCCCGCAAATTATTCATCCACACAAATTTCATAAGACGACAAAGAAGATGGAATAAAATACTACTAGCTGTGCCTGGGCCATCCCCGCAAAAAAAAAAAAAAAAAAAAAAAAACTGTGCCTGGGCCATGCATGATACAGCTAGATCCAATTCACAGTGAGCAAGAAGAGGCAGCCGCAACAAGCTTCATGGCTTCAACGACGATTTTCGTTGGCGGGGGGCGTCCGAGGAGCATGGTAGTCGACGCCGAACTCGTCGACGACCACGCGCCTGTGGAAGCTGCGGTGGCAGCCACACGCAGCGCAGAGGAGCATGGCAGCCTCGTCGACGCCCATTAACGCCATGAAGCCTTGGCAGCCGTCGACGACATGCCGGCCGGTTCCGGCGAAATGGTTGCGCTGGCACTCCATGTACCGCACGATGGCTGCCCCCGTGCCGTTACCTTGCTCCCCGTGGATGGCGGACCGGTCCTGCCGAGACCCCATGTTAGCCGCGAGACGAACGTTTGAAAGGAAAAACAAGTGGCGATAGGAATAGCTCTGCTGCTACGCCTTGGATGGATGGATGGATGGATGGAAGGTGCCGTGCTTATATAGGTGATAGTGACTACTTTGGCATTGCAAATTCATGGTTACATAAACCCACGGTAAATCATGGTTAAAGATGTTCCGTGCCACGTGTCTGGGGCTTGGGGCATATGCACCTTAGGCTAATTTGGCCCGGAGTTATACTTCGCGGAGAAGCAAAACAAATTTTGTTTTGTCTGTATAGTTTTTGTTTCCTATATAGACAGTAGAGATAGGTTTGAACGTGTGCCAGTAACCGGTTCTATATTTGGCTCATAATCATTTTGCTAATTTACAAGGTAACTCATGGAGTGAAATCAACACGCCATTGGTTTCGTGCATGGTGCATTGAAGCCTCTTGGTTGTGTTGACGCGACACTATGTGCGGCTACAAAGCCAAGGGAACACTTTCGGTTCATATTGATTTATACTAAACTCCATTACTTTACAAATACTCTGCTCTTTTAAATTGGTTAATATATATGTGCTCGCTTTTCTAATCGTTTGTTGTATTTTCTTTATACAGTAGAATAATGAGCCTCCAGCCAACACAAAACCACCATAAGCACGTATTAGAGCAACTGAGCATCTCGGTTAAGTCTTTTGCCTGTGTGGTAGTATTCATATATGCATATGCGTGACACTGACTACATGAGCTTTGCCAGCACATGGCTTTATAAACTTATGGTAAACCATGGTTAATAATGGGACGCATGTGTACTAATTTGGCCCGGAGTTGTACTTCGCGGAAAAGCAAAACAAACTTTGTTTTGTCTGCATAGCTTCCGTTACTTCATGGACGGTAGATATAGGCTTGCCAGCTACGTCTTGCGCAATCAAATTTGTTGGTAGATAAAGTCTGGGTAAGATTTCACGCAATTACTTTTGAAAAAACCATATGCTAGTAATCGTCCCTATATATTTCTTGTAATCATATTGCTAAGTAACAAGAGGAACTCATCCAGTGAAATCACCATGGCGTTCGTTTCGTGTACGGTGTGTTGGAGCCTTTTGGTTGTCTTGGCGTGATACAGTGTGCGGCTACAAGTGAAGCGAACACTTTCAGTTTGTATTCATTTACACTAGCTCCATTAGTTTACAACTAATAATGTGCTTCTCTAAACTAGTTTTTCTGCAAGAAGCTTCTTTAAACTGGCTCGTATATAGTAATGTGTGCATATTGTTTTTCTACGTTGTTGCATTTTTTTTCTTGCGGTACAATCACGAGCCCCCAACCAAGATGAAACCACCATAACCACGTATTAAAGCAACTGCATTTTTCCAGATTTTTTTGATTGTGTAGTATTATTTATATTTGCATATGCGGGAACTACATGGGCATTACAGCTAGTATCTCGGTCCAGAACAAACCATGTGTTAGTATCTAGAAATATACTCTCCCCGTTCCTAAATATAAAACCTTTTAGAGATTCCACTATGGACTACATACCAAGCAAAATGAATGAATCTACACTCTAAAATATGTCTATATACATCCGTATGTAGTTTATAGTGGAATCTCGACCACTATGAACTACATACGGAGCAAAATGAGTGAATCTACACTTTAAAATAGTCTCTAAAAGGTCTTATATTTAGGGATGGAGGGAGTATTTGGCTTGTAATCATATCACTGAGTTACAAGGGAACTCATGCAGTTAAATCAACACTATTGGTTGGAGCCTTTTGGTTGTCTTGGTGCAACACTATATATGCGTCTACAAAGAAAAGCGGAACACTTATGGGTTGGATTCATTTATGCCGGCTCCATTATTATAACTATTTTGCTATTTTCAAATTGGTTAATATATAGTATTTTATGCATCCTTTTTTTAAATCATTTGTTGCTTTTTCTTCTTATAGTAGAATCATGAGTTGGGCTGGCCCATTGGTGCATGTTAAAACTAATTAACCTCAGTGGTTAGTTAGGGGAATCCCCGCATTCCCGCACCATGCGTGCGGTTGCCACTTTGGCAACTGCCCGATAGTTGCTCCTCCCGATCGACGCCTTCACCAACGGACGCCTCTCTTGGATGCATCCTTTCCGATTGTATATATAGTGAACATGATCACATATTTAACACGTTATCAGCACTGTCTCTACCGAGAGCATCGCAAGAACGGAAGAACACATCAGAACGAGAGAGGAATAACATGGATCGATGGCCTCAGCCAAGAACATGAAGAACGAGAAGAAGAAAAGGAGAATGCAACGAACTCGTTCATGCTTGTGCCTTCGATTCAAGAGATGCAAAGGGATGAAGGTACCCTGTAGTTCTTCAAATTCTTCCGTTTACGCACGAACAGGGGCCCTCGAAAGTGGTGGCAGCGCTAGCGGCCAGCCCTCAAACGCGACGGCGTCAGATGACGCCGGAAGCGAACTTCTCCTACGCGGCTCCCAACGTAGCCGTCGGCTCAGCATGGTTCTCCGACCACCGCGGGCTGCCCCTGCACTCCATCCCGATGCGGTTGTGGCGGCCCGCGCGCGCAGCCCGGAAACCGCCCTCGGCGGACGCGGCGGCGCCTCGCCCCCCGACTCTCCGTGCGGTTCGCTCGCGGCATCTCCGGGTGCTGCTTCCCGCGGAGTCCGCACTGGAGGACAACCGGCGCGGCTTCCCACGCTCCCGCGGCGGCCCCGGCTACGGCCGCCACTCCTCCGCCTTCGCCGCGCACAGGCGCTCGCCGCAGTCCCGTGGCCCTCGGCGTCCCGCTGGCGAGCCCGCCGTCGAGCAGCCGCTCCGGCCGCGCTGGCACATGGAGCCCAGCGGCGCTCGGGCTCGCGAATGGCGCCTCCAACGGCGTCGCGCCCGGCACCCACCTCCGCGGTGGCTCCTACTCCGAGTACGAGCGCGGCGGGAGATCTTCTCGCTGCCGGTGATGCGGCCGGTCGGCCGGCCGTGGGGGTCTCCGCCTGTCTCGGTGCGGATTTGTGGGATCGAAAGCGGCTGGGCGATTTTTCCTCCGGTCGCTCTCCCTTATCTGCTTGGGTTGACCAGGCTGGGCTGACTTACCTGACTAATTTGCATGCGGCTGGGACTTTAGGCAACCAGCAACGCTTGCTGTATTTGCTTATTTGCTCCTTTGATTTAGCATAGTAGCAGATTGATCTTCTAACAGCATTTCTAGCAGTGATTTTATTTCTGTTTTAGACTGTTAAATTCAGTACATCTGTTATAGTACTGTTTTTTCTGTTGAGTACCATGTATTCCAGAATCTATCTATGATGTAATATATTTCCATGTTTGCCACATGTCGAGATTAATTACATCTATTTGCAATTGAGATTTTCAATTTCTTGCAAATATAGATGCAAAATGCAAAGTGATTTCTTCGAATTGATGTTTTGGAATCACAAGGTAGTGTGCAGATCTACTGCTTTGCAGATTATCACCACTACTTTAAAGGCTACATTTGTCATTTCGACATTATGATTGCTTTACAAAGTGCTCTCCCACACATTTTACTAAGTCATGACATAAGGCATTAGGAGTGAGTATCTACTGATTCCATCAGATTATACTCACTAGTGCTGTGAGATCTACTCCATTTTGGAGATTATCTTCAAGGTGTCATACTTAGCAATTTGAGATTCACACTAATGATTTCAAGCCAAATTCTTGAAATTATATTAATTTTGCAAAATTCATTACAACATTAACCATGATGGTCTTTAATTTACTGGTCATAAATTAATTATCTCTGGTAACCGATGGCTAGAGAATTTGAGGCATTCGCCCTCAATGGCCACCAGTACCCTACCTGGGCCATGGACATCATAATCGCTCTTGTGTCTCGTGGGATAATATGTGCAATCCAAGACACATAGGATTCACCTCCGGTTGGAGTCACACCACTAACAGAATAAATATGTTGCCTTGTACTCCCTCCGTCCCAAAATAAGTGTCTCAACTTTGTACTAACTTTAATACAAATTTGTACTAAGGTTAAGACACTTATTTTGGGACGGAGGGAGTACATCATAAGGCATTATATCAATCCAGATCTCTGCATCTGATTATTCTGTATTGGCAGTCCCTGGGACGTAAAGGACCTCAAGGACAAAGGTTTGAAGCTCACTTCAACCTTCAACCCGACATCACTAGTGGTGACGGGGCCCTATGGGCACGGAGAACGTGATGGTTGAATATGCCTCAACCGACATGTTTGGAGACTATGAATAGTCTCTAAGTCTACTAAGCGATCAATATAATTTATGTCCATTTCTGATGTTGCAATAAGAACATAAGTATTGTTGTCATCATATATTGTATATCACAATATATTGTATCAGCACTTTGGTACAAATACATTAGTATGTATTCTATATATTTGCTAAAGATTTTCATACTGACAATCTTCAAGTCTATATATAGTTTTCTAAGAGGGTCAATCTGATGAAAGGATATGTGCCTTGTGGACATATGCACCACAAACTCCATACTTAGGGAAATGTTTCCACTCTTACTAAGAGAAAGGGGATATTTTAAAAACCGCTAGACGCGATGAGGTAATTGTTGACTCAACTCGGGTCATATTACTATCCCTATGGGTACTCGAGTGCCATCAAGGATGCTTAATTGTGTCTTGGTTCAACTCGTACCCCACTGAACTATGGAGATATCCGTCAAAATAGTTTCCATAGCGAAACTTATGATGACAACAAAGAGGAATATTTTCTCTTCACCATATACGGATATGGCAAACACAATATCTCCTTATCGTCTTGATTGTACTACACATACTACAAAACCCGTAGCACATGTTGCGTACAAGATAGTTTTCCAAAATGTCTTTTACATGACAAACTTGGCATACTCGCCTTGGTCATCGTGACATTGGGTTGAAACAGAAACTATCACTAGTAGAAAACAGGGCATTAGTCCCGGTTCGTAAGGGCCTTTAGTCCCGGTTCTGCAACCGGGACTAAAGGCCCTCACTTTTAGTCCCGGTCGTGTTACGAACCGGGACTAAAGGGGCTCCACGTGGCCGCTGCGCAGCGCTCAGGCAGGAGGACCTTTAGTCCCGGTTGGTAACACCAACCGGGACTAAAAGGCCGCCACGTGTCAGCCCCTGCCAAGCGCTGTTTTTTTAAAGGAGGGGTTTAGGGGTTTTGGAGGGTTTAGGGGTTTTATTTTTATTTTATGTTTTCCATTCAACTCGACGCTAGCTACTAATAGCAATGAAGGAACCGTTACACAACATCGTCATGAATATAGAGAAGTGACCTCTTTCTCCGTGCTTGGTCGGACAAGTTTTCGTATATATGTTCGACGCTACTACATATAGTACACGTTCATGCATATATACAAAATAACATTTCTTACAATCCCTAATATCTAATTACCAACATTCACTACCAATTTCCGATGGTATTCTCTGGTTGTAGCTATGACCTCTTTAAGGAAGAATCCCGCCAATTCCTCTTGAATTGCCTTTACGCGATCCTTTGGTAGGAGATCGTCCCGCATCCGTTGGATCTAATTTAAAGAAGGGGGTCAATATATATGAATGAAACTCGACACAATTGATGGTAATAAAATAAAATTGTGAATATTGTTTACGTACTTCAAGTTGTTGTAAATTTCTGCCAGTGTCACTGGTCGTCATATGAATGAACTCGCAAACGTAGTATCCACATAAATTAGTCCCCCTTTCTTGCCTCAAGCACTTTACGAGAGTAGAGTTCAATCAAAATAATAATCAAGCATGATAATGATATTGAAATTAACTAGAATCAAAGAGATGCGCGGACCTAGCTAGTACTACTTATAGTGAGTTGTCGAAATTGCAGCTCCTCTTTCCATTCACCCCTAGCCTTCTTGGTGAACCGTTTCCAATCCCTGACCGGCAAAATAAATAAATAAATGAGTTATTAATTACTTGATATCAGGAAATGAACGAAAGTTGCCGATATAGTGCGATAATGATTGAAATTACCTCTGGAGCATATCACGCAGGTCCGCCCATATCTTAGGGTCTTTACGTAGCGAGTCCATGACAAGTACGCTTCCTGAGTCAACCCGAATGACTAGCAGAATAAAGTGGAAGCTGCGCACGCAGCATAACTCATCAATTACACTTAACATCGAGTAAGCGAAACAGAATGTGTACAAGATAGTATAACACTCACTTGAAGTTGTAAGGAAATAGTATTTCTCTTTTGTTTTGTTGTTCAATTAACGCCCTTAGGAAGATCTTCTCTGTATCCTTGGCGTTCATTTGTACCGTAACTTCATGAATAGTATTTGGGTTAATGAACCCAATGTCATAGATTTGTCCTCTTTTGCATTCGAGGATCTTCATTCTGCATAATATAGTGAGGATAATTATACATGCAATGAACGAGCTGAGCTAGAGACTTAATTACAGAAATGATACTTACAGACAATAGCAACTGACGATAGATTTGTCGACGGCGTCTTGATTGTAAAACTGAAATAATTCATCAAATTCAACGTAAACCTCCTCGGCTCCATTGAAGTAATGCTCATCTTTAACTCCCGCAATGATATAGTTGGTCCCTTCCTTTGAGGCTTCCATGTACCACTCATGCAATTTTCGCATTTGTGTTGGTAGTAGCCGGACCTCCTTAGGTTTGACGAGAGGCTTCCCGTGCTGGTATCTGTATGCTAACTCAGCCATGGAGAATTGTACCTCCTCGCCTAAGTAATCACCAAGAGTGAAACCAACATCATCGGCCGCTACCCCCGGATCATAATTGATATCGGTAAACACCTTGAGTGGGGGGCACGATTGGTTTTTCTGTTCGCCGAGCTGGGGAATTGTTTTCCCACTTGCACTACTGCTACTTCCCGGCCGCTTCACATGTTCTCCATATGACTTTACAATAGACCGGGCATAGTCTGATAGCAGCGGAGGCGGTGGTGGTCGCGTAAGGTTTTCTATACAGTGCTCCGCTATTGCCGGATCTAATTTCTCCTTTGGATCGGGCCGTTTCGGTGCAAGCTGGCGTTTCACATCGGCATTCACGACATTCTTGAGTTCCTCATCAGTCATATCGTATGGTAACTTGGCAGGAGCCTTCTTGACGCTTGTATCTGCTCTGGATTTCTTCGCAGTTGTACTACTAGCCGCCGGAGTGGCGGTTCTCTTCCGCCAGTGCTGAGGCGGCGAAGGAGGCAGAGTCAGCTGACGCGGCGGATTCTGCTGAGGGGCCTCCTCCGGCGGAGTGTGCTGACGCGGTGGAGACAGCTGAGGCGGTGGAGTGTGTTGACGCGGCGGAGACGGCTGAGGCAGTGGAGATAGAGCTGGACTGTGAGGAATCTGCTGAGGGGCCTCCTCCGGCGGAGTCTGCTGACGCGGCGTCCAATGTGGAAGCACGATGTGTTCCTTTCTCCATAGAACGGTAGTCCTTCTGGTATCTCCCAGATGAGTCTCCCCTTCACCTGTAGGGTACTCAAGCTCCAGCTGCTCAAATCTGTTGATAACTTCATCCACCCCGACAACAGCATAGCCATCTGGAATCGAAGAGCAATGGTAAGTTCCATCAGGTACACGAGGTAAGGCATAGCCGACCGCCACCTTCAAGGATATGTTCATGCATTTCGCATGTAGATCACAATGTTCCCTCTGCGTGATATCATCCACGGGGTAGCGAGGAGCCGTGATATCAGGCCGAATGAGCTCCGTGGAAGCCACGCTGCTTTTCCGCTAAGATGGTGGGGTAGCTCCGTGGGCAGTATCGAATGAAGGATCTTCGTGCCGCTGAGATGATGGGCCGGTAGCTCGCTGGCTGGTAAGTGCCTCTATTTGCTTCTGCTGCAACGCTACTATTTCTTCTACCTTCTGGAGCCGGTCTGCATCCTGTTTCTTCTTTCTCCCTCGGCTTCTGTAAGTGTCACTGCTGTCGGGAAACCCAACCTTCCACGGAACGGAGCCTGATGTGCCTCGTGTTCGTCCAGGGTGTTCAGGATTCCCGAGGGCGCGTGTCAGCTCGTCCTTCTCTCTGTCGAGATGGAACTTCCCCTCCTGCACGTCCTTCATTGCAGCTTGAATGGCTTTGACGGGTGTTGCAAGTTGAGCTTTCGTATAAACACACTTCCCTGTTTCTGGGTTCAAAGTTCCCCCATGCCCGAAGAACCAAGTCCTTGCCCGTTCGGTCCAGTGCAATGTCTCTGGATGGATCCCTTTATCAAGTAGGTCGTTCTCAACTTTCTCCCACTTAGGCCGGGCAGCCTTGTAGCCACCTGACCCCGTAACGTGGTGATATTCCTTCTTTGCAGCATTTTGCTTATTTATATTTGACCTTTTCTTACCTGCCTCCGATGTCTTGTACTCCACAAATGCGGGCCAGTGATCTTTTAACTTCTCATCTGCTCCGGTGAATGTTGGAGTCTTCCCTTTCAGGACATACTTTCCGTGCAATCTTTTCTTCCAGTTGTTGAATTGTTGGGCCATCTTCTTAAGAGCCCACGCCTTGACTTTTTGCTCCACCTCTGGCGGTAGGGTGAAATTTGTCATGAGCGTATTCCAAAGCTCATCTTTGGATCTATCGTCGACATAAGAAACTCCATCCGCCTTTGGCTTATTTCATTCTTGAATGCTGATCGGGATGCTGTCCCTAACAACAACTCCGCACTGACTTATAAATCGGTCTGCGGTCCGCTTGGGAGCAGTCGGTTTGCCATCTACAGCGAGTTCTTCGATCGTGAACCTTTCATTCTCGCCCAACCTTTTCTTCGGGCCTCGTCTCTTTATAGAAGTTTGGCTCGATCCGGAGGGCTAAAAGAAGAAAGAAGCATTAATATATGTCCATACAAATCAATTAATGCATCTAGTCAGCAAAGGCTTAATTAATATACCTCGCCGTACTTTGCAACAGTTAAGGCTCCAACACTGCCGGAGCCGTCATCTTCTCCCTCCATTCGATCACCGGAGCCGTCATCTTCTCTTCCCTCACCATCGGAGTAGTCGTTGAGAAACTGTGAGGTGATATCATCATCTCCGTCGCGGATTATTTCCCCCAACATCTCTTCTTGTTCTAAGTCTCTGTCGTGTTCCATAGTTTCTGCAAATATTACAACATGGCAAAACAGTAATATTATGATGACAACTTGAGAGCAAGATTGAGTCATGCTACAACAACTTTACATGGAAACCAAGGGCATGTCATCAAAGTACACATTACACAGACCAAATCACAAGAAGTAATCGTATGCATATGAGCAATGGATTAGTGGCAAACATCATGCAAAGTTGACAAGTTTTATAACAGTCAGTTTTAGACTTAGCAGTTTTTCAGCAAGTGTAAAACAACAAGAGTATCATAGCATGTTTGCAAGCTTGTTACAGTGCCTAAACATGTTTACCATGGCATGGGAAAAATACCAGCAGTAAATAGACATGAAAATGCACCAAACACATGTACAAAGTTTATTCATATGATGCTTGCATTAAATCACACAAAAATAACAAAATGGCAAGTTTTATCAGTTGCATGTTAGGTAACCCTCCGGCGATCGTCGGGGACTCATCACCGGCAATCGTCGGGGACTCCTCCGGCAATCGCCGGGGACTCCTCACCAGCGATCGTCGGGGACGACTCCTCCGGCGATCGTCGGGGCCTCCTCCGGCGATCTTCGGGGACGACTCCTCTGGCGATCATCGGGGCCTCCTCCGGCCATCGGTAATAATAATTCCACAATTACTCAATTGTTTGCTAAAGTTATGACTTAGACATATTTCTTCATGAATGAAGAACTATTTTATCTTTCGTCATAATGATATTATATCTTCATCCTGAATTTCTTTGAACTATTTCAAATATTTTTCAGTTCTTATCAAGTAAATCATGCATATTTACTCATAATTTTAGATGAAGTATAATTTTCTGCCACACTCTGTTATATCTATCGGATGTATTTAGTCAATTCAAACAAAAGACTTTTATGCTTCATTTATATGAAGATCAATATTATCCAATATAACTATGTAGTGTCATACACAAATGGCCGGTTTCATCAAGTCTTCTCAAGACATTTATATGAAGACGTTTCATCAAGTCTTCTCAATATAACATGAAACTTCAAAATGTCCGCGGTGCCCAACAATCTGAAATCATTCACTAATATTGATGTTGGACTCAACTAAGTACTCCAAAGTGCAATCAACTATATAAGCCCGCGGTGATCAATGCAAACACATACGTACGTACATGTTACAAAAATTTCTATGTCACAAAAATATATAAGCCCGATCGAGGGGAATTGAATGGCGGCGGCTCACACAGCGGGGGCGGCGTTGCCGGGGAGCGGGGGCGGCGAGGCTCGGGGAGGAGGGCGATCGAAGAGGTCCGGCGAGCGGGGGCGGCGACGACGAGGACGGTCTCGGGGGCGGCGACGAGGAGCGGGCTCGGGGGCGGCGATGCTCGGGGAGGAGGGCGAGGAGGTCCGACGACGGTCAGCGGGCTCGGGGATGGCTCGGAGGCGACGACGATCTCCGGCAGCCTGGTGGCGTCGTGGTGTGGTTCGGCGTCGGGGGTTGGAGTGGAGAGGAAGATTGGGGGGGAGGGAGAAGGCGCGGTTAAATACCCACAGCTTTAGTCCCGGTTGGTGCCCCCAACCGGGACTAAAGTCCTACCTTTAGTCCCGGTCCGAGCCACCAACCGGGACTAAAGCTAAATTTCAGCAGCCCAAAGGGCGCGAAACCCAGGCCTTTAGTCCCAGTTGGTGGCTCGGACCGGGACTAAAGGTAGGCCTTTAGTCCCGGTTGGGGGCACCAACCGGGACTAAATCTGTTTTTCCTATTTTTGGTTTTAGACCTTTTTAGGATATTTTAGTTTTAGTTTTCTTTTAAACAGATTCAAAAACAGTAGCATACATGCCTAGTTTTGATTTAATTCTTTTTGCTATTGAAGAATATTATAGTTTTGTTTTAGTTGATCATAACTAGAATTTTATATAACTTTATTTGATGATATAGATTTTCATCAGATAGTGACAAATAGTTCTATCAAGTTATTTTTCATAGGTACCATTGCCGCAACATTTCGCATTGAAGGGCCAGCATCAGGTTTGTCAATATGTTTTTGAAAATATGACACAAGGCGATCAATGCTGTCAAAATCTTTCTTCCGGAATCTAAAGCCCTTTGAGTATAACCCAACATACTCATGATGTGGGTTTGTACTCCTGATGTAAGATAAATATAAAGGTGCCTGGATGTTCATGAGATATGCCAAAACAATAGACTATTCTCGAGAATGGCCATCTGATATGTTGTCCTCAGTTTCACCAGAAAGCAACCAGAGAACTCCTCATCTGGACCTCCAACTTTATGTCATACAACGTTTCTCTCTTATCATCTCCGATGCTTCTGCTGTATTCATCTATGTCAAGACGTTTAAGCCATGTCTATATTAACCTTGTTATTTTATATGGAGCCACCAACCGGGACTAACCGCGTATGATCAACCTTGCAAAACTTGGGACTGAAATCACTACAACTGGTGAGGGTGTGTATGGCCTATGCCTGTCAACCTCAAGCGACTTATCTGGAATGCTCAGAAGACATTGATATTTTGTTTGGACATAATTGCATTGATTAACTCCTCTGTATAATTAAAATACTAAAAGGATAGGAATAATTGAAATTTCATAACTTAATAAATAATTATTCTAAAATCATGTTTCAAATGCCAAAATGCCCTAGCTAGCTCTTACAAAGATTCCCTCCGGTTTGTCCGAAGTGGCACTTTCCAGCTAAAACTTTTTCTTCGCGTGTGTCCCTTGCTTATTGCGCCGTAACCATGGATAATCTTCATCATTTAACAGGATGCTTGGGTCAGTCTTCACTGTGAAGGGAGGAATTTCATGAAACTTTTCATAATCTTCTGACATGTCTGTCTTGTCCTCCACTCCCACGATGTTTCTTTTCCCTGAAAGAACTATGTGGCACTTGTTGGAAATATGCCCTAGAGGCAATAATAAATTGGTTATTATTATATTTCCTTGTTCATGATAATCGTTTATTATCCATGCTATAATTGTATTGATTGGAAACTCAAATACATGTGTGGGTACATAGACAACACTGTGTCCCTAGTAAGCCTCTAGTTGACTAGCTCGTTGATCAAAGATGGTTAAGGTTTCCTAGCCATTGACATGAGATGTCATTTGATAACGGGATCACATCATTAGGAGAATGATGTGATGGACAAGACCCAAACTGTAAACGTAGCATTTGATCGTGTCAGTTTATTGCTATTGTTTTCTGCATGTCAAGTATCTGTTCCTTTGACCATGAGATCATGCAACTCACTAACACCGGAGGAATACCTTGTGTGTATCAAACGTCGCAACGTAACTGGGTGACTATAAAGGTGCTCTACAGGTATCTCCGAGGGTGTCTGTTGGGTTGGCATGGATCAAGACTGGGATTTGTTACTCCGTATGACGGAGAGGTATCTCAGGGCCCACTCGGTAATACAACATCACAATGAGCCTTGCAAGCAATGTGACTAAAGTGTTAGCCACGAGATCTTGTATTACGGAACGAGTAAAGAGACTTGCCGGTAACGAGATTGAACTAGGTATAGTGATACCGACGATCGAATCTCGGGCAAGTAACATACCGAAGAACAAAGGGAACAGCATACGGGATTAACTGAATCCTTGACATAGAGGTTCGACCGATAAAGATCTTCGTAGAATATGTAGGAGCCAATATGGGCATCCAGGTCCCGCTATTGGTTATTGGCCGTAGAGGTGTCTCGGTCATGTCTACATAGTTCTCGAACCCGCAGGGTCTACACACTTAACGTTTGGTGACGATTAGTATAATTGAGTTATTATGTTGGTGACCGAAAGTTGTTCGGAGTCCCGGATAAGATCCCGGACATGACGAGGATCTCCGGAATAGTCCGGAGGTAAAGATTGATATATGTCATAATAGTGTTTTGATCTCTGGAAGGGTTCCGGAATTCACCGGAAGGGGTTCCGGATGTTTACCGAAGTGTTCGGGTGCAGCAACACTTTATATGAGCCAAAGGGATAAAGCCCACAAGGTATCGGAAAGTGCAAAAGTAGTTTTGCTGCCGCGTAAGCGGTACTACCGCTTGGTGAAGCGGTACTACCGCCGGAGCGGTACTACCGCTTGTGTGAAGCGGTACTACCGCCCAAGCGGTACTACCGCTTGTGTGAAGCGGTACTACCGCTTGTGCGCGGCTGTGCACGGTTTGGCAGGGATCCGAGTTGGACTCTTTCCCTGCGGGCCAAACCGACCTTGTGCGGGCAAAACCGACCCGGAGGAGGCTTTTACTCCAAGTTTAGACCCCAAGGCTCAACATATAAATAGAGGGGCAGGGCTAGCACACGGGACACATCAAGATTTCCCCAAGCCGTGTGCGGCAACCCTAACCCTCTAGTTCCTCCGTCATAATCTCCGTAGCGCTTGGCGAAGCCCTACAGAGATTGTTCCTCACCACCATCACCACGCCGTCGTGCTGCTGGAACTCAACCACTACTTCACCATCGCTCGCTGGATCGAGGAGGTGAAGGCGTCATCAAGCCGTACGTGTGTTGAACGCGGAGGTGCCGTCCGTTCGGCACTAGATCGGAAGGATCGTGATTGGATCGCGGGACGCTCGGCGATTTGGATCACGAAGACGTTCGACTACATCAACCGCGTTTATTAACGCTTCCGCTTAGCGATCTACAAGGGTATGTAGATTCACTCTCCCTCTCGTAGATGCTCATCACCATGGATAGATCTTATGTGTGCGTAGGAAATTTTTTGTTTCCCATGCAACGTTCCCCAACAGTGGCATCATGAGCTAGGTCTATGCGTAGATGAGATCTCGAGTAGAACACAAACGAGTTGTGGGCGTGGGTGTATACATATTGCTTGCCGTTACTAGTTGATACTTGATTCAGCGGCATTGTGAGATGAAGCGGCCCGGACCGACATTACGCGTACGCTTACGCGAGACTGGTTTTACCGCTGCGTGCACTTGTTGCATAAAGGTGACTGGCGGGTGTCTGTCTCTCTCACTTTAGTTGAATCGGTTCAATGAAGAGGGTTCTTTTAGAAGATCAAAAAGCAATCACTACACCACGTTGTGGTTTTGCGTAGGTAAGAACGGTTCTTGCAAACCCGTAGCAGCCACGTAAAATTTGCAACAACAATTAGAGGACGTCTAACTTGTTTTTGCAGGGTATGTTGTGATGTGATATGGCCAATTACATGATGAGATATATGTGATGTATGAGATGATCATGTTTTGTATAGAATATCACGACTTGCATGTCGATGAGTACGGCAACTGGCAGGAGCCATAGAGTTGTCTTTAATTATTGTATGACCTGCGTGTCAATCATTAAGCGCTATGTAATGCTTTACTTTATCGCTAAACGTTAGCTATAGTCGTGGAAGCAACAGTCAGCGCGACAACCTTATGGCGACACGTTGATGGAGATCAAGATGATGGAGATCATGGTGTCATGCCGGTGACGATGGAGATCATGCCGGTGCTTTGGAGATGGAGATCAAAAGCACAAGTTCATGGCCATATCATGTCACTTATGATTTGCATGTGATGTTAATCCTTTTATGCATCTTATTTTGCTTAGGACGACGGTAGCATTATAAGGTGATCCCTCACTTAAATTTCAAGATGAATTGTGTTCTCCCCAAGTGTGCACCGTTGCGAAAGTTCGTCGTTTCGAGACACGCCGTGATGATCGGGTGTGATAGACTCTACGTTCGCATACAACGGGTGTAAGCCATGTTACACGTGCGGAACACTCGGGTTAAACTTGACGAGCCTAGCATGTACAGACATGGCCTCGGAACACAAGAGACCGAAAGGTCGAACATGAGTCATATAGTAGATATGATCAACATGAAGATGTTCACCATTGAAACCACCTCAACTCACGTGATGATCGGACTTGAGTTGGTGGATTTGGATCATGTTACACTCGAATGATCGGAGGGATGTCAATTTGAGTGGGAGTTTTTAAGTAATATGATTAACTAAACTCATTATCTAAAGAACAATAGTCTAAGTTGTCTTTGCAATATTCATGTTGTAGATCATGGCTCGCGCAGTAGCACCCCTGAATTTTAATGCGTTCCTAGAGAAAGCTAAGTTGAAAGATGATGGAAGTAACTTTGTGGACTGGGCCCGTAATCTAAGGATTATCCTTACGGCTTCCCAGAAGGCTTATGTCCTTGATGCACCGCTTGGTGATCCACCCGCTCCAGTTGAGTCTCTAGACGTTGTGAACGCCTGGCAGGCTCGTTCTGATGATTACTCAATAGTTCAATGTGCAATGTTGTATGGCTTAGAACCGGGACTTCAAAGACGTTTTGAACGTCATGGAGCATATGAGATGTTCCAGGAGTTGAAGTTTATCTTTCAGAAGAATGCCCGGATCGAGAGATATGAGATCTCCGATAAGTTCTATGCTTGCAAGATGGAGGAGAACGGATCTATCAGTGATCACGTGCTCAGAATGTCTGGGTACTCCACCCGTCTGGCTGAGTTAGGGATGCCCCTTCCGCCAGAGGCTATCACTGACAGAGTTCTTCAATCATTGCCACCTAGCTACAAGAGCTTCGTGTTGAACTATAACATGCACGGGATGAACAAGTCAGTCGCCGAGCTGTTTGCGATGCTGAAAGCCGCTGAGTCTGAAATTCAGAAGGAGCATCAAGTGTTGATGGTCAATAAAACCACTAGTTTCAAGAAAAATGGCAAGGGTAAGAAGGGTAACTCCAAGAAGAGTGGCAAAGCAGTTGCTCCTCTCGTGAAGAAACCCAAGGCTGGACCCAAACCAGAAACTGTGTGTTTTCATTGCAAGGGAACTGGACACTGGAAGCGGAATTGCCCCAAGTATTTGGCTGACAAGAAGGCGGCCAACAACAAACAAGGTATATATGATATACATGTTATTGATGTGTACCTTACCAACTCTCGTTGTAGTGCCTGGGTATTTGATACCGGTGCGGTTGCTCATATTTGCAACTCAAAACAGGAACTGCGGAATAGACGGAGGCTGGCAAAGGACGAAGTGACGATGCGCGTGGGAAATGGTTCCAAGGTTGATGTGATCGCCGTCGGCACGCTCGCTCTTCGATTACCGTCGGGATTAGTGATGAACCTAAATAAGTGTTATTTGGTGCCTGCGTTAAGCATGAACATTATATCTGGATCTTGTTTATTGCGAGACGGTTACTCATTTAAATCAGAGAATAATGGTTGTTCTATTTATATGAGTAATATCTTTTATGGTCATGCACCCAATGTAAGGGGTTTATTCTTATTGAATCTCGATAGTAATGCTACACATGTTCATAACATTGATGCCAAAAGATATAGAATTGATAATGATAATACCACTTTCTTGTGGCACTGCCGTTTAGGTCATATTGGCGTAAAACGCATGAAGAAGCTCCATGCTGATGGACTTTTGGAGTCACTTGATTTTGAATCACTTGACACATGTGAGCCATGCCTCATGGGCAAGATGACTAAAACGCCGTTCTCTGGAATAATGGAACGGGCAAGTGACTTATTGGAAATCATACATACTGATGTGTGCGGTCCAATGAGTATTGAGGCGCGCGGTGGTTATCGTTACTTTCTCACCTTCACTGATGACTTAAGTAGATATGGGTATATTTACTTAATGAAACACAAGTCTGAAACATTTGAAAAGTTCAAACAATTTCAGAGTGAAGTTGAGAATCATCGTAACAAGAAGATTAAATTCCTACGATCTGATCGAGGAGGAGAATATCTGAGTTATGAGTTTGGCAGTCACTTAAGACAGTGTGGAATTGTTTCACAATTGACACCGCCTGGAACACCACAGCGTAATGGTGTGTCCGAACGTCGTAATCGAACCTTATTAGATATGGTGCGATCTATGATGTCTCTTGCCGATTTGCCACTATCGTTTTGGGGTTATGCATTAGAGACAGCTGCATTCACTTTAAATAGGGCACCATCGAAATCCGTTGAGACGACGCCATATGAACTTTGGTTTGGCAAGAAGCCAAAGCTGTCGTTTCTTAAAGTTTGGGGATGTGATGCTTATGTCAAAAAGCTTCAGCCTGAAAAGCTGGAACCCAAAGCGGAGAAATGCGTCTTCATAGGATACCCAAAAGAGACAATTGGGTATACCTTCTACCTCAGATCCGAGGGCAAAGTGTTTGTCGCTAAAAACGGAACATTTCTTGAGAAAGAGTTTCTCTCGAAAGAATTGAGTGGGAGGAAGATAGAACTTGATGAGGTTGTTGAACCTTTACTTCAACCTGAGAGTAGCGCAGCGCAGAAAGTTGTTTCTGTGGAGCCTACATTAGCTGAAGAGGAAGTTAATGATGATGATCATGAAGCTTTGGATCAAGTTGCTATCGAACCTCGTAGGTCGACAAGGACGCGTACTACTCCTGAGTGGTACGGCAACCCTGTCTTAAAAATCATGTTGTTAGACAACGATGAACCTACGAGCTATGGAGAAGCGATGATGGGCCCGGATTCCGAGAAGTGGTTAGAGGCCATGAAATCCGAGATGGGATCCATGTATGAAAACAAAGTATGGACTTTGGAAGTATTACCTGAAGGGCGTAAGGCCATTCAGAACAAATGGATCTTTAAGAGGAAGACGGACGCGGACGGTAATGTCACCGTCTATAAAGCTCGACTTGTGGCAAAGGGTTTTTCACAAGTTCAAGGAGTTGACTACGATGAGACCTTCTCACCCGTAGCGATGCTTAAGTCCGTCAGAATCATGTTAGCAATAGCTGCCTTTTTCGATTATGAAATTTGGCAGATGGATGTCAAAACAGCGTTCCTTAACGGTTACCTTAAGGAAGAGTTGTATATGATGCAACCAGAAGGTTTTGTCGATCCAGAGAATGCTGACAAAGTTTGCAAACTCCAGCGATCCATTTATGGACTGGTGCAAGCATCTCGGAGTTGGAATCTTCGTTTTGATGAGGTGATCAAAGCGTTCGAGTTTATACAAGTTTACGGAGAAGCTTGTATTTACAAGAAAGTCAGTGGGAGCTCTATAGCGTTTCTAATATTATATGTGGATGACATATTGCTGATTGGAAACAATATAGAAATGCTGGAAAGCGTAAAGGAATATTTGAACAAGAGTTTTTCAATGAAGGACCTAGGAGAAGCTGCTTTCATATTAGGCATCAAGATCTATAGAGATAGATCAAGACGCTTAATAGGACTTTCACAAAGCACATACCTTGATAAGATTTTGAAGAAGTTCAAAATGGATCAGTCCAAGAAGGGGTTCTTGCCTGTTTTGCAAGGTGTGAAGTTGAGTAAGACTCAATGCCCAGTGACTGCAGAAGATAGAGAAAAGATGAGTGTCATCCCCTATGCTTCAGCCATAGGCTCTATCATGTATGCAATGCTGTGCACAAGACCCGATGTCAGCCTTGCCATAAGTATGGTCGGAAGGTTTCAAGGTGATCCAGGAATGGAACACTGGACGGCGGTCAAGAATATCCTGAAGTACCTGAAAAGGACTAAGGACATGTTTCTCGTTTATGGAGGTGATCAAGAGCTCGTCGTAAAGGGTTACGTCGATGCAAGCTTTGACACTGATCCGGATGACTCTAAGTCGCAAACCGGATACGTATTTATTCTTAATGGGGGTGCGGTTAGCTGGTGCAGTTCCAAGCAAAGCATGGTAGCTGATTCTACATGCGAAGCGGAGTACATCGCAGCCTCGGAGGCGGCGAAGGAAGGTGTCTGGATGAAGGAGTTCATGACAGATCTTGGAGTAGTGCCTAGTGCGCTTAACCCAATGACTCTGTTTTGTGATAATACTGGTGCCATTGCTCTAGCCAAGGAACCAAGATTTCACAAGAGGACCAGACACATAAAGCGACGTTTCAATTCCATCCGCGATTACATCAAGGAGGACGACATAAATATTTGCAAAGTACACACGGATCTAAATGTTGCAGATCCGATGACTAAACCTCTTCCAAGGGCTAAACATGAACAACACCAGAACTGCATGGGTGTTCGATTCATTACAATGTAAATCACATAGTGATGTGAACTAGATTATTGACTCTAGTGCAAGTGGGAGACTGTTGGAAATATGCCCTAGAGGCAATAATAAATTGTTATTATTATATTTCCTTGTTCATGATAATCGTTTATTATCCATGCTATAATTGTATTGATTGGAAACTCAAATACATGTGTGGGTACATAGACAACACTGTGTCCCTAGTAAGCCTCTAGTTGACTAGCTCGTTGATCAAAGATGGTTAAGGTTTCCTAGCCATTGACATGAGATGTCATTTGATAACGGGATCACATCATTAGGAGAATGATGTGATGGACAAGACCCAAACTGTAAACGTAGCATTTGATCGTGTCAGTTTATTGCTATTGTTTTCTGCATGTCAAGTATCTGTTCCTTTGACCATGAGATCATGCAACTCACTAACACCGGAGGAATACCTTGTGTGTATCAAACGTCGCAACGTAACTGGGTGACTATAAAGGTGCTCTACAGGTATCTCCGAGGGTGTCTGTTGGGTTGGCATGGATCAAGACTGGGATTTGTTACTCCGTATGACGGAGAGGTATCTCAGGGCCCACTCGGTAATACAACATCACAATGAGCCTTGCAAGCAATGTGACTAAAGTGTTAGCCACGAGATCTTGTATTACGGAACGAGTAAAGAGACTTGCCGGTAACGAGATTGAACTAGGTATAGTGATACCGACGATCGAATCTCGGGCAAGTAACATACCGAAGAACAAAGGGAACAACATACGGGATTAACTGAATCCTTGACATAGAGGTTCGACCGATAAAGATCTTCGTAGAATATGTAGGAGCCAATATGGGCATCCAGGTCCCGCTATTGGTTATTGGCCGTAGAGGTGTCTCGGTCATGTCTACATAGTTCTCGAACCCGCAGGGTCTACACACTTAACGTTTGGTGACGATTAGTATAATTGAGTTATTATGTTGGTGACCGAAAGTTGTTCGGAGTCCCGGATAAGATCCCGGACATGACGAGGATCTCCGGAATAGTCCGGAGGTAAAGATTGATATATGTCATAATAGTGTTTTGATCTCTGGAAGGGTTCCGGAATTCACCGGAAGGGGTTCCGGATGTTTACCGAAGTGTTCGGGTGCAGCAACACTTTATATGAGCCAAAGGGATAAAGCCCACAAGGTATCGGAAAGTGCAAAAGTAGTTTTGCTGCCGCGTAAGCGGTACTACCGCTTGGTGAAGCGGTACTACCGCCGGAGCGGTACTACCGCTTGTGTGAAGCGGTACTACCGCCCAAGCGGTACTACCGCTTGTGTGAAGCGGTACTACCGCTTGTGCGCGGCTGTGCACGGTTCGGCAGGGATCCGAGTTGGACTCTTTCCCTGCGGGCCAAACCGACCTTGTGCGGGCAAAACCGACCCGGAGGAGGCTTTTACTCCAAGTTTAGACCCCAAGGCTCAACATATAAATAGAGGGGCAGGGCTAGCACACGGGACACATCAAGATTTCCCCAAGCCGTGTGCGGCAACCCTAACCCTCTAGTTCCTCCGTCATAATCTCCGTAGCGCTTGGCGAAGCCCTGCAGAGATTGTTCCTCACCACCATCACCACGCCGTCGTGCTGCTGGAACTCAACCACTACTTCACCATCGCTCGCTGGATCGAGGAGGTGAAGGCGTCATCAAGCCGTACGTGTGTTGAACGCGGAGGTGCCGTCCGTTCGGCACTAGATCGGAAGGATCGTGATTGGATCGCGGGACGCTCGGCGATTTGGATCGCGAAGACGTTCGACTACATCAACCGCGTTTATTAACGCTTCCGCTTAGCGATCTACAAGGGTATGTAGATTCACTCTCCCTCTCGTAGATGCTCATCACCATGGATAGATCTTATGTGTGCGTAGGAAAATTTTTGTTTCCCATGCAACGTTCCCCAACAGCACTTTGGCTCATCGTATGATGTATTCGCTTCCTTATCTTTTCTGTTTTTCGGTTTGGTAGACATGTCCTTCACATAGAAAACCTGCGCCACATCATTGGCTAGGACAAATGGTTCGTCTGTGTACCCAAGATTGTTGAGATCCACTGTTGTCATTCCATACTGTGGGTCTACCTGTACCCCGCCTCCTGTCAGATTGACCCATTTGCACCGAAACAAAGGGACCTTAAAATCACGTCCATAGTCAAGTTCCCATATCTCCTCTATGTAACCATAATATGTGTCCTTTGCCCTATTGGTGTTTGCTGCATCAAAGCGGACACCACTGTTTTGGTTGGTGCTCTTTTTATTTTGGGCGATCGTGTAAAATGTATTCCCATTTATCTCGTACCCTTGAAAAGTCAATACAGTCGAAGATGGTGTCCTGGCCAACAAGTATAGCTCATCTCCAACAGTGTTGTTACTCATGAGATGTGTTTACAACCAACCGCCGAAAGTCAACATGTGTGCACATGTAATCCAGTCGTCAGACTGCCCCGGGTGTTGGGAGCGTACAATATTCTTGTGTTCATTGATATACGGGGCCACCAAGGTAGAATTTTGTAGAACTGTGTAGTGTGCTTGCGCCCAAGAATGCCCGTCCCTACATATTATTGCTTTCGGTGCTAGCATGCCTTTTCCACTCAGTCTCCCCTCATGCCGCGATTGAGGAACACCAATCGGCTTAAGGTCAGGAATAAAGTCAACACAAAACTCAATAACCTCCTCTGTTTCATGGCCCTTGGAGATGCTTCCTTCTGGCCTGGCACGATTATGAACATATTTCTTTAAGACTCCCATGAACCTCTCAAAGGAGAACATATTGTGTAGAAATACAGGACCCAGAATGGCAATCTCGTCGACTAGGTGAACTAGGACGTGCGTCATAATATTGAAGAAGGATGGTGGAAACACCAACTCGAAACTGACAAGACATTGGACCAAATCATTCTGTAACCTTGGTAGGATTTCTGGATCGATTACCTTCGGAGAAATTGCATTGAGGAATGCACATAGCTTCACAATGGCTAGTCGAACATTTTCTGGTAGAAGCCCCCTCAATGCAACCGGAAGCAATTGCATCATAATCACGTGGCAGTCATGAGACTTTAGGTTCTGTAATTTTTTCTCTGCCATATTTATTATTCCCTTTATATTCGACGAGAAGCCAGACGGGACCTTGATATTGAGCAGGCATTCAAAAAAGTTTTCCTTCTCTGCTTTGGTAAGAGCGTAGCTAGCAGGACCTTGATACTGCTTTGGAGGCATGTCGTCTTTTTCGTTCATACGTTGCTGGTCCTCCCGTGCCTCCGGTGTATCTTTTGTCTTCCCATACACGCCCAAAAGGCCTAGCAGGTTCACGCAAAGATTCTTCGTCACGTGCATCACGTCGATTGCGGAGCGGACCTCTAGGACTTTCCAATAGGGTAGCTCCCAAAATATAGATTTCTTCTTCCACATGGGTGCGTGTCCGTCAGCGTCATTCGGAACAGATTGTCCGCCAGGACCCTTTCCAAAGATTGCTTTTAAATCCTTGACCATATCAAATATATCATCACCAGTACGGGGGACAGGCTTCTTCCGGTGATCTGCCTCACCTTTGAAATGCTTGCCTTTCTTTCTTAAGGCATGCTTGGTCGGAAGAAATCGACGATGTCCCAGGTACACATTCTTCTTACATTTGTCCAAATATATACTTTCAGTCTCATCTAAACAGTGCGTGCATGCATTGTATCCCTTGTTTGTCTGTCCTGAAAGGTTACTAAGAGCAGGCCAATCATTGATGGTTACAAACAGCAACGCTCGTAGGTCAAATTCCTGCTGTTTGTGCTCATCCCACACACGTACACCTTTGATATCCCACAGCTGTAAAAGTTCTTCAACTAATGGCCTTAGGTACACATCAATGTCGTTGCCAGGTTGCTTAGGGCCTTGGATGAGCACTGGCATCATAATGAACTTCCGCTTCATGCACAACCAAGGAGGAAGGTTATAGATACATAGAGTCACAGGCCAGGTGCTATGATTGCTGCTCTGCTCCCCAAAAGGATTAATGCCATCTGCACTTATACCAAACCATAAGTTTCTTGCGTCATCTGCAAACTCCGGCCACTTTCTCTCAATTTTTCTCCACTGCGACCCATCAGCGGGTACTCTCAACATCCCGTCTTTCTTACGGTCTTCTTTGTGCCATCGCAACAACTTGGCATGCTCTTTGTTTCTGAACAGACGTTTCAACTGTGGTATTATAGGAGCATACCACATCACCTTGGCAGGAACCCTCTTCCTGGGGCGCATGCCCTCAACATCACCAGGGTCATCTCATCTGATCTTATACTTCAATGCACCGCATACCGGGCATGCATTCAAATTCTCGTACTCCTCACCGCGATAGAGGATGCAGTCATTAGGGCATGCATGTATCTTCTGCACCTCTAATCCTAGAGGGAAGAGAACCTTCTTTGCTTCGTACGTACTGTCAGGCAATTTGTTATCCTTTGGAAGCTTCTGCTTCATTATTTTCAGTAACTTCTCAAATCCCTTGTCAGATAAACCATTCTCTGCCTTCCATTGCAGCAATTCCAGTGTGGTACCGAGCTTTGTGTTGCCATCTTCGCAATTTGGGTACAACCGTTTTTTGTGATCCTCTAACATGCGATCGAACTTCAACTTCTCCCTTTCACTTTCGCATTCTCTCTGTGCATCAACAATGACCCGGCGAAGATCATCAGCGGGCACACCTGGTGCCTCTTGATCTTCAGCTTCCCCCATTGCAGTATCACTGTATTCAGGGAATATAGGATAGTTGTCATCATCCTCTTCTTCTTCATTGTCTTCCATCATAACCCCTCTTTCTCCGTGCTTGGTCCAACAATTATAGTGGGGCATGAAACCCTTCTTAAGCAGGTGGAAGTGAAGGGTTTTCGAGGAAGAGTAATCCTTCGTATTCTCACAGACAACACATGGACAATACATAAAACCATTCTGACTGTTTGCCTCAGCCACATCGATAAAATTATGCAGGCCCGTAATGTACTCGGAAGTGCGTCGGTCACCGTACATCCATTGCCGGTTCATCTGCATTATATAATTAAGTATATCAAAAACCATTACAGAACATCATGAATAGAGAAATGACCAAATTAATACAAGTTCATCATCACATTAAAACCAAAGTACAGTAGTGATCAAATGTTATTACTGCAAAAATAAATACATAAAGTTCATACATAGTTCTCATACAACAACATACAACTATGTAAAACATTTAAATGCAACAACAAATGCGATCAAAATTGCAACTAAGGTAACAATTGATCCAATAGCATAATGATACCAAGCCTCTTTATCAATGGCATATTTTCTAATCTTTCTAATCTTCAAGTGCATTGCATCCATCTGGATCTTGTGTAGATCGACGACATCGGCAACATGCAACTCTAATTTCATCTTCTCTTCTTCAATTCTTTTCAATTTTTCTTTCAAATAATTGTTTTCTTTTTCAACTAAATTTAACCTCTCGACAAGAGGGTCGGTTGGAATTTCCGGTTCACATACCTCCTAGATAAAAACATCTATGTCAAGTTGGTCGGCATAATTGTCATAAACACTAAATGAAACAAATAGTTATAAAAGATAATATACCACATCCGAATCATAGACCGGACGAGAGCCGACGGGGGCGGATATCAAAACCATGACACTATATAATAACAAACAATAATACAAGTAAGAAAATTATACAAGTAGCTATCTAAATCATACAAGTAAGAATTTTTTCTTTTTTAAAAAAGATAAGAACACGAGGCTCACCACGGTGGTGCCGGCGACGAGATCAGCGCAGGCGATCGACGTCGGTGAGGACGGGGACGGGGACGGGCTTGGAGGAAGAACAGAGGAGAAAGCTTAAGTGTGGCTCGGGCACCTCATATCATGTTTGTTTTGTGTGAACTCAAGTGGCATCATGCTCTCAGGCATTTCATCGAACACCTCATGTGCATAGGAAGGGAGAGCAAAGTAGCACACACCTCCCACCTTCTATGAGCCAAAAACAGAGGAGAGGGCTGGCAGGGGCGAGGATATATATAGGCATTTTTTTAGTCCCGGTTGGTGTCTAGAACCGGGACTGAAGACAGACCTTTTAATCCCGGTTGGAGACACCAACCGGGACTAAAGGGTGGCAACCCCTTTAGTCCCAGTTGTAGTCCCGGTTGGTGTCACCAACCGGGACTAAAGGTCCCATTCGAACCGGGACTGATGCCTGCCGAGCCCCGGCCGGCTTCCTAGCCGCTCGAACCGGGACTGATGCTCACATTAGTCCCGGTTCCTATTGTGACCGGGACTATTGCTCCCATCTGGCTAGAACCAAAGCCCTGTTTTCTACTAGTGTATCAGCAATTCCATTGGTTTATGACTATTATGATGCTAAACTCTAACAATATTTGGATTTTATGTGTACTGCATGTGACACAGGGAAGCTAATTTTAAGGCTCGCGCACCTTAAAGTCTACGCTGAACCACTCAAACTCCTTGAATGCATCAAGTCGAGGTATGTGGCTCTTCCCAACCATTGACTAGACTATTCAGGTATCCATAGTTTTTGAAAGACACATCTACACGATGGTCTCAAGTGTGCCTTTATCCACACGAAAACCATTGGCAGATTATCCTGACCGTTGATTTCAAGCAAATCGAATGGACAACATTGCAGAATTCTCCTTGCGTGCCTTCACTATGGCCCTAGGATAGAAGTTTAGCACTTTGTCCTAATGTCTAGACTCAAAATGGTTTGGTGGAATCCTTTATCAAAAGAATTAAGCTCATTGCATCGTTTTTTACTTTGGAATTGCAACTTACCAACTTTACGTTGGATTCATGCAGTTTTACACGCTCATGACCAAACTGCACAATATTATTCCCCTCTATCTTTGATACGTGGAAATCTACCAAGTATTTCCCATCTGCGGTAATTCAGTTACACACCGATATCACCACCCCGGCATACATCATTGGCCCCTTAGCATATAATTGGGATCTATGTGAGGGATAACTGTATTTTCGTCAATACCTCAAGCCCCTCATATGGGGAGTTATTCAAGGCCAGTATGCTGATTCAATGAGGAACATTTCCAGGCATTAGGGGGAGAGTTCAAGTACCATAAAGAATGCCAGGAAATTAGTGGAATGTTAAACAGATTTCTACCTCAAATCCATGTACTCAAAGATCTGAACCGTGCGTTCAGAAGATTTGCAACACATTGCAAATAACCTGCCAGATTCATTTATTGATTATAAAGGTGTCACACAATCCTACAATCCTGCAAAATATGCCTGAAAGAGTGAAGGTACTAAATCACTCCACTCCATGTTCAAAGCAACAGGGGGAGAAGTATGGCAACAGTACATCAGGATTCAACTTCTCGCAAGTAAGTATATCAAGGCCTCTGAATCTGTAAATGAAAGTCAACTTCACGTTGACAGACACCTAATGGGTAGTATACACCCGGTGGATGGGAAACCTCCACCAACCCAGGTCATAGTGCACCCAATGACCGGGACATCGGAATACCCGACTCAATCGCATTGGGAAATCGCGAGCAGTCACCATGGGTAACGATATTTCCATCAACTATATATTGATATATAGATTCTGGAGACGCATATAACCGGAAGTCTACAATTGTCGACATACATTTCTCAACTAGATTGAAAAAACCTTTCACATGATTCAGGTCCAAAGACCATGGCCATGGCAAAGTGTGAACAACACTCGGACTGAACTCAAGCAAAGGGTATAATCTAGGTAGAAATAATCTTGCTCAACAAAGGGAAGGTATTCACATAAGCAATACCTACACCAGTTTTCTTCTGGAAACAGAATTGAGAACAACGAGGTGGTGAAACATAGAGCAAGTATTGTAGCACAAGGGTTCACGCAGATACCCAACTATTCTCCAGAGGTGGAATCTCTTTCCGATAACTTATATCATTGGCAGTACAAAAGCATCTATCTATGCAGTTGATGGATGTAGTGATTACATATCCATGTGGATCGCTAGATTCAGACCTAGATGGTTCCATTGGAATCTCACTTCTGAATCGAAATGCAAGACGCAACATACATTGTGTAAAATCAGTAAGTCATCATACGGCTTATTGTTGTCGGTACATTTGGTACAACCGACGTATAGTGAGTTCCTTATACACAAGGATTACTCCTACAGTGATGATTACCCATGTGTGTTCGTTGACAAAGCACATGATCATCTTAATGACAGATTTTGAGATGAAGGATTGGGTAAAACCTCGATCACCTTCACTCATAAATTACGGTACACTATTTTGTCTATATCCAAACTATATTGGAGAAATTCATTGTGGACAAATCTTATGCATCCATAACTCAGATGGCTTTGTTCTCTAGACGTAGAGAAAGATTCATTAAAACCATGATTTGATGGGAATGCGATATTGGGACATAAAGTTCCATATCCTAGTGTCATTGGACCCACCAAACGTAATTGGTTGGGAATCAAGAACATCTTTTGATATCTCCAAGGCATCAAATATCTTGTCCTAGTTTTTCAGTTTCAGAGAAATCAGGGCACCAATATCATTGGATAAATCGATCATATCCCTACTATGTCAGATCATAGACAAGGTTTGTGTTCCTGTTAGGTGTGGTAGCCATCGCATGAAAGTCTTTGAAACAGACTTCGTGGCTACATCCACCAACCATTATCTCAGAGATAATGTTCCTTGTGTTGCCCGGATGCAAACAGGTTACATAGTAAGCAATATCACTATATTGCTCATCTTGCAAGTCAAATCGTGTGACTGATTTGTCCACAAAGTCTCTACCAACTTTTGCATTCCAGAAATACGTTCATGGAATTGATATGTGATGGCTTCGGTATTTGCAAGAATCAGGGGGAGTATCTTCCTGAATTGTCCCTGTTCAAAGCATCATATTATACTCTTTTTCCCTTCATGAGTTTACTTTACATGTTCTCATAAAGGTTTTTAATGAGGTAATATCAACATGTGATCATATGTCATACTTTCTGTTTTCCCCACCGGGATTTTTGGGAAAGTATATACGACATGTTTATTGTTCTCCAAATTCTATGGTTCTCACATATTGAGTTAAAAGAGACAATAACTATTATATGTTGCATTATTTTCTCCTTATTTTCCCACTGGGTTTGCAGGAGTTTTGGCAACATATCAAACACTATACTCCTCACATTTTTCCCACAGGATTTTTGAGGAGACTTAATCAAGATTATGATCAAACACACGGTTAAGCGGTGATTAGGGGGAGTGTTAAAACTAATTAACCTCAGTGGTTAGTTAGGGGAATCCCCGCATTCCCGCACCATGCGTGCGGTTGCCACTTTGGCAACTGCCCGACGGTTGCTCCTCCCGATCGACGCCTTCACCAACGGACGCCTCTCTTGGATGCATCCTTCCCGATTGTATATATACGTGAACATGATCAATAAAGATGACACTCGAATCATTTTGGTTTGTCTCTCGTTGTCTCTCGATTTTACATTTAATAGTGCACACATGGATCGCTAGCTCCCCCCTAGCTTGGATTTTGCCTTCTGTTTCTTTTCCCACTACGCATGGTTTGAAAAATGTTCTCAAAGTACAAAAATTGTTAATGAGTTGAAAAGTTTCACGAATTTGAAAATTGTTCATGAATTTGAAAAATGGTAACCATTTTTTTTTGCAAAATTACAAAAGTTCACGATATTCAAAACTTGTTCGCGGATTCAAATAAACGTTCTTGACTTTACAAAAATGTTCGCGGCATTCAAAAAATGCTTGTCGATTCAAAAAATATTCTCGTATTCAAAAAAAGCTCACAACTTAACAATATTCGCAGATTAAAAAAATATTCATGAATTCAAACAATCTTTGCAGAATCAAGAAATGGATATAGATTTAAAAATGTTCAAGAATTCAAAAATGTTCATTGATTAAAAAAATTATACAAATTAAGAAAAATCAATTCAAAAAATGTTCATAAAATCAGAAAACTATTCGAAAATTTAAAATTGTTCATGAATTCAAAAATGTTCATGATTTTGAAAAATGTTCACAAAATTTAAAAATATTCATGAATTCAAAAAATGTTCACGGATTTGCAATTTTGTTCACGGATTCAAAAATTGTTCATGGATTCCAAAAAATAGCGCTCGCCGTGTGCTGGCACATTGAGTTGGGTTCTTTATCTTCCTTGTAAAGGCACTATAGCACCAATTATCTTGGGTGATTCTAAAAAAACCAATAATGTTGATTCACCAGTCCATATTTTTCTTCGCTGAAGAAAAAAAAACTCCAGATTTTTTCCACATAAATTTTGGTTTAGCATTTCATGGTAGTGACCCATGGTTGTATTCTAGGGAAAGTCTATTTGGTGTGTTTATGGCGCCAAATATAAACTTAATGGTAGATAGGGCATAATGCGAGAGCTATATCTCGCGTTATGCGAGACCGAAGGAACTATCACCTGAAGAATCCATAGAGCGGGCCGGCCATTAGCGAACAATTAATATCTCTACTCCTAAAGGGGGAGTTGGTAGTCTCGGCTCACTCCCACCAACCCCTCGGCAAACCTTATATTACGCCCGCGAGTGTCTTACTGACGACCTTTCGCTAAGCACAACCAATTTGGGCCGGCCCATTTGACACGTGCATTAACTCAATTAAATCGACACTTTCCCAAAACGACGTCATGCATGAACTCATTCAAATCATATCTAAAGAAAACCTCAATTAAATCCAAAATTTCCTTACCTTCCACTACTCATACTCAAATCAAAACTTACCAAAACATTAACTATAATCATATTTGGCCGGCCCATTTGACGCTTGCGCGTTTTTTTTTTCTTTTTTTTTCTATGTTTCATTTTTTGGTTTACTTTTTTCTGTTTCATTTTTTCTATGACCAATATGTTTGTTTTTGCTCGACATACTATCAGAATCGGCACAGACATGTACGCTATGGTGAGTTGGTAGCGTCATCTCCATTCCGGTTAAACCTTCCCCATCGATTTTTTTTCTACCTCACCAATTTATTTAAAACTGGTTTTTAGGCCACTGGTCTACTTAATCCAATTTTATCTGCCAAATTTAGTAATGTCGTTATGAAAAGGAATCAATCACAGTGATATCTAATCAATCTTTAAAGACCAAATCTATGGAAAGGAATCAATGTTTGATAACACAAGGCAACATTTATGAAAAGGAATCAATGTCAAATGCATCATGGATACATTCTTAAATTCTTTGATTAAAGAGTTTTTAGCTCTTGATATTTTATTATGGTTGTCGCTATATCCATTCACATATCACTCTGAGAAACATTTTTCATTGGGAGAAAAAAAATAAAGGAATAAAAGGAGAGTGATTTACCGGTAAAAAAGAAGTCACCAAGGCAGCCTGGTGTGCAAAAAGATTTTGAATATGTATGTGAGATAAAACTAATGTTGAATTAAAAAAAATATATGCCCTCGTTATAACACACTAGCAATTAACTAGCATCAGTAGTAGGTTACTTGAAGTGTCAGTATTATGTTTCGGTACAACAATTTAGCTGAATCTATCATTGACATGAGATTATGTGGGTATGTCCACTTGTCACACCAAAATTATATGGACACACGTGGGCCTCCTACTTATATTATGCGATAGATGTGGATGGATCTCGATGGGGGTTGGGGTTGTTCTGTTCAGTTACGGCTGTCTGAGCGGAATAATTTTCCTACTTTAGAAAGTGTGACAAATTGCATTTCATTAGAGATGGATTTGCAGCAAATTGCATGAGCGAGCGGTTCATATTTTTTTCATCAAGTCGTACAACTTTTTAGTTAGGATTGAAGGATAAATGCATTGCTTGGTTGCTTCAAGAGTTGATAACAGACACAGTGGCGTATTAGTTGCATGCCCAACAACGGACATCATATCACAACATTCAACTGTATGTTACAACGTGGCAATGGCTCAGGAGACATTCGATCTGCCCTCTTGGCTCAGGGGGTGTCACTGGCGGCACACGCCTCCTAACCGTTGAAGGGGGTGGCGGGTCGACACGAACATGAGGGAATGAGTTCAGGGCGGAGAGCGGGGCGGTCGGCGGGGGACTCCTCCTTGGCGGTCCGTGGAGAAGTAAGGTGTGCAGGGGAGAGGGCGCCATGGCGAAGCTGAGGTGTGCCCAACAACGGACCTCATATTTTTGTGGAATGGACGACATTCAACTGTATGTTACAACGTGGCAATGGCTCAGGAGACATTGGATCTGGCTTCTTGGCTCATGGGGTGTCACGGGTGGCGCACGCCTCCTAACCGTTGATGGGGGTGGCGGGTCGGCATGAATACGAGGGAAGGGATCAGGGCGGAGAGCGGGGCCGTTGGCGGGGGACTGCTCCTTGGCGGTCTATGGAGAAGTACGGTGTGAAGGAGAGAGGGCGCCATGACGAAGGTGAGGTGTTCCCAACAAAAGACATCATATTTTTGTGGAATGCACAACATTCAACTGTATGTTACAACATGGCAATGGATCAGGAGACATTGGATCCGCCTTCTTGGCTCGGGGGAGTCACGGGCGGTGCATGCTTCCTACCCCTTGATGGGGGTGGCGGATCGGCGCGAACACGAGGGGAGGGGATCAGGGCAAAGAACGGGGCAGTTGTGGGGGACTCCTCCTTGGCGGTTCGTGAAGAAGTATAGTGTGAAGGAGAGAGGGCATCATGGCGAAGGTGAGGTGGGCGTCATCCGATTTTAAAGGAGGGGGCTGCAGTGGGAAATATCCCTCTATGGGGGGAAACCGAGCGGGAAAGGGAGGGTCCTGTAGGAAAAGGAAAGGGTGCGTCATTGATAACCCACAAGTGTAGGGGATCAATTGTAACTTTTTCGATAAATAAGAGTGTCGAACCCAATGAGGAGCTAAAGGTAGAATTTATATTCTCTTCAAGTTCTATCGACCACCGATACAACTCTACGCACACTTAACGTTTGTTTTACCTAGAACAAGTATGAAACTAGAAGTACTTTGTAGGTGTAAGGATAAGTTTGCAAGAATAAAACTAGAAGTACTTAGCGGGAGTAAAACTAGGAGTAATTTGCAAGATAATAAAAGTTAGTTGTTTAGTAGAGAGCTTTTTGTAGAACGATGAGAAAGATTGTCCATAGGCAATTGAATATGACATGTGTGATAATTATTATATGCAATGAGGGAGAGGCATACGCTAACATACTTTCCGTACTTGGATCATATGCACTTATGATTGGAACTCTAGCAAGCATCCGCAACTACTAAACATCATTAAGGTAAAACCCAACCATAGCATTAAGTAAAAAGTCCTCTTTACTCCCATACGCAACAACCCCCTTACTCGGGTGTAAGCTTCTGTCACTCTAGCCACCCACTATAAGCGAATCATGAACGTATTGCAAACCCTACATCGATAATCCCACACGCTTGCGCTACACGGAGGGAACCATAGGACAGCACCATATCAACATACAACTCATATCAATCACACCATACCACAATTAACCCGTAGGACAAAAAGAATCTACTCAAACATCATAGGATTGCCACATATCATTGGATAATAATATATAGCATTAAGCACCATGTTCAAGTAGAGAATTATAGCGGGAATAGAGAGGTTACACCGCTGCATAGAGGGGGAGAGAGTTGGTGATGACGTCGGCGAAGTTGTTGGTGTAGATCGCCGTCACGATGGTTCCCCCCACTACAAAAAAAAACACTTCCGTGATGATACGTCTTTGTCACAGTAGGTCAAGTTTTCTGTCATGCATGTACATCTGTGACAATTTTATGACAGAATCAAGATAGTCATACCTGTGCTGTCGTAGAAGTGTTCCATGGCAATACTGAAATTATCATCACGGAAGTGTCCACTTCCATGATGATAAATGTCGCGTCATGGAAGTGTTTTCGTCAAGGGTAACCGACACGTGGCATTCACCGTAACGGGTCGCCATTAAGCTATCGGGTTCCGGTTTGGATCCGATAACCCGTTAGCAACCCTGACCAATGACGATTTTCCACGTGTAAATTTCTCATTCGCAGACGGAACCACGTGTCAGCTCGGCGTTGGGACAGATGTCATCCATTCATTGGACGCGAGACACCTATGATATGTCGACATGTGGCACGGTCCAATAGTGGCCCATTTACGTTAAAAAGGAAGGCCCGTTTGACTTGGTCGAAAGTAAGCGGGCCGGCCCAAGGAAAGCCTGTTAACGGCCTGTTCGCATACAACCCATTTACGGCCCGGGTACTCTCGGCCCGTTATGGCCTTTCAAAATTCGGCCATTAGCGCCATGTGGGCCGTGCCTTATGATTTCAGCCCGTTGTCACTTTCGGCCCATCTATGGCCTGTGACGTCTTTCGGCCCATATCAGGCCTTTTGTTTCTCTGGGCCCATCTATGGCCCGTGGCGTCTTTCGGGCCCATATTAGGCCTTTTGTTTCTCTGGGCCCATTGACGGCCCGTGGTGATTCTGGCCCATCATGAAAAGTAAACGGCTTTGAGCCCATTAACGGCCCATGATTCAGTTGGGCCGTTTCCAGCCTGTGTTTTCTTTCGGCCTTCTTAGGGCCCATAAAATCTTGGGCTCATTTCCGGCCCTCGATTACTTACGGTCCATTACTGGCCTGTTATGCTAATGAGCCAGATTCAACCCGTGGTTACAATCGGCCCGTTTGTGGTCTGTTAACCCATTGGGCCATTTTCAGCCCGTCATGTATTCCAGCCCATTAACGACCCGTTATGACTGTCGATAGAATTAAGCCTGTGATGACTTTCGGCCTGTTAACGGTCCGTTATGCTACGGGCCCTTAAACGGACCATTCCCACTATAGCCCGTTTACGGCCCATAACGCGGTCCGCTTTTGGCCCATGGATCCTACGGCCCGTAGATGGCCCTTGGGCACTACAGCAGGTAGCAGGCCCATGGTTACCATGGGCCGTATGTGGCCCATTGTTATTGCGGCCACTAACAAACCGAGGAAAAAGATGACTACGAGGAAATAAATAAGCAAGCAACTAACGCTAGGCTATTACGGTGATTGCACACATTACATCCACTGGGCATCAAAGTTCACCACCCGTGCAAATATAGGGAACACCCTACACTATACAAAAATCGCTTGCTGTTTTCTTCAGCCGGTCACTGCCCATTAAGAACAAATTTTGTAACGCAACAAAACAAATTACAGCCAAATAACAAAAGGAGGGTTGGCATAAAAGTAAATGCACCATCAGAAGTTCAGAAGCTCGGATGATTTGACCTGACTGGTACGTTTTCATGCTGTAGTGTCCGATGGAGCACCATAAACTTCGCTGTCATTTCTCCTAGGCTCCTGAACAACATAGCAAATGTCTGATAGTCTGGTTTCAAAACCATGCATATCTTGACGACATCAAACAATGGCTGTTCTTGTTTCACAAAGGGTCTCTGTTAGGGATTGGACTTGTGTCTGGAGCACAGATATATCATTCTGTCGAGCTTGCAGATCTTGTTCATGAGGCAGTTTGGACGAGGTTGCCTTAACAACCAACCCAGTATTACACAGGAAGGTGCTTTTGGCACTGTTAGTGGAGAGATACTGACCCACTGCAGCAAGAGGTGACATTGTGGTTATGGTTGCCTCATCACCTTCAGGAGGTTGTTGCGGTTCCACCATTTGTTCCATAGCTTGCTGAAAAGTTGAGTTTGTACATTAGTAGTACCAGAACAGAAGTTATTAATGAGGCAGCAAAACCAAACAGAATAGCTTTGGTTTATATACAAAACTTATTTTGGTGAACCCGTGTAAAATATTAGTTGTATTTTACTGCAAAGTACATAATAAAACCAGGTTCCAAACGTATGACCATATACCATGGCTAATGTATTGTCTATTTCTTCACATTGTATTGACAGCTAAGATAAAGAGACAAAGTTTATAATACGGTGAGCATAGTATGACATCATTCATATCACAAAACTATTGAGATCAGACAAACAGGCAATTGTAACATTGTGTGCAGCACGGAACTAGATTACAGATCAAGAGCAAAGGAACATCGTTCCTCTCTTTTAAACCTTGTAAAGTGCAATGATACGTTTAGACAACTGTGTATAATTTTGAAAAGAGTAATAGACATTGGCTGCAAAGCATGCAGTTCAATGCACCACAAGTCAGAGTAACCAGTAGTTCAAAGGGACTGAGGATTAAGGACTTACTACAACAGCTTTGACTGGTGTAGTCATGCCCTTCGTCTTGCTGGTGTGACAGTCCTTGAAGATTTCCACCGTATTTGGTTCAGGTTCTTTTTGGTCCTTGCGGGCTTTCCTCTGCATTTGGAACAAGTCAATATAGATCTGATAATATGGCACAGCCAAAAGAGTGAAGCAGCATCTAGTTACCAGAGCCTCGCAGTGTGCAATATAGCTACGAGATCCTGTCGTCTGTTGGAATTTCACTTTCATACGGTTGGCCTTGTTCTTTGGACAGTTCACCTAGAAGAAGATAGATTTGTGAGGGACATGCGTAAATAGGAGTTCAACATGTGATCTGATCACATCTATATAATATACTTGATACTTTGGATCAGACCAGTGTTTAACAAGGGCTGTCCAGTCTTCATCCGTTATATTTTCCACTGGAGATGTTTGGGCAAGTTCATTGTTAGCCTTGCCTTCAAAGTGAGTTTTCCTCAGATTATACCGATACTGTCGCAGAGCAGACTTGAAAACATGAGTGCATGCTTGTCTGGTTGCATCATCTTGCCGATCCAACTTGAACCTCATCTGTTCAAAATTATAGGAGTCTCATTACCAGCAACCTAGAAAGTATGGGACAGAGCAAGACAATATTACTAAGTTCCATAAATAACCATACTTATAGATAAATGGTCGAGGAAGGTGTTAAACTGGACTTCGTATTTGTCATTCCTGTACTGAATCCATGTTGGGAGGATACGTGCATGACACCTAACATCAACGACTGCCTCTGATACTAACTTGGCTGACTCTGTAGCATCACGTGGCCTTTTTAAACCTGACTCAGAATGGATCTCCATTCTTCCTCCTTTAGATTTAGTTAACCTGTCGAGCATTATCCCTGATGTCTGTTTCCTCTTGCGCCTAGGTGCTAGTTCAACAACGAACATGGGAAGTGTTAGTGTACATCAAACTGTGAGACTACATATAAAGAAGCATGCAACTGTAACTTGACTCGATCAACTACCGTCTTGGTGTTGAAGCTCACAGGGTTCATCTGATCTTGCCAAGTCCTCTTGTGCCAAGAGTGCTTCGGAAGTAGTGTCAGGTGGCAAAGGAGCTTGGGAACTTGCCGCTAGCAGAGTTGACGAACGAGTAAGTCGTGCACATGTTGGTACTGTGGAATAAGGTGCTACAACCACTAGGACTGTCGTTGCTTGTTTGGTTCATTTTTCTTTCATACATTTTGCAGGTGGTGTAGTAGGGGATACTGTGTTTGTACATTTATCCGGTGGACTTCGTCCTTCTCTTGCACTATCAGTACCAGCAGAATCTGCAGAGCTGTTCCGCTTCTGTTTTCGTGCCTCCCGAGTAGTAACACCATCCCCTACCATTCTATGTACCTTCCTCTCTTTTTTCCATCTCAAGTCAAACCCACGAGAAAAAGGAATACAAATTTAGTTCTTCAGAACTAATTGATGTGTGATTCAGACGAACTAAACTTTAATGTTAGACAACCGCATGATAGGAGGATGTAATATGTACGAAAAACAGGACGGCATGAGATAATCAGACCTATGATGCGTAATCTAAGCAGAAGGCATTTCAATAAATTAGAAGCAATGCAATGGAAGCTAGACACCATATGAAAGATGCTACAAATATCACTCTGCCAAGTTAATAGTGTCTCGTCATAAGTGGCATTTAAACAAATGTCAAGCAGTACAAGCAATAAATCATATGCAAGATCCAAACAATATCACACTACCAAGTTAAAGGTGTTTCGTCATAAGTGATTGATGCAGGATAGACACGAACGGTACTTCGATGTTAGAACATGTAATAGACAGATGTAGTATATGCAAAAAAAGGAAGACATGCCATGTTAATATGTATAATGTGTAAACTAAGCAGATGCAATTTAATCAAATTAGAAGCAATACAAGCTAGACACCATATGCAACATGCAAGCAAATATCACACTGCCAAGCTAGGGAAAGCACCTGGGATGCTGGAGTAGGGTTGTTGGGCACATCATATTTACTTGGAACTTCTACTGCACTAGCAGTAGTAGCAGAATCTCTAGAGCGCCTCCTTACCGGTGGCGCCAGATGACCGCCATCAGCCCCTACCTTACTTTTTTCCTTCCTCCCTCTTATTTTTTTGCCTTGTCAAGTCAAACCCACAAGAAAAATGAATAAAATTCGCTTTTCAGAACTCATTGATGCATGATGCTGACGAACACTACTTTCATGTAAGGCGACCGCATGATAGGAGGATTGAATATGTAAGAAAAAAGGACAACATTGCATATTCACACCTATGATGTGTAAACTAAGCAGCAGGCATTTCAACAAATTACAAGCAATGAAAGCTAGACACCGTATGAAACATGCAACGAATGTCACTCTACCGAGTTAAAACTGTCTCGTCATAAGTGCCATTTCAACAAATTAGAAGCAGTACAAGCTAGAAAACAATGCAAGATGCAACCTATGTCACACTCCCAAGTTAAATGTGGCTTATGATAAGTGATTGTTGCGGCTTACACAACAGTAGTACTTTGATGTAAGAACATGGCGTGATAGACAGATATTGTATGTTCTAGAAACAGGAACACGTGTCTTATTCACAAGTATAATGTGTAAACTAAGCAGATGCAATTCAACAAAATTAGAAGCAATACAAGCTAGACATCATACGTAACATGCAACCACATATAACTGTGCCAAGTTAGAGCGAGCACCTGTGATGGTTGGGTAGGGGAGATGTGCTCATCATCAACACAACTATGTTGACTGTCTATGCATGTGTTGTCTTGCAAATCTTGTTTGGAGGATGGCGGAGTAGAATCTGTAGAGACCCTCCGTTTCAGTTGGTCGGAAGGAGCACCATCATCCACTGCCTTGCTAATTTCCTTCCGCTTTATTGATTTTGCATTGTCAAGTCAAACGACAAGAAAAAGGAATAAAAATCACTCTTCAGAACTCATTCATGCATGATACTGACGAACACTACTTGGATGTAAGGCAAACACATGATACAAGGATGGAATATGTACGAAAAACAGGACGGCATGGCATATTCACACCTATTTGTGTAAACTAAGCAGAAGCCATTTCAACAAATTAGAAGCAATGCAAGGTAGACACCACATGAAAGATGCAACCAATATGACTCTGCCAAGTTAAAAGCGTCTCATAATAAATGGCGTTTCAACAAATTAGACGCAGTACATGCTATAAATCATATGCAAGATGCAACAAATATCAAGCGGCATATACTAAAGGTGTCTTGTCATAAGTGATTGATGTGGGATACACAAGAACAGTAGTTTTTTGAAGGACATGGTTAATAGACAGATGTAGTATGTACCAAAGACAGGAAGGCATGTCACATTAACAGGTATAATGTGTAAACTAAGCAGAATAGCAAATGCAATTTAACCAAATTAGAAGAATTACAAGCTAGACACCATATGCAACATGCAACCACATATCACACTGCCAAGTTAGAGCAAGCACCTGCGATGGTGGTGTAGGGGAAATGCGGTCACCAACTACAGAGCTACGTTGACTATCTTCATCTAGCCTTGCTGTTTGTTGAGAATCATGTGGGGAGGATGACACTGCACTCTTTAAAAGAGTAGCGCGTCTCACACTAACCCACCTGTGTGACTGTCTCATCATAATTTATGAGGGATACACAAGAACATTAGTTTGATGTAAGAACATGGTTAATAGACATATGCAGTATGTACCAAAAACAGGAAGGCATGTCATATTCACAATATATGGCTAAGCAGATGCAATTTAACCAATTTAGAAGCAATATACAAGGTAGACACCATATGCAACATGCAACCACATATGACACCATGAAGTTAATGCAAGCACCTGCGATGCTGGTTTATGGCGAATGGGGTCATCAACTACAGAGCTATGTTGACGGTCTTCATCGAAACACACTACACTCTTCTTTAGAGCGTCAAACCGCGCCTTTCCAATCCTCGATGCAGACTGGAGCGACAGCTATGTTTTCTTTTTAGAATACTGTGGTTGAGATTCTGAAATACCCATGCACTATAAAACAATAGTGAGAGAGTATGGGTGTAGTTTGTGCACAAGTAGTGCAGTGTAAAAGTATCAGATAGCTGGTGGGTCAAAAACAAATGACGACAGACATATGATAGCTCTACAACATGCATGGCACACGAAATTAGATTCTAGGCTTTTGAAATATGAGCACAGGGATGGCTGGGAAGTGCAGGTAATCCTCCAGCAAACCACCACATGTGGTCCTATGAAAATAACAATTGACTGAAAACAAATAGGTCAGTCGATTTTTTCTGCACCGTCCGATCTACAAGGAACGGGCATGTGTCCTTCATCTACCTCCCGCCAGTCACTGTTGATGATCTTCCTCGAACCGCCAGCGACCACCGGCCCAGACCCCTGCCTCCGCCGCCCCGCCCTCCCCTCGACCTCACCCCACCGCTGTGCTTGGCAGCGCCCCCTGGCCATCCCTTTAAGCCCGGCGGACCTCCAGATCGGGCGCCAGTAGCTCCTGCACCACACACACCTCTAAGATAGACACTGAGGCGCTGATTCCCCGGCGAACAGGCGGACTAGGTGCTCCGCGCACCTCCGCGGGTGGTGCTTCCTTTAATTGGGAATCAACTGACACTAAATTGAAATCCAGGCAGGCGACAGACCTCTAGCTAAAGTGAAATAGTAAATGGGGGGAAACCTTGTGCATCGCGAGTTACTTGGAACATCTAGTATCAGGAAGAATGTGCAGTAAGAAGTGGTCAACTAGTTTCCTTCGTGGGATGAATACCGTGCGAGCAGACATGTAAGATTTGCAAGAATAAGGGAAGAGGAGTACCAATATCGGCTTGCCATGCTGTGTCCTCCTTATGATTTTTCGACGATCTTCTTGTGGTTCGCTGGAAATAAGATGTTGTGGAGGACGGTGGAGCCTTGGACGCACCCATGGCCAAGTTGTTGAGTTTGGTGCGGTGGCCCTCTATTGGCGGCGGAGAAGTAGATCCGAGGCAGCGAACGACGGCGTAGCGGGAGCAGCTCCGGTGCGGTGGACGGTTGCGACGTTGGAGCAGCAGCGGTGAGGCGCAGGATGGAGGGGTTGAAGTGGCTCGGGTACAATGCATGTCCACGTCGTGGAGGCAGCTCTGCCTCGGCTTCAACTGCTAAGTCCTGGAGGCGCTGCGGTTGAGGTTGCGGTGGACGACGACGTCGGGGTATCGGCTCCGGCGTGATGGAGGAGGGCGGCAGTGGATCGGTGCGATGGGGTGGCGGACGGAGGAGGCTGGGGTTTCGCGGCTGGTGGAGAGGGAGTTTTGGCGCCCACAGAGTATGAATGGGGAATCGGACGGGGGAGGGGGGGAAGCTAAGGGGGAACCATGTTTCCGGGATGCGCTTGTTTGAAATTTGGGGAAAGTTACAAACTTTGCCCCCATCTAAAATTTTGTACATGCTGCGGGTCGGGGGTAGGACGGTAATCTCACATGTCCAAAATAGTGGGCGGGAGTGATTTCGGCCGAGCGCATCGGCGTTTGGGCGCCCGCGGTATATGAATGTTTTTCGGAGGTGGTTGTGTGGCGTCTCGGTGAAGTTACAAACCTACCCCGGTTTAGACTTCTGGACGTCGGGCCGATAGGCTTCATGGGTCAAAGTTAGGACGGTAATTTCCTTCTACCAAACATTGGTCTCGCACAGTTTCGGGCGAGGAGAGGCTCTTTTAGCGCTTCATTCAAAATTTTGAACCAGAAGCATTCACGTTTACAGTACTCTTGAACTATTAGGATTGACCTTAATAGACCTCGTTAAATTTGACCTTGTATGATTGAAAACCTCATTAAATTATGTGCTTCTTTTGAAATTTTGACTCTTGAAAATCCTATAACTACTATTATTTTGGAATGGAGGTGGTAAATTTGAATGTATTTTATACACAACTATATGTTATTATGTACAAAAGCAAAGCAAAGATTGATGCACCCTTAATTTAGGTATGATTTACAAATGCCATGATCTCGAATTCAAATCATTGAATGCACTTCATGTTGAATTCGAATATTTGAAACCACCTTAAGTTGATTTCAAACGTATGCTAGTTCCTAGCTAGCTATTTAGAATGTTCACTATGTATCTTTTGTATGTATAATGTGCTTTACACACACAACATAAACTATAATCACGTTTATATTTGAATTGCTAAAGCCATGTATTGCCTGGATTTCAAAATACTGACTCTATGGATCAATTATGTTGAATAATACCATACACATGCTCAAATTCGACAGAATATGGATGTTTGATACACCAATGATCGTTCCATACGCGAACCAGAAATATCATGATCCCATCCAAATATTTGGATACAATTTATATTTTAAATTGATGTGTACATCAGTCTTTTATGCGTACGCTCCTCACGCATGTGTTATCTTTCTCTCTCACACATACGCGCACATGCTGTATATCCATCGGCCTTCTCTCTCGCACGTCCTCACACTCTCTCCTGAGGCGTCTCTCGCACACACGCTGTCTATATATATCACCCTCCCTCCCTCTATCTCACAACTATCTATGACTCCTTTCACTAGTCTCTGTCACAAGAACTCTTTCACACGCATAGGCACGCACGATCTACATCGACCCTTTTCCCTCTACATATACCTGCCTACGTGTCTCCCGGACGCTTAGGCCTATCTCGCACGCATTGTCGATCTCCACCTCTCTTACTAGTTGACGAATATGATTCCAGCAGAGCAGTCAGTAGGATATCCCTTATAGCTAGGTTGGATGCATGGTAATAAGAGACAAGGATTTACCTTAGTTCGGGCCCTTGCGATCCAAGAAATACCCTACCCCCGGTCATGTATATTTGTGACTAGGGTGTGTACAGAGTACACTATGTGAATACCAAGGGATTCCATGTATGCTATCGACAAACTAGGCCCCGGGCTTGTATAAACATACCCGGGGCCTAGGGTTACAATTTCTAGCCGGCTTTGTCAGTGGACACAAAGTCCTTCACGGCTTTGGTTTCTTTGTCTTGTGCGACTAGTCCTCCAGGGGTCTCCGTATAATGTGTCACGGGCGGACCAATGTGGCGCAGGACAGAACCGACCGGGGGCCTCACCTCGGCCCACCAGACCTCACACACCCCTACCCCTAGGTCTCGGTATCTTGTCACACCCACACATGCATACCAGACACACACACCCCACAAACTATTTCTGCTCATGTCTCTCTCCCCTTCTCCCTTGCATACGCACACTCAAGACCATCTCTCGTCGAGACATATCCTATTCGTCTCTATCTCTCTAGACCTCTCTCATTTCTCGTGCTATCTATCTCTCATCGCACACACACCCCCTCTATCCGCGCCTCTCTCGAATACGTACACATACCCTCTCCAGGCTCCACCAAATACGTAAACTACACATTCACACATGTTGCATCTTATCATGTGCTCCATTGATCTAAAAAGCCCTCTGTTCACGTTTACTTCGCACACAAGATTCCTTTTGAATTAGAACTACGCAAAATGTGGCCAAAATTTATTTTATAAAATCTACATCTATACAATATTGCAAAGTTATATGGAGTACGAAAGTTAATTGCATGGTGCATCCAATGATATTTATTCCGCATTGTGAATGTTTATATTTTTATACTACGAAGTTAGTCATAATAAAGAGAAACGAAGAACATCTCTCTCTCTCCCCGTTGCCCCCCTTTCTACGCCTCTTTCACGTACGCACACAAACTATCTCTAGGCCCTCTAAAAGTACGCCCCGTCACATTCACGCATGTTCCATCTCTCTCTAGCGAGATATACACCGACGATCACTGTATTTGAAGCGAAAGCATGATACGATCACTGGACTTCACAATACACTCACTACGGTCACCATATACGTTTTGTGGTTGTTCTACAGTCACAGGCTCACCGTAGAGCTCTGTATTTGTTAAAGACATGATTAGTTGACCAGTTAAACAGTCCACGTGGCGCATCTAGTGTTGCATCATCAGCGCTCATTATCTCACTACCATAGGGCCCACCTGCCAGCGGGTATAAGAATGTAAACAAACGAAAATAAAATATTGCACGGTGGGTATCACCAGTAGAAGAGATTCGAAGTGGCGCGGACAAGGTGGCCTTGTATTGGTATGCTGTGCTGGTTGACTGGTTCTTTTAATACACAGGATCTAGTGTGGTGATTATACACACATGCACGCATGCACACGAACTGCATGCATGCAACACTCACACGCACACACGCACGCATGCATGCACACACACGCAGACACGCACGCACGCACGCATGGATGCACTCACCACATGACCAACACACATGCTCACGCTCAAGTGCTCAACCTACACGTGCATGCACACACATCAGGCCCTGACACACACATACACAGCCAGGTGGTTCGCACGCAAGGGTTCGAGTCTTGTCGCGCCTGCCTAAATTTTTGTTTATCTTATCTTTTTCCTTTGCCAACTGACAGGTGGGACCCACAAGGAACGTGGCAAATTTAACCAGTCAACATAGTGCCACGTAGACTATTTGGCCGGTCAACAAAATGCAATACGATGCTGAACGGTGAGCGAGTGACCGTATAATCACCGTCAAACGTATATAGTGACCCTAATGAGCGTATTCTGAAGTCCGGTGACTGTGTTATGCTTTCGCTTCAAATACAGTGACCGCCAGTGTATTTATCTCTTTTCTTGCTCTCTCCGTGGAGCCGACTGGGCCAACCTCCCACGCCTAAATTGGCGCACGCCACCCCAATATTGTTGTACTGGTTTCATAAGAGCGAACAAGCATTCACGTCTACCGTATAAACTCTACATATGAGTTACAAATGCTATGATGACGAATACAAATATTTGAATCCACTTTATGCCGAATTTCTCTCTGTAGGCCCTCGAAAAGTACGTCCCTACACGTTCTCGCATGTTATATCTAACAACTATGCAATACAGTACTACTATACTCTAACACAATAAAACATATGTATTTTAAGTTTTAGATCTCATATTGTTACTTCAATTATTCATGTTGCATACATTAAAATTGCATTGAAATGTATGGCTAGTATCATCTAGTGATCTAAAAGGTCCGACTACACACACACATGACACAAAAAGGGCCCACTACACATTCAAGCATTTCACATCTTTCTCTCGGTCTCTCTATCAAACCGACTATGCCAAACTACCTTTCCTACCGCGCGGGAAAAGACCCGGCCTCGCCTGTTTAATCGGGTTTGTATCGATGGATCGCGCGAAACAGCAAAACCAAGTGGTACAAGAGTAGTACAAGACTACCACATAGTACTAGTACGGCAGTACAGTACAAGTTACAGTTCACCGGGCCACCGTGTCTTGTACTCCTCCGTCGTAAGAGTGGAGCGCTCACTTTCATAAATGTTCTACTCCCTTTCGCCGACATGTGGGACATCCAGCATCCGGGTCCACGTGCCATGCACCAAATAACAGTGCAGAGCAGCAGGAGGATGCACCCCGGTCGTGGCGCCACAGTAGTAATGAGCAATGAGGCGTCAAATCACAAAGCTGCAGCTTTCCTGTAGTATAAGTGTGGCACCCCGGCTCCGAGCAACCGGTTTACCTTGCATTGCCAGCCCAGAGATCAAGTCTTCTGGCAATACACAACAACTTGGTACAGAAAATAACCGCTTTATTGATCGCTAGCGGATACATAGGTTCAAATATTACAAGATAAGCGAGGCTAAGCGGCACACACGGTGCGGCTGCACTTATGTATATTATTTAGTGGACATCTCAGGGGCCTTGATGATAAAGGAAACTACTACGTGGCAGCGGAACGACGATGTAGCGGAACTCCACTCCACAGGGACACTGCTGGGACACGGCCTAGAGCGCGACATACTGCTCGACATCAACACCATGCATGGCTTCTCCTGCATCTGGCATAATAAGCCAGGTGAGTACTTTGAATGTACTCGCAAGCTCACAGCAAACAAAGCAATTACGACAAACAATAACAAAGCATTTAACAAGTTTAATGCATGAGCATGATACTACCAGATATGAGGTGTGCGTGAAATGTTGCCGTGGTCCCTGGGACCAACTTACCATTTCGGGGTCACCACGTAACGACCGTCCATAACTTACCAACGTGATCCTCACTTGATCACAGCAATACCGTCCATAGTGATCCTCACACGATCACCAATTTCTATATGTGCCATCTTGTGAATCTTAGTGTGCAGGTTAATTATATCTGTTGACCCACGGTGTGACCTACTATGAACCGTGTCCATATCCGAGGACGCGGCTATCGATAGATTATACACTCTGCAGAGGTTAGTACACTGTACCCACACTACGGAACTCATGGCCTCGTGCTCCCATTCGGGTGGACCAACGACATTCCGACAAAACCAATCTATTGCATGACACTCTCCCGGCCACTCCGACAAAATCCCCTTTGGGCTATGTCATGGGTGGCCCCGATGTCAACTCGTGACATCTGCCACCTTTGTGGCTGCCACCGTCGTGGCCAAACAAAAACATTGTCCCAAATGGGGACCTCGGTACCGTAAAACTCGGGCTCACAAGGTTATGACTGCCTACCGGGCCAGGGTAGCGCAAGTGCACAACCTTCCCTAGTAGGAGGCACCGGCGAGAGGCATGACAATAGACCGAATTAGGGCCTCCCCATCCAGGCAGGTGTGGTTGCACTGGTGAGCTCGATTCGGTGGCACCATGACTCGATCAACAGCTTGTTCAAGTTGAATTATCATCAATTTTAACTTGAAATAGAATGATTCGAGCCATAGTGTGTGAATGAATGCACGGGTCATGATCATGAGTAACGAATGCATCATCTTACCATGAGAGTATATGACATGATCTCTACTGCACACTTTAGCAAGAAAACCTATTCTCTACTGCATAGCATCAAAATGACATGGAACAAATACAATGCAATAAGTTTAATATAGCACATTATTTTAATAGTGGAATATATGATGAATTTCATTCAACTAAACCATTGTCATTGCAATGCCATCCTTGCATATGAATGTTGTGTCTTGTCTTGGTTCAGAGGAGTATCACAATACTCCTGGTCTTCTCCAACACAACTAGGAGCTTCTGAAAAAATTTTAAAAGCAAAAATAAAATGTCACATAAAGCATTTTATTTCACCAGAAATTCCAAACAGCAAGGAAAATTCTGAAATTTGGCATGCAGAAACTTTAGCTCAATACAAACCAGTAGCAAAAAGAATCACCTCATTTGGACTTATATAATAGAAATTAGAGCTGGTCAAAGTTAGAGTCAAAATCTGGATTTAAATGAAGTTACAGAAATTCCCACGGAGGGCCACGTCGAAGGCGTATTCTCTGAATACCTCTCCACTTAAAAACGGTTCGGGAGAGAGAGAGAGAGGCTGACAGGTGGGGCCCTCTGTCAGGGTTAAAAGGGAGAGAGAGGGAACATGGGAGGCGCTGTCGCCGGTGATTCTCCGGCGAGGAGACCACGGCGGTCGCCTGCGACGGTCAGGATGGACTCAGCATGTCACTGTTGGGTAACGTTGCATGGGAAACAAAAATTTTCCTACGCACACACAAGATCTATCCATGGTGATGAGCATCTACGAGAGGGAGAGTGAATCTACATACCCTTGTAGATCGCTAAGCGGAAGCGTTTAAGAAACGCGGTTGATGTAGTCGAACGTCTCCGCGATCCAAATCGCAAGTCGTCCCTCGATCCGATCACGAACTAGCGCCGAACGGACGGCACCTCCGCGTTCAACACACGTACGGCTTGATGACGCCTTCATCTCCTCGATCCAGCGAGCGATGGTGAAGTAGTGGTTGAGTTCCAGCAGCACGACGGCGTGGTGATGGTGGTGAGGAACAATCTCTGCAGGGCTTCGCCAAGCGCTACGGAGATTATGACGGAGGAACTAGAGGGTTAGGGTTGCCGCACACGTCTTGGGGAAATCTTGATGTGTCCCGTGTGCTAGCCCTGCCCCTCTATTTATATGTTGAGCCTTGGGGTCTAAACTTGGAGTAAAAGCCTCCTCCAGGTCGGTTTTTCCCGCACAAGGTCGGTTTGGCCCGCAGGGAAAGAGTCCAACTCGGATCCCTGCCGAACCGTGCACAGCCGCGCACAAGCGGTAGTACCGCTTCACACAAGCGGTAGTACCGCTTGGGCGGTAGTACCGCTTCACACAAGCGGTAGTACCGCTTGGGCGGTAGTACCGCTTCACACAAGCAGCAAAACTACTTTTTGCACTTTCCAATACCTCGTGGGCTTTACCCCTTTGGCCCATATAAAGTGTTGCTGCACCCGAACACTTCGGTAAACATCCGGAACCCATTCCGGTGAACTCCGGAACTCTTCCGGAGATCAAAACACTATTATCACATATATCAACCTTTACCTCCGGACTATTCCGGAGATCCTCGTCATGTCCGGGATCTTATCCGGGACTCCGAACAACCTTCGGTCACCAACATAATAACTCAACTATACTAATCGTCACCAAACGTTAAGTGTGTAGACCCTGCGGGTTCGAGAACTATGTAGACATGACCGAGACACCTCTACGGCCAACAACCAATAGCGGGACCTGGATGCCCATATTGGCTCCTACATATTCTACGAAGATCTTTTATCGGTCGAACCTCTATGTCAAGGATTCAGTTAATCCCGTATGCTGTTCCCTTTGTTCTTCGGTATGTTACTTGCCCGAGATTCGATCGTCGGTATCTCTATACCTAGTTCAATCTCGTTACCGGCAAGTCTCTTTACTCGTTCCGTAATACAAGCTCGTGGCTAACACTTTAGTCACATTGCTTGCAAGGCTCATTGTAATGTTGTATTACCGAGTGGGCCCTGAGATACCTCTCCGTCATACGGAGTAACAAATCCCAGTCTTGATCCATGCCAACCCAACAGACACCCTCGGAGATACCTGTAGAGCACCTTTATAGTCGCCCAGTTACGTTGCGACGTTTGATACACACAAGGTATTCCTCCGGTGTCAGTGAGTTGCATGATCTCATGGTCAAAGGAACAGATACTTGACATGCAGAAAACAATAGCAATAAACTAACACGATCATATGCTACGTTTGTAGTTTGGGTCTTGTCCATCACATCATTCTCCTAATGATGTGATCCCGTTATCAAATGACATCTCATGTCAATGGCTAGGAAACCTTAACCATCTTTGATCAACGAGCTAGTCAACTAGAGGCTTACTAGGGACACAGTGTTGTCTATGTACCCACACATGTATTTGAGTTTCCAATCAATACAATTATAGCATGGATAATAAACGATTATCATGAACAAGGAAATATAATAATAACCAATTTATTATTGCCTCTAGGGCATATTTCCAACAGTCTCCCACTTGCACTAGAGTCAATAATCTAGTTCACATCACTATGTGATTTACATTGTAATGAATCGAACACCCATGCAGTTCTGGTGTTGTTCATGTTTAGCCCTTGGAAGAGGTTTAGTCATCGGATCTGCAACATTTAGATCCGTGTGTACTTTGCAAATATTTATGTCGTCCTCCTTGATGTAATCGCGGATGGAATTGAAACGTCGCTTTATGTGTCTGGTCCTCTTGTGAAATCTTGGTTCCTTGGCTAGAGCAATGGCACCAGTATTATCACAAAACAGAGTCATTGGGTTAAGTGCACTAGGCACTACTCCAAGATCTGTCATGAACTCCTTCATCCAGACACCTTCCTTCGCCGCCTCCGAGGCAGCGATGTACTCCGCTTCGCATGTAGAATCAGCTACCACGCTTTGCTTGGAACTGCACCAGCTAACCGCACCCCCATTAAGAATAAATACGTATCCGGTTTGCGACTTAGAGTCATCCGGATCAGTGTCAAAGCTTGCATCGACGTAACCCTTTACGACGAGCTCTTGATCACCTCCATAAACGAGAAACATGTCCTTAGTCCTTTTCAGGTACTTTAGGATATTCTTGACCGCCGTCCAGTGTTCCATTCCTGGATCACTTTGAAACCTTCCGACCATACTTATGGCAAGGCTGACATCGGGTCTTGTGCACAGCATTGCATACATGATAGAGCCTATGGCCGAAGCATAGGGGATGACACTCATCTTTTCTCTATCTTCTGCAGACACTGGGCATTGAGTCTTACTCAACTTCATACCTTGCAATACAGGCAAGAACCCCTTCTTGGACTGATCCATTTTGAACTTCTTCAAAACTTTGTCAAGGTATGTGCTTTGTGAAAGTCCTATTAAGCGTCTCGATCTATCTCTATAGATCTTGATGCCTAATATGAAAGCAGCTTCTCCTAGGTCCTTAATTGAAAAACTCTTGTTCAAATATTCCTTTACGCTTTCCAGCATTTCTATATTGTTTCCAATCAGTAATATGTCATCCACATATAATATTAGAAACGCTATAGAGCTCCCACTCACTTTCTTGTAAATACAAGCTTCTCCGTAAACTTGTATAAACTCGAACGCTTTGATCACCTCATCAAAACGAAGATTCCAACTCCGAGATGCTTGCCCCAGTCCATAAATTGATCGCTGGAGTTTGCAAACTTTGTCAGCATTCTCTGGATCGACAAAACCTTCTGGTTGCATCATATACAACTCTTCCTTAAGGTAACCGTTAAGGAACGCTGTTTTGACATCCATCTGCCAAATTTCATAATCGAAAAAGGCAGCTATTGCTAACATGATTCTGACGGACTTAAGCATCGCTACGGGTGAGAAGGTCTCATCGTAGTCAACTCCTTGAACTTGTGAAAAACCCTTTGCCACAAGTCGAGCTTTATAGACGGTGACATTACCGTCCGCGTCCGTCTTCCTCTTAAAGATCCATTTGTTCTGAATGGCCTTACGCCCTTCAGGTAATACTTCCAAAGTCCATACTTTGTTTTCATACATGGATCCCATCTCGGATTTCATGGCCTCTAACCACTTCTCGGAATCCGGGCCCATCATCGCTTCTCCATAGCTCGTAGGTTCATCGTTGTCTAACAACATGACCTCTAAGACAGGGTTGCCGTACCACTCGGGAGCAGTACGCGTCCTTGTCGACCTACGAGGTTCGATAGCAACTTGATCCAAAGCTTCATGATCATCATCATTAACTTCCTCTTCAGCTAATGTAGGCTCCACAGAAACAACTTTCTGCGCTGCGCTACTCTCAGGTTGAAGTAAAGGTTCAACAACCTCATCAAGTTCTATCTTCCTCCCACTCAATTCTTTCGAGAGAAACTCTTTCTCAAGAAATGTTCCATTTTTAGCGACAAACACTTTGCCTTCGGATCTGAGGTAGAAGGTATACCCAACTGTCTCTTTTGGGTATCCTATGAAGACGCATTTCTCCGCTTTGGGTTCCAGCTTTTCAGGCTGAAGCTTTTTGACATAAGCATCACATCCCCAAACTTTAAGAAACGACAGCTTTGGCTTCTTGCCAAACCAAAGTTCATATGGCGTCGTCTCAACGGATTTCGATGGTGCCCTATTTAAAGTGAATGCAGCTGTCTCTAATGCATAACCCCAAAACGATAGTGGCAAATCGGCAAGAGACATCATAGATCGCACCATATCTAATAAGGTTCGATTACGACGTTCGGACACACCATTACGCTGTGGTGTTCCAGGCGGTGTCAATTGTGAAACAATTCCACACTGTCTTAAGTGACTGCCAAACTCATAACTCAGATATTCTCCTCCTCGATCAGATCGTAGGAATTTAATCTTCTTCTTACGATGATTCTCAACTTCACTCTGAAATTGTTTGAACTTTTCAAATGTTTCAGACTTGTGTTTCATTAAGTAAATATACCCATATCTACTTAAGTCATCAGTGAAGGTGAGAAAGTAACGATAACCACCGCGCGCCTCAATACTCATCGGACCACACACATCAGTATGTATGATTTCCAATAAGTCACTTGCCCGTTCCATTGTTCCAGAGAACGACGTTTTAGTCATCTTGCCCATGAGGCATGGCTCACATGTGTCAAGTGATTCAAAATCAAGTGACTCCAAAAGTCCATCAGCATGGAGCTTCCTCATGCGTTTTATGCCAATATGACCTAAACGGCAGTGCCACAAGAAAGTGGTATTATCATTATCAATTCTACATCTTTTGGCATCAATGTTATGAACATGTGTATCATTACTATCGAGATTCAATAAGAATAAACCCCTCACATTGGGTGCATGACCATAAAAGATATTACTCATATAAATAGAACAACCATTATTCTCTGATTTAAATGAGTAACCGTCTCGCAATAAACAAGATCCAGATATAATGTTCATGCTTAACGCAGGCACCAAATAACACTTATTTAGGTTCATCACTAATCCCGACGGTAATCGAAGAGCGAGCGTGCCGACGGCGATCACATCAACCTTGGAACCATTTCCCACGCGCATCGTCACTTCGTCCTTTGCCAGCCTCCGTCTATTCCGCAGTTCCTGTTTTGAGTTGCAAATATGAGCAACCGCACCGGTATCAAATACCCAGGCACTACAACGAGAGTTGGTAAGGTACACATCAATAACATGTATATCATATATACCTTGTTTGTTGTTGACCGCCTTCTTGTCAGCCAAATACTTGGGGCAATTCCGCTTCCAGTGTCCAGTTCCCTTGCAATGAAAACACTCAGTTTCTGGTTTGGGTCCAGCCTTGGGTTTCTTCACGAGAGGAGCAACTGCTTTGCCACTCTTCTTGGAGTTACCCTTCTTACCCTTGCCATTTTTCTTGAAACTAGTGGTTTTATTGACCATCAACACTTGATGCTCCTTCTGAATTTCAGACTCAGCGGCTTTCAGCATCGCAAACAGCTCGGCGACTGACTTGTTCATCCCGTGCATGTTATAGTTCAACACGAAGCTCTTGTAGCTAGGTGGCAATGATTGAAGAACTCTGTCAGTGATAGCCTCTGGCGGAAGGGGCATCCCTAACTCAGCCAGACGGGTGGAGTACCCAGACATTCTGAGCACGTGATCACTGATAGACCCGTTCTCCTCCATCTTGCAAGCATAGAACTTATCGGAGATCTCATATCTCTCGATCCGGGCATTCTTCTGAAAGATAAACTTCAACTCCTGGAACATCTCATATGCTCCATGACGTTCAAAACGTCTTTGAAGTCCCGGTTCTAAGCCATACAACATTGCACATTGAACTATTGAGTAATCATCAGAACGAGCCTGCCAGGCGTTCACAACGTCTAGAGACTCAACTGGAGCGGGTGGATCACCAAGCGGTGCATCAAGGACATAAGCCTTCTGGGAAGCCGTAAGGATAATCCTTAGATTACGGGCCCAGTCCACAAAGTTACTTCCATCATCTTTCAACTTAGCTTTCTCTAGGAACGCATTAAAATTCAGGGGTGCTACTGCGCGAGCCATGATCTACAACATAAATATAGCAAAGACAACTTAGACTATTGTTCTAGATAATGAGTTTTAGTTAATCATATTACTTAAAAAACTCCCAATCAAATTGACATCCCTCCGGTCATTCGAGTGTAACATGATCCAAATCCACCAACTCAAGTCCGATCAGCACGTGAGTCGAGGTGGTTTCAATGGTGAACATCTTCATGTTGATCATATCTACTATATGACTCATGTTCGCCCTTTCGGTCTCTTGTGTTCCGAGGCCATGTCTGTACATGCTAGGCTCGTCAAGTTTAACCCGAGTGTTCCGCACGTGCAACATGGCTTGCACCCGTTGTATGCGAACGTAGAGTCTATCACACCCGATCATCACGGCGTGTCTCGAAACGACGAACTTTCGCACCGGTGCACACTTGGGGAGAACACAATTTATCTTGAAATTTAAGTGAGGGATCACCTTATAATGCTACCGTCGTCCTAAGCAAAATAAGATGCATAAAAGGATTAACATCACATGCAAATCATAAGTGACATGATATGGCCATGAACTTGTGCTTTTGATCTCCATCTCCAAAGCACCAGCATGATCTCCATCGTCACCGGCATGACACCATGATCTCCATCATCTTGATCTCCATCAACGTGTCGCCATAAGGTTGTCGCGCCGACTGTTGCTTCCACGACTATTGCTAACGTTTAGCGATAAAGTAAAGCATTACATAGCGCTTAATGATTGACACGCAGGTCATACAATAATTAAAGACAACTCTATGGCTCCTGCCAGTTGCCGTACTCATCGACATGCAAGTCGTGATATTCTATACAACACATGATCATCTCATACATCACATATATCTCATCATGTAATTGGCCATATCATATCACATCATACCCTGCAAAAACAAGTTAGACGTCCTCTAATTGTTGTTGCAAATTTTACGTGGCTGCTACGGGTTTGCAAGAACCGTTCTTACCTACGCAAAACCACAACGTGGTGTAGTGATTGCTTTTTGATCTTCTAAAAGAACCCTCTTCATTGAAATCGATTCAACTAAAGTGAGAGAGACAGACACCCGCTAGCCATCTTTATGCAACAAAATTACATGTCAGTTGAAGGAACCTGTCTCGCGTAAGTGTACGCGTAATGTCGGTCCGGGCCGCTTCATCTCACAATACCGCCGAATCAAATATCAACTAGTAACGGCAAGCAATATGTATACACCCACGCCCACAACTCGTTTGTGTTCTACTCGAGATCTCATCTACGCATAGACCTAGCTCATGATGCCACTGTTGGGTAACGTTGCATGGGAAACAAAAAATTTCCTACGCACACACAAGATCTATCCATGGTGATGAGCATCTACGAGAGGGAGAGTGAATCTACATACCCTTGTAGATCGCTAAGCGGAAGCGTTTAAGAAACGCGGTTGATGTAGTCGAACGTCTCCGCGATCCAAATCGCAAGTCGTCCCTCGATCCGATCACGAACTAGCGCCGAACGGACGGCACCTCCGCGTTCAACACACGTACGGCTTGATGACGCCTTCACCTCCTCGATCCAGCGAGCGATGGTGAAGTAGTGGTTGAGTTCCAGCAGCACGACGGCGTGGTGATGGTGGTGAGGAACAATCTCTGCAGGGCTTCGCCAAGCGCTACGGAGATTATGACGGAGGAACTAGAGGGTTAGGGTTGCCGCACACGGCTTGGGGAAATCTTGATGTGTCCCGTGTGCTAGCCCTGCCCCTCTATTTATATGTTGAGCCTTGGGGTCTAAACTTGGAGTAAAAGCCTCCTCCAGGTCGGTTTTGCCCGCACAAGGTCGGTTTGGCCCGCAGGGAAAGAGTCCAACTCGGATCCCTGCCGAACCGTGCAAAGCCGCGCACAAGCGGTAGTACCGCTTCACACAAGCGGTAGTACCGCTTGGGCGGTTGTACCGCTTCACACAAGCGGTAGTACCGCTTACGCGGCAGCAAAACTACTTTTTGCACTTTCCAATACCTCGTGGGCTTTACCCCTTTGGCCCATATAAAGTGTTGCTGCACCCGAACACTTCGGTAAACATCCGGAACCCATTCCGGTGAACTCCGGAACTCTTCCGGAGATCAAAACACTATTATCACATATATCAACCTTTACCTCCGGACTATTCCGGAGATCCTCGTCATGTCCGGGATCTTATCCGGGACTCCGAACAACCTTCGGTCACCAACATAATAACTCAACTATACTAATCGTCACCAAACGTTAAGTGTGTAGACCCTGCGGGTTCGAGAACTATGTAGACATGACCGAGACACCTCTACGGCCAACAACCAATAGCGGGACCTGGATGCCCATATTGGCTCCTACATATTCTACGAAGATCTTTTATCGGTCGAACCTCTATGTCAAGGATTCAGTTAATCCCGTATGCTGTTCCCTTTGTTCTTCGGTATGTTACTTGCCCGAGATTCGATCGTCGGTATCTCTATACCTAGTTCAATCTCGTTACCGGCAAGTCTCTTTACTCGTTCCGTAATACAAGATCTCGTGGCTAACACTTTAGTCACATTGCTTGAAAGGCTCATTGTGATGTTGTATTACCGAGTGGGCCCTGAGATACCTCTCCGTCATACGGAGTAACAAATCCCAGTCTTGATCCATGCCAACCCAACAGACACCCTCAGAGATACCTGTAGAGCACCTTTATAGTCGCCCAGTTACGTTGCGACGTTTGATACACACAAGGTATTCCTCCGGTGTCAGTGAGTTGCATGATCTCATGGTCAAAGGAACAGATACTTGACATGCAGAAAACAATAGCAATAAACTAACACGATCATATGCTACGTTTGTAGTTTGGGTCTTGTCCATCACATCATTCTCCTAATGATGTGATCCCGTTATCAAATGACATCTCATGTCAATGGCTAGGAAACCTTAACCATCTTTGATCAACGAGCTAGTCAACTAGAGGCTTACTAGGGACACAGTGTTGTCTATGTACCCACACATGTATTTGAGTTTCCAATCAATACAATTATAGCATGGATAATAAACGATTATCATGAACAAGGAAATATAATAATAACCAATTTATTATTGCCTCTAGGGCATATTTCCAACAGTCACGGCGAACACGTACGTACCCGAAGTTACGGCGGGGGTGGCCGGACGGCGTCGGCCCGGGCTTCTCCAGAGATGGCGGCGGCAGAGCTCGTCGGATACGGCGATTCCGGCGACTATCCAATGAACCAGTGGTACCGTCGAGCTCAGGAGATCACCACGGCCTTGATGGAAGCAGAGAGCGAGGCTGGGGACGACTGGAGCGAGTGCACGATCCAGGTGGATCCGCGGTGGACTCCGGCGATGATCGGCGGCAGGAGGCCCTCCCGGCCTTGCCGCGCTTGCTGGGGAGTGATTTGTGGCCAGTGGAGGCGAGAGGGATGACTAGAAGGGCTCGGGAATGGCTCTATTTATAGATGGCGAGGTGGCCGTGCTCGGGACTTCGCCGGCGACGAGCTGCAGAAGAAATGAGAGAGGGAGGAGCTCGGGCGCGACATGGAGGAGGGGTAGTGGAGCACAGCTACGCGGTGCACACATGCGGGCACAGTGCGGCGCACTACGCAGGGCAGACGGAGCACGCACATGCACTGTTCCGCCCGCTAGCGCCTCGGCTGCATCCGGCGAGCTGCTTGCCGGCATCAGGGAGGAATAGGGAGAGGCTAGGTGGCGCGCGGGAGGCTGCTGAGCGGCGGGGGCATGCTGCGGTGGCGAGAGGAGAGCGGACGGCGGCAGAGGGGCCCGATGCACAGAGCGCGGCGAGCGCATGCCAAACCCCGTGCACCCACGTAGTCACCGCATGCACTGGCACACGTGGTGCTTTAGGTGATGCCAGACCATGTCAAAGGTGAAGTCCCTTCAACACGGTGCCTAGAGATGCGCTTGGTTTGCCATCTGGCTTGATGGATATGACCTGAGCATGTTGAAAAGTTTCTGGACAGAAACTTGGGACAATTGCTGAGGACAAACAGCTAGGAATTAAAGTCTGAATTTTGGGGGTTAAGCTTCTCTTAGGAGGGCAGTCATGTGGTAAAAATTTCAGCTCCAACAGATCAAGGAAAAATATACTTGCTTCATAAAGTACCAATTCTGTCCAGAAGCAAAAATATTTTTCTTAGCTGAAAATTTCCAAATGACCATGGGATATTTTTGCATGGGGAGGTGGGGCATGATCCATAGAATATTTGGGAATTTTCTTGGAATTTTTGGAGCAATAAAAAGGAGGGTTGCTTCATAGCTCAATGAGAAAACAACTATTTTCAGGAAGAAAAAGAATATAATGCCATTAAATAAAATTATCCAATGGCATTATGGTGAGAGGGGTGAGGTCTAGGGAGGGTTTATGGATGATAGAACCCACTTGGAAGAAAATCAAAATAAATTCCAAGTGGTAAGTCCAAAAGAATTGACAGAAAACCCAAATGCAAATTCAAATATTCAATAAATTCCAATAAAAGAAAAAGGGCAAAAAAATCAGGGTGTTACAAACCTCCCCCCTTAGGATGAATCTCGTCCTCGAGATTTGGTTGCTCAGGAAAAAAATATGGGTATGCAGTCTTTAAGGAATCCTCTCTTTCCCAGGTGGCCTCATCCTCAGTGTGGTGCTCCCATTGGACTTTGTAGAACTTTATAGTTTTGCTGCGGGTGACTCTGTCCATCTCATCCAAGATCCTCAAGGGTTTCTCTTCATATGTTAAATCTTTGGCGAGCTCTAGTTCTGTCATATCTGTCTGTTTTGCGGGTGGTGCGATACATTTCCGTTGCTGGGATACGTGGAAAACATCATGAACCTCGGATAGCTCGGGAGGTAATTCTAACTGATAAGCCACTTTGCCCACTCTGGTCATGACTGGAAACGGACCGATGTATCTTGGTGCGAGCTTTCCCTGAGTATGAGAACTTTTAACTCCTTTCATGGGGGTAACTCGGAGATATGCATATTCACCTGGTTCGAAACTAATCTGCCTATGCTTTGAGTCATAGTAGCTCTTCTGACGAGATTTTGCTACTTGCAGTCTGTCTCGAATTTCTTTAACTTGCTTTTCTGCTTCCATCATCAAAGCAGTCCCAAAGATGCGGCTGTCTCCCGTCTGAGACCAGTTTAGTGGTGTGCGACATTTACGTCCGTACAGAGCCTCAAAGCGCGACATCTTGAGACTTGTTTGATAGCTGTTGTTGTAGGAAAACTCAGCGTACGGTAGGCTGTCCTCCCATTTGGGTCCATGAGCAAGAGTGCATGCCCGAAGCATGTCTTCCAAAATTTGATTGACCAGTTCTGTCTGTCCATCTGTCTGAGGGTGATAAGCGGTGCTATGTTTCAAAGCGGTTCCCAGGGCTTGGTGAAGGTGTAGCCAGAAAGCCGAGGTAAACAAAGACCCTCGGTCTGAAGTGATAGTCCTGGGTATTCCATGCAGACTGACAATCCTGGATATGTAAAGTTGAGCCAGTTAATCTGCACTGTAGGTTGTCCTTACAGGGATAAAGTGAGCCACCTTTGTGAGCATGTCGACCACGACCCATATAGCGTTATTTCCTCGTGGTGTCTTTGGTAATCCCACGATGAAGTCCATGCAGATATCATCCCATTTCCATTGCGGAACGGGTAAGGGCTGAAGTATACCAGCGGATTTCTGATGTTCAGCCTTTACCTTGTTGCATATATCACAACAGGCGACGTAGTAAGCGATATCTTTTTTCATACCTTCCCACCAGAATGTTTGCTTCAAGTCTTGATACATTTTAGTGCCTCTGGGATGAATAGAATATGCAGACTCATGAGCTTCTTTCAGAATCTGCTGCTTTAATTCTCCAAAGTCCGGTACATAGACTCGATCCCGAAATCGGAGGGTACCTTGATTATCAATGTTAAAATCTTGTGCCTTCCCCGCTCTCACTTGGGCCATTACCTTGTGTAATGTTGGGTCACCAGGTTGAGCCTTTCGGATTTCTTCTCCCAAAGTAGGGGTGACTTCCAAGGTAACCGAGCATGTTGCATCATAAATGATCATATTGAGCTGAGCTATTTCTTCTTGAAGGGCTGGGTGCAACATCTTGATTAATGAATTTGCTGTGGCCGGTTTGCGACTAAGAGCATCGGCGACCACATTAGCTTTTCCCGAATGATAATTTTATACCAAGGTCATAGTCTTTGACCAATTCAAGCCATCTTCTTTGCCAGAGATTCAAGTCCGGTTGAGTGAATATATGCTTGAGACTCTTGTGGTCGGTGTAGATTTGGCATCATTTTCAATGATGTAATGCCTCCAGATTTTTAAGGCATGAACCACAGCTGCCATCTCCAAGTCATGTGTAGGATAATTCTCCTCATGCGGTCGGAGCTGTCTCGATGCATAGGCCATGACCTTTCCATCTTGCATAAGTACACACCCAATGCCACGCCTGGATGCGCCGCAATAGATGTCGAAGCTTCAGTAGATGTCTGGTAAAGTCAATACGGGAGTGGTGGTCAGACGGGTCTTCAGCTCATTGAAACTGTGCTCACAAGATTCTGTCCAAATGAACTTCTGATTCTTCTTAAGCCATTCCATCATTGGCTTGGCAACCTTTGAGAACCTTCAATGAAACGACGGTAATAGCTTGCCAAACCCAAGAAACTCCTGATCTCTGACACAGAAACCGGTGTCTTCCACTTTAACACTTCTGTGACTTTGCTTCGGTCGACGGCCACTCCTTGAGCGGAAAGGGTATGCCCAAGGAATCCCACTTCTTTAATCCAAAATACACATTTTCTGAACTTGGCGTAGAGTTGATGAGCGCGTAATCGCTCCAATACTGCTCGGAGATGTCTGATGTCTACTACACAACTTATTCTTGTAGACTCGTGTTGGGCCTCCAAGCGCAGAGTTTTGTAGGACAGTAGCAATTTTCCCTCAAGTGGATGACCTAAGGTTTATCAATCCATGGGAGGCGTAGGATGAAGATGGTATCTCTCAAACAACCCCGCAACCAAATAACAAAGAGTCTCTTGTGTCCCCAACACACCCAATACAATGGTAAATTGTATAGGTGCACTAGTTCGGCGAAGATATGGTGATACAAGTGTAGTATGGATAGTAGATATAGGTTTTTGTAGTGCGAACAATAAAAAACAGCAAGGTAACAAGTAACAAAAGTGAGCATAAACGGTATTGCAATGCTTAGAAACAAGGCCTAGGGTTCACACTTTCACTAGTGCAATCTCTCAACAATGCTAACATAATTAGATCATATAACAATCCCTCAATGTGCGATAAAGAATCACTCCCAAGTTTCTATTAGCGGAGAACATAAGATAGAAATTGTTTGTAGGGGTATGAAACCACCTCAAAGTTATCCTTTCCGATCGATCTATTGAGCTATTCCTATAAGTGTCAAAAACAGCCCTAGAGTTCGTACAAAAATAACACCATATGATACACATCAACCAACTCTAATGTCACCTAGATACTCCAATGTCACCACAAGTATCCGTGAGTTGATTATACGATATGCATCAAACAACTTCATAATCATAATATTCAATCCACACAAAGAACTTCAAGGAGCACCCCAAAGTTTCTATCGGAGAAAAGATAATGAAAACATGCATCAACCCCTATGCATAGATTACCCCAATGTCACCGCGGGAATCCGCGAGTTGAGTGCCAAAACATATATCAAGTGAATCAATATAATACCCCATTGTCACCATGGGTATTTATATGCAAGACATACATCAAGTGTTCTCAAATCTGAAATATTCAATCCGACAATAACGAAACCTCAAAGGGAAAAGATTTGATTCATCACAACAAGGATAGAGAAGGAAGAAACACCATATGATCCAACTATATTAACAAAGCTTGCGATACTTCAAGATCGTGCCAAATCAAGAACACGAGAGAGAGAGAGAGAGAGAGAGAGAGAGATAAAACACATAGCTACTGGTACAAACCCTCAGCCCCGAGTGTGAACTACTCCCTCCTCGTCATGGAGACCGTCGGGATAATGAAGATGGCCTCCGGTGATGATTCCCCCCTCCGGCAGGGTGCCGGAAAAGGACTCCAGATGGTATCTTATTGGTACAGAGACTTGCGGCGGCGTAAAAACTCATCTAGGTTAACTTTCGGGGGTTTCTGAATATATAGGATTTTTCAGCGTTGGAATCACACAAAGAGGTGCCACAGGGGGCCCACGAGGCACCAGGGCACGCCTGGGGGGGGGGGGTAGGCGCGCCTAGGTGGCTCGTGGGGCCCCTGTGGCTCTTCCGCTGCTCCTCCGAAGCTTCCTGGGTCTGTTTTCTTCCAGAAAAAATCATCAAAAAGTTTCGCTGCATTTGGACTTCATTTGATATGGATTTTCTGGAAAACCAAAAACAAGCAGAAAACAGCAACTGACACTAGGCACTGGGTCAATATGTTAGTCCATAAAAATCATATAAAAGCCATGTAAAAGTGCACCAAAATCATACAAAACTATAATAAACATGGCATGAATACTTCATAAATTATAGATACGTTGGAGACGTATCAGCATCCCCAAGCTTAATTCCTGCTCGTCCTCGAGTAGGTAAATGATAAAAGAAATAATTTATGAAGTGTGAATGCTAGCATAGTGCATAAGTTTGATCAATGATAATTTCAATCACTTTTTCTAGCATCAATATATATCATAATCGGTAGCTCATCTCATAAAACTTCTCATGATCAAGTAGCAAACTATTCACATGTTTAAAGTATGGGCCATAAACTTTCTTGAAAACTAACAAACTATGTTCTCAGTCATCAAACAATTGCAATTCATCTTATTTTTTGGAAGGTTCTATGTAAGAGCTTTGATCTAGCAAATTCCACATACTCAACTATCATTTAGTCTTCCATGATTGCTGACACTCAAAGCATATTTTTAGAACAAACCGTTTCAGTCAAACACATAGGAAGATAGGGGCTTAATGTTTTGCCTCCCAACTTATTTATCTCATGGATAATATCAACAATAATAACTCATGATCACCTATATTCAACTGGATATATGTTCCTGGATCTTTCCCTACCACATAATGATTGCCAACTAAAGAATAAATAGAGCGGAATAGGGATGAACATTAATGACTCTTGCATAAAAGTAAATACAGAAAAGTAAAAGGTAGGCCCTTCACAGAGGGAAGCAGAGGTTGTCATGCGCTTTTTGTTGTTGGATGCACAAGCCCTTAATGCAAAGGAACGTCACGTTATATTGCCCCTTGTGATAGCAACCTTTATTATGCAGTCCGTCGCTTTTATTTCTTTACCATCACAAGTTCGTACAACGCTTATTTTCCCTTGCAATAAAAGATCATACATATTTTAGGAGCAATTTTTATTTCTTTTTGCACCGATGACAACTTACTTGAAGGATCTTATTCAATCCATGGCGAGATATAGTGGACTCTCGTGGCAAGAAATTGGGTTTAAGGGTTTTTGGATGCACAAGTAGTATCTCTACTTAGTACGAATTTTTGGCTAGCAAAAGATCCTAAGCAAGCACCACATGTTAGAGGATCCATGACAATATAACTTCTATGTGAATATAAACAAACATAACTCATTACGTTGTCTTCCTTGTCCAACGTCAACTACTTGATCAAGCTTGAAAATAATTAATGGGGGCTCACAATCATAGAAGATGTCCAAGATAGTATATTTATATGTGTAATTTCTCTTCCTTCAAAATTCTTTCATGAATTGTTCAAGTGACCAATGCTATGTTTGTTAAATTTCAATAAATTTTACCACTTATACTTCTTGTATGTGAAGTCACTACTCCCCATGGGACAAGCATATGAAGCATGTAAATTTCAACTTTATGATATTCAATTCATTTCAACAATTTACTCATAGGATATGAGTGAAGCACAAGAGTAAATGACAAACTACACCAAAAAGATATAAGTGAAGATCAAATGAGTAGTTAAGTAATTAAGTAGCTATGTGAGGACTCTCTCTCATTTAAAAATTTCAGATCTTAAGTATTTTATTCAAACAGCAAAGAAAACCAAAACAGCAAAGAAAACCAAATAAAATCACATTCCAAGAATAGCACATATCATGTGAAGAAGCAAAAACTTAGGCTCAACCAAGACTAACCGATAATGTTGATGAAGAAAGGTGGGATGCCTACCGGGGCATCCCCAAGCTTAGATGCTTGAGACTTCTTGAAATATTATATTGGGATTCCTTGGGCATCCCCAAGCTTGAGCTCTTGTGTGTCCTTAATTCCTCTCATATCATGGCTTCTCCTAAATCTTTAAAAACTTCATCAACACAAAACTCAACAAGAACTCGTGAGATAAGTTAGTATAAATCAACTCAAAACCTTAACATTCTGTACTGTAGCAAATCTCTAAAACTATAATTTAACATTGCATACTAAATGTCTCTGCATATTTAATACTCCTATCCTCAAATAGAATCATTAAACAAGCAAACATATGCAAACAATGCAACTATACCAGCAATCTGCCAAAACAGAACAGTCTGTAAAGGGTGAATAAGAATTCATACTTTCCTAACTCCAAAAATTCTGAAAAATTACCACGTGACAGAGAACTCATGCATGCTTACTGTGTAAAAATTTCTCGTGTTCTGACTAGTCAGGAATATTCTGGACATAACAGAAAACTTTCTGTTTTCAAACAGCAACACATGAACTTGCAAACTGAGCATGGTAAAGGATATAATTGGCATTTTATTGAACTAAAAGATACAAAACATTATTATTGATAACACAAAGCAAATACCAACAGAATAAAATGACGCTCCAAGCAAAACTCATATTATGTGACGAATAAAAATATAGCTCCGAGTGAGGTTACCGATAGTGTTGAAGACGAAAGAGGGGATGCCTTCCGGGGCATCCCCAAGCTTAGACACTTGAGTCGTCCTTGAATATTACCTTGGGGTGCCTTGGGCATCCCCAAGCTTAGGGTCTTGCCACTCCTTATTCTCCTGATATCGTTATCTCACCCAAAACTTGAAAACTTCAATCACAAAAAACTTAACGGAACTTCGTGAGATAGGTTAGTATGATAAAAATAAATCATCCACTTAGGTACTGTCAAGAAAAGATTCATAATTGTTCTCACATAATTCCGACTGTAGTCTTTCATTTCCACAATTTATATCTCATAATATATGCTATGGAAACACGAAAACAAGCAAACTATGCATCGAAAACAGAATTTGTCAAAAACAGAACAACATGTAGTGGGCGATTTAAAAACCATACTTCTGTACCTCCAAAAATTCTGAAAAACGAGGAAAACGTAAACAATTTTGAACCCAATACTGTGTAAAAATTTCAGAATTTTTCACGCTCCAGTACAGAATAGAAATTCCAGCACTGGATGCAAAAGTTTCTGTTTTTGCACAGAATCAAATCAACAAGCATCCACACTATCCCAAAGGCTTTACTTGGCACATTATTGGAAGAAAACATATAAAACATGATTACTACAGTAGCTTAATCATGTGAACACACAAAAACAGAAGGTATAAGTATTGGATTGTCTCCCAACAAGTGCTTTTCTTTAATGCCTTTTTAGCTAGGCATGATGATTTCAATGATGCTCACATAAAAGTGAAGAATTGAAACATAATGACAGCATCATGAAGCATATGACAAGCACATTTAATCCTAACCCAATTCCTATGCATAGGGATTTTGTGGGCAAACAATTTATGGGAGCAAGAATCAACTAGCATAGGAAGGCAAAACAAGCATAACTTCAAAACTTTCAACACATAGAGAGGAAACTTGATATTTTTGCAACACCTACAAGCATATGATCCTCTCTCATAATAATTTTCAGTAGTATCATGAATGAATTCAACAATATAACTATCACATAAAGCATTCTTTTCATGATCCACAAGCATAGAATTTTTATTACTCTCCACATAAGCAATTTTCTTCTCATTCATAGTAGTGGGAGCAAACTCAACAAAATAACTATCATGAGATACTTGATTGGCATAATCCAATTGAAAATTAAAATCATGATGACAAGTTTAATGGTTATCATTATTCTCTATAGCATAGATGTCATCACCATAATCATCATAGATAGCAACTTTGTTGTCATAATCAATTGAAACTTCTTCCAAAATAGTGGAATCATCACTAAATAAATTCATGACCTCTCCAAATCCACTTTCATCAATATAATCATCATAAATAGGAGGCATGCAATCATCATAATAAATTTTCCCATCAAAACTTGGGGGGATAAAAATATCATCTTCATCAAACATAGCATCCCCAAGCTTGTAGTTTTGCATATCATTAGCATCATGGATATTCATAGAAAGCATACTAACAACATTGAAATCATGCTCATCATTCAAAGGACTCACATTAATCATTTTATTAAATTCTTCCTCTAACAATTGAGCACAATTATCGGAATTCTTATTTTCAAGAAAGACATTATAAAGATGAATAATATGAGGCAACCTCAATTCCATTTTTTTGTAGTTTTCTTTTATAAACCAAACTAGTGATAAAACAAGAAACTAAAAGATTCAATTGCGCGATCTAAAGATACACCTTCAAGCACTCACCTCCCCGGCAACGGCGCCAGAAAAGAGCTTGATGTCTACTACACAACTTATTCTTGTAGACTCGTGTTGGGCTTCCAAGCGCAGAGTTTTGTAGGACAGTAGCACTTTTCCCTCAAGTGGATGACCTAAGGTTTATCAATCCGTGGGAGGCGTAGGATGAAGATGGTATCTCTCAAACAACCCTGCAACCAATTAACAAAGTGTCTCTTGTGTCCCCAACACACCCAATACAATGGTAAATTGTATAGGTGCACTAGTTCGGCGAAGAGATGGTGATACAAGTGTAGTATGGATAGTAGATATAGGTTTTTGTAGTGCGAACAATAAAAAACAGCAAGGTAACAAGTAACAAAAGTGAGCATAAACGGTATTGCAATGCTTAGAAACAAGGCCTAGGGTTCATACTTTCACTAGTCCAAGCTCTCAACAATGCTAACATAATTAGATCATATAACAATCCCTCAACGTGCGATAAAGAATCACTCCCAATTTCCTATTAGCGGAGAACATAAGATAGAAATTGTGTGTAGGGTATGAAACCACCTCAAAGTTATCCTTTCCAATCGTTCTATTTAGCTATTCCTATAAGTGTCACAAACAGCCCTAGAGTTCGTACTAAAATAACACCATATGATACACATCAACCAACTCTAATGTCACCTAGATACTCCAATGTCACCACAAGTATCCGTGAGTTGATTATACGATATGCATCAAACAACTTCATAATCATAATATTCAATCCACACACAGAAGTTCAAGGAGCACCCCAAAGTTTCTATCGGAGAAAAGATAATGAAAACGTGCATCAACCTCTATGCATAGATTACCCCAATGTCACCGCGGGAATCCACGAGTTGAGTGCCAAAACATATATCAAGTGAATCAATATAATACCCCATTGTCACCATGGGTATTCATATGCAAGACATACATCAAGTGTTCTCAAATCTGAAATATTCAATCCGACAATAACGAAACCTCAAAGGGAAAAGATTCGATTCATCACAAGAAGGATAGAGAGGGAAGAAACACCATATGTTCCAACTATATTAACAAAGCTTGCGATACATCAAGATCATGCCAAATCAAGAACACGAGAGAGAGAGAGAGAGAGAGAGAGAGAGATAAAACACATAGCTACTGGTACAAACCCTCAGCCCCGAGGGTGAACTACTCCCTCCTCGTCATGGAGACCGCCGGGATGATGAAGATGGCCTCCGGTGATGATTCCCGGCCCCTCCGGCAGGGTGCCGGAAAAGGGCTCCAGATGGGATCTTATTGGTACAGAGACTTGCGGTGGTGTAAAAACTCATCTAGGTTAACTTTCGGGGGTTTCTGAATATATAGGATTTTTCAGCATTGGAATCACGCAAAGAGGTGCCACAGGGGGCCCACGAGGCACCAGGGCGCGCCTGGGGGGGGGGGGCAGGCGCCCCCAGGTGGCTCGTTGGGCCCCTGTGGCTTTTCTGCTGCTCCTCCGAAGCTTCCTAGGTCTGTTTCCTTCCAGAAAAAATCATCAAAAAGTTTCGCTGCATTTGGACTTCATTTGATATGGATTTTCTGGAAAACCAAAAACAAGCAGAAAACAGCAACTGGCACTGGGCATTGGGTCAATATGTTAGTCCATAAAATCATATAAAAGCCATGTAAAAGTGCACCAAAATCATACAAAAGTATAATAAACATGGCATGAATACTTCATAAATTATAGATACATTGGAGACGTATCAATGTTGTTTGTGCTCTTCTGCACTTTTGGAATGTATACGGATATCCTCAATGAATACCACCACGAACTTGCCCAAAAAGTCCATGAACACCTTGTTCATCACGTGCACGAAGAATGCAGGAGCGTTGGTCAATCCAAACGACATGACTATGTACTCGTACAGTCCATATCGTGTAGTGAACGCTGTCTTGGGGATATCTTTTTTTCTGATTTTCAGCTGATGATACCCGGTGCGCAAATCAATCTTGGAGAACACTTGAGCCCCACTAAGTTGATTAAACAAATCATTGATCCTAGGCAACGGGTATTTATTCTTGATAGTGACATCATTGAGAGCGCGGTAGTCAACACACATCCGGAGACTACCATCCTTCTTGCCCACAAATATTGCAGGTGCACCCCAAGGAGAGGAACTGGGGCGAATATATCCTTTTTGGAGCATCTCATCCAATTGCTTCTTCAACTCCACTAACTCGGATGAAGGCATTCGATAATATTTCCTGTAAATCGGTGTTGTCCCGGGCACAAGCTCAATTGAGAACTCCAGCTCCCGGTCAGGTGGCATGCCTGGCAATTCCTCTGGAAACACATCTGGGAATTCACAAACCACTGGGATTAAATTCATATCTGTAGAAATTGCTGCATAAACCATCCCCTTCTTTGGCATGGCTCTACCGGCAAAGAACCGAGCGTGCTGGCCCGAAGAATTTATTAGTGTGACTTCTCTTGTTGTGCAGTTGATGCAGACCTGATGTTTTGTCAACCAATCCATCCCCAAAATAACATCCAGTTTTGGAGATTCAATGGATACCAGGGATGCGGGGAAAATAATTCCATTGATTGATGTTTCCAATCCTCGGCATACAATATTTGTCCTGAGCATGGATCCAGGGGATTGTACCACCATAACTTTGTCCAAAAGAGTATAGGAAAGTCGATGCTGGGCCACAAAACTCCACGAAATAAAAGAATGGGAAGCCCCGGAATCAAATAAAAATGTTGCAGGTATGTTATTAACAGGAAACATACCAATGACCACATCGGGAGCGTCGTGAGCTTCTTCGGCGGAGATATGATGAACTTGCCCTTGAATATACTTTCGGTTGGGGAATTGTCCCACATAATTGACTTGAGGCTTCAGGTTGGTTGGCGACTTTCCGTTCTTGGGACACTACCTAGCGTAATGCCCCGTTTGACCACATGAGTAGCATGCATTGTTACGCTGACAGTCTTCCTTTACTGGTTTTGTAACCACATTCTTGAACTGATTTTCAGTCTTGGTGTTCCCCTGCTGCCATGTTGGCTTAAACTCGATCTGTGGCTGCTGCCAGGTACGAACCTTCTGAAAAACTTGGCCTTCCTTCTTGGGTTCAAACTTGCGTTTGCGGTCTTCATATGCAGTCTTATGATCATTAACAAGCTTGTGCTCCCTTTCGGCAATGAGTGCCTTGTTCACCAAAGTTTGGAAGTCGGGGAAGTCCAGCATACTGAGTGCACATCAGAGAGTATGGTTGAGTCCTCCGAGGAAACGATCTATCTTCCGCTCTTCAGTGGCTATATCATGTGTGGAATAATGGGCCAAGTGATTAAACTTGTTTAAATACTCACTTACAGTCAAGTTCCCTTGTGTAAGGGTGAGGAATTCTCGCTGCTTGACCTTCAAGATACCCGCAGGAATATGATACTTGCGGAATTTATCTTTGAATTTATCCTAGGTAATCTCATCTTCAGTAGGCCACATAATTTTGGTATTGTCCCACCATATAACAGCTGGTCCTTCCAGATAATGCGTGGCGAAGGGTACCTTATCAGTATCTTTAGTGCGAGCAATTTCTAGCTTCTTCTCACTGGTCCTCAACCAGTCATCGGCTTCCATTGGATCCACTGCTTGATTGAAACTTGGCGGTTTGGTCCTTTGAAAGTCTGACAGCTTGGAGTGATTACCATAGTGATTATTCTGCCCGACCATAGCCTGCATGCTTCTCAGGAACTCCATCAGATCTTGGTTCCTCTTTTCCTCAAACATTCGCATAATCTGCTCTGTTGTGGGTGCTTGAGTTGGAGGAGGTGGTGGCTGCTATGTTTCTGGAGAATGTCCTGCTTGCCTGGCGGATCGACGAACTGGAGTATCATCGCCCCCATGACAGTTACTGCCACACCTTGTCATCCTATATACATGTTTCCCAATACGAAGCATCGCGATGAGCAACATCCATTAGGGGAAAAAATAGGAAGGTGAAGCAACAACCCCGAAAGACAAATGCGAGGAAAAACCAAAGCGAACAACAGAAAACGACATAATTATACAATATATCATCCAACATACATAACAGGACGACAACATGGATAGTACTACTGCCTGTATACAACCGAATACCATATCACCTTGGTCTACTCGTGACGGCAGTGATCGCACTGGCACTCTGACGGTCCTGCTGGTGTCTCCTCAGCGTCGGACTCTGAATCGGAACTGATAACGGACACCTCCAGAGCAAAGGAAACATGACGATGCTGACGGGATGACTCTCCCTCAGGATCTGGAGCAGGATGGCTCCGCAGCATCGGAGAGGCTAGGGTAGCGAGAAGCATAGCCCACTGGGCTGGGGACTCATGGGGAGTCACCGCCGAAGTACCCGAGTTACTCTGAGAAGGTGCGGGAGTCACTGGTGTAGGTGGAGGTAAGGTAACTGGAGGAACAAGCGGTGTATGAGCAAGTGAAGGTGGAGCGAACGCAGATCGAGCAGCAGCTAACTCTTCTCGAGTGCGGTTTAGCTCCTGGGCTAGGCTGACAACCAGAAGATATCCAGCCGTTATGTAACGCGACAAGTGGCTGGCTGACCAGTCACACTCCGGATCAATATAAGGGAAATGGATCTGTCCTGACTCAAACAGGGACGGATAGAAGTAGAAACCTGAGTGAGTCTGCATCTGAATCTCGTTATAGCGCAAGTCAGTGAGAGCCTCGAATGCTGCAAACTGGATCGCCTGGTCGGGTGCAGAAGCAGTCCTGCCCTTGGTGGAGCGAGTGTAAGTGCCCACCACGGTACAGTTGTGCATGACGACCTCCGCGTGATACTCGTACACACCATCTGCAAGCTGCTCTCGGTATACCTGGTACACCGGGTCATCGCCGTCGGGGTAGAGTCGGCGCCACACGTTGCTAAGCAGATGCGGAAAGGTGGAAGGTGTCGGCTCAGGCTGATATGGATAAGGGACTGGTGCCATCTACACTCACAATATTAGCTGATCAGCATTAACAGTAAACTATATGCATGCAATGCAACACCCAAGTGCAGAGTCAAACCTCAAATCACCACAAAGGCTAAAACTACTGTTTTCTAACGCATCGGCTGTCTAGGGAATCCTACAGTCAGCGCGGCTCTGATACCAAGCATTGTGGCACCCCGGCTCAGAGCAACCGGTTTACCTTGCATTGCCAGCCCAGAGATCAAGTCTTTTGGCAATACACAACAACTTGGTACAGAAAATAACCGCTTTATTGATCGCTAGCGGATACAGAGGTTCAAATATTACAAGATAAGCAAGGCCAAGCGGCACACACAGTGCGGCTGCACTTATGTACATTATTTAGTGGACATCTCAGGGGCCTCGATGATAAAGGAAACTACTACACGGCAGCGGAACGACGATGTAGCGGAACTCCACTCCACAGGGACACTGCTGGGACACGGCCTAGAGCGCGACATACTGCTCGACATCAACACCATGCATGGCTTCTCCTGCATCTGGCATAATAAGCCAGGTGAGTACTTTGAATGTACTCGCAAGCTCACTGCAAACAAAGCAATTATGACAAACAATAACAAAGCATTTAACAAGTTTAATGCATGAGCATGATACTACCAGACATGAGGTGTGCGTGAAATGTTGCCGTGGTCCCTGGGACCAACTTACCATTTCGGGGTCACCACGTAACCACCGTCCAGAACTTACCAACGTGATCCTCACTTGATCACAGCAATACCGTCCATAATGATCCTCACACGATCACTAATTTCTGCATGTGCCATCTTGTGAATCTTAGTGTGCAGGTTAATTATATCTGTTGACCCACGGTGTGACCTACTACGAACTATGTACATATCCGACGACGCGGCTATCGATAGATTATACACTCTGCAGAGGTAAGTACACTGTACCCACACTACGGAACTCATGGCCTTGTGCTCCCATTTGGGTGGACCAACGACATTCCGACAAAACCAATCTATTGCATGACACTCTCCCGGCCACTCCGACAAAATCCCCTTTGGGCTATGTCATGGGTGGCCCCGATGTCAACTCGTGACATCCGCCACCTTTGTGGCTGCCACCGTCATGGCCAAACAAAAACATCGTCCCAAATGGGGACCTCGGTATCGTAAAACTCGGGCTCACAAGGTTATGACTGCCTACCGGGCCAGGGTAGCGCAAGTGCACAACCTTCCCTAGTAGGAGGCACCGGCGAGAGGCATGACAATAGACCGAATTAGGGCCTCCCCATCCAGGCAGGTGTGGTTGCACTGGTGAGCTCGATTCGGTGGCACCATGACTCGATCAACAGCTTGTTCAAGTTGAATTATCATCAATTTTAACTTGAAATAGAATGATTCGAGCCATAGTGTGTGAATGAATGCACGGGTCATGATCATGAGTAACGAATGCATCATGTTACCATGAAATTATATGACATGATCTCTACTGCACACTTTAGCAAGAAAACCTATTCTCTACTGCATAGCATCAAAATGACATGGAACAAATACAATGCAATAAGTTTAATATAGCACATTATTTTAATAGTGGACTATATGATGAATTTCATTCAACTAAACCATTCTCATTGCAATGCCATCCTTGCATATGAATGTTGTGGCTTGCCTTGGTTCAGAGGAGTGTCACAATACTCCTGGTCTTCTCCAACACAACTAGGAGCTTCTGAAAATATTTTAAAAGCAAAAAGACAATGTCACATAAAGCATTTTATTTCACCAGAAATTCCAAACTGCAAGGAAAATTCTGAAATTTGGCATGCAGAAACTTTAGCTCAATACAAACAAGTAGCAAAAAGAATCAACTCATTTGGACTTATATAATAGAAATTAGAGCTCGTCAAAGTTAGAGTCAAAATCTGGATTTAAATGAATTTACAGAAATTCCCACAGAGGGCCACGTCGAAGGCGTATTCTCTGAATACGTCTCCACTTAAAAACGGTTCGGGAGAGAGAGAGAGAGAGAGAGAGGCTGACAGGTGGGGCCCTCTATCAGGGTTAAAAGGGAGAGAGAGAGGGAATAGGGGAGCGGCGCTGTCGCCGATGATTCTCCGGTGAGGAGACCACGGCGGTCGTCGGCGATGGTCGGGATGGACTCAGCACGTCACGGCGAACACGTACGTACCCGAAGTGATGGCGGGGGTGGCCGGACGGCGTCGGCCCGGGCTTCTCCAGAGACGGCGGCGACGGAACTCGTCGGATACGTCGATTCCGGTGACTATCCGACGAACCAGTGGTACCGTCGAGCTCAGGAGATCACCACGACCTTGATGGAAGCTGAGAGCGAGGCTGGGGACGACTGGAGCGAGTTCACGATCCAGGTGGATCCGCGGCAGACTCCGACGATGATCGGCGGTAGGAGGCCCTCCCAGCCTTGCCGCGCTTGCTGGGGAGTGATTTGTGGCCAGTGGAGGCGAGAGGGATGACTAGAAGGGCTCGGGAATGGCTCTATTTATAGATGGCGAGGTGGCCGTGCTCGGGACTCCGCCGGCGATGAGCTGCAGAAGAAATGAGAGAGGGAGGAGCTCGGGCGCGACGTGGAGCAGGGGTAGTGGAGCACAGCTACGCGGTGCACGCACGCGGGCACAGTGCGGCGCACTACGCGGGGCAGACGGAGCACGCGCGTGCACTGTTCTGCCCGCTAGCACCTCGGCTGCGTCCGGCGAGCTGCTTGCTGGCATCGGGGAGGAACAAGGAGAGTCTAGGTGGCGTGCGGGAGGCTGCTGAGTGGCAGGGGCATGCTGCGGTGGCGAGAGGAAAGCGAACGGACGGCAGCAGAGGGGCCCGATGCACAGAGCGCGGTGAGCGCATGCCAAACCCCGTGCACCCACGTAGTCACCGCGTGCACTGGCACACGCGGTGCTTTAGGTGATGCCAGACCGTGTCAAAGGTGAAGTCCCTTTAACGTGGTGCCTAGAGACGCGCTTGGTTTGCCATCTGGCTCAATGGATATGACTTGAGCATGTTGCAAAGTTTCTGGATAGAAACTTGGGACAATTGCTGAGGACAAACAGCTAGGAATTAAAATCTGAATTTTGGGGGTTAAGCATCTCTTAGGAGGGTAGTCATGTGGTAAAAATTTCAGCTCCAAAAGATCAAGGAAAAATATACTTGCTTCACAAAGTACCAATTCTGTCCAGAAGCAAAAATATTTTTCTTATCTGAAAATTTCCAAATGACCATGGGATATTTTTACATGGGAAGGTGGGGCATGATCCAAAGAATATTTGGGAATTTTCTTGGAATTTTTGGAGCAATAAAAGGAGGGTTGCTTCAGAGCTCAATGAGAAAACAACTATTTTCAGGAAGAAAAAGAATATAGTGCCATTAAATAAAATTATCCAATGGCATTATGGTGAGAGGGGTGAGGTCTAGGGAGGGTTTATGGATGATAGAACCCACTTGGAAGAAAATCAAAATAAATTCCAAGTGGTAAGTCCAAAAGAATTGACAGAAAACCCAAATGCAAATTCAAATATTCAATAAATTCCAATAAAAGAAAAAGGGCAAAAAAACCAGGGTGTTACAATAAGTTGGAGGGACGAAGCAACCATCATTTCACTCTTCGCTGAAGTTGCTTATGCCGTTGTTCTGCCTCATGTAGTCATATGGGACGCGGATCGGCTTGGTACATCATTGACACGTGGGACCGCATGTTAGCAAACCGTGAGGCCAACCTCCCCCGCCTTCCGCACGGCAAAAGAACCTCCTCTTTACTAATCAAAACCAAGTGGTACACTGAAGGGCATCCACAATGTGTAGCCAAATGGTAAAATAGCTTTTGGCATCTATGGGAACCATAGTGGAGGGTGCTGCGAAAGCTAAAAAAAAGAGGGAAGCGGAACTCGGTGGTGCACCGATGCCAAATTGATTGAAGGAATACAAAAAATGCAACATCTTTCCTCTTCCTCCCTTGCATGGATGCATGCATAGAGCACAGAGTCTACTCCCTTCTACTATCACAAATCACAAAGCAATGACGCATCAAATCACAAAGTCATGGGCGAAGCAACCATAATTTCACTCTTCGCTGAATCCGCTTCTCCATCGTCTTCTTCCAGAAATGACCTTTCCCGCAGTAAGCTGGACGGACGAAGCTATTGTGCTACATTTAATAATATAGGAAATCCTGCATCTACTCCAACCTAGGAGTATTTTAAAAATTCATCTGTCTTTCCTATGACATCAAACACACAATCATAATCCTATACTCCAATCCAAGCCATTCCCATCCAAAGAGAACAATCCTATTTTTTCGCGATTCCTGCGTTTTGAGGATCCTGCAAATCAAATAGGCCAAGGTGATTCCGACTGGTGGAGTGGTGGAGCCCAATGGTAACATCTCGTTTGATCGTGACTGTGTTTCAAATTTAGCTCGGACATCCACGGCTACGCAACATTCACCAAGTAGTACCAGTTACTCAATGGTTACAAATATAGTACTAGTACTTATTAGTGATAGGACCAAACGTACATAGAGCATTATACGATTTAAAAATTCTCGTATGTGCATCAATAGGCCGGCGAAAGCCTAGATAAGCGGTACTACTATACTACTTGTTTGATAGTGTGTGAGGGACATGCCGGGCACGTCCCAGCACCTTCCTCTCCAAGAAGCTTCTCCACAAACATAGCGCTGGCAGGGTAAAGACATGACGCCGGTCCACATTCATGTCGAAGCTGAAGTCACACCCTCGTCATTGGTGCAACCGCTGGCGATTCGCCTCCTGGACTATTTTCCTCACAACACCATCGGGGACGACCGTCTCCCACTCTGTTTCATTGGGACGTAGATCGATGAGCGGAGCCAGCCCCGAACTGCACGTCGGCATTTTTATTGGTTGCATAGGCTGGACGGGTCCCCGACGTGGAAGAGCCTTTCTGATAGTAAACCGGTGCCCGTGTAAGGGTACACGGTCACGTTCGAGTCCCCTTGCGGCAGCTCGAGCTCAAACGACGTGGTCACGTCGCATCCAACGGTCACGGTGACACGACAGTTGCTGTCTCCTACGGACTTCCTAGATGCAAAGAAGGTGGTTGTCTCGGCTTCCAGGCGGCACTTCCGAACGACATGACCGTCGTCTGCCTCAATGGTGCGCTCCGTCGAACGCACTTCGCCAAAGCCATAGCGATCGCGATATCGTCGACGTCACCGTAATGGGGAAGGAAGTCAAATAGAAAGTATGATTAGCGCGATGATTGCGGCCGGAGGGGCGATGAGGATGCCTTTTTACGGGATTTAGTAGAAAATTCTGCGTCATTATAATCAGGATTTCCATCGATGTCTCGCGCGAAGGCAAAGAACCAAGTGTTATCTTCACAAATTTTTTTGATACGCGCGCGCGCATTGGAGCGCACGATTTCCGACCGGCTGGGCTTGTCCTAATTAAGTAAGTTCATCAGGGTGTATTATTGATAATTAAGGAAAGGGCAGGCCCCACTCAAGTGAAAATCAGGGGGGCGATTAATTGGGGATGGAAAGGACCATGCGCATTCACCAGGCGATGATTAAATGGAAAGTACAGTGGGCCAACATGCATGCAACCATGTGCTGTTTGTATCGTCAAAGGAGGAGGTGGGGCCACTGTAAATACATGGAAATGGCTGCAGTTATTAATTTGGAAAGAAACAGACTTGGTCGGAAGTTGATTGAGGTTGCGAGAAGGGGATCCGCGCGTTGGCACGCGCGATCGCGGAAGAGTCTTTTCGGATACGAATCCCACCTACAGCATCTCAAAAGAAAACAAATCCCGCAAACCGAGCGGGTGGGGAGGTCCGGACGTTTGCGACGTCAAACTCCGAAACTTTGGTCCCATCCCACCTCACAACTCTCCAGGCTCCAGCCGTCCGGCTTTGCAAACTCCGCACAGTCAAAACCGATTGACCGGTCGTCACCGGTACCACTATTCACACCGAAACCTTCGCTACTCGGCCTACGCCAGCTACTTGCCGGCCGGTCACCACTGTCCCTAAACCCCACCTCCTAGCCCATTCTCCCACCTTTCATTCCCTAGCCCGCATCAGCCGTCCCCTAGTTCGCCGGATAGCCATGGTGCACAACAAGATCACGTACTACAAGATGTTGACGCCGAAGCGCCGCGCAGAAATCGCCACGGCGGTAGGCGCCACAGACCTCTGTTCCCAAGCTCATTTTGTGGCGGGCCAATCCCCGAGTCCTCTAGAGCTGAGCTCCGAGGAGGAAGGCGATCCAATGTTCATGGAGGAGGTCGCCACACAGAAGGCCCCCGCGGTGAAGGAGACGATGGACGTCGACTTCGTGCCGGCGTCCGGGTCCCCCATGGTGCAGGTGGACCAGCAGTTCAACCTGGCGATCCTAAAGAAGCACCGGGTGGCGGAGGCTCAACTTGACGGGGAGCGCGCGGATGCCGCTGCCATCGAGGCCCTCCTGCAGGCGGAACCAGATGTCGTGGTCGTGAACCGGGCGGTGGAGGCTCAACTCGACGTGGAGCACGCGGATGCCGCTGCCATGGAGGCCCTCCTGCAGGCGGAACCGGATGTCGTGGTCGTGAACCAGGCGGCGGAGGCTCAACTCGACGCGGAGCGTGCGGATGCCACTGCCATCGAGGCCCTCCTGCAGGCAGAACTGGATGTCGTGGTCGTGAACCAGGCGGCGGAGGCTCAACAAGATGCGGAGTGCGTGGATGCCGCTGCCATCGAGGCCCTCCTGCAGGCGGAACCGGATGTCGTGGTTGTGAACCGGGCGGCGGAGGCTCAACTCGATGCGGAGCGCACGGATGCCGCTGCCATCGAGGCCCTCCTGCAGGCGGAACCGAACGTCGTGGACTTGAACCGGGCGGCGGCGTCTCAACTCGACGCGAAGCGCACGGATGCCACTGCCATTGAGGCCCTCCTGTAGGCGGAACCGAACATCGTGGATGTGAACTGGGCGGTGCTCGCGTCCGTGCAGAGCGCCATCACGCTCCGCGTGAACGAGTAGCTAGAGGCCGAGGACAACCACGCCGTAGAGACACACGTCGGTGCCGGCAGCCAAAGACGACGAGGCCGGCTCGTTCTGTGAGCAGTGATAATTTTTCTTTATGTTGTTGTTTTTAGGGATCATTTGCTATGTAAAAACATGTTTATATTTAATAAATCAGCCTTATAAATATACTGTATTGACGAAAATTAGGTGTCGGCAATTGGATGGCTGAGTTTGGTTTGATCACATGCGGGTTCTCCCTCCGTCCAGGTGTATAAGTCACCTTACAAAACTCAGATATTCCCACGCTTAGGCGCAATGCATTAAATTCCGTCCTCGTTCCCCTCACTGCCTCGTTCATCAGCGAGCGAAAATTTTCTTTGTATTATTTTGTGATTTGAATACAAGCTTACTTTCTCAAAAAAAGCGAGCGAAAATTTTGGCCGAACCACGCGCGTGGAGGAAATGGCGACGGCGGGGCGGGCTAGTTTGGCCCATGGTCGGATTGCTGACATGCGTTCTCACATGCCAGTGAAATGCCAAGCCGGTTGGCGTTGAGCGGCGGAGTAGATCGACCGTGTGTTGGTCTGATGCGAACGCTATAGGAGTGCTGTGAGTGTTCCTTTTCCTCGTTTTAAACTTGTGAAGATAGCCCCCGATAATCATCTTCTGAGCCAAGGCCCATCTGCACCCGAGCTGACGAAAAAAATCAAAACAAATACTAGAAAAATTCAAAAAATTCAATTTTTTTTGCATGGTCGATGATTTGATGCGTGAGGTCCGCTCCAATTTTCAAATCATTTGGACATCTGAGCAGCTCTCGGCAAAAAAGACATATTCGGGGTCAGTTAAAAAGTTTACTGTTCATGCACTGTTCTGACCTGATTTGTCTTTTTTGCCGAGAGTTGCTCAGATGTCCAAATGATTTAAAAATTGGAGCGGACCTCACGCATCAATTTTCTACCATGCAAAAAAATTGGAATTTTTTAATTTTTTTTGGAATATTTTGTGAATTTTTTTCTGACCGGGTGCAGGTGAGTCTGGGCACCGAATCGCCGCACTAAAAAAACGAAAAGACTCTTCCGCGATCGCGCATGCCAACACGCGGATCCCCTTCTCGCAATCTCAATCAACTTCCGACCAAGTCTGTTTCTTTTCGAATTAATAACTGTAGCCGTTTCCATGTATTTACAGTGGCCCCACCTCCTCCTTTGACGATACAAGCAGCACATGGTTGCATTTACGTTGGCCCACTCTACTTTCTATTTAATCCTCGCCTGGTGAATGCGCATGGACCTTTCCATCCCCTATTAATCGCCCCCCCTGATTTTCCCTTGGCTGGGGCCCGCCCTTTCCTTAATTATCGATAATACACCCTGATGAACTTACTTAATTAGGACAAGCCCAGCCGGTCAGAAATCGTGCGCTCCGACACGCGCGCGCGCGTTATCCATTCCAAAAAAGAAGAAGTATGGAAGTTCAAAAGGAACTGACGGTGTACATCACACTTGTCGCGTTCGCGTAGCACCCCGACACAGTCGGTGTGGCACATCGCTCACCGAATGGAACGCGCTTTGTCTTGCGTTTTCGCTCGCTTGCGGGTCCGCAGTTGAGAGCAAGCCGATGGTAGGCAAACTTTCCCCCTCCATCTCCCCCTCCTCTACCCGTGTCGGTTGAATTTAGAAGAGAGAGACGACTGATGTAAAAAAACACACTAGAAGAGAGAGACGAGGAGGGAGAGATTGTAGCACGGATTCCAAGAAAGTTGTTTAGAGTGTGAGGTGGGCCATGTGTTAATAAGCACTCCATACTCTAGTGTTGATGCCTCCGTCCTGGTTTATTGGTTCCCTTCATATTTTGTGTCAAATTTTGTCCTTAGATTTAACTAAAATAATATTAATGCATGTCACCTAAAATAATATCATTGGAAACTATGTTCAAATATGAATCGAACGATATAATTTTTGATGACATGCATTAAAAAAATTTGAGTTGAAATTATGGTCAAAATTTGGCACGAAAAACAAAGGTAGTACTAGTACTAGTACTCCTACTGCTATTGGACTGGCTAGACGTGGCGAAATCCTAGTAGCAAGCGCATGCACGAGAACAAACATTCACATGTTTGAATACAAATTGGAAACCATTTTCTGTTTGAATACAAATTTATGTACATGCTTGTACATGGTATATTGTAAGTTGAAAAGCGAAACGAAGATTGAATGCCCTTTACATATTATTTGCAAATGCTATGATCGCCGGTTCAAATATTTGAATCCACTTTAGGTTGAATTCTAATATTTAAAACTTTTTTTAGGTTGGATTCAAGTACCAAGTGTCTTCTTATGCATAATGTGTCTCACACACCCAACATAGAGTGTTGTCATGTTTTTTTCTTTGACGCACGCTCTCTCTGTATTGCACACCCACTCGATCTCTCTCGGTTTCATCTCAGGGTCTCTCTCTCTCTCGCACACACGCATAGCACCTCTCTTCCTCTTTGTGCATGTCACACATGATCGACCTCTTGAGGTATCGGGATTGTATCTCGCTCATCAGGTCGCTCTTTGACACACGCCTAGGTCACTCTACCATGCATTAATTGTAACCAAGCCTTTCATCTATCTTTTTTAAGCATACATTCGTCTTTCTCTACACCCCTATGTACATCGGTCGATCGATCGATCTCCGGACCCACCCTAGTCCTATTTCAATCGATCTACAGCTAGATGGTACATGACCGACTAGCGTACACACAAACACCCCCCCACTCTCCACCTCACACGATCATTTCTATCATAGACACACACCAAGACCTTGATTTGCACGACACACACTCGATCTCTCCACATCTATCGATCTCATCAAGGTGTGTCAGGTCATGAACCGAAGGGGTTTGTCACTACTAAGATGGGGAGCGACACGTAGTGGATGGCTCACAAAACTGACCTAGGTAACTATTTTTCCAAGCAACTTACATAGTATAGTTACTACAGCCGGAACATGGTAAGTTGGACACCTAAATGCGAGCACGGAGCGGGCATACCTCAATTATTCCTTCAAACAGCCGGACACCTCAATCAGCACACCTCAAATACATACAAAGATAGGCAACACACATTGTCCGGCTACTTAATCAAGCGTTACGCTTCACGAGTTGAAAAGGAAAGGGCGGTACACTAATTATACTGGTACATATGCTAGTATGAATAACTATTGTACACGTGGGCTACTAGCTGGATATAGGTGAGGTGCCAACTTCATACTATATGCTTTCGGTCTTATGCTCTACAAGTGTTACGGTTTACAAGTTTGCAATGAAAAGGTGGTGCACTGACAGCACCCCTGTCGCGTTCACGTCACACCCCCAGACGGTCGGTCCGGCTTGCTCTTCTGACCCAAGGGAACGCGGGTCATCTTGCTTTGTCACTGACATGTGTGATCGCATGTGAGCAAAGGGCATCTGCGATGTTGCCACGCCCGCAGCTGACTACCCTGGCCCACAAAAAACCGTCGTCCCTCGCCAGCTGCCCGCATTCATGCCATCCGTCCGCATGCCGCCATTAAGCAGGCTCGCCACCTGAGGTACGAACTCCGGTGACTCATTGACGCACCCGGACGCTTGGCCTCACCAGTATGCGCTACTTAAAGGCGGCAACACCCAGCTAAACTCCACACCAGAGCACAACCTCCTCCCTGGCACCACATCCACCATGACCGCGGGCGGGAATGCTCTGCGGGACAGCTTGTCTTCGGAGATAAAGCTCGAGGTCGCCGCCCTTGCTCAACCCGCCACTCGCAACGCAATGTCAGCGTAGCCGGACGCAGACGCGGCCGCACAAGCGCCGGCCGCGCCGGTGGCCGAGGACAAGACCTCCACCAGCCGCGCGTTCTACGCGGCGCCGTCCAACGTTCGGGGGCGCATATGGCACGTGAACAGCGACGGACCGTCCACGGCCATCATCGACCTCACGTGCACCTACACCGCCGAAGTCGCGGACTCCTCCAAGGATGAGTAGCGCATGGGAGGCGGCAGGGCATGGTGTCCCAAGTGGGCCGGTCCGTCTCCCGTGTTCTACTCTTCCTCACCGGAGGCCGCACCTTTACTTCACGGGTCTTGAACCCCGCCGCCGTTCATGGAGACGGCAGATGGAGGACGTGGTCGCCGATGCGGAATACAAAGGAAAGTGGATGTACGCCGTCGCCGTAGGATAGGTTTAGGGTCGGGTTTCTTTTCTTTTTTTGTCCTAAAAGTTCGAAATGTAATGAAAATCTGCCATGTTTGCATGAATCTTGTCCGGTTATATGAAATTTCACAATAAAAAGATATGTTGTATGAAAATATATTGAATAATTATTCTAATCATATTTACTTGGTATTGTGGTTGTCATTGTTTTTGTATGTATAAACTTGGTCAAAGTTTAGAAAGTTTGACTCGAGACAAAGCTAATATGCGAAGTAAATAAATACAGAGGGTTTACAAACACAATTTCTCTTAGGCCCTCCAAAAGTACGTCCACTACACATTCACGCATTTCACGTCTTTCTCTCGCTATGTCTATCAAACCAACTAAGCCAAACTCCCAGCATATCGCGTGGGAAATGTCCCACCCACGCCGTTTTAGTCGGGATTTGTATCGATGGATCACGCGAAGCACCAAAACCAAGTGTTACGCTCTACAAGATCAAAAGGAAAAGGCAGTACACTTACAGCACGCCTGTCGGGGTCGCATTGCAGCCCTCACACGGTCGGTCCTGCACACTGATACATCTCCAATGTATCTATAATTTTTTATTGTTCCATGCTGTTATATTATCAATCTTGGATGTTTTATATACATTTACAGCAATTATATATCATTTTTTGGGACTAACATATTAACTTAGTGCCCAGTGCCAGTTGCTGTTTTTTGCCTGTTTTTGGTTTTACAGAATATTAATACCAAACGAAGTCCAAATGCCACGAAACTTTTTGGAGATTTTTTTCTGGACATAACAAACACTAGAAGCTTCAGGAGAAGGCCAGAAGCCCCAGGAGGTGGCCACGAGCCACCAGGGCGCGCCTGGGGGGGGCAGGCGCGCCCTGGTGCCTCGTGGGCCCACCTCTGTCTCTTTTGACCTAATTCCACCACTATAAATTCCCAAAAATTTGGAAACCATTAGGGGAGTCCACGAAACACTTTTTCCGCCATCGCAAGTTTCTGTTCTCGAGAGATCTGTGGCGCCTCGCCTGAATACCACTATAGTCAGACGGTCGCCGCACACACCAGCCCAGGAAATCACTCTGGCATGCGCTTTTACAACAAGTATCATGAACACAGGCATTTCTATTAATGGATATATAAGTCTTACATGGTATTTTACATGGGTGATGGCAGCGGAAAAAGCTCTATCTCAGGCAGCATGGTCCCGGTGCGGCTCCAATCCACAGGGATCTGACTATGTTACTCTTCTAGCCCGTGAATACTCCGGTCCTCGCTAGTGGACGTCGGATCCTTAGGGGAACCTGACCACATTGAAGGCCACTGAGTACTTTTGAATTTACTCGCAAGCAAACCAAACCAACATATACACCAAGCAAAGCAATCCATGGCATTCAAGCATGCACTTGTTATCTTAACAGTATTAACTATCATGTTATGGCAGGATTATCTAGCAAGATTATTCATGTAGCAGCATTAATCATCATGTCATAGCAGGATTATCTAGTATGATAACTTTTGGAGTAAATACAGTGAGGTACAGCATAACCAGTAAATAATTCCTACTCCGAATATGTCATGATCCAAACCAAATCCGATCCAAATCCAATCCAAGTCTTGTGGTCATCCGACCCTTTAGCTCATAGCCATTGCATGGCTAACATTCATACCCTGACATTATCTGATGTCCATGCATCCTCACTGCAAGTCTGACCATACCTTTCTCTGGTTCATTCTTAGCATTAACATCATGTGGTTCATTCCTCCAGACTCGACACAGACCAAATAGTGTGACCTAGTATGAACTGTGTCCCATGACCGAGGACGCGGCTATTCGAATAGATTTACACTCTGCAGAGGTTGCACACTTTTCCCACACTATGGAGCTCCTGGCCTCATGCTCCCATTCGGGTGGACCGGTGCTGCTCCAACAGAACTTGTCTATTGCCTGGCCCTCTTATGGTCCCACCGACAATCATACCCTCCCAGGGTCATGTCCTGGGTGGCCCCTGTGTCACCCCGTGACACCTGCCACCGTCATGGCCAAACAAAACTGTCCCAAACGGGGACCTGGATCCATATAACTCAACTGGGCTCACAAAGTTATCGCCGCCTACCGGGCCAGGGTAGCACGCACGCATAACCTCCCCTCTTTGGAGGTACCGACAAGAGGTAGGACAATAGACCAAGCTAGGGCCTCCCCATCCAGGCAAGTGTGGTTGCGCTTGAGGAGCTCGGTTCGGTGGCACTATGACTCGATCCAGCCGACGGAGGAGGTTGTCATTATTAAGTCACATTCTTATCATTGCAATAACAATGGTAATGCACGCTGCAATCACTATGAAAACATAACAACCTATCTCCATATGCATTACAATGAGTCACTAGTGCGATAACATGATGAGCATTAGCAGGTAATGTACATAGCAAATTCAACTTAGCAGGAGTTCAATTATTTCTAACACAAGCATATTCATTAATTAAACACGCAAGAATAACACAGAGCAATGCTTTAGGGCACATATCAGATGGTCGACTTGCCTGGAGGTCGAGGAATACACCGGAGAGAAGTGCGGTCACCTCGCGGAAAATTTGCCGGAAAGGATTCTCTCTCGGAGGGGCTGATTGAAGGGCAAGGGCAAAATGGTCATTTTCACAGTGTGGAAACATTATGAAAATGATACCATTGGAACGGGCTCGACGAACTGAAGACGTGGGCGTTGGATTTACCTCAATCGGAGTTACGAGCAAAAAGATATAAAGCTTCTTTTGTCAGGGACCAATCTGCAAAAGAAATAATTGCATCCGGGTCCCTGGGCAGTGCGGTTGGTCGCGCACTTCGGCAGAATACGCCTTCTAGCGGGGAAAACGCAAACACTCTGGGGCACGTCCACTTATCCAGCGTAGCAGTGGCTTTAGTCGCCGACAAGTGGGTCCCGCACCCCTTCTCTCTCCTCCCTCCATCTCCTTCTTCCTCCTCCCCGACAGAGAGCAGCAGGGGTTCGGCCTCACCGGCGCCGGCGACTGGAGGCCATGGCGGGCTGGGGCGCCACCGGGGATGGATGCACCACTCCACCCCGCGCCCGTGGGTGGTGGAAAGGGCGCCGGGGGTGGCCGGAGCTGGCCGCGGCAACGGTGGCCGAGGGCGGCGGCTCCGCATGCAATGGCGGGGTTCCGGTGGGTGCTGGGGCTAGGCGAGGGTGTGGGCGTGGTGGAGGCGGGGAAGGTCGGAGACGCGAGAATTTGAGGCAAGCACGACGGCGGCCATGGTGGTCATGGCAAGGAAATCGAGCACGAGAGCTCGAGGCTTCGGGCTGGGGAAGGGCTAGGGAAGAGAGGAGGGTGTTGGGCTAGTGTGTGTGCTCGGGAAGGGCTCGGCCATGGCTATTTATAGCCGGCCGAGGCGAGGAGATAGGGATGGCCGCCGTGGCGCCCTTATCACCTCACTAGCGCTTCCGGTGAGCTGGCCTTGGACGTGCATGGCACCGACCTGACGAGGAGCAGCTCGACACGACGCTACGGCGGGGAAACGACCAAGACAGGGAGAAGACGACGGCGGTCACGGGGAAACAGTACGGTGGCAGGGCTCGCCGTGGCGCGACGAGAGGGAAGGATAAGGGGGGAGAAAGGTCCAGAGGGGGCACGCGACCGAGGGAAGGCTAGTCGGCATGCTCAGACAAGCTCGGGCTGGCCGGAGCTATTTGGCCGACGAGGACAGTGCCGCGGAGCACCGTTTCTGCACGGTGACTGCGTGGTCACCACGTACACCACGTGCTCTGGCGCGCGTCTTGATCCACACCCTTGTCCTTTGAGTGACTCAGAGGTCAAATAGGTGCTAGAAGTGGCTGGAATCCACTGGGAGGCTCTGAGGCGAGTGAAACTTGCAGAAGAAGATTTTAACAGCAAACTTGGGTGGACTCTTCTGAAGAAATGGATGAAGGAGAGGAGCTGGATCTTTGTCACAGTGACATGTGGTAGAAAGTACTAGGTGCCTGCCAAATTTGAGGCAATTTGGACCTTATTAGCATGCACCTCCTTTGGAATGCCAAATCTGGCCCAGAAACTGAATCATGATATTGTGCTCAATTGGCTGCAGGGATTGGGTTGAATTTTTGTGGAGAGTGATGATTTGGATATATGGAGATACTTGAAAATTTTCAGCTCATTTGGACAAGTATTGGAGATACTTCCTTCACAGACATGCAATCTGGGCAGAAACTAGATGGAATTTTTGGGAGAAATTGGCTAAATAAAATGATGTGAATTTTGGCATACTCACATCATATATGGAATTTGAGGTCCCGGATTAATTTCAAGATTTTTGAAGCAATATAAAATATAGTTGCTTCACAACCTCAAAATGAGTCCAGAAACAAGAATTGGATGATGTGCTCAAAATTTGAACTGTGGAACTTGGATTCTTGATGGAAATGGTGAAGATATGGATAGGATAAGCTCCACAAATTATTTGGGATTTTTCCTGGCTACCAAAATGGTAGTTCCTTTGGAAAGTACCCAAAGTGCAATATTGGCTTTAAATAGGAAAATGCAATTTCCTTTATTCAATTATTGCCAATATTTTTATGGGAGCTCAATATGATCACAAAGAATATCTCCACAAATTTTCAAAAACTTTGGAGATGGATAGATATTTTCCTGGATTTAATTCCTTTAACTGGCAGAAAAAGGAATTAATTTTAAATGAAAAATATTGCAAATGACTTGGCAATATTTTTGCATATCCAGGGTTTACAGAGATAGGATGATCATTGGGAAAAGTTTGGGAGACAACAGATCAAAGAAAATTGGGGTTCCTTTGTAACGGGAAGAATTAGGGTTTCCCTTCCGGTAACTCGGAAGATAGGGTTTCGGCGGTAAAATCTTGAGAATAAATTTTGGGTGACAGGGTTGGACTGGAGAGAATCTCTGGTTGGATAGGAAAGGCAAGGCTAAATGACCATCTTCATATACCCAAGAGCGAGAGAAAATCTGATAACACCGAAAAAAGACGGGAGTCAAATCCCGCGAAGGAAAAAAAACGAGGAGCGAAAACCAGGGTGTTACAAGATCCCATCTGGAGGCCTTTTTCGGCACTCCACCGGAGGGGAATTGATCACGAAGGGGCTCCACATCAACCTTGCTGCCCTTTCGATGATGCGTGAGTAGTTTACCATAGACCTTCGGGTCCATAGTTAGTAGCTAGATGGCTTCTTCTCTCTTTTTGATCTTCAATACAATGTTCTCCTCGATGTTCTTGGAGTTCTATCCGATGTAATCACTTTTTGCGGTGTGTTTGTTGGGATCCGATGAATTGTGAGTTTATGATCAGATTATCCATGAATATTATTTGACTCTTCTCTGATCTCTTTTATGCATGATTATTATAACTTCGTATTTCTTCTCCGATCTCTTGATTTGGTTTGGCCAACTAGATTGATTTATCTTGCCATGGGAAGAGGTGCTTTGTAATGGGTTCGATCTTGCGGTGCTCAATCCTAGTGACAGAAAGGGACATGACACCTATGTATTGTTGCTATTAAGGGTAAAAAGATGGGGTTTATTCATGCGTGAGTTTACTTTGTCTAAATCATGTCATCTTGCTTAAGGCGTTACTCCGTTCTTTATGGACTTAATACACTAGATGCATGCTGGATAGCGGTCGATGTGTGGAGTAATAGTAGTAGATGCAGGCAGGAGTCAGTCTACTTGTCTCGGATGTGATGCCTATATACATGATCATTGCCTTGGATATCATCATGATTATTTGCTTTTCTATCAATTGCCCAACAGTAATTTGTCTACCCACCGTATGCTATTTTCTTGAGAGAAGCCTCTAGCGAAAACTATGGCCCCCGGGTCTATCTAAATCATATATTAAAAACCCTAAAAATACTTTGCTGCACTTTTATTTATTTTATTTTATTTTGTATTTTTGTTTCAATCTATCTATCTATCGCATACAATTTAATCTTGCAACTTACCGCCGAGGGATTGACAACCCCTCGTTTGCGTTGGGTGCAAGGATTTGTTGTTTGTGTGCAGGGACTGCTAACGAGGTGTTGCGTGATTCTCCTACTGGATTGATAACCTAGGTTTCATAGCTGAGGGAAATACTTACCTCTACTGTGCTGCATCATCCCTTCGTCTTCGGGGAAAATACCAACGCAAGCTACAAGTAGCACACACCGCTCACCCAAAGGGAACGCGCTTCGGCTTGCCTCTTCACTGACACATGGGATCGCAATTGGAGAAACCGACCATTCGCCAAACTCCCCCGCCCACCACGCGAAAATTCCCCCCAAATCCCAAATTCAACTCCCCTTCGGCTAACTAGCCAATAATATTCCCCAAACCCCCCTCCCCCCGCCCCCTCCACTCCATTCGCTCCGCCAAACTAGCCCTCCCTGCCGCGCTGATACGTCGGTGCCGCGGTTCTTCGAGGGGACGCACGGTGATCCTCTCGATCCCACATTACGCTCTCGTAAACTGCCGTCCTCCAGCCGCGCCGCCACCGCTGGCAACGTTCTTTCGGAGACGCACGGCGGTCAACTTCTCCCACGGTACGCGCATTCTAGACTCAGACCACGTGCATGTCGGAGTAGCGCTGGATGTTAGCTGATAGACGCTGTTAATCTCACTGCTTGCCGAAATAGTTTACACTCAATATGCTCTGCTTAAAAAGCTACCTTGCCCTGTTCTGCACTCAATCTGCTTTGCTGATATGGCATGCCACACCTGATTAGTTGCTAAAATATCCTGCCATATTTTAGGACCATCTATGTATTGTGAAGTAGATTGCCATTGTCTAGTTGCCAATCTGTTAGGTGAAATAGCTCGACACCGTTTTACACTCAATCTTTGTTGCTGAGATGGCCTTCGATGGCTGTGTGCTCGGCCTCATTGATTGCTGAAATAGCCTACCATAATTTAGCAGTCAATCTGTTTGCTGAATCAGCTTCACATATATTTCGTTACTTAGATTTGCTTGTCCAAATATCTTGCCATAGCTTTAGACATCGACCTAGGTATTTTTTCTGGACTTTATAATGAAACATATATGTTTTTCCCGTAATATCTAGTAGAAGAACTAATTTGTATGTCTGACAGATGGACATGACTTGGATAACTTCTACTCGACGATTCTCCCCTGCATATGTCGAGGGGGTTCAAAACTTCATCAACTTTATCAGAGCTGAGTACGGTGGTCCGAAAGTAGATGTGCGCTGCTCGTGTAGCAGTTGTATGAATTCAGTTTCAAGATCCCAGTCAACTGTGCAAAATCATCTACACTTGTATGGGATGTCAGTCACATATACTAGGTGGCTTCGTCATGGTGAAGCTGTGAACGTCAATGTCACTGACTATGTGGAAGCAGCAGATCACCATCTTGATCTGCCTGATGCTCAGGTGGAAGAGGAGGAGGAGGAGGATGTGGCGGCGGAGCCATTGATTTTGACCAAGATTGAAACAATGCTACGAAATGCTCACGCATTTCGAGAACTTACACCTGTACAAGAAAAATGGTGCGCCCGCATGTTGGAGCAATGCAACATGGCAGTCACCGCAGGTTGTAAGCTATCAGTATTCTCAGCTATGGTCAGCTTTCTTCAGGTGAAGACACCTCAGCGGATGACCAACAAATCATTCAATGCGATGATGGTTGCTTTCCGCGATTGTTACCCAGCTATGTCGGAGCTGCCACACATCTACAGTAAAATGAAGAATTTCCTCTGTGCGGTTGGAATTGGATATGATATGATCCATGTTTGCGAGAATAATTGTGTTCTGTTCTAGAAGGATTATGCCAACTTAAGTGAATGCCCAAAATGCAAATCATCAAGATGGAAAGATGGCGATGCTGTGAAGAGGATTCCTCATAAGGTTCTGAGACATTTTCCAATTATACCAAGATTGTAGAGGTTGTTTCATGATGCTCAAACAAGAGAGGATGTACTGTGGCATTCTAGGAACCAGGAGCACAGAGATCTGAATGTAATGAGCCATCCATCTCATGGTAGTGACTGGACAAACTTCAATCTGAAACACAAAGAGTTTGCTGCTGAGCCGAGAAACATTAGACTTGGCTTAGCTATAGATGGATTCAACCCATATGGCCACCAGAGCATGAAATAAAGTATGTGGCCAGTGCTTATTATCCCTTACAACATGCCGCCAAATGTCTGCACCGAAGAATCAAACTACATCATGGCCTTGCTCATCCTAGGTCCAAAAAGTCCTGGAAAAGATTTTGATTTATTCATGGAGCCTTTTTTTTGACTGAATACTGTGAGGCAAAAGCCCCACAGTCCTTTATTAAAAAAACCAAATACACTAGAGGTCTTTACAACACCCAAAACCAATACAACAACAATACATACTTACCTATATACATCAGAGACTAACAACCAACAGAATAAAACACCTCTAAATAGTTGCCTAAGGTAGACTGTGGATCCAATCTAGGAGCAGAGGCCTCACAGAGGTCTTAAACCTGTGTGACAATAGGGTGATGTCATAAATAAAATTCTTCTTCTTGGCTCTGAAGGTTGGGTATTCATGTCTGAATATTCTCCCATTGTGGATGATCCATATATTCCATGCAGCTGTAAAGATAACCTCCAGGAAAAAGGGGTGACCAAAACTGCGCCAGGAAGCCATGATACAAGCTTTGGATGAGAAGCCTGCCTGCCATATAATCTGAAGATAATTCCAAACCCTAGTGGCAAATACACATTGGAAGAATAGATGATCTCTAATTTCCAGTGTCTGTGTTGGGCATATGGGATAGAAATTTTTGTCATCGGGTGATCTCCAGTGCCTCCTAAGAAGCATATCTCTTGTGTTCAGCCTATCATTGAGTAACAACCATGCAAAAACCTTAATTTTCACAGTGCACCTACTTGCCCAAATCCACTTACATGGCTCATCAACAGGTAAGTGTGCATGCATGACTTTGTAATAGCTTTTGGCTGAGAAAATTCCTTTACCAGGAGTCCAGGACCAAATGTCAGATTAATGCTCATTTATATGCAAAGATTGCAATCCAACTTGTATTTCCTGGAATTCTTCTAGTGCTTCATTTGACAAAGGCAAGTGGAAAAGGGTAGAAGGGTCCTGGTTGTAGATTATATCCTGGACAGAGAGCTTATCATCCATAACAAAAGAAAATAGCCTGGGATATCTGTCTTTCAAAGGAATAGCAGTTCCAAGAAACTCCCATGCATCATGCCTGAACAAAACATAGTCACCCATATTGATGTGCACCTCAGAGTGAAGTCTAAAGGAATCACTCAGCTTCATAATGTCCTTCCACCAAAAAGACCCACATAAAACTGTTGCATCTGGTATCACACCATCATAGTAGGTGGACCAGATCAGAGAAACCCAGGGGATATCTACTTTATTATAAAATTTTGAAAGGTGCTTGGAGAGTAGGGCTTTGTTCTGTATTGCTAGGTTTAGAATTCCCATACCTCCATTTTCCTTGGGCCTGCATACCAATGGCCAGGCTGCTAGAGACTGCTTAGGTGTATCAGAATTTCCTCTCCACAAACATTGCCTCATAATTCTCTCTAACTGTTTGATAATACTAGCAGGCAGGCTCAGACTGCACAAAAAATATATTGGCATGGATGACAAGGCAGAGAGGACCAACTACAATCTGGACCCCTGGGACAACAAACAGGATGTGGATGTCAACCTTCTTTCCATTCGATCCACTACTGGGATTAGATCTTGGATTCTTGTCTTTGTAGTACCCACAGGTAGTCCAAGGTATGTGAAAGGGAGTGAGCCAACCTGTCAACCAAACAGTGTGGCCAGTCTAGCAGTTTCCTCAGAATCAACATTGATGGGCAAAATGCCTGATTTTTAGAAATTAACCTTGAGACCAGTAGAAGACTGAAAAGCATGTAACATCAGCTTAAGGGCTAGCAACTGAGAATCCATGATGTCTACTACACAACTTATTCTTGTAGACTCGTGTTGGGCCTCCAAGCGCAGAGTTTTGTAGGATAGTAGCAATTTTCCCTCAAGTGGATGACCTAAGGTTTATCAATGCGTGGGAGGCGTAGGTTCAATATGGTATCTCTCAAACAACCCTGCAACCAAATACAAGAAATCTCTTGTGTCCCCAACACACCCAATACAATGGTAAATTGTATACGTGCACTAGTTCGGCGAAGAGATGGTGATAAAAGTGTAGTATGGATAGTAGATATAGGTTTTTGTAATCTGAAAATATAAAAACAGCAAGGTAGCAAGTAACAAAAGTGAGCACAAACGGTATTGCAATGCTTAAAAACAAGGCCTAGGGTTCATACTTTCACTAGTGCAATCTCTCAACAATGCTAACATAATTGGATCATATAACCATCCCTCAACGTGCGATAAAGAATCACTCCCAAGTTCCTATTAGCGGAGAACATAAGATAGAAATTGTTTGTAGGGTACGAAACCACCTCAAAGTTATCCTTTCCGATCGATCTATTGAGCTATTCCTATAAGTGTCACAAACAGCCCTAGAGTTCGTACTAAAATAACACCATATGACACACATCAACCAACTCTAATGTCACCTAGATACCCCAATGTCACCACAAGTATCCGTGAGTTGATTATACGATATGCATCAAACAACTTCATAATCATAATATTCAATCCACACAAAGAACTCCAAGGAGCACCCCAAAGTTTCTATCGGAGAAAATATAATGAAAACCTGCATCAACCCCTATGCATAGATTGCCCCAATGTCACCACGGGAATCCGCGAGTTGAGTGCCAAAACATACATCAAGTGAATCAATATGATACCCCATTGTCACCACGGGTATTCATACGCAAGACATACATCAAGTGTTCTCAAATCTGAATATTCAATCCGACAATAACAAAACCTCAAAGGGAAAAGATTTGATTCATCACAACAAAGATAGAGAGGGAAGAAACGCCATATGATCCAACTATATTAACAAAGATCGCGATACATCAAGATCGTGCCAAATCAAGAACACGAGAGAGAGAGAGAGATAAAATACATAGCTACTGGTGCAAACCCTCAGCCCCGAGGGTGAACTACTCCCTCCTCGTCATGGAGACCACCGGGGTGATGAAGATGGCCTCCGGTGATGATTCCCCCTTCCGACAGGGTGCCGGAAAAGGGTTGTAGATTAGATCATTGAGGTAAAGAGGCTTGCGGCGGTGTAAAAACTCATCTAGGTTAACTTTCGGGGGTTTCTGAATATATATGATTTTTTGGCATTGGAATCACGCGAAGAAGGGCCACAGGGGGTCCACGAGGCACCAGGGTGCGCCTAGGGGGGGTGGCGCACCCTGGTGGCTTGTGGGGCCCCTGTGGGTCTTCTGGCCACCTCCCGAAGCTTCTAGTGTCTCTTATGTTCCAGAAAAAATCGTCAAAAAGTTTCGCTGCATTTGGACTTCATTTGATATAGATTTTCTGGAAAACCAAAAACAAGCAGAAAACAGCAACTGGCACTGGGCACTAGGTCAATATGTTAGGTCATGAAAATCATATAAAAACCACATAAAAGTGCACCAAAATCATACAAAACTATAATAAACATGGCATGAATACTTCATAAATTATAGATACGTTGGAGACGTATCAGTCCACAACATGCATGATTAATAAAGTGTCATCTGCGTACTGGACTATAGGAGAATCAATGTCATTGGTGTTGATTGGCAAAGTTAAAATTCCTCTTCTGAGCATATCATTTGTCACAGTTTGCAGTAGGTCAACAGCTATATTAAATAACATAGCAGATAGTGGATTGTGGCACCCCGATAGAGGGCCGACGCACGCCAGTCCCAGGATAAGACCTGGCGCACGTCTGAGACATGATACAACAATTCCAGACACAAAAATGGCTTTATTATATTAAATGGAGTATTACAATACTGTTGCTTACAACAATATTATATGGCTCCAAGGCTAACTAAATGGCAGCGGAGGTCTTGGTTCAGAGGCAACGACGTCTCTAGCTGGGCTCCACAACTCACAGGACTGGCTGGGTTACGATCTAGCATGACGATCTTCTCCTGCAACTGGCCACGTGCAAGGCCAGGTGAGTACTTTGAATGTACTCGCAAGACAACCAAATACATAGCATCCAAACAAGCAGATGACGAAGCAAGCCCTATGCTTATATAAGAATTTAATCTAAACATGGCATGGAATTAATAGGAAATCATGGATCAAACATGGCATACATGGATCAGGCATAACAGCTACACATCATGTCATGGCATGGCTATTTTTACGAGACATGGTATCCAAGATTAAACTGGAACCTACACTACACTTACCTTTCGTGAAGCATTAAAGTAATATATTGTGACTTCTTTCAGCTTTACGGCCACTCTGGGCTATCTCACGGCTCACTGATATCTCACTCCGCGATCATATCCGAATACATTGTTAACTCTTCTATCAAGTTTGTTACAACAGGTTTGTCCTCCAGATCGACCAAGACCAAATAGTGTGACCTAGTACGAACTGTGTTCAATACCGTGGACTCGGCTATTCGAATAGATTCATACACTCTGCAGGGGTTGCGCACTTTACCCACACCATGGACACTCGTCCAACGAAACTCGCCTAACCCGTGACTCCTCTATCGTACCACCGACACTCATTCCCCTTTCGGGTCATGTCCTGGGTGGCCCCTGTGTCATTCCTGACACCTGCCACCATCGTGGCTAAACTAAACTGTCCCAAATGGGGACTCCCGGGCTAAACAAACAACTGGGCTCACAAGGTTATCGCCGCCTACCTGATCAGGGTAGCACGCGCGCATAACCTTCCCTCTTTGGTGGTACCGATAAGAGAGCACAAGGTTAGACCAAGTCAAGGCCGTCCCATTCCGGCAGATGTGGCTGCACAGGTATGCTCGGTTCGGTGGCACTATGACTCGATCCCATCGATGACGGAGGAGGTTTAGTTTATAAGTTCGGTTTAACCTTTCCATCATCGTACCATCACATCAACACTTATGAGGAAGAACAATCACTTAACCACAACATAGCAAAATCATAATAGTAGTCATGGTATGAGATCAAATCATAGCATTAACATGATCATGGTATTAAAAATACTGTTACTAGCATGGGAAAATATGAGAGCAAGTCATGATACTATACTAGCATCTGGTATAGATGAAGTAATAGGACTATGCCAGTGCAGACTAACGGATGATCTGAAACATACTGCAATACACACACACAGGGTGCAAGCAAAGTCAACATGCAAGTTCGGGGCTCATGATAAGAGGTTGGCTTGCCTTGGGGTGGAGGAGTACACCGGGAAACAATGCGGCGATTCTCCGAATACGATGCGTCGAAACCGGCACTCTCGGGAGAGGCCTTTTTTAGGGAAAGGGAAAAACTGGCATTTTCAACATGTGACAATGTTATTAAAATGGCACCATTGGAATGGGCTCGATGAACTGAAAACGTGGGCGCTGGATTTACCTCAATCGGAGTTACGGTTGAAGAGAAACGGCCGTTCGTTCGTTAAGCGATAAAACAAACAGAAATCTGTCCATTTTAGCCCTTAACGGGTGAACGCCCACATGGTAACTGTTTCGGCCACGGCTGAGAAAATGAAGGCGCATTTCTTAAAATATGCCTCCGCACAGAGAAAGCGCATTCTCGCGCGAGGTCACGGCAAAGTACATTTCCTCAAGTGGAAAGCGTATTAGGCGGAATACGCCTCCACTTAAACTGGTCAACGGGCCCGCCGGGTCAGCGCTGAGTGGCTTACATGTGGGGGCCCCTTATCCTCTCTCTCTCCTTCACTGGTCGTCCTCCTCCTCGCGATAGGAACAGAGGAGGGCGTCGCGGCCGTCGACGCTGCGGACGGCTGGCGGCACGGGAGGGCCTGCCGCTGGGCTCGCCGGAACCGGTGCACCGCGCTGCGCCCAAAGGTGGCCGCAGGGCTGCGTGGGACGGCCTACAGCTCCGTCGCCACTGACCAAGGCACGGCGGCCCACGGCCAACGGAGAGGCCACTCTGGCAGCACTTCCCCGGCTAAAATGAGAACGGCGGCGGCTTCGCGAGCATCCAGAGGGGCTATGGCCGTGGAGGAGAGGAAGGGGAATGGCCACGGCCGAGGTTGGCCGAGGGGAAATGGCGGCAAGGCTTCGGCCATAGGAGGCGGGAGAGCTTCGGGAGCTCGGCTGAGGAGACGGGGAGGCTTGCTGGAGAGGCAGTGGGCTCGAAGACGCCTTAAATAGGCTCGGGGATGAGCTCTAGACGCCGGCCGGAGCTTCGAGATGCACGGCGAGGTGGCGGCACTCCGGCGGAGCTTCGAGGTTGGCAGAGACGTCCACGGACCAGGGAACGAGGGGGAGAGGTGACCAGACGATCCACGCGTGCGATGGGCAGCTCGCCGACGCTCCCAGACGAGCTGGAGCCTGCTGGCGGTGGCCTCCCGAGGGATCTGGTGCACAGGGCACCCGGTTGGCGCGCTCTGCCCGTGGTCACCGCGTGGCCACGGCATTGCCACGCCCCACTTGTTGCCAAATTGTGTCTGGGAGATGTATCTATCCTCAAATAGATGATTCATGCCAACCGACAACAACAGAGGGTTCTGGGGTGATCGATTTGGCCTCAAATGTGAAGTGGCAGCAAAGTTTGGACACTTGGTGTGGCCACCATAGTGCTCCTCTTGGCCTGATACTAGGCAGGGGTTAATCATCCACTAAGGTGATCATCTTGGCCAAAATTCAGCTTAAATGGGAAAGCCTAGCTAGCACCTCCTTCACAAAGTACCAAACTGGCCAGAAATATGAATGAGGATGCTGGGGGAAAATGGCTAGATGGACTTGACTAATTTTTGGTGTAAGGTGATGATATAGTCATGAGAGCTATCTGGAAAAATTTCAGCTCAATTTGATCATCTATGAAGGTACTTCCTTCACAGAGATGCAATCTGGACAGAAAATTAGATAATTTACTGAGGAAAATTGGCTAGATGAAATAGGCTGGTTTTTGGTTTGAATGAGTGATTTATCAAGGTAAACCACTCTGAAAAATTTCAGCTCAAAAAGATCAAAGGTTCAAGCACTTCCTTTGCAAACTGGAAATCTGGACAGAATTTGCAAATGGATGTTGTGCTCAAAATTTGAATTGTGGAACTTGAGATTTTAATGGAAATGGTGAATATTTGGGTAGGATAAGCTCCACAAATTATTTGGGATTTTTCCCAGCTACCAAAATGGTAGTTCCTTTGGAAAGGGCCCAAATTGAAATATTGGCTTTAAATAGGAAAATGCAATTTCCCTTATTTAATTGTGGCCAATATTTTTACCAGAGCTTTAGATAGGCACAAAGATCATCTCCACCAATTTTCATGAAATTTAGAGATGTCTAGCTATCCCTCTGGATTTAATTCCTCGGAAAGGCTTATAAAGGAATTAATCCTGGATGAAAAATATTGCATATGACTTGGCAATATTTTTTGCACATCTAGGGTTTATGAATGAAGGAGTATCTCTGGAAATTTTGGGAGGATCAACAGGGCAAGGAAAATGATAGCTCCTTTGTAACCACAAAGGCAAGATTTCTAGTTCCAATATTTTGGAACTAGGGTTTGAATGAGGTTCGGGGTTTACTAACGGGAGCTTGGCTGGCACAAGAGCATGGGAAAGGCATTGATAGGCTGAGGATTGTCTGGATTCACTTGGTCACTCACCAGATTCCAGAGGAAAAATTTGGGAGAGGAAAGCTAGGAAGGAATAACAGCACAAAAAATCGATAACCCGATTTTTGGGGTGTTACATGGATCACCCTGTCTGACCCCTGTTTTGCATTCAAACTGTTTCCTAGGTACTCCATTAAGCAGAATGGAAGATGTTCCAGAAGATAACAATTCTTTAATCCATCCAATCCATCTATCATCAAACCCTTTGTATTTTAACATCTGCAAGACTAGCTCATGCTCTACTGTATCAAAAGCTTTGGCAAAGTCCAGCTTCACAATTACAATGGGTTTCTTCGATGCATGGCACTGATGAATGTACTCCAAAGTCCAAGAAATACAGTCCTGAATTGATCTACATTTAAGAAATCCATATTGATTTTTGTGGATGCATGCAAGAATGACCTTTTGCAATCTGTTTGCCAAGAGTTTTGTGAGGAATTTCAGACAGGTGTTTGTGAGGAAAATAGGTCTGAAATCATTGGGGCCTTCTGGAGAGGCTGTCTTTGGAATCAAAGTTATTAATGATCCATTGATGCTGGACAAACTAATCTTGCCCTCCCAAAAATCTTGAAACAGATTGATAAAATCTATCTTAATTATATCCCAACACTTTTTAACAAAGATCCCAGTGAAGCCATCAGGGCCTGGGGCCCTGTCTATAGGAAGATCCTTGAGTACTGTTTGAATTTCATCCTCTGAGAAAGGAGCAGAAAGAACTTCAAGGCCAGGTACTTGTTGGATAAGACTTTGGAGATCAAACTGCATGTTAATGCCATTTGACACCCCCATTCCATTCTTAAAAGAGCCCCAAAGAATACCAGCCATTTGTTGATGTTTAGTTACCACTGCTCCAACATCATTTGTCAGACTTGCAATGGTGTTTCTCCTAAATCTTTCTGTTGCCATTGCTTGAAAAAACTTTGAGTTCTCCTCACCAACCTTAATCCATCTGATGGTGCATCTTTGTTTCCAGTAAACAAATTGCAAGTGCAACAAATTCTCGTGATGTAGTTTAACTATTTTCCTGAAGTTGAACTCTGGTCTAGACAAGGCCCTCAATTCCTCAAGATTATCAAAAGCCAAAATAACAGCATTGCATGCCTCAATGAGCAGCTTCATTTTGGATAAACTAGTATGCCATTTTTTTCAGGTCATATCTTAATCTCTTGAATTTTTCTGTTAATATGGCAGCTGAGTTTGTTTTCTTGGTAGGTGCAGACCAAGACTTTTGCACACAGTCTTGAAAACCAGGAAGATCCACCCAATAATTTTCAAACCTAAAAACCTTAGCTTTAGGTATTGATGTGGCAATGGAGACAACACAAGGAACACGATCTGATGCAGTGTTTGCAAGAGGAAAAACCATTGTATTGGGGAATTCAGTGATCCAGTTGGATGAAGTGAAAAACCAATCTAACTATTCCAGCAGGGGGTTCTCTTGCATGTTGGACCATGTGAAAGTTCTCCCTTTGAGAGGCAACTCAAGCAGACCTAGATGACCAATTATTTCATTAAACAGAAATATGTCATTGACATCACCCCCAGGCAAATTTCTATTGTCCAAAGACCTTATAAAGTTGAAATCACCCACCAATAACCAATGTTCTTCAAAAGGTATATGTAAATGATATAACCATTGCACAAAATCATCTCTCAATGGTCCCTAACATGGACCATAGACATTAACCAGGGTCCACTTCTGTGAGTTATGTGTGGAGGTAAAATTAACAATAATACCAAACCTTTGTGTTTCAATGAGAGTGGCAGAGAAAACAGCAGAGCTCCATAGGACCAGAATGCCTACAGTCCCAACTGAGGGGGAGTACACAAAGTTATCGAAACGTTTAGGGCAGAATTTTCTGATTAATCTCTGATAAAAAAATCACATTTGGTCTCATGCAGGAAAATAACAGAACATTGACTTTCTTCAATTTTGGCCCTAACCGCAAGCTGCCTTGCTTCAGAATTAAGACCTCCAACATTCCAGCAAAGTACTTTCCAATCTCTAGTTTGTTGTTCATTCATCATGAACACTAGATAAGAAGTAGTAATAAAACATCACTGCATAACAGTAATGGCAGCAGACATTAAAATATCCAGGTAGCATACAGCAAAGTTTTAGACAGTCTAATGTAACCAAAAGCAACAGATAACCAGCATGACAAGGGACATGCTTCCCTATTACAGATAGTGATAGATTAATTATCATTGGAAGAAGAATTTTCTTCAATATCATGAGGAGAGGCCATAAGCATCTTCAGAGACAACTTTGATGTCTACTACACAACTTATTCTTGTAGACTCGTGTTGGGCCTCCAAGCGCAGAGTTTTGTAGGACAGTAGCAATTTTCCCTCAAGTGGATGACCTAAGGTTTATCAATCCGTGGGAGGCGTAGGATGAAGATGGTCTCTCTCAAACAATCCTGCAACCAAAAACAAGAAATCTCTTGTGTCCCCAACACACCCAATACAATGGTAAATTGTATAGGTGCACTAGTTCGGCGAAGAGATTTTGATACAAGTGTAGTATGGATAGTAGATATAGGTTTTTGTAATCTGAAAATATAAAAACAGCAAGGTAGCAAGTGACAAAAGTGAGCATAAACGGTATTGCAATGTTTAGAAACAAGGCCTAGGGTTCAGACTTTCACTAGTGCAATCTCTCAACAATGCTAACATAATTGGATCATATAACAATCCCTCAACGTGCGACAAAGAATCACTCCAAAGTTCTTATTAGCGGAGAACATAAGATAGAAATTGTTGTAGGGTACGAAACCACCTCAAAGTTATCCTTTCCGATCGATCTATTGAGCTATTCCTATAAGTGTCACGAACAGCCCTAGAGTTCGTACTAAAATGACACCATATGATACACATCAACCAACTCTAATGTCACCTAGATACTCCAATGTCACCACAAGTATCCGTGAGTTGACTATTCGATATGCATCAAACAACTTCAGATCATAATATTCAATCCACACAAAGAACTTCAAAGAGTGCCCCAAGATTTCTACCGGAGAAAGTAGGACGAAAACGTGCATCAACCCCTATGCATAGATTACCCCAATGTCACCTCGGGAATCCGCGAGTTGGGTGCCAAAACATACATCAAGTGAATCAATATAATACCCCATTGTCACCACGTAAAAGTATTCAATCCGATAACAGTGAAACCTCAAAGGTAAAAACTCAATTCATCACAACAAGATAGAGAGGGAGAAACACCATATGATCCAACTATATTAACAAAGCTCGCGGTACATGAAGATCGTGCCAAATCAAGAACACAAGAGAGAGAGATCAAACACATAGCTACTAGTACATACCCTCAGCCTTGAGGGTGAACTACTCCCTCCTCGTCATGGAGACCACCGGGATGATGAAGATGGCCTCCGGTGATGATTCCCCCCTCCGGCAGGGTGCCGGAAAAGGGCTCCAGATGGGATCTTCTTGGTACAGAGGCTTACGGCGGCGTAAAAACTCATCTAGGTTAACTTTCGGGGGTTTCTGAATATATAGGATTTTTCAGCGTTGGAATCATGCAAAGAGGTGCCACAGGGGGCCCACGAGGCACCAGGGTGCGCCTGGGGGGGGGGCAGGAGCGCCCAGGTGGCTCGTGGGGCCCCTGTGGCTCTTCTGCTGCTCCTCCAAAGCTTCCTGGGTCTGTTTCCTTCCAGAAAAAATCGTCAAAAAGTTTCGCTGCATTTGGACTTCATTTGATATGGATTTTCTGGAAAACCAAAAACAAGCAGAAAACAGCAACTGGCACTGGGCACTAGGTCAATATGTTAGTCCATGAAAATCATATAAAAGCCATATAAAAGTGCACCAAAATCATACAAAACTATAATAAACATGGCATGAATACTTCATAAATTATAGATACGTTGGAGATGTATCAGCATCCCCAAGCTAAATTCCTGCTCGTCCTCGAGTAGGTAAATGATAAAATAAATAATTTATGAAATGTGAATGCTAGCATAGTGCATAAGTTTGATGAATGATAATTTCAATCACTTTTCCTAGCATCATAACAGCAACTCTTTCTCATAAAACTTATCATGATAAAGTAGCAATCAATTCACATGTTATGGTTCAAACAATGCAATCTCTTGAAACTTAACAACCTATGTTCTTAGTCACCAAACAATTGCAATTCAACTTAATTTCAACAAAGTCTAAGTAAGAGCTCCACATACTCAATTATCATATAGTCTTCTATGATTGCTAGTACTCAAAGCATATTTTTAGAACAAATGGCATCCATCGAACACAGAGAAAGATAGGGGCATAATTTTTGCCTCCCAACTCATTTATAATAGAGAAAATTGTCAACAATAATAATTCATGATCAAATATATTTGACTAGCCATATGTGCCTGGATCTTTACCCACCACATGTTGCTTACCAACTAGAGAAGAATTGTGGTTGAAATGCGAATGAATACTTATTGACTCTTGCATAAAAGTAAATGCATAAAAGTAAAAGATAGGCCCTTCGCAGAGGGAAGCAGAGGTTGTCATGCGCTTTTTATTTTTGGATGCACAAGCCCTTAATGCAAAGGAATGTCACGTAAAATTTCCCCTTGTGATAGCAACCTTTATTATGCAGTTCGTCGCTTTTATTTCTTTACCATCACAAGTTTGTACAACGCTTATTTTTCCTTACAATAAAAAATCATACATATTTTAGGAGCAATTTTTATTGCTTTTTGCACCGATGACAACTTACTTGAAGGATCTTATTCAATCCATAGGTAGATATGGTGGACACTCATGACAAGAAACTGGGTTTAAGGGTTTTTGGATGTACAAGTAGTATCCCTACTTAGTACGAATTTTTGGCTAGCAAAAGATCCTAAGCAAGCACCACATGTTGGAGGATCCATAACAATATAACTTCTATGCAAATATACCCAAACATAACTCATTACGTTGTCTTCCTTATCCAACTTCAACTAATTTACTCAAGTTTGAAAATAATTAATGGGTAATCACAATCATAAAAGATGTCCAAGATAATATATTTATATGTGAAAGTTCTCTTCCTTATACTAATCATTCATGAATTGCTTGTATGACCAATATTGTGATTATCAAGCTTCAATAGATTTCACTTTCTAACCCAAATGTGAAACTACTACTAGCATGATACAAGCATATGAAGCACATATAATTTCAACTTTATTATATTCAATTTATTCAAAAATTTACTCATAGGATATAAGTGAAGAACAAGAGTAAATGACAAACTACTCCGAAAAGATATAAGTGAAGACCAAATGAGTAGTTAAGTAAATAGGTACCTATGTGAGGACTCTCTCTAATTTAAAATTTTCAGATCTTAAGTATTTTATTCAAATAGCAAAGTAAACAAAATAAAATGACATTCCAAGAATAGCACATATCATGTGAAGAAGCAAAAACTTAGGCTCAACCAAAACTGACCGATAGTTGTTGAAGAAGAAAGGTGGGATGCCTACCGGGGCATCCCCAAGCTTAGATGCTTGAGACTTCTTGAAATACTATATTGAGATGCCTTGGGCATCCCCAAGATTGAGCTTTTGTGTCTCCTTAATTCCTCTCATATCACGGTTTCCCTAAATCTTAAATACTTCATCCACACAAAACTCAACAAGAACTCGTGAGATAAGTAAGTATAAATCAACTCAAAACCTTAACATTCTCTACTGTAGAAAATTACTAAAATTATAATTAAACATTGCATACTAAATTACTCTGCATATTTAACACTCCTATCCACAAATAGAAACATTAAACAAGCAAACATGTGCAAACAATGCCACTATAGCAGCAATCTGCCAAAACAGAACAGTCTGTAAAGGGTGAATAAGAATTCATACTTCCCTAACTCCAAAAATTCTGAAAAATTACCACGTGACAGAGAACTCATGCATTCTTACTGTGTAAAAATTTCAGATTTTTATCATCTTCCGACTATTCAGGAATATTCTGAACATAAAAGAAAACTTTCTGTTTTCAAACAGCAACACATAAACTTGCAAACTGGGCATGGTAAAGGCTATAATTGGAATTTTATTGAACTAAAATATAAAAAATATGAGTATTGATAACAGCAAGAAAATCTCAATGAAAGAAAATGATGCTCCAAGCAAAACTCATATTATGTGACGAATAAAAATATAGCTCCGAGTGAGGTTACCGATAATGTTGAACACGAAAGAGGGGATGCCTTCCGGGGCATCCCCAAGCTTAGTTGCTTGTGTGTTCCTTGAATATTACCTTGGGTGCATTGTGAATCACCAATATTAGGGTCTTGCCACTCCTTATTCTCCTCATATCGATATCTCACCCAAAACTTGAAAACTTCAATCACACAAAACTTAACGGAACTTGTGAGATAGGTTAGTATGATAAAAATAAATCATCCACTTGGGTACTGTCAATACAAGATTCATAATTGTTATCACATAATTCCAACTGTAGTCTATCATTTCCAAAATTTATATCTCATAATATAAGCTATGGAAACACTAAAACAAGCAAACTATGCACCGAAAACAGAATCTGTCAAAAACAGAACAGCGTGTAGTGAGCGATTTAAAACCCATACTTATGTACCTCCAGAAATTCTTAAAAATTAGGAAAACATAAACAATTTGTAACCCAATACTATGTAAAAATTTCAAAATTTTCTCCCACCCCAGTACAGAATAAAAATTCCAGCACTGGACACAAAAGTTTCTGTTTTTGCACAGAATCAAGTCAACTATCATCCACACTATCCCAAAGGCTTTACTTGGCACATTATTGAAACAAAACATATAAAACATGATTACTACAGTATTTTAATCATGTGAACACAAAAAAAAACAGTAGGGGTAAATGTTGGGTTTTCTCCCAACAAGCGCTTTTCTTTAATGCCTTTTTAGCTAGGCATGATGATTTCAATGATGCTTGCATAAAAGTAAAGAATTGAAACACAATGGGAGCATCATGAAGCATATGAATAGCACATTTAAGCCTAACCCACTTCCTATGCATAGGGATTTTGTGAGCAAATAGTTTATGGGAGCAAGAATCGACTAGCATAGGAAGGCAAAACAAGCATAACTTTGAAATTTTCATCACATAGAGAGGAAACTTGATATTATTGCAACACCCACAAGCATATGATCCTCTCTCATAATAATTTTCAGTAGCATCATGAATGAATTCAACAATATAGCTATCACATAAAGCATTATTTTCATGATCTACAAGCATAGAAATTTTATTACTCTCCACATAAGCAAATTTATTCTCAACAATAGTAGTGGGAGCAAACTCAACCAAATAACTATCATGAGATACTTGATTGGCATAATCCAATTGAAAATTAAAATCATGATGACAAGTTTCATATTTATCATTATTCGTTATAGCATACATGTCATCACAATAATCATCATAGATAGGAGGCATGCAATCATCATAATAAATATTCTCATCAAAACTTGGGGGACTAAAAATATCATCTTCATCAAACATAGCATCCCCAAGCTTATGGCTTTGCATATCATTAGCATCATGGGTATTCAAAGAATTCATACTAACAACATTGCAATCATGCTCATCATTCAAAGATTTTATGCCAAACCTTTTATTAAATTCTTCTTCTAGCAATTGAGCACAATTTTCCGCTCCATCATTTTCAAGAAAGACATTATAAAGATGAATAATAAGAGGCAACCTCAATTCCATTTTTTTAGTAGTTTTCTTTTATAAACCAAACTAGTGATAAAACAAGAAACTAAAAGATTCGATTGCAAGATCTAAAGATATACCTTCAAGCACTCACCTCCCCGGCAACGGCTCCAGAAAAGAGTTTGATCTCTACTACACAACTTATTCTTGTAGACTCGTGTTGGGCCTCCAAGCGCAGAGTTTTGTAGGACAGTAGCAATTTTCCCTCAAGTGGATGACCTAAGGTTTATCAATCCGTGGGAGGCGTAGGATGAAGATGGTCTCTCTCAAACAACCCTGCAACCAAATACAAGAAATCTCTTGTGTCCCCAACACACCCAATACAATGGTAAATTGTATAGGTGCACTAGTTCGGCGAAGAGATGGTGATACAAGTGTAGTATGGATAGTAGATATAGGTTTTTGTAATCTGAAAATATAAAAACAGCAAGGTAGCAAGTGACAAAAGTGAGCATAAATGGTATTTCAATGTTTAGAAACAAGGCCTAGGGTTCATACTTTCACTAGTGCAATCTCTCAACAATGCTAACATAATTGGATCATATAACAATCCCTCAACGTGCGACAAAGAATCACTCCAAAGTTCCTATTAGCGGAGAACATAAGATAGAAATTGTTGTAGGGTACGAAACCACCTCAAAGTTATCATTTCCGATCGATCTATTGAGCTATTCCTATAAGTGTCACGAACAGCCCTAGAGTTCGTACTAAAATAACACCATATGATACACATCAACCAACTCTAATGTCACCTAGATACTCCAATGTCACCACAAGTATCCGTGAGTTGATTATTCGATATGCATGAAATAACTTCAGATCGTAATATTCAATCCACACAAAGAACTTCAAAGAGTGCCCCAAGATTTCTACTGGAGAAAGTAGGACGAAAACGTGCATCAACCCCTATGCATAGATTACCCCAATGTCACCTCGGGAATCCGCGAGTTGGGTGCCAAAACATACATCAAGTGAATCAATATAATACCCCATTGTCACCACGGGTATTCATATGCAAGACATACATCAAGTGTTCTCAAATCCATAAAAGTATTCAATCCGATAATAGTGAAACCTCAAAGGTAAAAACTCAATTCATCACAACAAGATAGAGAGGGAGAAACACCATATGATCCAACTATATTATCAAAGCTCGCGGTACATCAAGATCGTGCCAAATCAAGAACACGAGAGAGAGAGAGAGAGAGAGAGAGATCAAACACATAGCTACTAGTACATACCCTCAGCCTCGAGGGTGAACTACTCCCTCCTCGTCATGGAGACCGCCGGGATGATGAAGATGGTCTTCGGTGATGATTCCCCACTCCGGCAGGGTGCCGGAAAAGGGCTCCAGATGGGATCTTCTTGGTACAGAGGCTTACGGCGGCGTAAAAACTCATCTAGGTTAACTTTCGGGGGTTTCTGAATATATAAGATTTTTCAGCGTTGGAATCATGCAAAGAGGTACCACAGGGGGGCCCACGAGGCACCAGGGTGCACCTGGGGGGGGGGGGGGGGCAGGCACGCCCAGGTGGCTCATGGGGCCCCTGTGGCTCTTCTGCTGCTTCTCCGAAGCTTCCTGGGTCTGTTTCCTTCCAGAAAAAATCGTCAAAAAGTTTCGCTGCATTTGGACTTCATTTGATATGGATTTTCTGGAAAACCAAAAACAAGCAGAAAACAACAACTGGCACTGGGCACTAGGTCAATATGTTAGTCCATGAAAATCATATAAAACCCATATAAAAGTACACCAAAATCATACAAAACTATAATAAACATGGCATGAATACTTCATAAATTATAGATACGTTGGAGACGTATCAAACTTCTCAGGTGGAATCTGCAGTGAAGCTCCCAAAGATTGCATCACAGGGATTGGTGTGGGAGGAGGGGGATTCCTGCTGGAGCTTCCTTCAAAGTTGCTGTCTTCCTTAGTGCCATCAGATTCAGACATCTCAGAAATCTTGGGCTTCTTGGCTCTGGGTTGCCTGAGGGGTTTGGGCTTTGGGGGGATTGGAGAGGTAGGTTTATAACCTTTAAGTTTAGCCACACTTCTGGTTATTCTCCTATCGGAGAAATCATCTAGAGCTGCCACCAATAGTAGCTTCTTACCACCCCTTCCCCTATTGGCCCTGGCTGGGGCTGCACAGAACTCAATCAGAGGTGTAACAGGGACAGTATTGTCAGGCAGTGGCTCACTGAAGAATAATATTCTTGCAACCTGTTTGACTAGAGATCTGGCAATAGAAGCAACTAGAGGAGTGTGTGACCAACTGATTGGTAACTTGAAACTAACCATGGCCTCAAACGCTTCAGCCCAGCTTCTCTTCAGAGATGGTGGTGGGATGGAGCCTGTTGTGGAGGAACTTCAAAAGCTATGGAGGGGTGTTCTCACTCGAGACCTTTATAGCAGCTCACCAGCTGATTTCATTCTACATGCTGTTATAATTTGGTGCATCCATGCTTATCCGGCTTTGGGCACTATGTCAGGGCGAACGACACATGGTTACACTGCATGTGTTCGCTGTGACAAGAATCTGCTATCATACCCAATACTTAGCAAGGTCTGTTACATTGGACACCGCCGTTTCCTTGACAAGGACAAGCTGCGTCTTAGAAAATACCGAAAACCTGCGTTCAATGTAATTCATGAAAACCGTGATGCACCAGAGAGGCTCACCAACGATGAGTTGCAGGAGGAATTAGAGAAGGTCAGGCATATTACACCAGGAAACCATCCCGATAATGGTAGCGGGAAAAGGAAGCATGGCAAGGCAAAAGAGAGATTATTGTTTACCCGCAGGTCCACTTTGTGGGACTTGGAGTATTGGAAAGATTTGGATCTGAGGCATAATCTTGATGTGATGCACATCTAGAAAAAATATATGTGACAGCATTATCGGCACACTTCTTAATATTGAAGGCAAGACAAAAGATACCTTAAAATCTAGGATTGATTTGACACACCTGGATATCAGATCTTATTTGCAGGTGGATAGCACTGGTGAATCACGAGATATGGCACCAGCTGTGTACGTCTTGGACAAGCAAAAGAGAAAAGAATTCTGCAAGATCCTGTCACGTGTGAGATTCCCACATGGATTTGCTTCCAACCCTGAAAGGAGAATCAGTGCAGATGGAACCAAGGTACAAGGGTTGAAAACTCATGACTGCCATGTCCTACTTCAAAGGGTTTTACCTGTTCTCCTTAGAGGATTGGGCCGCCCTGACTTATACAGAGTAGTTGCAGACTTGGGACAATTCTTCAGGGAACTCTGCAGTAGAAATATCAGGATAGATGCTGTGAAGCGTCTTAAAGAGAGGATACCAACTATCCTATGCGACCTTGAGAAGATATATCCTCCAGCCTTCTTTGATGTGATGGTGCATTTGGCTGTTCATCTACCTGATGAAGCACTACTTAGAGGTCCAGTACAGTATGGATGGATGTACCCTATTGAAAGGCGGCTAGGCACTTTCAAGGGCTATGTTAGGAACAGAGCTAGACCTGAGGGTTCCATTGCAGAGGCCTACATTACTACAGAAGCGTTGACATTCTGCTCAAGATACATTGAAACAGCTGACCAGCCTAGCAAAAAGGTGGGCGAAAAAAATCTTGAGCTCAATGTTTTCGATCCTGCTGTTCGAGTAACAGGGAAGAGTCGACAAAATGACAAACACAAAGATTTGGACAAAATGGTTTGGTATGTGTTGAATAACTGTCCTGAGATTCTACCTTATATCGAGTAAGTGCTAAGTACTGCAGCTTATACATCGTAATCTACTAAACTTGCAGCACATTCTTATATATATAGATGTTTGACGCGATCACTATGTTCTGCAGCGTGTACGAAGAGGAGTTACTGGCGCAAAATCCAAGAAACATTGACAAACGGGTTAGGGAAGGATTTGCGAAATGGTTGAAGAGCCGTGTAAGTTTTTGAATCGCACTGTCAGTTTTTTTTAATATATAGAGTACATAAGATGATCAACTTATCTATTTTCTAACCATAGGTTAAGGAGATGCAGGAGGAGGGGCAGGCAGTTAGTGATACCCTTTACGCACTAGCAATGGGTCCTGATACTCGGGTAAGACATTGTGCATCTTGCGTTGTTGGAGATGTGCGCTACAACACCCTTGCATGCGACGAAGGCAGGAAGACACAAAATAGTGCCGTCATGAGCACGGATACGCACAAGAAAGTGACAACTGAAATGTATGCTAACATAATAGACATTGTTCAGTTGCAGTATAGTACTTGCACCGTCTCCACTCACTCCCAATCGACCCGCAGAGGAGTTGGATGACCTCGGGGAGGTCTTCTTCCCCGACTCCGGCCGCCCGATCCCCCTCTGTCACCACGAGCACCACAACACCGCTAGCCCACCTCCGCCCCTAAAAACCAGCCAGTCACCTCCTCGTGCACCAACTCATCCATTCCGCGCGTCAAATTGACGACCGGAGCTCTCCCCGGCGAGATCCCTCACCACCTGACGCCGTCGCCGCCGGAGTTGACCTCGTCGTCGCTACGATGCTCGCCGGCAACCACCACCACCACACACCGACGCGGAAGGACGCCCTGAGCACGCTCGTATCCTCGCCGCCCTCTGAAACGCCGACGATCACCGCCGGTGATCACCGCACCCCCTCTGTGCACGCGCGCGAGGCGCGTTTGAAATTCAAACCTGACGGGTGGGGCCCACCCGTCAGCGTTTTAATCTTTTTTCTGTTTATTCGAAAACGCCTTCTGCCACTTTACGCTTTCTGAACGGGAAGACGTATTCCTTCCCGAGACGCTTTCTGTTTTGACCACAGGGACCTGCTGGCAGTTATTTTAATTACAGATAGGTCCCTGGTTTAAAAACCTTTATAACTTTTAAACCACAAATCATTTTCAATTGATTCTTTTTCTGAAAATCTTCTTTTTCACTCTAGTTTTTTTAGTATTTATTTGAAAATATTTTGAGACAACTTTTTTACTGTTACAAAAAAATTGATTTGAATTTGAATTCTTATTTTCTAGAAAACAAGGAGGGGAACTTTGCCGAAAATTTCGAGGGATCACCTTCTGCCTACTTTGATCAAGGCAAGCATTTTTGAACCTAGGATATGGCGTTTGCATACATGTTTGCATCAGTTCGGAATATCACCGGTTATGTAGTGGATAGCAAGTGCATGCATGTTCATATCTTTTGTGCATCCCATGCATGCAAGAATCTTTCTAACTTGGATGAAATTGTGGTAAATCAGGGGGTGTACCTCCTACCTTTGTCGTGCCGATGGGCACGGGTCACATCATGACACGATGGTGTCACTGTGGCATGTGGAGCATGCCAGTCATAATAACAACACCTCCTGAGTCGACCTAGATCGAGTCTTGTTCCATCATGCCTAGCTAAAATTCGTGCTGCCGCTTGTCTTCCCGTGAGGGGAGTATGGCTTAGTAAGTTGCTAACCCCTTTCCGTGTACACACCACTTAGAGGGGCCATGATGAGGGTTCCATGGCCATGGACTAATGCCAGTCATCGGGTCAGGGGGCATGGGTGTATCCGGCTGGGCCGAGAGGGGGGACACCCCTTGTAATCCGTGCGTTATAAATAGTGATCACATGCTATTCGAGACGATGGTCTCCCCGACTTAGAGTTTTCTTGAACGATGCTTTGGGTGATTCCTGGCATCCGGAAGGTTAATCTGGTGTGTGCTGGCCAGGTGTGTTTTCAACCCAAAGACCGTAATGGGAATTTGTCAGCGTCTCGGTGTTGGCTAAAGAAATCCTATACTTGTGGGTAAATAGTACACCCCCTGCAGAGTTATATCTATTCGAATAGCCGTGTCCACAGTCAAGGACGTTAGCTGAGAAGGGTCAAGTGTCGGTCCTGGTGTCGGTCTTCGGAGGAATTAATTAAATTGAGCATGATTCATTTTGCAGGATAATTATTGTCCCTACTAATGCCATCATGAATATTATTGTCAACATGAATATTATTGTGGACTAACCCTTTTCTTCTATGTGAAATCTTGAGTATCACTTGGGATGGCTAGTCCACCTGGATACCTAGTTTTATTTTCTTTTCTGAGTATCACTTGGGATGGCTAGCCCACCTGGATATTTAGTTTTATTTTCTTTTCTGAGTATCACTTGGGATGGCTAGTCCACCTGGATACTCAGTTTTATTCTCTTTTATGAGTATCACTTGGGATGGCTAGTCCACCTGGATACTCAGTTTTATTTTCAAGACCTCTCGAGGCGTCGCTTTTAGACACCTGCTCGTCCTCGAGTAGGTAAATGATAAAAGAAATAATTTATGAAGTGTGAATGCTAGCATAGTGAACAAGTTTGATCAATGATAATTTCAATCACTTTTTCTAGCATCATAACAGCAACTCTTTCTCATAAAACTCATCATGATAAAGTAGCAATCAATTCACATGTTATGGTTTAGACAATGCTTTCTCTTGAAACTTAACAACCTATGTTCTTAGTCACCAAACAATTGCAATTCAACTTATCTTCAACAGAGTGTAAGTAAGAGCTTCACATACTCAATTATCATATATTCTTCTATGATTACTAGTACTCAAAGCATATTTTTAGAACAAATGGCATCCATCGAACACAGAGAAAGATAGGGGCTTAATGTTTCGCCTCCCAACTCATTTAACATAGAGATAATTGTCAACAATAATAAATCATGATCAAATATATTTGAATGGATATATGTGCCTGGATCTATCCCCACCACATGCTGCTTGCCAACTATAGAATAGGTTGGAATAAGGAGTTGACTCAACAAAAATAAATAGCATGAAAGTAAATAACATAAAAGTAAATAGAATGCCCCTTCGCGGAGGGAAGCAGGGATTTGCAGAGGTGCCAAAGCTCATAGCTTAAAACAGAGATGAATACATTTTGAGAGGTGTACTTTTCCTGTCAACATCACGACCGAGAGTTCTCAATATCTTCCATGCTAAACACATTGTAGGTGGTTCCCAAGCGGAAAGGTAAAGTTTACTCCCCCTCAACCATTCAAACACAAGCCATGGCTAGCCGAATCCTCGGGTGCCCTCCATAAAATCAACTTTCCGGGGGAGTTTGTTTGCATTATATAATTCGATTTTGAGCATAGGACTGGGCATCCCAATTACCGCCCTCTCTCGTGCAATGACAAGTGAATAAACACTCATCATGAGAATAACTTGCTTAACATGGAAGATACTGACCATCCACTGCCGCTTCCTGAGCGGTACGGGCACACAAAACAGATGCTTATTTGAATGATTAGAGGTGGCACATGCAAATTTACTTGGAACGGCAGGGTAATACCATATATAGGTAGGTATGGTGGACACTCATGGAAGAAACTTGGATCAAGGATTTTGGATGCACAAGTAGTATTCCTGCTTAGTACAGAAATTTTGGCTAGCAAAAGATTCTAAACAAGCACCACATGTTGGAGGATCCATAACAATATAACTTCTATGCAAATATACCCAAACATAACTCATTACGTTGTCTTCCTTGTCCAACTTCAACTAATTTGCTCAAGTTTGAAAATAATTAATGGGTATTCACAATCATAAAATATGTCCAAGAAAATATATTTGTATGTGATATTTCTCTTCCATATACTATCTTTCATGAATTGCTCGAATGACTAATATTGTGATTGTCAAACTTCAATAGATTTTACTTTCTAAAACAAGTGTGAAATATTTCTAAGCATGAGACAAGCATATGAAGCACATCTAATTTCAAATTTATGATATTCAATTCATTCAACAATTTACTCTTGGGATATAAGTGAAGCACGAGAGTAAACGAGAAACTACTCCAAAAGATATAAGTGAAGAACAATGAGTAGTTAAACAGTTAAGTAGCTATGTGAAGACTATCTCTCAATAAAGATTTCAGATCTTGAAAATTTTATTCAAATAGCAAACAAAATGAAAATAAAAGGACACTCCGAGAATAGCACATATTATGTGAACAAGTAAAAACTTAGGCTAACCAATAGGTGTTGATGAAGAAAGGTGGGATGCCCACCGGGGCATCCCCAAGCTTAGTTGCTTGAGACTTCTTGGAATGTTAACTTGGGGTGCCTTGGGAATCCCCAAGCTTGAGCTCTTGTGTCTCCTTAATTCCTCTCATATCATGGCTTCTCCTAAATCTTAAAAAATTCATCCACACAAAACTCAACAAGAACTCGTGAGGTAAGTTAGTATAAATCAACTCAAAACCTTATCATTATCTACTGTAGCACATCACTAAAATTATAATTAAACATTGCATACTAAATGCCTCTACATATTTAATACTCCTATCCTCAAATAGAATCATTAAACAAGCAAACATATGCAAACAATGCAACCATAACCGAAATCTGCCAAAACAGAACAGTCTGTAAAGGGGGATTTAAAATTCATACTTCCCTAACTCCAAAAATTCTGAAAAATTACCATGTGACAGAGAACTCATGCATGCTTACTGTGTAAAAATTTCATATTTTTATCATGTTCTGACTATTCAGGAATATTCCGGACATAACAAAAAACTTTCTGTTTTCAAACAGCAACACATGAACTTGCAAACTGAGCATGGAACTGTCATCCATGGAGATGCTCGGGAATGCTACAAAAGAACGGAAAGCACCAGCAGCTACAGAGGGACGTTGTGAAGCTTATAAAATAGAGAAGACCTGACAAAAACAACATTTAGGGGTATTTCTATAATAACACATGACAGTAGAGGGGCAAATTTGAGCACACTTTGAAATTAGGGGTAAATCTGAGTAGTGGGTTCGAGTTAAGGGCTGAAATGTAAAAGTCCCAACAATATAACTTCTATGCAAATATACCCAAACATAACTCATTACGTTGTCTTCCTTGTCCAACTTCAACTAATTTGCTCAAGTTTGAAAATAATTAATGGGTATTCACAATCATAAAAGATGTCCAAGATAATATATTTGTATGTGATATTTCTCTTCCATATACTATCTTTCATGAATTGCTCGAATGACTAATATTGTGATTGTCAAACTTCAATAGATTTTACTTTCTAAAACAAGTGTGAAATATTTCTAAGCATGAGACAAGCATATGAAGCACATCTAATTTCAACTTTATGATATTCAATTCATTCAACAATTTACTCTTGGGATATAAGTGAAGCACGAGAGTAAACGAGAAACTACTCCAAAAGATATAAGTGAAGAACAATGAGTAGTTAAACAGTTAAGTAGCTATGTGAAGACTCTCTCTCAATAAAGATTTTAGATCTTGAAAATTTTATTCAAATATCAAACAAAATGAAAATAAAAGGACACTCCGAGAATAGCACATATTATGTGAACAAGTAAAAACATAGGCTAACCGATAGGTGTTGATGAAGAAAGGTGGGATGCCCACCGGGGCATCTCCAAGCTTAGTTTCTTGAGACTTCTTGGAATGTTAACTTGGGGTGCCTTGGGCATCCCCAAGCTTGAGCTCTTGTGTCTCCTTAATTCCTCTCATATCATGGCTTCTCCTAAATCTTAAAAAATTCATCCACACAAAACTCAACAAGAACTCGTGAGGTAAGTTAGTATAAATCAACTCAAAACCTTATCATTATCTACTGTAGCAAATCACTAAAATTATAATTAAACATTGCATACTAAATACCTCTACATATTTAATACTCCTATCCTCAAATAGAATCATTAAACAAGCAAACATATGCAAACAATGCAACCATAACCGAAATCTGCCAAAACAGAACAGTCTGTATAGGGGGATTTAAAATTCATACTTCCCTAACACCAAAAATTCTGAAAAATTACCACGTGACATAGAACTCATGCATGCTTACTGTGTAAAAATTTCATATTTTTATCATGTTCTGACTATTCAGGAATATTCTGGACATAACAGAAAACTTTCTGTTTTCAAACAGCAACACATGAACTTGCAAACTGAGCATGGTAAAGGATATAATTGGCATTTTATTGAACTAAAAGATACAAAACATGATTATTGATAACAGCAAGCAAATCTCAACAAAATAAAATGACGCTCAAAGAAAAACACATATCGTGTGACGAATAAAAATATAGCTCCAAGTAAGTTTACCGATAATGTTGAAGACGAAAGAGAGGATGCCTTCCGGGGCATCCCCAAGCTTAGACGCTTGAGTCTTCCGTGAATATTACCTTGGGGTGCCTTGGGAATCCCCAAGCTTAGGGTCTTGCCACTCCTTATTCTCCTCATATCGTTATCTCACCCAAAACTTGAAAACTTCAATCACACAAAACTTAATGGAACTTGTGAGATAGGTTAGTATGATAAAAACAAATCATCCACTTAGGTACTGTCAAGACAAGATTCATAATTGTTCTCACATAATTCCTACTGTATTCTATCATTTCCACACTTTATATTACTCAATATAAGCTATGGAAACACTAAAACAAGCAAACTATGCACTAAAAACAGAATCTGTCAAAAACAGAACAGCATGTAGTGGGAGATTTAAAAACCATACTTATGTACGTTCAAAAATTCTGAAAAATTAGGAAAACGTAAATAATTTGTAACCCAATACTCTGTAAAAATTTCAGAATTGTTTCACGCTCCAGTACAGAATAGAAATTCCAGCACTGGACGCAAAAGTTTCTGTTTTTGCACAGAATCAAATCAACGAGCATCCACACTATCCCAAAGGCTTTACTTGGCACATTATTGAAAGAAAACATATGAAACATGATTAATACAGTATATTAATCATGTGAACACAAGAAAAACAGTAGGTATAAATATTGGGTTGTCTCCCAACAAGCGCTTTTCTTTAATGCCTTTTAGCTACGCATGATGATTTCAATGATGCTCGCATAAATGATGATTTCATGGTATCATCATTTCACCCACATAGCATGTGCTAAAAAGTTGAGAGGGTTACGGCAAAAACTGGATGCACTTCGTGTACAAAATGGACAATCTCTTTCAAAGTATCAGGGTTTCGGACGAAAACCCATCTGTTACAAAGGCATTTCATTTTTTTAAAATAACCTAAGAATTACCAAATTGAATATAGTGATAAAACACACTAATATTAAACAGCAGAAAAAAGAATCACTGAAAAATCTATTTTTAAAGTAAAGTTATTCAGAAACTAGTGATTCACACAAATTTCAAATAATTCAAATTTAAACTATTCAAATTTGAAAACTACTGGCACTAACAGAAAGTTTATAATTTTTTGTGACCTAAAGAAAAAAGATTCACAAAGAAACTCTAAATAAACCAAAAAACAACTCAGAAACAAAAGAAAATAAATAAAGCAGAAAACAAAAAAAATTAAAAAAAGCCCGCCTACTGGGCCCCACTGCCTGCATACGACTAGAAACCCAACCTGCAGTTGGGCCAGGATGCAGGCCCGCAAGGCCCAGTAAGCCCAACAGGGCAGCATAGGTTCAATAGGCCAACAAAGGCCTGCTTAGAGAGGAGCTCGATGGAGTGGCTGCGGTGGGGCTTATAAACTGGTGCTGGCGCTTCTCGCCAAGCGAGGTGGGACTAAACTTTGCCCTGCACCGCGCCTGCGCGAGCACAACCTTTAGTCGCGGTTGGTGGCTCCAACCGCGACTAAAGGGGGGTCTTTAGTCGCGGTTGGAGCCACCAACCGCGACTAAAGGTATGGCTTCCCGCCGCTCTACCTGGCCAAAACCACCCCTTTAGTCCCGGTTGGTGGCTCCAACCGGGACTAAAGGTCTCCGCATATATATACAACACTTAAATTTTTTGTGCAGTTCTCTGCTTCTTCGACCACACTACAGAGGAGATCGCCGCGCCGCCAGGCTGCCGCCGTACGCGCCTGCCCCGACGCCGTCTCGCCTCCCCCGACGCCGGAGCTCGTCGCCGCCCGCGCCTCCTCGCAGATCCCCGACGCCGGACACGCCCTCCTCCCCGAGCCCCTACGCCGCCCGCGACGCCGCCCGCGCCCGCTCCTCCCCGAGCTCCTTGCCGCGCCGCCTGCCCCGACGCCGTCGCCGCCCCCGACTCGCCTCGCCTCGCCGTCGCCCCGCTGTGAGCTCCTTTCCTCCCTCTCCCCCCTCTCCCTCGCCCCCTGCCGCCATGGTCGCCCCTCCCCGAGAGCCCACACACACACACACATGCATGAACACACACACACACACACATTTCTTAAGTTAGATGATTTATATGTATTTTTGTATGTTTTAGTATATATGTATAGCAATTTTGACATTTTTCAGAAGAATTTTGAATTTTTTTTCACTAGATGATTAGATGTATAGAAAAAAGTTGAGGAATTTTGACATTTGAGGAATTAATTAGTATAATATATGTATGTATACAATGTATTTGCATAGAAAAAAGTTGCATATTTTAATGTTGTATTTGCAAAAGTTTGTTATGTATTTGCAAAATCAAGTGAAAAAGAATTACAAAAATCACAATCAAGCATTTAAAAAATGTTAAATTTGCATAGAATTTGTTCTCGACGTCAACGATGCCCGGCCCGCATCCTCGTCGTCGACTCGTTCGCGACGACGTCCTGCTTCAGAGGCGCCACGTTCGGGACTGGGCTCCGCCGGGCTGGCACTGGGAGGTGCTACCTTCAGGGGCGCGCAGCTTGGTGAGGAACCCGGCCCCGGGTCCCGTCGTCGACCCGGAGCTTCTTTGGTGGCGTTCGCGTGGGCCACTTTCAGTGCGGAGGCAGCCGGCCCCGCCGGAGGTGGTACGTCGCCGTGTCAGGGAGGAGGACGAGCACGTCCGTCGCTACATGAATGCGTTGGACGTCAGGTTCTCCAATACCTGGCAGGTTCTTCAGGGATCTCACCCGAGCTATGATCCTGTGATGGTTCCTTCTCTTTGGGTGTCCACCGCCCGCGCCTCAGGAACCGCAAGTGAACTAGACTCTTCGATAATATTCGATCTGTATTAGCTAGTGATGTTATATATATATGATAATATTCGAGATGTATTAGTGATAATACTCGAGATGTATTCAAGATTATATTCGAGACGATGTATTCGAGATTATATTATTCGATAATATTCGAGACGATGTATTCGAGATTGTATTCGATGATGCATATTATCTGGATTATTCAAGATGCATATTATCTACTATGATTCAGTTTTTCCTTATTGATTGCATGCATTCTAATTTGAATACTAAATTGTTTTATCTTTCTTCTGGATTAGTTAAATAAAAGCTATGGACAATACCGGCAGAGAAGGAGAAGAGGCTCTGTTCGACATCATACGCTCCCCGAGCCCAGATGATCATGATGACGGCTCGCAATATCTGAACCCTTCGGGTGAGGGTATGATGTTTGATGAAGACGAACGAATAGATGAAGGCGACAACAATGATGATGAAGGAAATGTTCTTCAAATAACAAAGACCGGCGAGCTAGAGGTATATTTATTATATAAGCCATCCGGTGATCATTACATGTATTAATTGATTTGTATATATTAACGAATCGATCTTTCTTCTTTTAGCCCTCCGGATCGAGCAAATCTTCTACAAGCGGCAGGGCAGTTCGAGGCCCGGCCAAAAGGTTGCAGGCTGGCGTAAAGTACAACATCGATGCCATCAAATCAAATGGCGAACCGCTTGAACCTAAGAAGAATGTGACCAAGTTCACTCGTCAATGCGGAGTTATTGTCAGGGACCAAATCCTGATCTCCGTTCAAGAATGGAAAAAGCCAGCAAAGGGAGATCCAGGAGTTACTTTTGTCGACGAAAGAGCAAAAGATCTGCTTTGGGAATCGCTCATGTCACATTTCACCCTACCAGATCATTTGACAGATGCAGATCTGGCAAAAGTCAGGAAGAGTGCTCTTAAGAAGATGGCGATAGCATTCAACAACCACAAGAAAAATATATGGGCCGCGTACGTCAGAGCAGGAAAGCAGACTCCAGAATTCAATGGAACACTGGAGAAGGCAAGAGATCACTGGGACGATTTCGTGAAGTTCAAGGAATCGGAACTAGCTCAGGAACGGTCGAGACAAAACAAGATTAATGCTGCGAAAAAGAAGTGGCACCATACTCTGGGGCCAGGTGGCTACCAGGTGGCCCTGCCTAAGTGGGATCTCGCTGAGCAAAAGATGATGGATGCAGGGGTCACTCCAGTTACATTGGACTGGCCCCCCAGGTGCAGGACTTGGTTTTATGCGCATGGGGGGAAGTTGGACCCAGAGACATGGCTGATTATGGAGCGGGCAAGTCTTAAAAAAGCTCAGGACGATTTACTTGTTGCAATAGAAGAAGCTCGAACGGGGGTGTTCACGCCCAACAGAGAGAAGGACGAGCTTACGCGCGCCCTGAAGAATCCTGAACACCCGGGAAGAACACGAGGCAAAGGCGTTGTTCCGTGGTTTGAGGGGTTTGCGGATTGGAACGCCGATTACAGAAGCCGTGCGAGAAAGAAGCAGCAGGAGGAGCAGAAGAGGAAGCTGGAGGAGGAGAAGAGGAAGGAGGAAGCACTCCTCCTTCAAGGCCTATACTCTAGTCACTTGGAGTTGGAACGCGCTTTCAGGCGGCATCAGGAGCAGATCGACTCACTTAGCCAGGAAAGGGCGTCTCAGCGGCAGCAGGAGCAGATCAATCCAGCATTGGATAGCACCGTCCCATCTATGCCGAGAAGCAGCGTGGGTTCCACCCCGGCCGGTGATGCACTGCTGGCTACATACCCTGTGGATGATATCAAAGATAGGACTACTTGTGAGCTACACATGAAAGTGAAGAGCCTATCCATGAAGGTGGCGGACGGCTATGCTTTAACAAATCCCTCTGAAGCAACCTTCCATTGCAATCCGATTCCAGCTGGCTATGCTCGTGTCGGGGTTGATGAAGTGATGTCAGGATATTACGAGCTACAGCTTGACATTCCTGGAGGTGACGAGGAGAGCACACTGGGAAAGGCCATACATCGTATCATTCTATGGAAAAAGGATTGCATCGTCTTTCCAAGGCCACCGACTCCTGCTGCAACAAGTCCGCCACCGCGTCAGCCGACTCCTGCTCCTCCAAGTCCGCCGCCGCGTCAGTCGACTCTTCCGCCGGCGCTGCGTCAGCCGACTCCTCCTCCTCCAAGCCCGGCACCGCGTCAGCCGTCTCCGCCGGCACCGCGTCAGCCGACTCCTCCTCCTCCAAGTCCAGCACCGCGTCAGCTGTCTCCGCCGTCTCAGCGGGCTCCCCCACCTAGGCAACAGCGGAAGAGAGGCTCCGCAGCTACGGCGGCTAGCGGTACAACAGGCAAGAAATACAAATATGGTCCAAGCCTCAAGCCTCTTCCGAAATTTCCTTACCACCTGACTGAGGAGGAAACCACAGCCGAAGTGGCTGCCCAATTGAAGGCCCATTTTGGACCGAAACCGCCCCCGCCGACAAAGGAGAAAGTACGTGAGGATGTCATACAACACTTTATTGATAATGCTCAACCGGCTGTCAAGCATACGGACTCAGACTATGAGCGCTGTATCAAGAAGTTATATCAGGCACAACAAAAGAAGGAGTCGAGCTCGAGCTCGAGCCAAGCAGTTGGCAAAAAAAGCGGGAAAACTGTTCCCCAGCTGGGAGAACAGGCAGTGCAATCGATTCCCCTGCTCATTGTACAAACACATGTGAGTACCGCCCATCAGCTGGTAATAACCGACGATCATAAAAGGCAGGCTAAAGAGGCCGGTCTCACTGTTGAAGAACTCCTAGGCACCGAGGAACTCCCCGTGTTTAAAGAGGAGGAACTAAGATGGAAATATGTCCGCGGCCAACCTCTGGTCAAGCCTGAGCAGGTCCCGCTTCTACCAACGAGAATGTACAATTTGCATAAGTGGTACATGATAGAAGCAGCAAAGACCGATCGAGAGTCCCTCATGGTGAAAGTCAAGGAAGAGCATTACTTCCATGCAAAAGATTTGTGGGTTGACTTTGAAGAGATGTTTCAGTTATTCAATCAAGACGCACTCGACAAATCTATCGTCAGTTGCTATTGTCTGTAAGTGATTTCTTTCTGTAATTTAAGTCTCTAGCTAGCTGTGCTCGTTCATTACCTGTAATTATCCTCACTATATTCTTTTCTGTGGTATTATGCAGAATGAAGATTTATGAAATGAAAAAAGCTGGACGCTATGGCATTGGGTTCATTGACCCAAATACGATTAATCAAAAGACATGGTCAATTGAATGGTCGAGAGAAGACACAGAGATCAGCTTGCTAGAGTTTTTTAAGCGACTAAACACCCAACCAGAAATACTACTTCCTTACAACTTCGGGTGAGTGTTACTATATCTTGTACTACAAATTCTATTTTTGCTTACTAGATGTTAATAAGTGTAGTTGATGAGTTATGCACATGCCCGCTTAATTATACAAACATGTACGCATGCAGTTTCCACTGGATCTTGTTAATCATTGAAGTTGACAAGGGAAAAGTTCAAGTACTGGACTCACTATATAAAGACCCATCCGAATACGAAATCGTGAGGGGGATGGTCGACAGGTAGTTTCAATCATTATCGCACTATGTCGGCCTCTTTAGTTCATTTCCTGATATCAACTAATTAATAACTCCTTTATTCATTTTCTTTGCCGGCGGGCAGGGCTTGGCAAAAGTTCATCAAAGAGGTCCCCGGCGAATGGAAACAACAGCTGAAATGGGTGCGACCCAAGGTAATTAAGTAGTACTCCCTCCGTCCGAAAAAGCTTGTCTCTCAAATGGATGTATCTAGCACCAAGTTAGTGCTAGATACATCCATTTGAGGCACAAGCTTGGGACAAGCTTTTTCGGACGGAGGGAGTACTAGCTAGCTTGATTAATTCTAGTTTCAATACCATTATCATGCTTGATTAATTATTATCTGATTGAATTTTATTCTCGTAAAGTGGCTGAGCCAGGCATCGGGGAATAATTTATGCGCATACTACGTTTGCGAGACCATTCGCATGATGACGTCCGAATGGAGCAGATCTGAAAGACAACTTTGGGTACGTTTGCCAGAACACTATCCATAATTTTTTTTATCATGATCTAATATATATACACACAACTAATATATTCATCTTGATCTCCTTCTTTAAAGCTGTGGGAGATGCGGGGCAAGCTCCTACCAACAGATCGCATACGAGCAATTCAAGAGGAAATAGCGGAATTTTTGCTCGACCAGGTCATAGATCCCAAAGGAGAATACCATTACAAGCTGTAGTGCCTGCATGTAATGATCCGCAAATTGTAGGAGAAATTGTATATAGCAAATTGTATATATATATGTGTATGTGAATGGTCGTATGAGAAATTCGATGATATATATATGATCGGTTCTACGAGAAATTCTATTTATATATATATGCATAACGTGTACAGTATGTAGTAGCCTAAAATATGTTTGAAATGAAAAAGAATTAAATGGAAAACACAAAATTAAAAGGAAAAATAAACCATAATTCATAAACCCAGAATTAAATAAAATACTTTTAGTCCCGGTTGGTGTTACCAACCGGGACTAAAGGTCCCCCAGCCCCCGGCGCCGGCTCGTGCCACGTGGTGGGCCTTTGGTCCCGGGCCGTGTTGAACCGGGACTAAAGGGGGGGGGGCTTTAGTCCCCACCCTTTAGTGCCGGTTCCTAAACCGGGACTAAAGGCCCTTACGAACCGGCACTATAGGCCGATTCTGCACTAGTGCAACCATTTACTTATACATAATATGGTACGCCCAAAAAATCTACATCTATAATAAACACTATCTAATAACTAGTACAACTATTTCTAGTACTAACTTTTTCTAGTAAAAGAACAACTATTCTCTACATCTACAATAAAAGAGAGAGATGTGGTTACCAGGGCGGACGGAGACGACGGGGAGGTTGAGGACGATGGCAACGGACGTTGAGGGCGTCAGAGATGCGGAGGACGTTGGAGTCGGCGGAGGTGACGGCGACGGTGAGGGCGGGGACGTTCGAGGCGGCGGCGGACGGTGAGGGCGAGGACGTTCAATGCGGCGGCTGCGGACGGCGAGGGCGATTGGGACGATGAGGACGAGGGTGGCGGCGTCGACCTTGTAGGCGCCGGAGGGCGAGCGTGACGGTGGCGACGTCGAAGGCCGCCACGACGATGGCGACGACGGCGGACGGTGAGAGAGACGGTTCGAAATATTTTTTCGATAAGATGTGGGCGGCTGCGGGCGCGTGGGGCAGTGAATGGATAAGATATATGGTCTACGCCCAGTGACGGGCACAGCTATTGACCCGCCATAGCTAAATTCAAGTGGCGGGCAGTGATCTGTACTCGCCACATCAAATCAGGAGTGGCGGGCGGCCAAAGTCACTCGCCATAGATGGGTATCTTCATACTCCATATTTACAAATAGCGGGCAAACGAGCTCGGGATGGGATGCAATTTTGCATGGTGTTTTCATTGGACACTTGTAGGGTGTGATAAAAATTTGAGATCGTTACGAAAAAAACTTGATGCACATCATGTACAAACCGGACACTCTTCCACCAAGTGTTAGGGTTTCGAACGAAAACAGCCGCCTCACACACAAATCATTTTTTAAAATCTTTTGCACTTCAAACTTTTTACATGAGTAATAGACACTATTGGAAGCCCCGTGCTCAAAATTTACAATTTTTTTAGTTGGTTTGCTATTTTCGTGGGCATTAATTGACTTTCTGGCAACTAAAAGGGCAAAAAGCTTTGGGCGTGCACACGAGCTCGGAACGGGATAAAACTTGCATGGTGTCTTCATTGGACACCTATAGGGTGTGGTAAAAAATTGACATCATTACGACAAAAACTTGATGCACATCGTGTACAAACCGGACACTCTCCCCCGAAGTAGCAGACAAACGAGCTATTCTAGGTTTAGCAAATATGATTTCCTTACGAATTTTTGGACCCCTCCAAATTTGAGATTACTCTAGGTTTAGTACATATGATTTCCCTGGAAATTTTTGGGGCTGACATACGTGTGGCGGGCGTTTCCTAGTGCCCGCCACTAATAACTTCTAGATATATAAAAAAAAATTGCGCAGGTCACCACAATTTATCTGTGGCGGGTATAAATACTGCCTGCCACTGATACCTATCAAACCAGTGGCGGGCACTCCCACGGGCCCGCCAGTGCTCACTTTCATCACGCGGTCAAATTTGGGAGAGTTCACTTGTGGCGGGTGGTTATTTTCGTCCGCCACTGCTGTGGTAACTCCAGTGACGGGTCTTTTTTGTTACCCGCCACAACTATTTTGGCAAATTAGCAGTGGTGGGTACCTGGCCCTGCTCGCCACTAATTTGATTTTATCTATAGGGCTTTTCCCAGTAGTGTGAACTAAAGGAAAAAGCATAAAGATCGATGCATGTTCATAATCTAAGAGAGGGGGAAATAACTGAACCAGCGCCACAAAAGTACTTGAACTGCAACACTCATACAAACACAAGCATTATTATTTTTGCATAACCAGCTAGAACTAATTGAACCAGAGTAACTGAACCAGCGATAGTATGTACATAAACTAGATTTTGTTTAGAATTTGCATAAGCAGGATGCATGAACCATCCTCATATGTATTGTCGAACCGCGACAAGCATAAATAGAGTGTTTTACTAAACCAGCGCTGCAAATGAACTTCAACTGCAACACTCACTCACACCTATCCTGAACTAACAAAACCAGTGTAACTGAACCAGCATCTACCATGTATTTGGACCTTTTCTTTTTGCTGGCAACCTCATGTGTTGTATATAAACTACAACATACAAACTGAACTAAAACTGAAAACTGAGAGAGTGAAACTGCATGAAGCAACCTACACTGAACTAAACTGAAGTTACACTGAAACTGAACAAATGTAGTTCTATGGAATATTGAACTCAATAACTTTCACAGAATCGAACTACATTTGGGGGGGGGGGGGGAACTCGCCTTCGAATGCACTCTGTTGTGCTCATGGTCTTCGCCTCGCGTCAACTGATAAAATCTATTATGCATAACATGTGTGGTGGCTATAAAATCTTATTATTTTTAGCTGTACAATACGAATACTCTAAAACAATGGTTTATTTGTAAACCAATTGAAGACACCAAAAATGACGCCCTCGCAGCTTTTCTAGTTTAGCCAAAAAAGATATGTTAAAGCTGTGTTAGGTTCAGTCATACTACTACTCTGGCCAGTGACTACTAATATGCCGGTTCAGTTCATCTCTGTATTCTATCCAAACAGCGTCCAAACATGGGAATGAGGTCACACCTGTATTCGCGGGAGTAAGTAAATCACGGATGTAAGACAACACCGGTGGAAAATAATATCGTGTTTTTTTAATTTAAACCACCTGCATTGTAAGGCTGAAGCCTCACACGTGTTTTGTCGCCTTGCTGGATGACCAATAGAACATGACTCTTAATCTATTTCTTCTATGAGAATGATAAGTTTTCAGCATAAACTGTACATACTTGTAGTACTACACGTTGCACATACAGAAAAACAATTTATTTACTTACATTAATTTCTTTCACCTTATATACCTAAATTAAAGGCACACAACTCAGTGCATCTGACTATACAACTCACTGTTGAGCATGGGTTCTTGTATCGTCGATCTCACTCTGAATACTGATGCCATTATTTTTCAGAAAGCCCGAGTACCAGCGAGCAGAGAGCCTGGCTTCTCGTGGCCGCGCTTCGTCGTCAAAGTCGACACGATACATGCCGTACCCTAACTTGTACCCTGCTAGGAACTCGAAGATGTCCAGGAAGTTCCACACGAAGTAGCCTTTCACATTGGCTCCGTTTCTGCGCAGCAAAAACTGCATCATGGTAACTGAACTCTGAAGGTTTCAGAAAAATTCTTGGTGGAATTTGTTTGAATGACTAACCTTAATGCATCCAGTGTGCTCCCTATGTAGGTCTTCAGGTATTCCACCCTGTCGGTGTCATCAAGAATGTCATTCGCGGATGCCTTGCCTGAAGAGAGATCATGGCCAAACTTCATCAAATTTACCGAATCGATTAATTTTAGATGAAAACTGATTCAAAAGTTTGGAGAGTGGTGTGACCAGAAAGTAGATCGACTTGCCATTCTCTTGGACATAAATTGGGAGGCCCCCATAAGCTTCTGTCAGGTATTGCAGCACAAATCGCAATCCTTCTGGGTCATCTGGATAAGCTGTTGGGACGTACTGCACTCAAGAGAAAAATGTAGCATGAACCAGAATTCCCAGTTCAAGTACTTCATGTCCAAAACAGCTGAAGCAAGTAGTGACAAACATAGTTGGAAACTTTTACCTCACTTGTTGCTGGGTCTGTTCTAGAACCTGCATCACGGAAGCAAATATCCTGTAAGTACAGGTTTCGAAAGCTTCGACAATCTATTTGGTCAGTATGTATGTTTAACGAAACAAATTCCCAATTTCAGCTGCTGAACTCATGAACAATACAGCAATATCCCGATGCAGATACAAAATTTGCTTACCTCTCTGGTAAACTGACATGTCTGCTGCATAGTCACGAACACCTTCCTTTAAAGGGCGGTCGTTCACATAGACTGAATAGTAATGATTTATTCCTATGAAATCAATAGCACCCTTAACAAATTCAGATTGGGATTTCGTGAAGGATGGGAGGCGAGAACCAACATTCGTCTTCATAACTTGTGGGTAATCTCCAAACACCAAGGGTCCTAGTGTCCTATACAACAACAAAAGTTTATTAGTTAGCTCCATGTTTTTGCACTTTCAGCTGCAGAATCCGGAAGCAAAGATAAGAGTCTAAATAACATACCAGCCGAACATGAAGTCTTGATATCTTTTAGTTGCTTCTAAATCCGCTGTAGAGTTCGTCAAAGGATAAGTCCAAAATGAGTAGACGTTTATGCCAACAACTCCCTTTTGCACAGCCTACACCCAAGACAATTTTTGTGACAACACGATTTTTTGCATATGAAATACATTGTACTGAACTAAAATAAGTCTGTTTTTGTTTCTTTGGACCTTTAAAGTAAGTCTGTTTGTGTAATTCATGAGATCCTTTGTCAAAAATTGGAAAATCTTATACAGAGAAATTGCAATCCTGAAGACACCGTAAAAATTGTAATGTTAGCAAATACTATTTTCTTTACTGGTTTGATAATACTGATGTTTCTGAATTAAAATTAGATGAAAACTTAATCTTAATACTGTACTTGTTTCAAAAAAGTTGGGGAATGTGCTGGCAAAAAAGAGTTATTGTTAATTTGGGCACACGATAAACTCACTTGATATTGTTCTCTGTAAAGTCTTGCAGCTGATGCATGTGCCAGTACCATGTTATGAGCTGCTATGTACGGCTTCACGGTTGAGTTCCCAACGGTACATTTTGTTATTCCAAAAGGATCGGAACAACGTCCAGGTGCAAATATTCCACTATCGTAAGATCCGATTGGGCCGACATTAGGTTCGTCTATCGTGGTCCAGTACGAAACCCGGTCTCCAAACTCTCTGAAGCACACATCTGCAAATATTGTGAAATCCCCCCTGCATTTTTGCAGTGCCATGGGTGAGGAAATATCACTAGGAAAGTAGGAATCATCTGATCATTTTGAGAGCATTTTGCATAGGCCACCTCCAATATCTAAATTCTAAAAGAAGGTTGGTTATTTTTAGCTTTGGAGCAATTTCATCGACAAAGGAAAAGTCACAGAATCTTACACAATTCTATGGCTTAACCATCCTCCATAGTCATCATCCAAAACTTGTGGGAAATCGAGATGGTAAAGCATGACATGGATTTGAATCCCTAACGAAACAAGAAGGCCGCAGTGGTTTAGATAGTGAAGCATTAAAGAACAGTAACTTTTAGCCAACTATGATAGATTTCCACAGCTTGTCATGTATTGTACTGTTGAAAGATGAAATATCTTGTCAATACAACTCAATTTATAGACTTCTACAAATAAACGATGTAAAATAAAAATAAAAATAAACTGTGGTATCCGTCTTGTACTTGTGGTATCCGTCTGACGGATACCTTGTACTTGTGGTATCCGTCAGAAGCGATGTCGCCTGTGCTTTTGTCTGCCATTTTCCCTGTCAAACAGAGAGAAGAAATTGTCAAAAAAGAAAGAAAACAATCGAAGGACAAGGATATATTTTCTCAAGGCCTGCACAAAAACTCAAAATTTCGTCAGTTACCAGCGTGAGTGAAGGTGTCCCAGATGCTTGGGCTCCTGCCGTCCTCGGCCACGGCACCCTCATACTACACCAAAAAACAGAGCAAATTAACCAGAGAAGCAGAGCAAGAGAAACCAGCTAGTATATACACACCAACTAACCAAGGGAAACAAATGCACGGTTACCTGGTATGCGGAGGTGGCGGCGCCGAAGACGAAGTCCGGCGGGAAGTCGCTCCGCGTGAAGCCAAGAGCAGGGGCCGTGCCATGGGCGGCGAGAAGCAGGAGGAGCAAGAGGGAGGATAAGGCCATGGCAGTGGCAGACATCGCATTTGCAAATCGCAACCACGACGTGCCTTACCTTTTATCTGTACTTTACCCTGCGTGTCAAACTGTTCCAACTGCATGGTCCACACCTTCGTTTCTCGGAATCAAATGCACGGTGCTTTATGCTTGGCCCGGCCCCTGCTTCGTCGACCCCTGAATAGTACAAGTCGTGCTCTGTTTGGTACTTGTGTTAGGTCCCTTTCAAACGCACTACCGAACGGTTTTGTAGACTAGCCTTTTGGAAAGCAGGGGGGCTGTTTTTCCACAGAAGATTAGTACTGTACGTAAATTCAGCGCAACACAGTCAGTCCAGCAACCACAAATCGAGCCTCACGGTGTAACGGAAAATCACACGATGAGATACTTTTGTGGTGATAACGGACCCGATGATGATATTGCCCAAGTCATTTCGCTAGACTTGCACAAAAACTGGCAGCCCCTTGTATTCTCTTTTTTCTACCAAATCTCATCCCAAAGTTGTACTAGAGTTGCGTCAATTAATTTGGATCGGAGCGAGTAGTATAAATTATCTTGTCCTATACGACTGCCATATTTAAATAGTTACCTTCTATTACTAACATATTTTTCTCAACATACAAGCATGATACCTCAACGTGCAACAAGCATAGAAAAAACTCACCTTAACTGCAATCATGCAGAGGAAAATTCCACCTCAACATACAAACATGCACAATAATTTAAACTCTATTATGCTATTTATTTTTTTCATTAATATTTTATAACTAAACAATAAATCATATGTATTTTTATTTTTAGTTCTCAGGTTATTATTTCAAATAATTATGTTTCATATAACCAAATCTCATTAAAAATGTATTGCAAAACATTCACGCAACAACGTGTAGAGTATCATCACAATCAAATCTCATTCAAATATATTGTCAAACATTCCTGCAACAATGTGCAGGGCATCATCTAGTATAACTAAGCAGTTGATCCCCACTGGCATATTTATGTTAACATGCAACTATGCCAACTCAAAATCCAATAATGTATGAAAAGTGAGACCCGCATGTCATGTTTAGACGTAAGATTTATTTCGGTAGTGTACTGTCCAGCAGGAGCACACACGTCATATAGGCACGATTAACGGATACGAACAGGAAATACATACCACGTGAGCACGGAGCACCTTCCATTGCTACAGACGGGAAATAGCATCATATTTGGACGTCGAGACAAGTTTGAGCATGGTTTCATGTATTTTACAACTTTAGAAACGGAAATGGCCATCGAGCGCATGTTTAGGCACCAGAGGGAGTGAGGGACACCGTGAGAGAAGATAGGTAAGGTAGGCCGGGAAGGCGCCCCTTTTCTTTACGCCCAAATACTGACAAATGGGACCCTACACGTCATAGTTAGACAGAGAGATTTATTTCGGTAGGGTGGCATCTCCTTTCATTTAATACTAGCTAAATGTTCGTGTGTTACCACATAACAATAAAATTAAACAAATACACACTTTGAACATAGCTCCGATGCGAGTCTTGACAATAATGTTCACCCCGCTCTTTTCCCATTCCGTTAGCTCCACACACCCTCTGTCAGTGATAAGCACACCAACGGAACAGAGAAAGAGCGAGGAGAATGTTATTCCCAGACGTGGACAGCTCAGCCGCCTCGTTGCCCAAACTGAACTCTAAGACTCCCTAAAGAAAACCTAGAAAAAATCACCCATGTTGTTGCACGACAGGTCCATGTATGATGTCGACCTCGCCGCCATCCAGGATCATGAACGACTCCTCTTCTCCCGTGAGGCTCCGAGTGAATCTGGAAGCTGTCGATGCGTTCATAGAACATAAGAATATGAAAAATAATAAATTATACTCCCTCCGTTCCATAATGTAGTGCATATAGATTTTTTGAAAAGTCATACCGCATAAACTTTGACCAAGTTTGTGGAGAAAAATATTCACATCTAGAATGCCAAACATATATTATTAGATTCACCATAACATGTAGTTTCATATTTTATATATTTGGTATTGTCGATATAAATAGATTTCTCTATTTACTTGGTCAAAGTTTGCGAAGTTTGACTTTTTAGAAAATCTATACGCACTACATTATGAAACGGAGGGAGTATTGAAATGCAGTTAAATGTAGTGAACACACATGTCAAACACCGCAATAGTGAGTGTTTCGCGATAGCATCACTCTATTGTCTTTCTCCATTTTTCTCTAGAAGTATCACCATGCACCCGAACATAAGAATCAAGACAAAATCAATAAAACAGCTCCTTGGTCGCTCCCGCGGGCGGCCAGGAGCGCACCATAGCCGCCGCCCTTCCTCCCCTCGCCGCCGCCGGTAGGCGTCGCCGGGCAAAGCCCGCGCGGCGCGGCGGCGGCGGGGCCGTCCCCTCCTCCCGCTTGGGGTTGGACGGCGCAGGCCGGCCGCCTCGGTGGGTGCTCTGTCCCGGTGCTCCCGCTTGAGCTCGAGGCTTCGCGGCGCGGCTGCGCGGGGTGGCGGCGTCCGGGGGTGGATGGCTGGGCGCGCGTGTGCACGTGGGTGTGGATCCGGCCAGGGCGGGCGCGGTGGCCTCCTGCCGCGCGGATCTGGCGGCTTGGCCCGTGTACGCTGGCGAGGTGCGCCGCGGGCGCGCGCGTGCGGCATGGAGGTGCCTCGGCCGGGCGGATCCAGGGCTGCGGGGCGCGCTGGTGCGCCAGATGCGGGCGCGTGGTGGTGCGGGAAGTTGCTCAAGAGGAGCGGTGGTGCGGGCGGGCGGGCGTGTTTCTGCTCACGGGTGACTGCAATGGAGGTGCGGCGCGGGCGCTCTTGAGGCCGGCGGCGAGCAAGGACCGACGACGCGGGGGCGCGCGTGCGGGGATGTGCTGCTGCTGCAGCGAGGCGGATCTGAGAGCGTGATGGCGTGTGGTGCTCGGTCGCCGGGGCGGCGGCCCCGGACCTCTTCTTCGGCAACGACGGCTGTGGTGGCTGCGTGGGCAGCGCCATGGCTGGAGCTCGGGGGCGTCGGTGCTCTGCGGCAGTACGCTGGCCCTCGGGCACGCCAGGGACGCTTGGTGCTGGCCGATGGGTTGGTTGTGGCTGCTGCGCGGGGCATCAGATCTGTCCAGACGTGGACAGTTTTGGCTCCTGCGGTGGTGATGGGGTAGTCTAGTCGGCGGCTCTGCGTGGTGCAGGTGGCGGCGGCGGGCTGCTCTCATCGGTGGCTCCGGGCTCTGGAGGCGGGTGGTGGTTCAGGCAGGCGGTGGCTTCCGTGTGCCGTTTCGAGGGGAGGGCTTCCGTTGGCTGCTCGGGGCGAATGCCTTGCCCTGGCCTTGGCCGGGGCCGACGACAGCGACGCCTGTGGGCGCCGCACACCTTCTTGGAGGCGTCGTCGTTCGACAGCCTACGACCTCTTCTCTCGTACTCCGGGGGAAACCCCTGTTCCAAGTTCCTGGAGCGGATGATGGCGGCGCTCCGGTGTCGCGTTCCTTCTTGGAGGCATCAATCTGGAGTGGTCTTGGCCTGGGGGAGCCATCGGCTCGGGTGGTGCGCGGCCTCGGGGCCGGCGTGGAAGTCGGAGCGGCGGCTCCGGATCTCGTCGTCATGGAGGGCGTCGGCATTGGCCACGTGGGTGGCAGTGTCGTTGGCCAGCCTGGTGCGCGGCCTCGGGGTCGGCGTGGAGGTCGGAGCGGCGGCTCCGGATATGGTTGTTAGGTGTCGGCTTCGGTTGCTCGGGTGACGAAGCTGGCGGCTCGCCTGGTGCGCGGCCTCGGGGTCGGCGTGTGTGGTTTCCGTCTGTATGTCGGAGCGGCGGCTCCGAAGATGGTTGTAGGGTGTCAGCTCCGGTTGCTTGGGCGGCGGAGCAGGCGGCTCGCCTAGTGCGCGGCCTCGGGGTCGGCGTGGATGCCGAAGCGGCGGCTTCGGTTTTGGTTGTAGGGTGTCGGCTACGGGTTGCTCGGGTGACGGAGCCGGCGGCTCGCCTGGTGCGCGGCCCCGGGTCGGCGTGTGTTGATGGTGCCTTTTTGGGGCGTGTTGTAACGGTTTTCGCCCGGGTTTCCGTTAATTAACCGGGCAACTCTCTTCTTCTTAATCAATGAAAGTGGCAAATCTTTTGCCCTGTTTCAAAAAACTCTTTTAGGTTTGTTCATTTTGCCTGAAGAGTCAAGAGTGTGAATATTAATAAAGATGGGTGTTGGCTGCTCTCAACTGTGGCGGGTTTGGCCGCCCCTTTGCCATGACAACAGACGATCCTGTGGCTTGCTTCGGTGCCATCAGCGCCTAGGGCAGGGTCATCTTATTCGCAAAAGAGATAAATACACTAACGGCCACTGAAAATTATGTCAAAGCACAATACAGTCACTTGATTTTAGAATACGCTCGTTACAGTCATTATATATGAGTTGCGGTGATTATACGGTCACTAGCTCATAGTAGAGCTCTGTATTTTGTCTATGTCGTGACCAGTTGACCGGTCAAATAGTCTACGTGGCAAGTAATGCAGCATCGTACGTTACAGTCACTGGACTTTAGAATACGCTCGTTACGGTCATCATATATGAGTTATAGTGATTATACGGTCACTAGCCACTAGTGCAGAATCGGCCTATAGTGCCGGTTCGTAAGGGCCTTTAGTCCCGGTTCAGGAACCGGCACTAAAGGGTGGGGACTAAAGCCCCCCCCCCTTTAGTCCCGGTTCAACACGGCCCGGGACTAAAGGCCCACCACGTGGCACGAGCCGGCGCCGGGGGCTGGGGGACCTTTAGTCCCGGTTGGTAACACCAACCGGGACTAAAAGTATTTCATTTAATTCTGGGTTTATGAATTATGGTTTATTTTTCCTTTTAATTTTGTGTTTTCCATTTAATTCTTTTTCATTTCAAACATATTTTACGCTACTACATACTGTACACGTTATGCATATATATATAAATAGAATTTCTCGTAGAACCGATCATATATATATCATCGAATTTCTCATATGACCATTCACATACACATATATATACAATTTGGTATATACAATTTCTCCTACAATTTGTGGATCATTACATGCAGGCATTACAGCTTGTAATGGTATTCTCCTTTGGGATCTATGACCTGGTCGAGCAAAAATCCCGCTATTTCCTCTTGAATTGCTCGTACGCGATCCGTTGGTAGGAGCTTGCCCCGCATCTCCGACAGCTTTAAAGAAGGAGATCAAGATGAATATATTAGTTGTGTGTATATATATTAGATCATGATAAAAAAATTATGGATAGTGTTCTGGCAAACGTACCCAAAGTTGTCTTTTAGATCTGCTCCATTCGGACGTCATCATGCGAATGGTCTCACAAACGTAGTATGCGCATAAATTATTCCCCGACGCCTGGCTCAGCCACTTTACGAGAATAAAATTCAATCAGATAATAATTAATCAAGCATGATAATGGTATTGAAACTAGAATTAATCAAGCTAGCTAGTACTCCCTCCGTCCGAAAAAGCTTGTCCCAAGCTTGTGCCTCAAATGGATGTATCTAGCACTAACTTGGTGCTAGATACATCCATTTGAGAGACAAGCTTTTTCGGACGGAGGGAGTACTACTTAATTACCTTGGGTCGCACCCATTTCAACTGTTGTTTCCATTCGCCGGGGACCTCTTTGATGAACTTTTGCCAAGCCCTGCCCGCCGGCAAAGAAAATGAATAAAGGAGTTATTAATTAGTTGATATCAGGAAATGAACTAAAGAGGCCGACATAGTGCGATAATGATTGAAACTACCTGTCAACCATCCCCCTCACGATTTCGTATTCGGATGGGTCTTTATATAGTGAGTCCAGTACTTGAACATTTCCCTTGTCAACTTCAATGATTAACAAGATCCAGTGGAAACTGCATGCGCACATGTTTGTATAATTAAGCGGGCATGTGCATAACTCATCAACTACACTTATTAACATCTAGTAAGCAAAAATAGAATTTGTAGTACAAGATATAGTAACACTCACCCGAAGTTGTAAGGAAGTAGTATTTCTGGTTGGGTGTTTAGTCGCTTAAAAAACTCTAGCAAGCTGATCTCTGTGTCTTCTCTCGACCATTCAATTGACCATGTCTTTTGATTAATCGTATTTGGGTCAATGAACCCAATGCCATAGCGTCCAGCTTTTTTCATTTCATAAATCTTCATTCTGCATAATACCACAGAAAAGAATATAGTGAGGATAATTACAGGTAATGAACGAGCACAGCTAGCTAGAGACTTAAATTACAGAAAGAAATCACTTACAGACAATAGCAACTGACGATAGATTTGTCGAGTGCGTCTTGATTGAATAACTGAAACATCTCTTCAAAGTCAACCCACAAATCTTTTGCATGGAAGTAATGCTCTTCCTTGACTTTCACCATGAGGGACTCTCGATCGGTCTTTGCTGCTTCTATCATGTACCACTTATGCAAATTGTACATTCTCGTTGGTAGAAGCGGGACCTGCTCAGGCTTGACCAGAGGTTGGCCGCGGACATATTTCCATCTTAGTTCCTCCTCTTTAAACACGGGGAGTTCCTCGGTGCCTAGGAGTTCTTCAACAGTGAGACCGGCCTCTTTAGCCTGCCTTTTATGATCGTCGGTTATTACCAGCTGATGGGCGGTACTCACATGTGTTTGTACAATGAGCAGGGGAATCGATTGCACTGCCTGTTCTCCCAGCTGGGGAACAGTTTTCCCGCTTTTTTTGCCAACTGCTTGGCTCGAGCTCGAGCTCGACTCCTTCTTTTGTTGTGCCTGATATAACTTCTTGATACAGCGCTCATAGTCTGAGTCCGTATGCTTGACAGCCGGTTGAGCATTATCAATAAAGTGTTGTATGACATCCTCACGTACTTTCTCCTTTGGCGGCGGGGGCGGTTTCGGTCCAAAATGGGCCTTCAATTGGGCAGCCACTTCGGCTGTGGTTTCCTCCTCAGTCAGGTGGTAAGGCAATTTTGGAAGAGGCTTGAGGCTTGGACCATATTTGTATTTCTTGCCTATTGTACCGCTAGCCGCCGTAGCTGCGGCGCCTCTCTTCTGCTGTTGCCTAGGCGGCGGAGCCCGCTGAGACGGCGGAGACGGCTGACGCGGTGCCGGACTTGGAGGAGGAGGAGTCGGCTGACGCGGTGCCGGCGGAGACGGCTGACGCGGTGCCGGGCTTGGAGGAGGAGGAGTCGGCTGACGCGGTGCCGGGCTTGGAGGAGGAGGAGTCGGCTGACGTGGTGCCGGCGGAGGAGTCGACTGACGCGGCGGCGGACTTGGAGGAGCAGGAGTCGGCTGACGCGGTGGCGGACTTGTTGCAGCAGGAGTCGGTGGCCTTGGAAAGACGATGCAATCCTTTTTCCATAGAATGATACGATCGGCGTTCCAATCCGCAAACCCCTCAAACCCCTCAAACCACGGAACAACGCCTTTGCCTCGTGTTCTTCCCGGGTGTTCAGGATTCTTCAGGGCGCGCGTAAGCTCGTCGTTCTCTCTGTTGGGCGTGAACACCCCCGTTCGAGCTTCTTCTATTGCAACAAGTAAATCGTCCTGAGCTTTTTTAAGACTTGCCCGCTCCATAATCAGCCATGTCTCTGGGTCCAACTCCCCCCCATGCGCATAAAACCAAGTCCTGCACCAGGGGGGCCAGTCCAATGTAACTGGAGTGACCCCTGCATCCATCATCTTTTGCTCAGCGAGATCCCACTTAGGCAGGGCCACCTGGTAGCCACCTGGCCCCAGAGTATGGTGCCACTTCCTTTTCGCAGCATTAATCTTGTTTTGTCTCGACCGTTCCTGAGCTAGTTCCGATTCCTTGAACTTCACGAAATCGTCCCAGTGATCTCTTGCCTTCTCCAGTGTTCCATTGAATTCTGGAGTCTGCTTTCCTGCTCTGACGTACGCGGCCCATATATTTTTCATGTGGTTGTTGAATGCTATCGCCATCTTCTTAAGAGCACTCTTCCTGACTTTCGCCAGATCTGCATCTGTCAAATGATCTGGTAGGGTGAAATGTGACATGAGCGATTCCCAAAGCAGATCTTTTGCTCTTTCGTCGACAAAAGTAACTCCTGGATCTCCCTTTGCTGGCTTTTTCCATTCTTGAACGGAGATCGGGATTTGGTCCCTGACAATAACTCCGCATTGACGAGTGAACTTGGTCGCATTCTTCTTAGGTTCAAGCGGTTTGCCATTTGATTTGATGGCATCGATATTGTACTTTACGCCAGCCTGCAACCTTTTGGCCGGGCCTCGAACTGCCCTGCCGCTTGTAGAAGATTTACTCGATCCGGAGGGCTAAAAGAAGAAAGATCGATTCGTTAATATATACAAATCAATTAATACATGTAATGATCACCGGATGGCTTATATAATAAATATACCTCTAGCTCGCCGGTCCTTGTTATTTGAAGAACATTTCCTTCGTCATCATTGTTGTCGCCTTCATCTATTCGTTCGTCTTCATCAAACATCATACCCTCACCCGAAGGGTTCAGATATTGCGAGCCGTCATCATGATCATCTGGGCTCGGGGAGCGTATGATGTCGAACAGAGCCTCTTCTCCTTCTCTGCCGGTATTGTCCATAGCTTTTATTTAACTAATCCAGAAGAAAGATAAAACAATTTAGTATTCAAATTAGAATGCATGCAATCAATAAGGAAAAACTGAATCATAGTAGATAATATGCATCTCGAATAATCCAGATAATATGCATCATCGAATATAATCTCGAATACATCGTCTCGAATATTATCGAATAATATAATCTCAAATACATCGTCTCGAATATAATCTCGAATACATCTCGAGTATTATCACTAATACATCTCGAATATTATCATATATATATATAACATCACTAGCTAATACAGATCGAATATTATCGAAGAATCTAGTTCACTCGCGGTTCCTGAGGTGCGGGCGGTAGACACCCAAAGAGAAGAAACCATCACAGGATCATAGCTCGGGTGAGATCCCTGAAGAACCTGCCAGGTATTGGAGAACCTGACGTCCAACGCATCCATGTAGCGACGGACGTGCTCGTCCTCCTCCCTGACACGGCGACGTACCACCTCCGGCGGGGCCGGCTGCCTCCGCACTGAAAGTGACCCATGCGAACGCCACCAAAGAAGCTCCGGGTCGACGACGGGACCCGGGGCCGGGTTCCTCACCAAGCTGCGCGCCCCTGAAGGTAGCACCTCCCAGTGCCAGCCCGGCGGAGCCTAGTCCCGAACGTGGTGCCTCTGAAGCAGGACGTCGTCGCGAACGAGTCGACAACGAGGATGAGGGCCGGGCATCGTTGACGTCGAGAACAAATTCTATGCAAATTTAACATTTTTTAAATGCTTGATTGTGATTTTTGCAATTCTTTTTCACTTGATTTTGCAAATACATAACAAACTTTTGCAAATACAACATTAAAATATGCAACTTTTTTCTATGCAAATACATTGTATACATACATATATATATATATATATATATATATTAATTTCTATACATTGGATCAAAATGTCAAAATTCCTCAAATGTCAAAATTCCTCAAAATTTCTATACATAAATTATACTAATTAATTCCTCAAATGTCAAAATTCCTCAACTTTTTTCTATACATCTAATCATCTAGTGAAAAAAAAATGTCAAAATTCTTCTGAAAAATGTCAAAATTGCTATACATATATACTAAAACATACAAAAATACATATAAATCATCTAACTTAAGAAATGTGTGTGTGTGTGTGTGTTCATGCATGTGTGTGTGTGTGGGCTCTCGGGGAGGGGCGGCCATGGCGGCAGGGGGCGAGGGAGAGGGGGGAGAGGGAGGAAAGGAGCTCACAGCGGGGCGACGGCGAGTCGAGGCGAGGCGAGTCGGGGGCGGCGACGGCGTCGGGGCAGGCGGCGCGGCGAGGAGCTCGGGGAGGAGCGGGCGCAGGCGGCGTCGCGGGATCGGCGAGGAGGCGCGGGCGGCGACGAGCTCCGGCGTCGGGGGAGGCGAGACGGCGTCGGGGCAGGCGCGTACGGCGGCAGCCTGGCGGCACGGCGATCTCCTCTGTAGTGTGGTCGAAGAAGCAGAGAACTGCACAAAAAATTTAAGTGTTGTATATATATGCAGAGACCTTTAGTCCCGGTTGGAGCCACCAACCGGGACTAAAGGGGTGGTTTTGGCCAGGCAGAGCGGCGGGAAGCCAGACCTTTAGTCGCGGTTGGTGGCTCCAACCGCGACTAAAGACCCCCCTTTAGTCGCGGTTGGAGCCACCAACCGCGACTAAAGGTTGTGCTCACGCAGGCGCGGTGCAGGGCAAAGTTTAGTCCCACCTCGCTTGGCGAGAAGCGCCATCACCAGTTTATAAGCCCCGCCATAGCCACTCCATCGAGCTCCTCTCTAAGCAGGCCTTTGTGGGCCTATTGAACCTGTGCTGCCCTGTTGGGCTTACTGGGCCTTGCGGGTCTGCATCCTGGCCCAACTACAGGTTGGGTTTCTAGTCGTATGCAGGCCGTGGGGCCCAGTAGGCGGTCTTTTTTAAATTTTTTTTGTTTTCTGCTTTATTTATTTTCTTTTGTTTCTGAGATGTTTTTTGCTTTATTTAGAGTTTCTTTGTGAATCTTTTTGCTTTAGGTCACAAAAAATTATAAACTTTCTATTAGTGCCAGTAGTTTTCAAATTTGAATAGTTTAAATTTGAATTATTTGAAATTGGTGTGAATCACTAGTTTCTGAATAACTTTACTTTAAAAATAGATTTTTCAGTGATTCTTTTTTCTGCTGTTTAATATTAGTGTGTTTTATCATTATATTCAATTTGGTAATTCTTAGGTTATTTAAAAAAATGAAATGCCTTTGTAACAGATGGGTTTTCGTCCGAAACCCTGATACTTCGAAAGAGATTGTCCATTTTGTACACGAAGTGCATCCAGTTTTTACCATAACCCTCTCAACTTTTTAGCACATGCTATGTGGGTGAAATGATGATACCATGCCAACTTTCAACCTTTTCAAAGTTCATTTGTAGTGCTTTTCAATTTCAGGGTCATTTAGCTCAAAAAAAATCAGTAAATGCATGAAAAATAGCAAATGAAGTTAGAAAGGGTTGAAAATTGATGACGTGGCTTTGAATGGTGCATACTGAACGCACAAAAAGTCTGGAGTTGAAATAAGTTTAAAAAAATGAAATGCCTTTGTAACAGATGAGTTTTCGTCCGAAAGCCTGATACTTCGAATGAGATTGTCCATTTTGTACATGAAGTGCATCCAGTTTTTGCCGTAACCCTCTCAACTTTTTAGCACATGCTATGTGGGTGAAATGATGATACCATGCCAACTTTCAACCTTTTCAGAGTTCATTTGTAGTGCTTTTCAATTTCAGGGTCATTTAGCTAAAAAAAATCAGTAAATGCATGAAAAATAGCAAATGAAGTCAGAAAGGGTTGAAAATTGATGACGTGGCTTTGAATGGTGCATACTGAACGCACAAAAAGTCTGGAGTTGAAATAAGTTTAAAAAAATGAAATGCCTTTGTAACAGATGAGTTTTCGTCCGAAAGCCTGATACTTCGAAAGAGATTGTCCATTTTGTACACGAAGTGCATCCAGTTCTTCGCGTTTCAAATGCCAAAACACATAAGTACCCTAACTATTACAAAGATTCCCTCCGGTTTGTCCGAAGTGGGACTTTCCAGATATATAAGTCCGAAAACTCACTAGAGAAGAAAGTGATGACAGTGAAGCCGGTCACATCCCAGAGTGGGATCTTTGGGTATAAAGCTTTTTCTTCGCGTGTGTCCCTTTGCGCCGTAACCATGGACAATCTTCATCGTTTAACTGGATGCTCGGGTCAATATTCACTGTGAAGGGAGCAATTTCATGAAACTTTTCATAATCTTCTGACATGTCTGTCTTGTCCTCCACTCCCACGATGTTTCTTTTCCCTGAAAGAACTATGTGGCGCTTTGGCTCATCGTATGATGTATTCGCTTCCTTATCTTTTTTTTTCTCGGCTTGGTAGACATGTCCTTCACATAGAAAACCTGCGCCACATCATTGGCTAGGACGAATGGTTCGTCTGCGTACCCAAGATTGTTGAGATCCACTGTTGTCATTCCGTACTTCGGGTCTTCCTTTACCCCGCCTCCTATCAGATTGACCCATTTGCACCGAAACAAAGGGACCTTCAAACCACGTCCATAGTCAAGTTCCCATATCTCCTCTATGTAACCATAATATGTGTCCTTTGGCCTATTGGTGTTTGCTGCATCAAAGCGGACACCACTGTTTTGGTTGGTGCTCTTTTTATCTTGGGCGATCGTGTAAAATGGATTCCCATTTATCTCGTACCCTTTGAAAGTCAATATAGTCGAAGATGGTAACTTGGACAGCAAGTACAGCTCATCTGCAACAGTGTCGTCATGCATGAGACGTGTCTGCAACCAACCGGCGAAAGTCCCCGTTTGTTCATGTGTAATCCAGTCGTCAGACTGCTCCGGGTGTTTGGAGCGTAGAATATTCTTGTGTTCCTCGATATACGGAGCCACCAAGGCGGAACTTTGTAGAACTGTGTAGTGTGCTTGCGCCCAAGAATGCCCATCATGGCATATTACTGAATTCTTTTCTAGCGTGCCTTTTCCACCCAGTCTCCCCTCATGCCGCGATTCAGGAACACCAATCGGCTTAAGGTCAGGAATAAAGTCAACACAAAACTCAATGACCTCCTCTGTTTCATGGCCCTTGGAGATGCTTCCTTCTGGCCTAGCACGGTTATGAACATATTTCTTTAAGACTCCCATGAACCTCTCAAAGGGGAACATATTGTGTAGAAATACATGACCCAGAATGGCAATCTCTTTGACTAGGTGAACTAGGACGTGCGTCATGATATTGAAGAAGGATGGTGGGAACACCGACTCGAAACTGACAAGACATTGCACCAAATCATTCTCTAACCTTGGTATGATTTCTGGATCGATTACCTTCTGAGAGATTGCATTGAGGAATGCACATAGCTTCACAGTGGCTAATCGAACGTTTTCCGGTAGAAGCCCCCTCAATGCAACCGGAAGCAGTTGCGTCATAATCACGTGGCAGTCATGAGACTTTAGGTTCTGGAACTTTTTCTCTGCCATATTTATTATTCCCTTTATATTCGACGAGAAGCCAGATGGGGCCTTCATACAGAGCAGGCATTCGAAGAAGATTTCCTTCTCTTCTTTGGTAAGAGCGTAGCTGGCATGACCCTGATACTGCTTTGGATCCATGCCGTCTTTTCCGTGCATACGTTGCTGGTCCTCCCGTGCCTCCGGTGTATCTTTTGTCTTCCCATACACGCCCAAGAAGCCTAGCAGGTTCATGCAAAGATTCTTCGTCACGTGCATCACGTCGATTGCAGAGCGGACCTCTAGGTCTTTCCAATAGGGTAGGTCCCAAAATATAGATTTCTTCTTCCACATGGGTGCGCGTCCGTCAGCGTCATTCGGAACAGATTGTCCGCCAGGACCCTTTCCAAAGATTACTTTTAAATCCTTGACCATATCAACTATATCATCACCAGTACGGTGGCGAGGCTTCTTCCGGTGATCTGCCTCGCCTTTGAAATGCTTGCCTTTCTTTCTTACGGGATGCCTGCTCGGAAGAAATCGACGATGTCCCAGGTACACATTCTTCTTACATTTATCCAAATATATACTGTCGGTATCATCTAAACAGTGCGTGCATGCGTGGTATCCCTTGTTTGTCTGTCTTGAAAGGTTACTGAGAGCAGGCCAATCATTGATGGTTACAAACAGCAACGCTCCCAGGTCAAATTCCTGCTGTTTGTGCTCATCCCACGCACGTACACCTTCTATACTCCACAGCTCTAAAAGTTCTTCAACTAATGGCCTTAGGTACACATCAATGTCGTTGCCGGGTTGCTTGGGGCCTTGGATGAGCACTGGCATCATAATGAACTTCCGCTTCATGCACAACCAAGGAGGAAGGTTATAGATACATAGAGTCACAGGCCATGTGCTATGATTGCTGCTCTGCTCCCCAAAAGGATTAATGACATCTGCACTTAAACCAAACCATACATTCCTTGCGTCATCTGCAAAGTCCTTCCACTTTCTCTCGATTTTACTCCACTGCGATCCGTCAGTGGGTACTCTCAACTTCCCGTCTTTCTTACGGTCTTCTTTGTGCCATCGCATCAACTTGGCATGCTCTTTGTTTTGGAACAAACGTTTCAACCGTGGTATTATAGGAGCATACCACATCACCTTGGCAGGAATCTTCTTCCTGGGGCGCTCACCCTCAACATCACCAGGGTCATCGTGGCTGATCTTATAGCGCAATGCACCGCATACCGGGCATGCATTCAAATCCTCGTACTCACCGCGGTAGAGGATGCAGTCATTAGGGCATGCATGTATCTTCTGCACCTCTAATCCTAGAGGGCAGACAGCCTTCTTTGCTTCGTACGTACTGTCGGGCAATTCGTTGTCCTTTGGAAGCTTCTTCTTTAACATTATCAGCAACTTTTCAAATCCCTTGTCAGATACACCATTCTCTGCCTTCCATTGCAGCAATTCCAGTGTGGTACCCAGCTTTTTCTTGTCATCTTCGCAATTTGGGTACAACAATTTCTTGTGATCCTCTAACATGCGCTGCAACTTCAGCTTCTCCTTTTCACTTGCGCAGTTTCTCTTTGCATCGGCAATGGCCTGACCAAGATCATCAGCGGGCTCATCTGATGCCTCTTCTTCAGCTTCTTCCCGCATTGCCGGCTCAGCTTCTTCCCCCATTGTTGCACCATCGTATTCAGGGAACCCATGGCCAGGATAGCTGTCGTCATCCTTTTCTTCTTCATTCTCTTCCATTAGGACCCCTCTTTCTCCGTGCTTGGTCCAACAGTTATAGCCGGACATGAAACCGGACTCAAACAGGTGGACGTGAATGGTTCTTGAGTTAGAGTAATTTCGATCATTCTTACAGCCAGCACATGGACAATACATAAAACCATCCGCCCGCTTGTTTGCCTCAGCCGCAACCAGAAAAGTACGCACGCCATTAATGAACTGGGGAGAGCATCGATCATCGTACATCCATTGCCGGCTCATCTTCATTACACAACACCGAAAAGACCAAATTAATACAAGTTCATGCACACTTGTTCTCATAAAACAACATACAAACTCTCTAGCTAAAGCATTTAAATGCAACAACAAATGCGATCAAGATCGCAACTAAGGTAACAATTGATCCAACAGCATAGTGATACCAAGCCTCACTATCAATGGCATATTTTTTAAATTTTCTAATCTTCAAGCGCATTGCATCCATCTTGATCTCGTGATCATCGACGACATCGGCAACATACAACTCCAGTTTCATCTTCTCTTCTTCAATTCTTTTCAATTTTTCTTTCAAATACTCGTTTTCTTTTTTAACTAAATTTAACTTCTCGACAAGAGGGTCGGTTGCAATTTCCGATTCACATACCGTCTAGATAAAAATATCTATGTCAACTTGATGGGCATAATTGTCATAAACGCGAAATGCAACAAATAGTTATAAAAGAGAATATATATACCACATCCGAATCATAAACCGGACGAGGGCCGACGGGGACGGATATCAAAGTCATGGCACTATGTATAACAAATAATCATACATGTAAGAAAATTATACAATTAACTATCTAAATCATACAAATAAGATTTTTTTTATAAAAAGGATAAGAACAAGAGGCTCACCAAGGTGTGGTGCCGGCGACGGAACGGTGCGGGCGATCGACGGTGGTTAGGACAGGGACGGGAAGGCACTAAGTAAACCACATCTACACATATGCAAACTAAGAAGTTAATTTAAGCTCAAATTGCATATAAATCAAATAAACTACCACATATAAATACTCCTAAACTAAAACCCACAAATCACTATACTTATAGAGCATTGCAAGAGCTAATCTAGCAATGAGAGATGAAAGAACAAAGTTGCTAACCTTTGTGAACACTTGGATGGATGGGGTGTCTCCAAATCTTGACAAATTTTGGCAAAAATGGAGGATGAGCTCAAGGAAGAGGGGAAGAACAGAGAGGAGAGGAAAGGGGAAGAACAGAGAGCTCGGGCTGGACGAAGGGTTTATATAGAAGCATCTTTAGTCCCGGTTCGTTACACAAACCGGGACTAAAGGTGAGCCTCTAGTACCGGTTCGTGACACGAACCGGGACTAAAGGTGATCGTGGGGCCCCAGCCTGACACCAGCCTGCCACCACTCCTTTAGTCCCGGTTCGTGTCACGAACCGGTACTAGAGGTTCAACACGAACCGGGACTAATGATGCCTGCCCCCCTAGCCGTTGGAACCGGGACTAATGGTCACATTAGTACCGGTCCGATTCCAAACCGGGACTAATGGCGCTCACGTAAAGTCCTTTTTCTACTAGTGAGCTCACCGAAGAGCTCCGTATTTTGTCCAAACCGCGACTAGTTGACTGGTCAAATAGTCTACGTGGCAAGTAATGCAGCACCGTCAGCGCACGTTGTCTCCCTAGCTTGTGGGTCCCACCTGTCAGTGGCTACAACAGAGAAATAAAGGAAATGTTGTCTCCCTAGCTTGTGGGTCCCACCTGTCAGTGGCTACAAAAGAGAAATAAAGAAAAATAAAATAGTGCGTAGGAGGGGATTCGAACTTCACACCTCTGGGTCGCAGCCGCATGCTATCCGTCTGTTGTAATCTGATCGGGTCTTTTTAATACACACGAGCACACACACGCATGCACGCACGCAACACTCACACGCACGCACCTACACGACACAACACATACGTTCACACTCAACCTAAACTCGTGCATGCACACACATACACGCACACCACGCACATACACAACACATGCATGCACACAGCCGTCTGCGGCGACGTCCACTTCGTTCTTCATCGTCGTTGCTCGACTACCGGCCGAAGACGAAGGCAGTCGCGGCCTCGACCCTAGAGCACGGGAGGAACGCACGCATGCAAGCATGTACGGAGTACCCTCGGCGTAGCGTATACCAGCCGATCCGCCTTTATTCCTACCTCGCCCGGTGTTCAAGCCTGGCGACGGAGCATCAATCTTCGTTGGGTACACGTGGATGACAACAGCCACCGTGACTTTGGCGTCGATGACGAGAGAAATGATACTCCCTCCGTAGTCAAACATCACCAACTTTGACCCAAGTTTGTGGAGAAAAACATTTACATCTAGAATGCCAAACATATATCATTAGATTTGTCATAAGATGTAGTTTCATATTTTATATTGTAGATATACATAGTTTTCTCTATAAACTCAGTCAAAATTCGTAAAGTTTGACTTTTCAAAAAATCTATACGCACTACATTATGAAACGGAAGAAGTAGATGGGAAGATACATGCTTCTCTTCCACTCCCACTCTGCGCCATCATTGTGGGCCCACTTTTTTTTTCATATTGCCCATATGCGCAAACATAATTCAGAAAATATCGTTGACACAAATAGGTTCATGATCATCGAGAAAGAACATACCAGTGATAGAATCATATATCACCGCTCCATATTTATCTTGCAATCGAAAAACAAGCTGACCAAAATGCAGATGTCTCATATTTGAACTTTTAAGACGAGCGCACTCGATCAACTTTGCAGTTTGCACCCAATCCACTTTTATTATTGACTAGTAATGGTGCACGTGCAAATGCACGTATCATCTGATGCACCAAATTTATTTATGAAATAAAAAAGTTCTTATACCATTTTCAAGCTAGTAATAATGTGTACCGATTATACACGCACATCAACTGATGTAAATTCGATAACAGAACATTACAAGTTTATTAATAATAGACTCAATGAATTCATCAGCTTCAGCTTATACCCTTGAATGACAGTCGAACAACTAATCCCAAAATGACAACATATATCTTGTAGTCCACAAAAGTTCCATGAATTATATTTCATGAAAATATACAAATAAGTTAATTCTTGAGCATGCTTCACCCATTCTCGTATAGAAATCGTTTTTTGCGTATCAACAGTTTAACCTAGGACTCGTGCATGTTCAACGCTTCGAGTAATATAAATATAGATCAACGCATGTGAGTTGCTATGTTCACAATACTCACCAAAGATAACAATGACACATAGCTAAACTATAAATTACATATGCAACTGCCTTCAGATATATATGTTTTACACTCAGACAATTGTGATTATTGTGCCAGAATAACTATGGAACAAAATCTGTATTAGAATAATAGTCTTGTATTGGTTTAACTGCATTATGTGCAGCCACAAGCAGTAATCTCCATCGCCTGAAAAATCATGTACTCAACATTGAAAATGTCGAAATTTGTTGCATTTTTTTGCCCTCCAGCAACAGAGCCCGCTCCTTTGTACTTCACCGGTACCTGCAATTTAGTATCAACGACTCACTGTGTCATTTCCACAAGCACTTTTCCAAGCACAATCACAAATCTACAAGGTGACAAAATTATTCAAGCATTTGCACAACAACAAGACAGTAACATAATAACCATTGTTGTTTCCTACGTTCAATCAATAGTGTTTGACCTCATGGAGGCACTTGTGGTGATGAAATTTGCTTAGACGGCAGCTCACCTGTAACCATGGTCTTTGTTGGCCACACTGGCCACATCCTGCTGCCCCTCATATCCTAGACTTGACTGAAGTTGTCTGAAGAGAAAGTCTGAACATAAATTGTAAGAGACACTGTTTGCAAACTGATAGCACGAAGTAATGAAAATCTGAAGAAAAAAGTTGATATATGCATCTTCTCAACTGTAAAATAAATCGAATGAAGCTGCAATACTCTACTATGAAGATGGTTGAAGGGCCTGACCAGGTCGAGCGACGACGGAAGCAGTGAAGGGCAGGTGCCCCTCCTGCACTCTAGAACAACACATGCAACGCTGTCGCGACAAAATAGAATTAACACATTTCAGCATAGCCTTCAAAAAACTGCCAATAACATTTGCATGCTAAATCCAAGTTTATGAAGGAGTAAAGTATGTGGATGGATGCAATTTATTACTCAGGGAGTGTTGCATATTAATCAAGTATAAAATATATTTTCCATCCAATTTTTATGTGTTAAAAGTTTGAGATAAAGGGTGTCTTGCAGCTCTAATATCTTGCAAGGAAATAAGAAAAGATATTTGAGCTCACCATGTCCGAGTTGCCTAAATGAGAACCACAAAATGTAAATATTATGGTTTAATTATGGCGAAAATCCAGGGCAATGCTTACGGAAGTAGAGATAGCTAATTATTTTTTTACAGTGATAGCTTTGTTGTGTGGCGTGAATCATCCAATTAGCACAGACGCGTCCCAAATTAGTGAAAATGCATCATTGTTTGTCATATGTATTACCTGATGCATATAGCTGTGGAAAACCTCATTCCATTTCTTCAGTCCTATAAAACACTTTGGAGCAATAATACCCGTTTTATTCTTCTGGTTGCTTTATGTGTGCCTAGAATAAGAAGATAATAATATTTTGCAATGTGATATCCGTTCCATCTTTAGGGTGATTCAGCATAGCCACTTTTATCAAATCATACATCTGAAACAAGTAAAAGCCCTCCAGGTTAAATGGAACTACCCAGTGAACGTTGATTTTCAGACTAAAACATAATAAGGAACAAATAAAGCACCTATACATCATCTCAATAGTGAGTTAAACACATGCCTGCCACTAATCATAGAAATCAAGCAAGAAAATAACAAGTGCTATCCCATAAACTTCTCCATTTTACATGCATTATAGTTACACTTACGTCTATGTTTATTCAATCACAAAGACTTTTGGGCTTTTTCCACCGTCCAAAAAAGTCCTGAATTTGACACAAACGCCACACCAAGAGGTTACTGGGTACTACCAAATGCCGGCTTTTCAAGAAACATACACATTAAAGTACATGCCTCCAATGAGGAACTCTCAAATAAGTCGGAGGTAAACCCATGTTTATCGAGTGGACATGTGACAAACGGCCAGTTCTCATTTAATATGGTTGCATGTGATTTCCAAATGATGCAGCAAACTAAAGAAACTAAGGGCAGAAAAAATATTTACAAAAATCAATAGCTTGCAATGGTACCTGAGAAACAGGTCAGGTAAGCAGGTTAACATGTTCTCTTCATTATGTACGGAGCTTTTATTGTTTGCATGTAGGAGTACTCCAGTAATGGCACGCGGAAAGGAACACGGTAGTTAAAGTGCCTGGGGTAGTCCATACTGTCCACTGTCGTCCGTTCCATCCACCTGCCCTAGCCTCGCGTCGGCATTGGTGCGCCCATTGACCACCCCATTGGTCACAACTTGGTTTCAACGGAGAAGATATAAAGTTAATCCATCAAGCAATTTGGATGCACCAGAGTTCCTTTGACAAAAAAAATCAACTAACATCACGATAATTAGAGTAATACCTCTCGAACTAGGCTTTCGCCCCGTTTTATAGATAAAGCAATCGTCCATACAACCAAGTACCGGTCACGATATCAAATAAGACAGCTGGGGCCACAGCACAATCACGCCCAAGAAAGGAAAAGAAACATAAAAGGCCACCGAGTGGTAAACTAAGAAGCCGCCCTACGATGCGGAAAGCCGGCGCGCGGAGGCCAGAAGGGCGTCCAGCATAAGCCCAAGACGGCCGCGATCCCGCTGCCTAGCGAGCGGGTGCCAGTGCTGCAAAAAGGCAAGGAATTTGAAGAACGAGTTAGTAGCCTGCCGTGGGAAGATCCGCTCAATCACCATCTTATTGCGAGTCGTCCAAAGGGTCCACGTCTGTGACGCCCCCGACCCGACCGTGCACTAATCATACACGCAATACGCACGATCAAGCCCAAAGACTCATGGGAAGATATCACAACACAACTCTAGACACAAAATAAAATAATATAAGCTTTATATTACAAGCCAGGGGCCTCGAGGGCTCGAATACATAAGCTCGAGTTACACATGCGTTAGCGGAAGCAACAACAGTATCTAAGTACAGACACAAAGGTTAAACAAGTCTGCCTTAAGAAGGCGAAAACAAACAACGGCTCTGATCGAAAGAGGCAAGGCCTCCTGCCTGGGAGCCTCCTAAACTACTCCTGGTCGTCGGTCTCCACGTAGTAGTAGGCCCCGCCAGTGTAGTAGTAGTCGACGGCGGGATCAGCTGGCTCCGGGGCTCCGTCATCTGATCGCAGCAATCGGGTATGGGGAAAAGAGGTAGCAAAGCAACCGTGAGTACTCATCCAAATTACTCGCAAGACTTACATCATATCTATACTAAGTATGCATCGGTATCAAATGAAGGGGCTGTATCTATGGACTAGTCTGCAGAAATGCCAGAATAGAGGGGAAGGCCTAGCCTATCGAAGACTAGCATCTTCAGCGTCTTGCAGTATTAGAAGAGTGCAGCTTAGTAGCAGATCTTAAAGTAACAAGCATGTAGTAGCAAAGCCTAGAGATCCTTCCTCGACTCCCTGCGACAAAGCGATCTCGGAGCTTACAATTAATTAACATGTATCGAGTTCTAGTTGTAATAGATCGGGATACAACACTGAGCGTCCTGTTACCGTGGACACGGCTATTCGAATAGATAATCTTCCCTGCACTGTTACCCAACACGCTCGATTAACTCTGGCCGGACACACTTTTCTCGGTCATGCCCAGCCTCGGCTGATCGACACGACGTAGTCCTACCTAGGCTCCGTAGAGAGGTCCCCGCCAGTCTACATCCTAAGTGCTCCGGGGTCTTGGGCCCATCGCCCTTTGCACTCCGGGTCATTGTGTCACGTATCGGAGTCCAAGCACCACCTCAGTCCTGGATGGCACTTGTCCCAACGGGCTCACAATGCTGAACTGGACATCTGACAGAGCTTTCGGCTGATACATACGGCGCCAAGGGCCCCATTAAACCATTATCCCATGTGGTGGTAGTGCGTATAGGCCAGTGGCCAACTCAGATCAAATACCCAAATCCGTTAGTGAATTATTAGGAGCTCGCAGTGACGATCAGTACTCCTATCGCCCCGTCTCGAGGAAGTGCAACAAGGGTCAGGCCCATCCCTCTCTAGGGCGGTCTTTGCCTGCCCGGCCGCACCTCGTAATTATCTCGCGGGTACCCTCCAGGTCAACCCGACTCTCAAGAGACTGTCGGGAACTCAGGTCCACCTCTACCGGGGTGGTACCGCCTGTCCCTTCAGTCCCGCAGTAATAGTACATGGAGGGAATAGTTAAAGGTAACCGTGTGTCCGTAACATCAAGAGGGTAATCCGAGGAATCACCCTCGATGGATTCCCACTCGATGTATCCGTCAAGGTGAACTCGGAGGAATCACCCTCGATGGTTCACACTTGAGGGGTTGCACGACAGAAGCATCATCGGAGATGGTGGAAGAGGAATCACCCTCGGTAACCCACAACCGACTAGCTATGCTACAGAGATATCATCAGGAGTGAGGTAGGAGGTATCACCCTCGGCACTCGATGGTAGCTCTGCAGAGTCGTACAACTAAGGGGGGTGTGCGGTGCTGTGTCAGTCTTTGCAAGTCGATCACATTGATTGGGGCACCAGTAACAAAGCGGGGCAAGAGGGACAAGGGTGAGGGGTCGCTGATGGATCACTTAACCAATCTATACTAAGCAGTTAGGATAACAGGTAAAGTTTCAACAGCAGTTACAAAATCAGGCTATGCATCAGAATAGGAGCAATCAAATACAGTAGCAAAATCTAATGCCAGCATGGGAGAGAAAGAATGAGCGATATAGGAATGATCAAGGGGGTTTGCTTGCCTGAAAGCTTTGCTGAAAAGGAAGAAGGGTCGTCAGGGACGTAGTCGTACACGGCAGCAGCGTCGGTCTCGGGGCTATCGGAGAGAAGAGGGGGAAGAAACAATAAATATAAAGCAAACAAATGCACACAGATGCTTGGCATGGCAATAGGCTGTGCTAGGGGTGCCCTAATACAGTGCTAGGTATTTTAAACGGAGCGGAAAAATATCCGGGAATATTTTCCCAGCTCCGGGCAGTTATCGGTATATTGAATCGGAGGGGAAAGTTCCATGTTCATCATGATAGAGGGGTGTGGTAGGTATGTGGATGACATATTCGGATTCGTTAGATTTTTCTGATCATTTTTCATATATAAATTATTTTCATCCGAGTTACGGATTATTTTATATGATATTTCAAAGTTTTAATCATTTTCTGGAATTTTCTGGAATTTATTTAATTCGAAAATCATTTAAATATTAATTGCTACGGGTACCCAGCTGAGTGCACACAGAAATGCACCCAGGGGCTGATAGTGGGCCCAGTCAGCAGTTGACTGGGTCAACGTTGACTGGTCAAGGGTCCAGTCAGCAGAGGCTGACTGGTGGGCCCTCTGCTGAGTCAGCAGGCTGACTCGGCAGAGCTTATCTGAATGAACAGTAACAGGGGCCCCACACGTCAGTTATTTAATTTAACTAAATCCTGTTATTAGTTCTAATTAATCTGCATGGGGCCCGGCTGTCAGTCAGTGGTTAGTGGTTAATTAAACGGCAGTTAGTGGCTTAATGACGTGCCACGTCAGCAGGCCGGCGTTTAGACGGTGGCGCGCCGGCGGCGAGGCTCCGGCGACCACAGGAACGGTGGAGGGGCCCGGGTTTCGCCCTCCGGCCACCATTTGGCGTGCGGAGGGTCGCGTTCGAACGAGCGCGATGAGGCGCATCGCGTGGTGGTGGTGGTTCGCTCGGGGATCGCCGGAAACAATGCCAGCGACGAGCGGAGGCAGAGGTGGCTACGGGAGCTTGCCGGGAAGGGCGCTAGGAGGCACGGGGGAACGATCTGGTGGTGGCTGCGGGCTTCTGGGAGCTCCAGGAGCTCGGCGCGATGCTCGGGCGAGAGCTGCAGCGGCTATGGCCGCGACTACGACAAGGACGGCGGCGACGAGCACGGCCATGGCGGGAAGCTAGCTAGGGGACGAGAGCGACCGCAGGGAGAGAGGGGAAACGGAGGGGGGCTCACAGCGGCCCTGTAGAGGTGCAGAGCGAGCTCGGGGGAGGCTCGGTGTGGCCGGAATCGACGTCGAACGGCGGCGATCCGAGGTTGAAGATGAGCTCGTTCCGGTCGAAGGAGAGGCACCCGGCTCGATCCAGAGGGCAAAGACGACGAGGCGGTCGACGACGGAGCGGGTAGACACGGTCCTAGCCGGCGAGGGTGAGAGTGGCCACGCGGGTGAGATCGGCCATGGCGAGAGGGGATCGGCTCGCCGCGGGGAGGAAGAACGCGAGTGAGAGAGGGGGGTCTGAGGGGCTAGGTTTTGCTAGGGAGAGGTGCACGGGGTCCTTATCCTCGCGGGGCACCGCCGGATGGCCGGCGCGTGGCCATCTGTGGACGTGCGGCTGCGCACGCGCCATGGCCACTGTGGCCGAGCAGGAGGTAGGGGAAAGACCGGCCAGCCTGGGCCAGGCCGCACTGTAGCCCACTTAGGCCCAGTGGCACAGTAGCGTTAGGCTTTTCTTTTATTCTTTTCTGTTTTCTTTATTTCCTTTACTGTTTTGCAAATTATTTGGCCACCAATTAACTTCTGAAAAATGTGCAACCTTGCCAAATAATTACTATGCATTATTAAGCACTGTCATAAAAAGGTTTGGAGGTAAAATGATTTCATTTGAATTTTGCATAAATGAAAATGGATTAAATGGGGCTGTTTTGGGTATTGTTTTGGTTGCTAGGGTCAATTTGGGAATTCAAATAATGTTAGTTTTATTTTTATAATTGCTTTGGGATTATTTGCAACATTATGAACATTTTTATTCAATTAATTGAAGAAGTAATAATTTGACTTGCATTTGAATTTGTATTATTTCCTAAATGCAATTTAATTAGGATGATCATGATGACATGGCAATTTAATTAGCTTAATGACACAGTTAAGATCTGGGGGTGTTACAACGTCATCGCTGCAAAGATAAGCCAGAAAAGGCGGCGCTTGCGGCCCACCTGCGTCGCCCGGAACTGCAAGAACTATCCAAGGTCCTGGGCCTCCCAGTCAGGTCCAAGTGCCTCGTGGACGAAGCTCCAGAGCGCCTGCACTGCGGTGCACGAGAACATAATGTGGGTTGCCGTCTCCGGAACATGACACAGAGGGCACAAGCCATTGCCCGGACCGTGTCGCTTAAGAACCTCTGTCCCAGAGGGTAAGCGATCGCGTAATAGCTGCCAAACGAAAATCTTGATTTTGAGGGGCACCGGCGCTTTCCACAGTGGGGATAGCCATTGTACGGCCGGCGCGCGGCAAAGTGCCTGGTATGCCGAGCTAACGGAGAACTCTCCTGAGGGAGAGAGACTCCAGGAAATGGTGTCAGAAGAATGTGACAACACCTGCGGGACTACATCCCTCAAACTCGCCCATTCCCTAACCTCATCCTGGCCGAATGAACGGCGGAACGCGATGTTCCACTGTCCATCCAAGCAGGCCGCGGAAACCAGAATATTCGTGTCCGCGCAAATAGCAAATAACCTAGGGAAGCGAACACGAAGCGGTTCTCTACCCAGCCAGGGGTCAATCCAAAACTGGGTACCATTCCCATCGCTAACTGAGAAGGTGGCACCAAGACGGATCTCATCCTTGATCTTCTGGATAGACCTCCAGAATTGTGACCCAGCCGTGCGAGAGCAAGCCAGAAGGGGCTCTCCCTGCAGATACTTTGCCTGAATGAGCTGTAACCACAAACCCCCTTCTCCCCGCATGATCCGCCAGACCCAGCGCAACATGAGGACGATGTTCATGCGGCGAGAGTCGGTGATGCCGAGCCCACCCCGATCCTTGGGTAGGCAAATATCCGCCCACTTGACCATGTGGTATTTAGGGCGGCCATTAGCGGCCTGCCAGAAGAACCTGGCCAGCTCTATGTCAAAGGCTCCATGCACGGTCTCTGGCAGGATATACATCCCCATCATATACATGGGAAGGCTGGCAAGGTTAGACCCAATAAGGACGGTTTTTGTGACGCCCCTGCCTCGACCGTGCACTAATCATACACACAAATATGCACGATCAAGATCAGAGACTCACGGGAAGGTATCCCAACACAACTCTAAACACAAATTAAACATAAATCTTTGAATTACAAGCCAGGGGTCGCGAGGACCCTAATACATAAGTCAGCGGAAGCAAAATATTATCTGAGTACAGACATAGTTAAACAAGTTTGCCTTAAGAAGGCTAGCATAACAGCGACACTGATCAAAAAGGTATAGGCCTCCTGCCTGGGGCCTCCGAACTACTCCTGGTCATCGATCTCCTCGTAGTAGTAGCCTCCTGGGGTGAACTCTGGCTCCTGAGCTCCGTCATCTGAACGTAGCAACCGGGTAGGTGAAAGAGGTAGCAAAGCAACCGTGAGTACTCATCCAAAGTACTCGCAAGACTTACATCAGAACTATGCTAAGTATGCATCGGTATCAAAGGAATGGGGCTATATCTTTGGACTATGCTGCAGAAATGCCAGAATAGAGGGCAAGAGCCTATCCTATCGAAGACTAGCATCTTGCAGCATCAGAAGAGAGTAGCGCATATATAATATAGTAACAAGTATATGGCAGTCAAACCCTTCCTCGACTACCCTGCGAGAAAGCGATCCCAGAGCAGTATAACAGTTAAGTAACAATTTAGTATCCAGTTATAGTTGTAGTAGATCGGGATACAACTCCGAGCGTCCTGTTACCGTGGACACGACTATTCGAATAGATTACTTCCCTGCAGGGGTTGCACTACTATTACCCATCACGCTCGATTACATCTGGCCGGACACACTTTCTAGGGTAATGCCCGGCCTCGGGCAATCGACACGGCGTTGTCCTACCTAGACTCTCCAGAGAGGTCAGCACGCCGGTCTAAATCCTAAGTGCGAAGGGGTCATGGACCTATCGCCCTAAGCACTCCTGCACGTTGCGAGACTGGCCGGGGACCAAGCGCGACTGTGGAAACACCAGCAGACGTAACCAGCTCACCCCAACAATCAGCCCGCAAAGTCGTGACGTCTGACAGAGCTTTCAGGAGGAACGTACGACGCAGAGGGTCCCATATATCATTATCCCGCGTGGTGGTAGCGCGTATAGACCAGTGGCCAACTCAGATCAAATACTCAATCCGTTAGTGTGTTATTAGTAGCTCGCAGACACGAACAGGGTTCCTGTCGTTCTGACTTGGTATCACACGGATCACGACCAAGGACCAGGCCCACCTCTCACCTAGGTGGTCTCCGCCTGTCCTGTCGCTCCGCCACAATAATCTCTCGCGAGTACCCTTGGGGCCGACTCGACTGGTATCAATATCTCGCGGGTACCCTTGGGGCCGACCCGACTTTAGCAGTTTATAAGAATCACAATAAAGTAAACATATATGTGATCATCGCCCTGAGTGATCACGACCCGGTAGTATAGCATGGCAACGGACAAGTGTGAAAAGCCACAGATGGGATCTGGCCTACCTACACTAAGCATATAGGATAACAGGAAAGGTACCAACAGCAGGTTACATAAAATAGGCTATGCATCAGAATAGGAGCTACCGGAACAGTAACAGTAGCAAAATCTAATGCAAGCATAAGAGAGAAAGAATGGGCGATATCTGGATGATCAAGGGGGGTTTGCTTGCCTCGAAGCTCTGCGGAAAAGGTTTGGTCCTCAGGGGTGTAGTCGTACTCCGCGGCATCGTCGGCAGTCTCGGGGTCTACCGGAGAGGAAGAGGGGGAAGAAACAATAAATACACGGCAAACAAATGTAACACATATGCATGACATGGTGGCATGAGTTGATTACGTGTTCTAATGCATCACTAAGTATTTTAGAGCGAGCGGGAAAATATTCGGGAATATTTTCCCAGCTCCAGGTGATTATCGGTATACTGATCCGGAGGGGAAGGTTCCATGTTCATCATGATAGGAGTGATGGTCAAGCATTTTGATCACATATTTAGATTCGTCATATTTTTCTGATCATTTTTTATATATAAATTATTTTCACCGGGGTTACGGTTTATTTTCTATGAATTTCCAAAATTTTATACATTTTCTGAAATTTCTGGAATTTTGTATTTAGTTTAATCCGAATTGACCAAGTCAATTTTACTAGTCAAAAGGCAGGTGTGGCCCACATGTCATAGGCTTAGATATTTTTAATTTAACTTAGCATTTTAATTTAACCGCGGGGTCCACATGTCATACACACATTAGACTAACTAAACAACTAAACTAACCTAACTAACCTAAACTAAAATTAGTCCTAAACTAATTCTAGCTAATAAAAACACCCGATCCCATTCCGACCTCGATATATATGTGGAATCGTTAGCCTAAACTAACTGGGCCGGCCACATCCAGGGGCGCACACACACAGCACGCACACAGCACACTCACACACATAGCGCGCGCGCACACACAGCCATGGCCATGGCCAGCAGCAATGGCAGCAGCAGCAGGTAGCGCAGCAGCAGTGAGCAGCAGCAGGCGCAGCAGCAAGCAGCCGCAAGCAGCAGCAGACAGCGAGCACGTACGCGTACGTGGCAGCTCAGGGCGGTGGTGTAACACCCCCATGTAATTAAGCTACCGTAATCACCTTTTGATAATGACAAGTCACCATGCTTATTAGTGCTTATCATCATTTGCATCATATCTCATTTCAAATTCCAAATCAAATTGAAATTCAAATTTAAAATGAAAATAAAAGTTGTTCCAATTTGGAAACTAAAATATTCATTAAATGGCAAATAATTCATAGCTAATTATGTTAAGAAAAATAACATCACTAAAAATCACTAAGTGACTCTAACATCATCAAAACAGTACCAAACAGCAATATTTAATACATTTTTATTTAATTAAAATTCAAGTGAAATCCTATCACCTACAAACCAATTTCTGGTATTAGCTAATATTGCATATTATTTATGGGGCCAAGTCACATATTTTACTAAACTCAATTTGTGGCCTAACTATTTTCAAAACAGAAAGAAAAATAGAAAACAGAGAAAGAAAAGAAAGAAAAAGAAAAGGCCCACCGCATCTGGGCCTAAGTCACCCGCGCGGCCGGCCCACCTCGCCACCTCCTTCTCCCCCGCACTGCTCACCCGCGCGGTCGACCGCTCCCGTCGCCGGTCGCCGTTCCCGCCGCGCCCGGCCAGCCCGCGTCGCTACAGGAGATGGGGGTGGATAAGAATGCCCCCTCGCAACCCTAGACGCCTCCCCAGATCCTTTCTCCCTCCTCCCTCGCCGCTTTCTTCCTCCCCGCGCAGCCGCCGACGCCGTTGACCTTGCCGAGCTCGCCGGCGTGGCCACAAGCCTCCCCCGCACCTGAGATCGAGCCCATCCGCTCCGCCGTCCTCCTCTACTTCCTCTCCGACCGCGGGAACGGTCTCAGCGCCACCACCGCGACCTCTCCGACTCCGTCTTCCTCCTACGGCCGCCGCCGCCTCGCCGTCAATTATGCCGCCTCGAGCCCTCCCAGAGCCCGCCTTTGCACGTCTACGGGATCCCGGTGAGCCTCGCCGCGAATCCCCTCCGTCTCCTCTCCGTTTTGCCATGCCTAGCGCCGCTCGCCGTCGATGCCCGAATGCAGCTCCGCGCGCGATGCTCGCCGCCGACGTGGTAGGCGATGTCGTGCTCGTCCGAGCACGCGAGCGTGCTCAGCGCCGCTCGCTGAGGCCGCCCATGCCGTTAGCTCTCCTCCCCGTAGCCTCTAGCGCCGAGCCCGTACTTGCCCGAACTCCGGCGTCCGCCCCACCGCTCACCGCCGTCAACCTGGCCCGTCTCCGGCTGAACCAGTGCCACCGCTGGATGTGGCACCTCGCGCACGTTCGAACGCGACCTCCCGCGTTCAAAACGGTGGCCTGTGGCCGATTTCCGGCGACACCCGAGGCCGCGCCGCCGTGGATTTGGTCGCCGGCGTGATTCCGGCGACGGCGCCGTCGACGCCGACGTGGCCTGACGTGTGGGCCCCCCTGTGCCACTGACTGCTGGGTCCCACTGGCCCCGTTGACTGGGTTGACGAGTCAACGGTGCTGACTGGGCACCCACAGTCACTGACATGTGGGTCCCGCGACTAATTAAGCTAGTTTAAAATTAAATCAAAATTAATTAGTCTAATCAGTCACTGACATGTGGGGTCCACCCGCTAATTAACTCGGATTAGTTTTAATTAACAGCTGAGTCACTGACCAATGGGAACCACTGGTCAGGTTTGACTCTGGTCAGCCAGAGTTGACCGCTGACGTCATCATTTCGTCATGCTGACGTCACCCTTATACTGTTTCGGATAATTCGAAATTAATTAATTTAAATAATTCCAGAAATTCCAGAAAATGATTAAAACTTTGAAAAATCATATAAATTAAACCGTAACTCGGATGAAAATAATTTATATATGAAAAATGATCAGAAAAATATGAAGAATCTGAATATGTGGTCAAAATGCTTGACCATCACTCCTACCTAGATGAACATGGGACTTTTTGCCCGTATTCGATAGATGAATAGTGCATAACCCTGATGAAATAAATCCAGATAAATTCCTAAATTAACTAAAGTAGTTAGATAGGCAGTATATCACCTCTGCATAACATTTAGGCATGTCATGCATCCCTGTTGCATTATTACCGTGTATTTATTGTTTCTTCCCCCTCCTTCTCTCCCGATAGCCCCCGAGACTGCCGCCGACACCGCAGTGTACGACGACGTCGCCGACGACCAGACCCCTTCAGCAGAGCTTCCAGGCAAGCAAAACCCCCTTGATCATAAGATATCGCCCATTCCTTTCTCTCTTATGCTTGAATTAGAATTGCCCCCCTGCTACTGTTCCGATAGCTCCTATTCTGATGCATAGCCTGTTGTTGTCGCCTGCTATTGATACATCGCCTGCTATTGATACATCGCCAGGCCATAGGCGATGATCACCTCCCAACTGAGGTTGACACGCCGGTCAGTGACAGACATACTAAGGAAGAATTCCCCTCGGTTCATATCCTCGACCGAGAAGGAATCTTCCCGGACCCCCGGCAGGATGCCTCCAGATTGCCCATTGACAGGCAACCATTGCCAAGCAAACTGGTGCCGGGAAAGCCCCTGGAGTTCCGGAATGGAGAAGTCATGTCGAATCGTTTCTTGTAGACCAACAATGTCAATCTCCTCTTGTCGCAAATAGTCTATAAGCTGGCGCCTTCGGCCGAGATGGCCAAAGCCTCGGATATTCCAACAGAGTAACTTCATATTGGAACATCTGAGGTAAGACTAGGCCCCTCGGGTGGGGCCGAACTAGCCCGCCCGGCAATCGCAGGTTGGGAAGAAGACTTTGCTGGACGGCCGCGCCGCCCCCGCGTGCGGGGGGCCTCGGCGGCCGACGGCTCCAGGGAAGGAGCTCCAGCACTAGCCCCACGCACCGTCATCTGGTGCTCAGTGGGGTGGAGACGCGTGGGGGCCTGCCCCTCATAGCCCTCACTGGTGGAGGGCATGGAGGGGCCGCATTCCCCGTAGTCTCACCAAGCGGCACCATGCCAGCCCCGGCCTCGCTATGGCCGGGGTCAGTAGGGACCGGGGCACTCAGATCCCCGCGCTCAGCTCGAGCACGGGCCTCTGCAAGCGCCCCATCCAGCTTCTCCTTAGCACAAATGGTAGCGATCTGCTCAAGACGAGGACCCTTCTCACCGTGAAACACAATGTCACAATCGGAGGCCACATCGGCCAGGTGCGCAAAAGGAACTGACCCCAGAACAGTAAATCTCGAACCAGAGCAGGAAGGATCAGAGGGAGCGGGGGGAATACCTGGGGAGAGGTCGCGAGCAGCCGCCCGCATGGCCGCCTTCTCCGGGATCGTCGGAACGCGGCCGTCCTGAAGAGTCCGGGACTGGCTGAGCCGCACACTCTGCCGCGCAGCAATCGACGGAGAGGTCCCACCCCTCGCCTTGGAACCTGCCGCGGTGGGGGTCACCGAGGCCAGATCCAGGCGCGGCGGAGGGGGTGTAGCAGGCACCAGCACCGGGGACCCCAAAGCTGGAGGGCGGGTCCCAGGCGAGCGAGAGTAGCACACCACTCCCGGGGAGCGTGGGGAGGACGGGGGGCGCACGTCCAACCCCACACTCAGAGAGTCCTCCTCCTCCACAACTAGGCCACCGCCCGGAGACACTGCCGAGGGGGCCACAGGGACAGGAATCAGGGCCCCGACGACAGAGAGGGCGAGAGCCGAGGTTCCTGCCGGCCCACAAGACGCCCCCCCCCCCCCCCCAGTGGCGACCGGGCTACGCCGGTGAGCAGTCGGAGCAGGGGGGTCTTCCTCATCCCCCTCAGAAGAGCTCTCCACAGGTCGCCATCACCCCCCCCTCCCCCGCCGTCGGAGTGCGGCGGCGGAGGAGGAGGGGGGGCAGCCCCCTGCTGGCCCTCAGGCTCAGGAACCTATGTATCCCAATTCAGCTAACTTGGAAAAAAGAAACCGTTCCATTGACATGATTGAATCTCTACATGGAAGTAATAAAATAAATGCAATACCCATCTGTACTTTGAGATGCAGAGAAATGGCATATTGATGCCTTTTCTCGCCTTTGGCAAAGTTAGCTTCAATAACGAACCACATAATAGGTAAAAAAAATCTACCCAACAATGAAGACAAGGAAACTGAGAAAAAATAAAGTAGCGCATAACTTCAATTGAATCAATTTAACTTTAAGAAGGATTGGCTTGCATCAACCATCATTGAATACGCACCAAAAAAATCAAGCCTGATTCAATTCAAGGCACGTGTCAAACCTGAATATAGTGGCATTGACAGAGATCAAGAGGGGAAGGAAGATGCACTACTACATCCTATATGATGCAGCGCAGCACAGGAGGAGTTTACCAGGAAATCTTGCCATGGATCTGAGAGAGATGAAAAAACAACCGGGAGAAACTCATCTTGGCATCATCAGCATTGGCTGTGCTCGCACAATTGCTTTGCAGTAGTGGCATAACATGACAGTTTTCTACCCTGTAGACATAAACTCAGATTCAAAGTTTATTGTATTTTTAACAATATAATTGTAGAAGCGAAAATAGATGCACCTTGAGACAAGAGTTACTTGCAACAGAACAATATCAATGAGAGAATATAAAGTGCAAGAATGTAATTCTATAATTTGCTGAACACTGAAATGCTTCAGACATGTTACTTCTTACTATTATGTCACCAAATATTTTTCTTTCTTACTGTCTTATCAATAACTGAAGTTTCTCAGGCAAAGTTATCCTAGTTGTGTGTATTCATATCTTGTTGTTTAACATCAATATATTATAAGCCATATTACAACCAATGGTACAACTCTCCAGTTCAAAGTTCAAACCCTTTTCTAGGTGCAAAGTGCTAGATCTATGCAACGATAAACGAATTGGATTTATCAACTCCATCAACTGTGATACACTACAATCATCAAATAGTGCATGCATAATTTTTTTAAGAGAGTTAGGGTAGTTCAAGCGCTTACTACATAGTACTCGGCATTGATGTAGCAAGATCAAAGAAGCATCCTGTCATACATAGACCATGTGCCTCTGCAAGCATAGGTAATAATGTCAGCTTCTGATCAAACACTAAAAAATAGCTTTCCATCACCAATATTTCTTTGCGTCCATAATGAGCCTGGTGCAATTCCTTTCCATGACTACATTTAATCAGCCTATCAAACATCAAAATAACCTCAAATTGATAAGTTGCGCAGGGGTACAACAAATCATACCTCAATCTACCCTTGCAACTGGAAGCTAATTCATACTCAACCAAATGCCCCAAATCCTAAAAGTATTCAATAATTGATATGGCAAAAGGCAAAAAATGGAAGTGAGGATTTGTTCGTGTCTCACCTCTCAGGCCTTGGACCGAGGAAGACGGCAACATGGCAGTGAGGGCGACAGATCCGGTAGCCGGCGATCGACCTAGCGTACGATTAACGGCGGAGCGTGTCAGAGGCAGGCGTGTGGGCGTGTCGGTGGCGACATCCAACTTTTCGCGGCAGCGGATCTTACCCTGGGGGGTGGAGGTTGGCCTTGAGCTCTCCTCCGCCTTCACCTCTTCCTCCTCCTCGACAGCAGTGGGTGGCGCGTCCTCGCTCCGTTCGTATGATTGGTATTGTTGCTCCTCCTGCCCGTACACCTTCTTCACCGTCGTCGGCTCGGGACACGCGGGGGGCGAAGAGGAGGGGAGCGAGGAGCGGCCAGAAGGGGAGATAGGAAGCGACGTGCGGGGTGGACGATAGTGGAGGGGCCGTGATGCGGCCGTCGGGGTGGGCGGCGGCAGTCGGAGAAGGTCGTGGGCGCTTCCTATCTCCCCTGTCTCTCCCTGATTAAAGGTGGCCGGCTTGATGGCGAGGGCCTCACCGTATCGGCGGCCGGCGTCGAAGTGGAGGATCGGAGAGCGTCCGCGGAGGCCGAGTTGAGCGGCGGAGGAGGAGTGGAGGATCGGCGGCGGGCGATTGGAGCGGCGACCGAGTTTAAGATCGGCGGGCGGCGGACGCCGGCGGGGTGGAGGATCGACGGGCGGCGGCGGAGGCCCACTCGTGCTGGCGTTCGTGAGGCAGCACAGGAGGAGCGGGGCGAAGGTCGTGGTGCGGGCGTGCGGGGCAGTTTTTTTTTAGGAAGGGGCGGGTATGATTAGTGTCGTTGGATTAGTGGCTTGTTGTTGTTGTGTTAAACACCAGAGGTTTTTGGCCCTTTAGATATTTGTAGATAGACACGCGTGATGGTTTGGATCTGCCCCCTGTAGGTGTTTTATATGGATAGTAAATAGATTGATGCATGTAGGTAACGGCGTCAGCCTTTGCTGTTATATGCCTTTTTAATAACAGATATAAAGCTTTAGAGATCACGTAATAACATTTTTTAGAATCACACAACACTATGTCCAGCACGCAGGAAAAAAAGACCAATCAACTCCCTTGCCTAGTCTTAGTGATATATGTCTCCTTTGATATTGTAGACAAGAAGCTCCCTGCTGCTATTCTGTCAACACATTCAACGGGGGCGAATCAACTTGTGGTTGGATGATTATTAGGACAGTGGTATCCCAGCCCACCAGAATTCAAGTCCTAAACTTGACATTGATGCTCGCATTTTTCTGAATTATCCGAGCCTTTCGGTGATGTGCTTCAGTGGGAGGAGACGTTCCCGTCGACTACGAAGACGTCTGTGGCGACTTCGTCAATCTCAAGATGATGTGCCGGCTCAATCTCTCGGTTGTGCTCATAGGGACAGTGTGTACGTGTGTGCGTTCATAGAGGTGAGTGTATTCTTGTGTACGTGAGCGATTTCGATTGTACTGTGTTTGTATTGTGTTAAAAAAAACACTCAACAGGGAGCCAGCAATACGTACGCGCATTCTAACCTATAAGGCTGCTAGCCGACCCTTCTCCACAGAGCTCCCCTGATTTCCTGTACTTTGGGCCGTTGGATCTGGTCTTTGTCTCTCTTGTGCCATTGGATCTTCACCTTCCGGTAAATCTCGTTTTCACCATGCAGTTCTTTTCTCGTCCAATGACTGGTGGGCTCGTCTCGCCGGTGTATTGGCTGGGTCAGCCGTGCGCATGTGCGGGTGGTTTTGCCCAATCTGCAACTCGCGCGCCGCATCCACTCCTTGCCCAATCCCACGCCCAGCCACTTTCCCCTGCAATCTCCATAGCCGTCGCACCCTCCCTCCTCCCGCACGAACCCTAGCAATCGCCAGCCGCCACGCCCTCACTCCTCCCAGCCGCCTCCATGCTCGCTTCCTCCTCCTCCGTCCTCCCGCGTCCGTCGCGCCCCCTCCCGCATCTCATCCATCTCGCCAGATCCGAGGCGTGCGAGCATGGAGGCGAGCTTCTCCGGCGGCGGCGGGAGCCTGCAGGCAAAGGGTGACCCCATGGATCCGTCCCTGCAGAAGAGAGAAGATGAGAGGGAGAGAGAGAAGGAGGGGAGGGGGAGAGAGAGAGGAAAGAGGAGGGGGAGGTCCAGCGGTGGCAGGGAGAGGGCACCTCCGCCCCTTCCTCTTCCTGCGCTGCTGACGAGGATGACGACCGCCTAATCCAAGAGACTACACAAGGACGTGCAGAAGAACATGAAACACAAGCTGCTGGTTCATGGAGATGGTTGATGGCAACAACGGCATCGAAATCCACCACTGCGAGTTGCTTAAGCCGTCTGCCGTCGGTCACCCTGCACCGCCGTCTCCCTTTCCCCTTCTGGTGGCCCCTACCTACGTGAGCTCCTTCCTCCAATCTCTTGTGTTGCTTCTCTTCCTGCTCCTCCCCCTCCTTCTCATGGTATGTATTTTCAATTTGTTTGTGCCTTAATCCAAAAGTATCAATTTCTTGATGCTTCATACATGTGTGGCAATTCCTTAATTATAAGTCCCAGTTTATGCAATTTCTAGAAGGAAGACAATGACGGGGAGGAGGGCCTGCCTTTTTCTCAGAGAGGAGGTTGACCGTCGGGAATTTTTGTCGAAAGAGACCACCTGCCCGATGCAATTGCCAAAGACCCCCTCTGAGACAAATTGACAGAAAAGACCCCCTAGGCCGCGGCGGCAGGCGCGCCAGCCGACACGTGGCACCTGCCGCCACAGTCAGAGGTGGCCAGCCCTGCCGCCACGGCGCCAGGCGCCAGGCTGGGCATCACAGGTTCCGCCGAACCGTGACGGAACGGGAACGGGTGGTGGGTCCTGCCGCCAGTAGGTGGGGCGGCAGCACTGTGCCGCTGGGCCCTGCCGCCACTCGGTGAGGCGGCAGCACTGTGCTGCTGCTGATTCCCGTGCGCCCGCGAGCCGAGAACGACAGATTCCGCTGCTGCTGCGCCGACACGAGCAACTGTTGCAGACGGCGCTGATTTCGGCGTCCTTTTGTCACGTTGTGCCGACACTGATTGCAGTGTATTTTCCCGCCTAAACTTTCGTCTGTTCGCCCCTATTTTCCCGCCATCACATTTGTCATCTGAGCCTATAAAACGAGGCATTGAGCTTCTCGTCATCCATCATGCAGCCACCCTCGAAATCGCCACTGCGCTTAGTGTGTCACAGTTTTTTTAGTCGGTATGAGTTTGCCTTGCTCGGATCAAAGCATTAGGCCGAGGAAAATGAAGAGTGCGAGTTTGCTTCCTGGGGTGACAGTCCTACGGTGTTGGTGTGGCGATCTTTGCAAGGTGAAGGAGGTGACGGATTTTTCTGATTGGTTAGGCATGAAGTTTTTCATGTGTGCCAATTATGAGGAAGATCCACCCGTAGCTAGTTCAAAGTACGACAAGCCTCCGGTATGCTTTAGCCATCATGAATAGATATATTGTTGGTTTTTTGGTTGATTCTTTATTAACATTCTTGTTCTTGTTGTAGTCTCCTCCGTCTCTGTGCATGTACTATCGTTGGATTGACACGGAGATGCCGGCTTGGGCCATGACTGAGATTCGTGAAAGAAGTCGCCATGCATGGAATAGTTTCTACGTGGAAGAGCGACGCGAGAAGGCGGCAGCAGAGGAGAAAGCTGAGCAAGATAGAGAGTTAAAAGAATACTATGCCGAGCAAAAGCGTTTCTGAGGATTTAGGGAAGAAAAACAAGGAAGAGGCTCATCGCATGGAGGAGCAGGAACGGCAGCGAAAGAAGGCTCGTGAGGCGGAGAGACAGAGAAAGAAAGAAAGGGCTCGTGAGGCCAAGGCAGCAGAAGAAGCTGGCGATGAAAAAGGAAAATATCCACGCTGGACTCAGTAGATTCCTGTGGTAGTATTTTAAATTTCGCAACCGTTTGTATCTTAATTTCGGCAGTTTTATGTAGCTTTATTTCAGTAATTCAATGTAGCTTTATTTCAAGAGTTCAATGTATTTTATTTTCAGTTGTACCGTGTCGTAATGAAAAAAATGTAGTTTAGAAATAAAATGCGACATTTTCTTCCCGCCTGTTTTTGTCGCGCCATAAATTCATCCCGCCATTTTTTTTCCCGCCAATTTATTCCGACCAAATGTCATAGATAGATAGAATATGTCGCACACATAGATAGATGAATCACCCTACTCGACGACGGCCAGCTGGCCTTTCCCGACGACCGGAAGGCGACAAGCGATTAGGTGGTCGGTGTGCACGAAGACCACGACCGTACTCCCCCTCGTCTTCCTGTGTCTGCGACTCCTGCATGGGTGGTGGAGTCTGCAATCCATATTGAGATCCTGATGCGAAATTGTAAGTGTTTGGTTGTGACTCCGAAGGGATATAAGATGGGCCAATAACGTTCCCTCGGAAGAAGTCTGTAATTATTCCTGTAACCGTGTTGCCAGGATCATGGGATGCTATGAGGATGTCTGTGCTGAGGCCACGCTGGGTGTCCTCATCGTCCCATGTAGGATCAGTACTTTCCTGCACAGAAAACCGTATTTAAATAAAAGGCATGAAAATGTTGTATGCGAGTAATTACTTATTATGATTGAACATACTTGAGCGGTGTCGTAGCGTTGTGATCCCTCGCCTCCAGTGTATGGCCACTGTTCGCCGTACTGGTAAGAAAATTGTTATGAAAATAAACCGTTAGAGGATAATATATGATATCATTGTAAATGCATAAAAAATGCAGACATGAGTACCTGCTGAAATCCATCGCCGTACTGGTTTATCTCTGGCAAACGAGTCTCCTCGGGCATTGAGATCCCTCGCGTGGAGAGATACGGCTGAGATGCCTCGCCTTGGGTGTATGCGCCATGTCCTGTGTACACATTTGGGTCCGGGAAACGAGTCTGCTCGGGCATCGAATCCAAGTCCGCGCCATGTTCCTGGGATGTCTGCCCCAGACGAAGCTGCACCGAAGGATAGCGATGTAGTGGCAGAGATGAGTCATGCCGTGGCACTGTCGTTGCAGTACTCGTATCCTCCCCCCACCGCCCCGTATGGCTCGTACGCGCCTCGCTCGGTCTGGACGACGGCGCCGCACTCGGTCTGGACGACCTCGCTTCTGGCATGTTGTACGCTCCAGTGACAACGTCGTCGCCTCTACCACATCTCAACTTTGTGGTGACGTAGTCTTGAATACGCTTCAAGGTTGACCTTCCGTGAGCTGGAATGCCCCGGGCCTGCATGCCTTCCCCCGCCATCGCCCCTACCTGGTTGCAAATATCAACCTGAACAAAATTTGGTTGTTATTTGGTTGAACTGGTTATGAAATGATGGACCTGAATAATTTAATTGTGATTACCGCGTAGTCACGATAGTAAGCTGCTGGCATGTTAACCCGTCCCTGCAACTACTCCATGCGGGTGAGATGTGTTGGCGTCGTAGCTGGTTGACCGGTTAGGCGAGTACGCGTGCTCGTGCAGTACCACTCCTTATACGCTTGAGTTGTAGTTTCATCATACGGTCTGCATAATTATTTAATTACATGAACCTGTGTATATACATAAAATAGCTTAAATAAAAAATTTACCTATGTTGAAGCACTATATTTGCTAGGGCTTCATTTTCCCACTGGTATATCCATTGAGCGTTGTGTGCCCTCAAATCGTAACTACCCTTGCCCATATTGCTCATCTTGAAAATTATGTAACAAAGTATGAGTTTTGTAAATTAAAAAGACGTTAACTATTTAGGAAGGTCAGAACTTACTTATGAGTTTCTTCGTCGATACATCTCGAAAAAGGTGGTGGAATATCCTGATAGAGACCGAACTGTCTCATGACACGCTCTGGGTTGTACGGCTCAACAAACCACATGTATAATAACTCGCAGCGAGTCAGCCAGAAGCCACTATCTCTCACGCATTCGGCTGTCAAAGCTTGTATACCGAAGACCATCAGAATGTCTTGCTCGGTCCACGGGTTCCATGTGATTTGTGACTCATGAAGAAGCTCAAACTGCTCGTGGTATATAGGGTAACAAGATTTCGCAATATTGTGAGCCCATTTTTTCTCTGCGTGTGTCCACCGGCTAGCCATTGTTACATTGTCTGCACCACAGTTATATGGGTGTATGGAATCCATGATACGGGGTCGTCCAATAGGGAGGTATTCCCAGGACCACAACTGTAGAAACTCGTACGAGACACAAAGTAACGGAGCTTTCGTTGAGAACGAAGATTTTGTGTGGCATCACACAGCCCTCTATATGTATGAGAAAGCATAGCAGAGCCGAAGCTGTATTTTGGATTCTGAGGTAAAGATTCATCTACTATCTGCTCGGCAAAGTAGATGAGACCAGGGAGAACTACGTCACCGTGTGAATTTGGAAACATCATACCAAAAAGCCACAACAAATACGCAAACATATGTCTCTTCCAAGTCTCAGGATTAGCGCCGCAAGGTAGATACTCAAAGTTATCACGAAGCCATGAGTGGGACACCCCAAGGCGGACCAAGACACTTTGATTTTCCCATTGTCAACCCAAGACGGACTGAGACATTGTCTGGCCAAGATGCCGAGACTCGTGGAGGGACCAACGGCTCACCTCTAATTGGTAGAGCAGTGATCATAGACACATCTTTCAGTGTAGCTGCAAGCTCCCCACAACGAAAGTGAAATGTGTGTGTTTCAGGTCTCCACCGGTCAACGAGGGAGGTCAAAAGAGATGGGTCCAAAGTGAATTGGGGTTTGCCAGTTGTGAGCTTAGCAAAACCAAGTAGTCCATAAGCCGCGAGGTGTGGAATGAAAGAATCATCTATTGTCCATATGTTCTTTACGGTTCGAAGCCTGAAGGTCTGAGGAGGATTTTCATGATTTGGGTTTAATAAAAGGTGGCAACGGTGGCCCTTGTCGTGGTGCCCCTCCAAAAGGACTGGCAGTTCGGCCATAACCTACACACACATACAAATAAAAATAAACATCTGAAGTCACAAATACAAATACAAAGCGAGTTCAATTTAAAATAAACATCTGAAGTCACAAATACAAATACAAATACAAATACAAAGCGAGTCCAGTTTAAAAAAAACATCTGAAATCACAAATACAAATACAAATACAAATACAAAAATCAGTCTCGATACGGGCATTCCCTACGCGAGTGCCCAGGGCATCTGCAAATGCGACATCGCCTTGGTTCTCCCAACTGGCTATGGTCCATGTCATTGCGATGACGCCTAGACTGACGTCGTCCCTTGGCGGTTCTCATCAACGTGGCATTCGGAACCCATTTGGGCCCATCCGGCCACAACTTTTTGTAGTGCATATCAATGCCCCAGGCCCAGAACTCACCGTTCCAGGTGTTGTATAAATTGTACATGTTGAAGTACGGCGATAAGTATGGTTCGACACTGATTTTTTGATCTGCAGCCGCCCGGAGGACATGACTGCAAGGGTAGCCCAGAAGCTTGGGTTTGTTGCAAGTGCACTCACATGAGGTTGGGCCGAGGGTGACAGCTTGCTTTTTTGATCCTCTATGGTGACCCTTAACATACTTGGCTCGCACGTTGACTTCCCACTTATTCCTAAGTGCGTCCACTTTCCTGCAACCATGGCTTTGAGACTTCTTTGCTTTGTCGTCCAGATGTCTTTGCATCTTCTCAGACCATGGCTTGTTCAAGTCAACTTGTGCCTTGGCGACAGTGACTCTGTCTGCAAAGTATGACAGAGTCCGGTTATAAGTTTCATCGATTAGGGCTGTGATAGGCAGGGCTCGCACCCCTTTAAGAACACCATTGTACACCTCTGACATGTTGCTGGTCATTATTCTGTACCGAGCCCCGGTGTCGTGAGCCAGCGCCCACTTGTAGAAATGAGGGCAATTCTCCCCGATCCACTGGCTCAAATTTATTGCCGTCCGATGACCCCTCCGGTCTTCTCTCTCCGGCAAGGCTGCGCGCTCGATCTCACCATTGATACCTCCCTCGCATTCATTTTGGCTACAGTTTTCTGCATGCACATCCTCTTGAATAGCTTGAACCAATCCTTGTTTTTGAATTTGGAGTAAAAATTTGCTGCCAAATGCCTCATGCACCACCTTCCCTCTAGATCGGGCCACCCCCAGTCTGGATCTTCTGACTGCTTGATTATGTCGAGCGTGCTTAATAGGCCAGTGTTGCGATCAGAGATGATGCAAACGCCTTCGCGATCTTTCACGACCCCTATCTTCAGGCATCTCAGGAACCACAGCCAGCTATCTTTGTTCTCGCTCTCGACTAGTGCATATGCAATAGGAAGAAGCTGATTATTTGCATCTGCTGCAATCGCCACCAAGAGTGTGCCCCTTGTACTTTCCGGTGAGAAAGGTACCATCAATTGATAATACCGGGCGACAGTGCCTGAAGGCTTGTATAGTCTGGGCGAATGCCCAGAATAAGCGGTCCAGGATTAGCTCGCCCGGGTTCATTGGGTTTTGACGAACTTTCCGCCAAACTTGAGTCCCCCTGTTAGCAGCTGCTATCTGATGAAGCATTCTGGGGGCATAAGAATAGGCCTCCTCATAGGTTCCATACAACCTCTGGAATATCTTTTCCTTCGCACGCCTAGCCTTGTTGTAGCTGACAGGGAAGCCAATCTGATCAGCTGTAGTTTTCTGCAAAGCCCTAATACTAATGTTCAGACTTTCCTGCACAATCGTTTCCATCCTTTGTGACACATATTCTGCAGTCACATTGCAGTGATCTGAAAGAGTCCCGGTTTGCTCACAGCTATGTTCCACTATTCTTGTGATATGCCATGGCTGACATACCCCAGGCTTCAGGCGAGTGAGAACTCTTCCACGGTAACCCTCCGCTGAATGGATGCAGATGACCTTTAACTCTTTTTTATCAGACTGCATCACTCTATGCTGGCGGTGGATGGTGATTGCATAGCTATTTATTGCCTGGTAAGCAGATTTCTTGTCTGGGAAAATCTGCCCAACGTCCAGACTTCCCGCTTCTAAGCCAGAAACATAGTCAAATTCATTGGTGATGCTCATAACCTGTAAAAACTCAGGGTCCATTGGTGCCGCGACCGCCCTCTGAGGAGGAACAACTTCTTCATCGTCTGAGTCCGAAGAGGCAGAAGAATGACTGTCATCATCATCATCTAGCGCCTCCGGCAATCCCTCCACATGTTCGCTCAAGTCAACGACCGCAGACCGATATCATGTGTCATGCACTTGCTGGCCGCCTGTCGGTTCTAATGGGCCGGCGCTAGGGGCTGCAGTGATGGCCAACTCGACCTCACCACCGCCGCTACTGCACCCGGCGACATCAGTGACAGAAATGAACTCCACATACACCATCGGCTGTCCAAACATAGAGTTACTGGGATTGCTTGCAAACCTCATGTATGACCCCCACGAATTTTCACCTGTGACTGGCCGCAGAACCCAACGGGCAACTGTCCCATCATTTCCTCCCTCAACGACGAAGGCCTCCATTGTCATTTTTTTTCCATGCATCGCTGGGCCAAACATCGCTCGGATGCACCTTCTGACTGCCGCATAACCTACGTTGACCATGTCTCTCACTACAACTGTGGTCGACCCGCACATGGACACATCCACCCCGGAAGGACCGTCGCGTACGACGTCCCTATAGAACACTAACAAATTTTCCATCATACCTAACCAACATCCATATTTACATTTTAAATAATTAGTAACCGAATATTGTATTATTAGTCGATTAAAACTTTCAATATAATAATAAGGGGAAAACATTTTAACATCCGTATTTACGTTTGAAATAATTAGTGTTTTATTAATATCATTCGGTTCGACTGTAAACATAATAATACGATGATAACATTTAAATATCGTATGACTTAAAAAATAACCGTATTTCCGTTAGCAATAATCGGTTTGTTTTTAGTATCATTTGCTTAGACTTTAAATATAATAGTACGATAATAACATTTTAATATCATATGAGTAAAACATTTAATATCTTCCGATTTTAATAAAATTTTCATACCATCTGATAATAATTGTTTATTTACAAATAATATTATGACAAATATTCGCAGCAGCAGTAACATCATTCACAACAGTACATCAATATAAAAAAAATATTCACAACATTACACGGGGTCATTTATACCTCAGCTTTAGTATGGATGTCGTTCCGAATAAAATTAAGCGTCACAATAGTTCGAAAAAATATCCGTCACCAGTAATATATCAACGGAGTCAACCTATTATCACATGAACATAAATATTAGACACGAAATTTTTCCTGCTATCAAAAGCATCAAAATAGCACTTGCATGTATGTGGTCATCACCTCAAAAGGGACAACTTCTTCAATCACGTCATCTCCTCCTTTGCTACTCAAATGATATTATTTTTACCTAATTACATACATCATTAAGGATATTAGCATCTAATCTTAATATACAAAACTTAGATTATTGCGAGATAACAAAGTAGACCTACGGTTTCCTAACTATAGAACTTATTAATAAACATACCACATGCAATGACCAATTACAGTACAATTTTTTTCTTAATTAGCATATTAAGAACTTCTTGCATGTCAAACTAAATTGATGCATTTGAAAGGCCTAACGCTGATCTACAATACCATCAAATATTTGCTGTCTAAATTCCGGCTCTAACCCAATCTAAACGTTCAACAGAAATACGCCTAGGCCTTAATGACAAAAGTAACGACATCTTGCATGTCAAAAAAATTAGTAGTAATGGACACAGCTAACATTCATCTACAACATCTTCAACCTACTCTTCTGAAAAAAAATTACTATAAATGCAACATATCTCATCTCAAAACTTTTCTAACTTCTAAGCAGTAAACATCACATAGCTAATGACGAGCTAAAAAACTAACTAATTTCCACCGTGCATGCACAAAAAAAATCCATGTATTGCAAATCTCATACCTCGATCTTCAACTTCGTACTTCACTTCGCACGGCAAATCCTACTCCACAACCTCGAAATAACTCCACAAAGTGAAGAAATAATGCCTAAAACAACAGAGAATACATACTTATGAACTAATCAAACAGAGTAAAAACATCATGCATGCGAACGAAACCAACAAAAATGGATAGATCTTACCTTGATCTATCTTTTCTTCAACTATAACATCTTCTGAATCCAAATCTAAATCGCCCAAAATCGCGAGTCAAAGTGGCTACCGAGCTTTTCTTTCTCAGTGTTCTTGGTCACTTAGAGAGCATAGAGGCACTGAGGCAACCAGAGATTTGAGCTCGAGACAGAGCGTCTGCGCACGGAGCAGCAAAGCGTATAAAAAGAAGAGGAGTACTGGAGTGTCGGCACAATGGACAAACATAAAAAAAATCAAACGACAGACTGTGGAATCAGCGCCGTCTGCAACGAAATCAACGCCATCTGCAACAGGGGAATCTGCCGTCTCGAAATCAAACGACTGACCATTGGAATCAGCGCCGTCAATTCCCGTCAATCGCCCCTCCTGTGCATGCATGCATGCATGCTGTCTCATCCGACGAAGCCCGCTGCCGGCTCGGCACAGCAGCGCACAGGCCTGCCGCCACATGCCCAGGCGGCAGGGCACAGTGCTGCCACCTCGCGGCCAGGCGGCAGGGCCCACATGCCGTTTCCGTTCCGTCCCGACGTGAAAAAACTGTTACTCGCAGCCTGGCGCCTGGCGCCGTGGCGGCAGGGGCTGCCGCCTCGCACCGTGGTGGTATGTGCCACGTGTTGCCTGGCGCGCCTGCCGCCACGGCCGAGGGGGTCTGTTCTGTCAATTTCATCCAGAGGGGGTCTTTTCTGGCAATTCTGTTGGGCAGGGGTCCTTTTCGACAAAAATTCGACCGTCGGAGGTGACGAGCTCTAACTGTACTTCTTACCGAAACATAATTTTTCTGTGTTACTCCTTAATATGTGTGTGAAATTCAGAGTTCTAATCACCGTCTTGGTGCTTGCTGGTTTCAGGCTTTGTGTGGGAATGAAGCAAAAAAGCAGGAAGGAAACAGAGCGGGTCGTGTGTCATCGTGCATGCAGTCTGCCTTCCATTGGCGTGCGAGTACTTGCACTTGGATCGCCCAATTGTGTGTGCACAACAGGGGACCATGCGCTGGAACACTGGATTCAACCTGCTCACAAGTTGAAGAGGAGGTTACGTATGCTTTTTGTAAGCAGTACTAAGTAATCTAATGATCTGCTCCTTGCAATCTAAGAAAAATAAATATCCAAGTCATTTCTGATCTGAAGGTCTGGGTACCAACTATTTGTGTTTATGTCTACAAGCTTTTGATTTTTTTGTCCGGACTATTTTTTATTTGCAATGTTGGACACTCTTGCCATTTCTTGTGAATAATTTTGTTTGTTTGATCGTACTCTCAATATACTGCATATTAACTCTATATTGCAGAGTTTGTGAACAATCAGTACTGCACCAGCGGTAATCTACAGAGGAAGGCAAGGATAACTAGATTAAACATTTCACAAGATCCTCCCAATTACAGGCACAAACTCCTTTTCAAGATATTAATTATGAGTGTGGTTGATTACTGGAGATTATCAGATGGAAAGAAGGTATATCCTTTATCTTTATTTAGATGATTAATTAGATGCACAAGCGTACATGATTCTGTAAGGAAACTATTTATCCTGATGATCTTGATATCCAGTCGTGCATTAGTATAGGCTGTAATTTTTGGCTGGGAATCTATATATACAGTCATGTACGAATAGGCTATGATTGTTTTTCCTTCTGACTATATTCTTTTTTTGTTTCACAGGTTTTACGATCTTCGAGGCTGCTGCTTCTTTGTTATGTCGATCGAGGTTTGTTCCCTCCCTTTCTCGCTAGCTACTGCGTTATCTTTGTTAATACTGGGTTGTATGACCTATAAATTCTCACAGGCGAGAATTTTGCAAGGGTGGTGAGAATTTATAGGTCGTTGTTTGTTTAAGGTCATAATCTTAGAGCTTTTTCTGATTCTCTAGAATGTTGGAACAGCCTTGCTGTTTCAGTTTACATCTGCATGGTCAGTGGAGATGAAGTTCTTTTGGATTAATGCTTCTGCCCTGACGAATTCCTTCCCTTTTATCTCGCAGGCTGTATGATCTCTGCAGGTTGCTGCTTGTTTGTTCTGCCAGCGGAGGTTTGTTCACTTCCTTTTCTATCTAGCTGCCACATTCTTTTCTTTCCTATGTATATTGTCATGGTCATTAGTTTAGATTGTGTTAATATTCAGAATTTGGCACAGAGTTGTGTTCTGTTTTGGCTCAATCTTGCCGCTTGCGTGATTGAACATCTGGTGTTTTGTCTGATTAACCATTTATGTGTAGTAGTATTCATTTTATCCTTGATCGTGTTCGTATGTACATCTACTGAAGTAGTTTTTATTGATATAAAATTTTTCATGTATTGCAGCTATTTGACTTTGACCAACCACGTAGTCTACAAGGAACATTAGGAGTAGACTACAATTTGCCATATGGAAAGTGTTTTCTACGTAGAATTGGTTAGCATTATCTCTAGATACAACGTTTATTATTGACTAGATAATTTACATGTTGCCGCAAACTGATTTCTTTTTTGAAACTGTCCGCAGACTGATGGTGATGATATATACTTATATGCCCATCATTGATTGGTAGTTATTGTTCTCTGCCAATGGTATGTTCACAACTGCTATTATTTAACATGTTTCCTTTATATCCCAAAGATGTGTATGTATGTTTTTTACCTTACATACATCCATAAAGATGACAATCATTAAAGTAGATGTTTCGGTCATGTAGAACTGTGTGAGTTTGCTGGGCATGGATGGCAGCTTGTGCTATCCAGTAAGCTTGGGAGGTATGTCAGTGCTCTAGCTGAAATTTAAATTCTGTCGAAAAATATGACAAACCAAACCTTTTGTATGAATGTAAGTATTTGACTGATCCCCATAATACTGCTTTGCTTTCATCTTTGGCAGGGTCTACCTAGGAAGGATTATGAGCAGAAAAAGGAGTTTGTGGCAAATGAGATCATACGAAGACTTGAAAAAAAATTGTTTCCTGGTCTTCTAGACTCGATAGTCCTCAAGGGTATCCTTCTATGTTGGGATTCTAAAAATATTTTGAGTTATTTCATTCAGACTACTTCATGCTTGAACTTGGAATTTCTGGCTAGCAGTCCTCGAAATGACAAGGGAGCTTGAGTAAGTCTGTAGCAATTGGCAGTGCAGACATGATGCTGCATTGCCTAGGGCCGTCCCCTTGGGCATTGCCATTGTCTTTTTATTTTAGGGCTTGTTGAGCTATGCCTTCAGCAGAACCTGTCGTACTTTGCGTGCGTGTGTTTGTGGTGTGAACTTTTGTATTGGATCTTTGTGGCTCTGGTGTTGTGCTTTATTTATAAAGCGGGCGAAAGCCTTTTTGGGTAATGACAAGGGAGCATGAGTAAGTCTGTAGCAATTGGCAGTGCAGACATGATCAGCCTATTGATGATGCAGTACTTAATATGATGATTATCTGGTTTACTTGTTGTATTTTATTGCGCATAGTAGACCACCATGCATCACCAACCAGGTAAAAATGTTATATCAGGGGGCTTTCATAAGCTAACTGCACAATCCTTTAAGCTATGATGTGAACATTAGTGGCCTTATTTAAGCTTTGTACTCAAGCTTAAATAAGGCCACTAATGGGATATCAAGCTTTAAATTGGGCTCATTTGCAGAGCGGAAATATAGAGAATCGACATCTGAAGGTAAATAAATTGCTTAGTATGTTTCTGTTCATATGATAAGTGAGTCATGTTTCTTCTGTGTAATGCTAGGATAAAGTTTGATTTTCTCTATACTACTCCAACTTGGTCCTATCTCTAACTACAAAAACGTTAAGTACCATTTTAATTTAGATTTTATTATTATTAGAATTAGGTGATGTGCATTGAATATGTAAATAGGGCCAGGTACTGCCATGGCGTATATCCTATTGAGTTTTCAGGATCCTTAATGCTCACTGTTGATCTCTTTTTCCTTCAGGGAAGGAACATGCCGAATATAAAGGCGAAAGAAGGGACATAAGGCTGTAATATCAATTTTTGTTCCCATTTCTTTCAGGAAGTCACAGCTAGGCCAGTTAGCCCTTTTATGTTTTTCTGAAAGAACTGTGAGCTAGCGTTAGATTCTTTTCCTGGTACATAATCCGTATGTACAGTTACCACACAATCATGATCACCAATATTTACAACTGTCTGAATCGTTTGATTGCAATGCAGAACCCATATGATTGCCACTGATGCATGTGATGGGCTATCTGCAGTATATCTCAATTTTGAATGTGACATGTCCTGTATGTATATGCTAAACTTGAGATTTTTGTCAACCTCTACGTTATCTGAGTTTCCATTTTTTTTACTTGCTTCGTTCCTTCAAATTTTGTGCTTGTTAGCAATACCGAACTTTGGTTTTTTTTTTTTTTGAAAAGGAGGATAACCCCCGGCCTCTGCATCAAGACGATGCATGCAGCCATATATTATTAATAGAGCAAAATCCAGCAGCCGAACACCATCGACCTAGAAAAAAAGCAAAAAACAAACCCTGAGGCCATATACCTCGCGACAGTAACTTCCCCAGATAACCACTGACCCTATGATACAAGACACAACATAAACGAAAAATACACAACTCCTAGGCTACCCCTTCAAGAAGGAATCGCCGCACGTGCGCCGATGATGGCAAGTCCACCACAAGGTTGAACTTCGGATTCTCATCCCCAAAGCAAAGCTTCAATCCACCACCTTGAGCAAGGACACGACGCAGGCGCGCGACGACATAGCCCGATCAGAGATCTTGTGTTTCCACCAGAGTGCATAAGCTCGTCGTTGAAGCTGTCTGTACCATCTGCCTTTATCCGTCTACCGACGCCTCGATAGCTGGATACCTCTGGAAAAGACAACGGAAGACAAAGACGTCCCATACCGCCTGCCTCCCGCTACTGTCGCACCACCTTCGATCCAACAACAACAGGCTAAACTTGACACCTTCGCCAGAGCCGCCGTGCATCACCTGCCGGTAGCAGGCATGACTTGATGTCTCCGTATAAGACGTCGTGCGTAGCATCCGCCGGTAGCACATCCACCGGTGGCTTCACCTGCCGACGACAGGCACCGCCCGACAACTCCAAGAGAGGCTCATGTGTCACCTGCCGAGCCGCATCGAACCCGGTCTGTTGATGGAAGGGACGTCCCATACCGCCACCAGCCTCAGAAGGCCGTCACCATCTCGAGATCCGGACTCCGAGTCGCCCACACGACCCCGGAGTCCACCGCCGTTGATGAAGAGGGGCCGCCGCCCCGATTCCGGGCGCTACAGGGAGTACCCACCGTCGCGCCAGCCGCTGTCGTCGCCCATACAACGGCAACCGCCGCCGCGATCCCGCATCAAGCGCCGTCGACGCCGGAGGAAGCTCCGGCTGCCACACGCGTCCTGCGACGAGCCCGGACACGGGATCCCAAGATCCGCCGCCACCGGCGCCGCCACAAGGACCCACCACCTGGCCCGTCATCCCTGGCGGAGGGGACGCCGCCACCACCATGGTCGGATCCGGGCCAGCCGTCGCCATCGCCACCGCCAAGACCGGATCCGGGCTGGACGCCGCCGTCGCCATCGCCACTGCCAAGACCGGATCCGGGCTGGACGCCGCTGCCGCCACCGCCACCGGCCACGCCCAGCCCCACATCCATCTTCTAGCCACGTCCAGCCGACCGGCACGCCACGCCCAACCGATCCACCCGCGCCGCCAAGCGCCGCCGCCGGGATCCGCCGTGCCGCCGTGCCATGGATCCGCAAGACGCCGTCGCTGAAGCCGTCGTCCCGCGCCGCCCGGCATCGTGCGAGGAGAAGGGGATCCCCGCCGCCGCCTACGCCGACCGGATCGGCAGCGCACGCCGGCGGCGGCGAGGGAGGGAGCTGGAGGCGGTGGACTAGGAGCGGCGGCTAGGGTGCGCCCCCTCGGTCGCTCGCGGGAGCGACGCGAGGGGGGGAACTTTGGTATCTCCACAAAGAGTACAGTTCCATAGTAAGGCAGGAAACTTGAAATTTTCTTATCGTAGGTGTACATTCTAACTATGGCAGTGACCTCTTTTATTTGTATATGTACTGATGAGTGACTGGTACCGATCATATGCATAAATAGTTGAAAATGGTGTCTGAATGTTGCATTTTTAGCTGATTATTACCATGCACCTAAATGATTTCTAAAACTTAAAATATATTAAATAAACCCCAACTATTTCAAAACACCCGGGACCAAAGGCCCCCCCTTTAGTCCCAGTTGTATTATGAACCAGGACTAAAGGCCCTCCACGTGGCCGCTGGCTGGGGCGGGGGATGGAGGACCTTTAGTCCCGGTTGGTGTTACCAACTACCAACCGGGACTAAAGGATTTTTTTTGAAATTTTTTTTTTGAAATTTTTTTGATTTGCTTTTAAGTTTTATTCCGATTTTCAAATCAAATCTTTAAATTATTTGACAATTTAATCTCTAATCACCCCTCCTCACTGCTCCAGCGTGGAGCACTCATTCCAAATCGTCTAACTTCCCGGCCGGTCACCCATCCTCTCAATGCTCCAGCCCCAGCACGCTTAACTTCCTGGTTCTATCGCCCCTAGTTTCCAAGTCTGCACTTGTTGTTTTCCTGACAATAGTAAGCTATCAATCCTATTAACCCTTAGGTCTTGATGTCACATGATTTAATTTTTTGAATTCGAAACAATTATTAAAATAAACAACAATGATTAACAAACAACAATGATTAATTTAAAAACTCAAAAAAACTTCAAAAAAAGGCAAAAATTTCAAAAAAACTCAAAAAAAAAAATCCAAAATAATACAGAAAGTTCAAAATAAAATAAGTAATAATAATATTGAATTTCAATGAAAATTTCAATGAAAACAATTATGCGGAATTCAATTATTAATTTTAAAACTCAAAATTTTCAAAAAAAAAAACACCAAAAACTAAAAAAAATCAAAAATTCCAAAACAATATAAAAAGTTCAAAATAATCAAAAAATCCAAAAAATGTCAAAAAATTGAAAAAATTTTAAAAAATAAAAATTTCAAAACCCTAAAAAATAAAAAAATTCAAAAAAAATAAAAAAATTCAAAACCCTAAACCCGGGACTTAAAACGTCCGAAACTCTATTCTAAACAGTAAACACTAAAGGTTCAAACCCTAAAACTTAACCCTAAACTTGGAAATCTAAACCCTAGCCCTAAACCCTAAAACGTCCAAAAACTCTATTTTTCCTTTGGAATTTTGTGATTTTAAAAATTCTCGAAACCCCTAAACCCGGGACTTAAAACGTCCGAAACTCTATTCTAAACAGTAAAACTAAAGGTTCAAACCCTAAAACCTAACCCTAAACTTGGAAATCTAAACCCTAGCCCTAAACCCTAAAACGTCTAAAACGTCCAAAAACTCTATTTTCCCTTTGGAATTTTGTGATTTTAAAAATTCTCGAAACGGAAAACAGGAAGTTTCTTCGGATAGATCTTATTTTTCTGCAAATTTTGATATATTATTTGTATTATTCTGAATTAGAATGATTTAGTTATGATTTTTCTAGGATTAATGTGGTAAAAACGGTCAAAATTCATATTTCAAAATTTCTATACCAACTAGACACTAAAACCTAAAAGATATAAGCAATTTAAAATAGAAACTAAAAACAGAAAACAAATAATATATCAAATTTTCTGAAAACAAATGGAAAAACAGAAAAGAAATTTTCAGAACCCCTTTAGTCCCGGTTGGTATCTCCAACCGGGACTAAAGGTCCTTTTGAACCGGGACTGATGCCTCCCGAGCCCCGGCCGTTGCCCTAGCCGCTCGAACCGGGAATAATGCTCACATTAGTCCCGGTTCGTAATGCAATCGGGACTAATGTGTAGATCGAGCTGGGACCCAAGCCCTGTTTTCTACTAGTGGTACGTGTTGCAGCGATCGATTCGATCGTATCAACTCGGCGGCTCAAAACGTTTCGCTCTTGCGACCAAACTCTAGCGTACTAGGCGAACGGAAAAACACTGAATCGATTTGATGGCCACAGGCTCGTGTCGAGCCTGTTGTACTTTGTACTATTGCTTTGCTTTTTTTTTTGTTCAGATTACAGGGGATATCTTGAGTATATATATATTATTATCAAAGAATTAAGGAAAAGTGTACAATTCATCGGGCTGATTTAACGCACGCGTAAGCCGCGCGGTGCACCGTCCGATCGCCCGAGATTGATTCGGTTGTCTCGCGGCGGACAGCGTGCTCAGATTTGTCTACTTTTTCAAGTGCATGGTTCCTTGGCATAGCTAGCTAGTCTATTACAGATCAAGAAAAAAAAAGCTAGCTAGTCTATTATAATAGTTTTATTTTTTTACTACTACGGTGCCACAGGCCAGTGAATTGATGTCATGCACTGGCTATTACTAGCTACTGCCTCCTCCGTCTTAAAATGTAAGATGTTTTCATAGACTATACTGCAAACGGGTCGCGCGGCGTTGCAAGGGTCTGTCACCGTTGCTGCAAGACACGACACATGACGGTGCAAGCCGGGGCACTCGATGCCTGTCATTGCTGCAAGCGGGGCACGTGGCGATGCAAGGCCCGGTCACCATTGCTACAAGACGCGACGCACGACGATGCAAGCCGGGATGCTCGATGTCTGTCGTTGCTGCAAGAGGGGGCCACGATGCTGCAAGGGACGGTCACCATTGCTACAAGACACGACACACGACGCTGCACGCGGGACGTGCGACGCTGCAAGGGCAAGTCACAATTGCTACAAGACGCGACGCCCGTTGCTGCAAGCCGGGACGCTAGATGCTCGTCGTTGCTGCACGCAGGACGTGCAACGTTGCAAGGGCCGGTCACCATTGCTACAAGACGCGACGCCCGTTGCTGCAAGCTCGGACGCTAGATGCTCGTCGTTGCTGCAAGTGGGACGTGCGACGCTGCAAGGGCCGGTCACCATTGCTACAAGACGTGACGCCCGTTGCTGCAAGCCCGGACGCTAGATGCTCGTCATTGTTGCAAGCGGGACGCGCGACGACACCGGTGATGCTTGCTGCATGCAAAACACTTCCTATAGGATCATCGAAGCATGCTTGCCCCCTTAACATCTTCGCTACCGCCATGGCCATCGAAGCATGCCATCGCAGTAGCATCGGAGCCGCCGGACCGCTGTTGTAGGATCATCGAAGTAGCCATGCCATCATTGCAACACTGTCACAGCCGGAAAAGCACGCCGTTGAAGTATCATCGAAGCAACCGGACCTCCGTCGCAGCATCGGCATGGTCGTCGAAGCACGCCGTGGCCTTTCGAAGCACACCGCCGCCACGGCTGCCGAAGCACCCACCACGGTCGTCGAAGCACCCACCACGGCCATCGAAGCAAGTTGTCGCAACATCATCGAAGTAGCCAGGCTGCCGTTGTAGCATCACCTCGTCCGTCGAAGCACACCGCGATCGTTCGAAGAACGCCATTGCTACATAGCCGCACCCATCGAAACATGTCGTCGCAACATCGTTGAAGCAGCCGAGCCGCCGTTGCATCACATCTCGTAGCATCTCCGCGGTCGTCGAAGCAGTCGGGCCGCAGTCAAAGCACGCCTCGTAGCATCACCTTGGTCATCGAAGCAATCAGGCCGCCGTCGCAACATGTAGCATCACCGCGGTCGTCGAAGTAGTCGGGCCGCCGTCGCAGCACGCCTCGTAGCATCACCTCGGTCGTCGAATCTGTCGGGCCGCCGTCGCAACACGCCTCGTAGCATCACTGCGGTCGTCGAAGCAGTCGGTCCATCGTCACAGAGACCGCCGTCCAGCGTTGCAGCGCTGCTCTCGGCCTCAAGCTGATGCACGCAGCAGCCAAACCACCCTCACAACATGGTCGTCTGGGCTTGTAGTGCGTGTGCCCTCGCGCGCAACAGCGATTCTGTCGTTGGTTTTTGCAGCAGCTCGTGTCCTTGCAACGGCGACTGTCTGTCGTTTGACTTCTAGAGCGTCAAATATGACCGCAAGAGCTAGGCCACATGGATACTAGTCGACGACCACTAGCTGAACGGAATGGAAGGCTTTATACGTTGACCACATGTACCAGTTTTAGTACTAGCTGGCTGGGTCCATGGATATCCTACAAGGGTGCATCGACCAACGACGTGTTTAATCAGCCTTGTGGTCCCCAACGCCCACGTGATGTGTGTGAAAACCTAGGCTCCAGCACTCCGCGTGATTAATCTGAGCGGTTTGATTCCCGTAGATCGTAGGGCTAGCAGGGCGGATGATTTTTCTCGGTTATCAACCGGATGGTGCCTAGCAGGCGAAGCTATCGACAATCTCCTGTGTTTGAAGTGCTTTGGCGTGGGCTTTTCTGGGCTGCCGCGTGTCCGCATTAATCTGGTTGCCGCCTCTGAAATATCACCCCCGCTATCCACCGCTCAGGCTCTTCTTCTTCCTTCACGCAGAGAGAGAGAGGGGACAAAAAAAGGGACCTGGCCATTCGCCGCCTCCACCCGTCGATCCCTCGCCGCCCCGCCGCTGTCCGGCGAAGGAATCAAATGGGGAGCAAGGCATATCGCCGGTCCACCGGTCCATCCTTTCCCGCCGCGCAGCCACGCGCATCGGAGGCGGCGGCTCAACGACGACGGCGGCAGCGCCCGCTCCCTCCAATCCCTCTCAGCAGCGCAGCATCCTCCCCCATGCTTTTTCCCTACTGGCCATGGGAGTCAGCGGCCCTCCCGTCCCCAGCCGTCCAACAAGAGGTGGTTCCAGGGGAGGTGGATCTCGGTGGCCTCCTGCTGCTCGCCGTCAAGGTTCTCCAATTCCCATGGCGGCCTCCTAGATGGCGATGGGTTCTTGAACCGGCGGCGGCCGGAGCCCGAGAGGGACGCTCGGGGAGACGCCACCTTCGAGCGGAGCAAGCTGGCGCAGCTTGCGGGAGCCCCGCGCCAGGAAGTGACCGAAGTGCTTTCGGATCGTGCGCGCCGCTCCCTCTCTCTCGGACGTCCAGCGTGCGCGACGCTTCGGCGGCGAGGGCGAGTCCTTCAGGAGTGCTGGATTCTTTCTGTTACTTCTAAGTATTTTCTTAAGGGAGGTTTACGCTCTGCAGGGCACAATAATGATACTTCGATTGCACTTCTCAAGACTCATTTCCTCAACCGAACCAATTACTTGAGTTTTGCTCTCTCTTCATGTATGTTGTACATTCCTGTTTTCCCAAACCTGCATAATTTTCCAGCAGTCCGGGATAGGGTTCTAAGATTGATATCACGCTGACTGTTGAAATATATTGCCCGCCTCTCCATCAGTTCGGACTTTTAGATGAGTTGGTTGGAGCATTAATTCAATATGGTATCCGAACCAAGAGGTCTTGAGTTCAAGACACTGCCAACGCAGTATTAAAAAAACGATTCTGCGGCCTACATCGATCCCACGTCTAATAAGGACTAATTAAAATAGCCTAGACGTGAGGGGGAGTGTTGAAATATATTGCCCGCCTCTCTCCATCAGTTCGGACTTTTAGATGAGTTGGTTGGAGCATTAATTCAATACTGACTAGGTGTTTTGCATTCATCTTTTGTCTTTGGACCGTACAATTTTTCAGTTAACATTGTTGGAAGTTTTATTCTTACTACACCAAGGTTGTTAAATATCATTGCCTGTAGTATTTTGTTGGATTCACATTATAGTTGGTGGACGATGAAGCTTCCATTTAGACTGTACTTTAGTTCTGCCCCAGCAGAGTCGCATTAGTTGTCGTCCAACAAAAAAGCTGCAGGTAGTTGTATATTACGTGCTTGCTGAGGAATTCATTTCATAAATGATATTTTTATGCAAAACTCAATATTTTTTGCTATTTAACATTGTCTTATTTTTGCTGAAGTTGGTGGGCAAACTCTTGGCAAAGGAGTCGGAATAACATGGAAGAAGCTAGGCTTCAGGTTAGTGAAGCAATCAGTTTCCCCATTTTCCGGGTTCTAAGTTCAGTTTGAATATTAGTACGTCGAAAATGTTTGGATATGTAACTATACTTATGTCTCGCACTTAAATTTTTGTTCCAAACAAATTGTATTTTAGTTTCTTAGCAGTGGGTTTTACTGTTCTGTACACTTGCTTTTAGTGGCAAGCTTTAGGGCAGTGGATTTCTATAGCTATGTACTTAGTGTAAAAAAAATCAGAATTGCTTGAAACTTGAGAATGTTCTTATCATCTTTTTAAAAGATGAGACTCTAAGCAATTAAGTACTTTATATGGTTCGGTTTCATTATACCACCACCACTACCACTACCACATGCTGTATATCTGAATTAAGTTTACACATACTGGTGTGCAAGATTGAATGCTATCTGATACTGAAAGCAAAAGGAGTAGAACCACTATGGTTCCTGCCATTCCTCAGCTCACGGGCTTCCCTTTAATTGCCCATAATGCGCTCCCATTTTTAAAGCTCAAAAAACCGTATTGGAACAAATGTGCTTATGTCAGGTTAGTTTTTATAGGCCTTTGTCTATAAGTTCAATTTTCTTGGCGGTTTTTACTATTTCAATCTGAATGCATAGCGGTTGTCTGAATCTATAGATGTTATTGGTCTAATTACTGCCCTTACTACTCATTGACCTTCCCATTTGTGCTGCTCGGGAACCATGATGCCAAATCTTCATCACAGACGAACAGTATACATTTTTACCATAATTATCATATTATGCATTTTCTATATACTATCATGGCACGAAAGAACTCTATGATTTGTACAGGAATCACACAACTATTCCTGCCATGTTATTTCAAAATTGGGGTTAAGTGGTGAGGTGTTGGCAGTAGGTAATATTATCATGGTATTCAGTTATTTTTTCTTGATATATTTTCCCTGAATAACTGAAAAAATGCAGAAGTAGTTTGATGTTGCACATATTTAAGGCAAACAAATAGTCCCATGGTGTAAAAAGTCAGTTTCATTCTTGCTAAACCGTTAGCTGAAAGATGGTGATGCTCATGTGTTGTTTCTCTTTCCTATCCCAGGTCGGATTTTTATCTTTCGTTACTCTTTAGTGTTTTAATGATAAACACGCCCCATTCCATATGGATTGATGTCTGCTTTGGCATGAAGGCATGATTGTTTTCTGTTAAGAGTCATGGTTGTTTTCTGTCTGATCACAAACAAAATCTGAGTTTACATTGTGGATTTAGAGACAAGAAAAACAATACATATCTAGACTACTAGAAAGTGTAGTTTGCTTTACAGTTTTATTCATATATCTTTTCCCTTTGGATAGCAGTGGGGAGTATTATCAACCGAGCATGAACCTGTAGGTTTTTTTTAACAACTTTTGGCTTTTAAAGTACACAAAGTTCAGTTTGGGAGTTAATTAGCTTGCTGCTTTATTATTAGGTGCTCCTTTTTAAACAGTGTAAGCTTCTACTAATTCATCACAATGATTCTTGTGAGTTGTAAAGGCCTGTGATGGGTTATACAAGTTGGTCCTTTTCAGCAGGTTATGGAATATGACACTGAAAGGTAAGGATAATAGGTGAAGTTCTCGAAATTTAAGATGCGTGAATCAGAATAGAAAATAGTTCATTTAGAGGCGCCATCTGCCTACTTCACCAAACATCCATCCTTCTAATTGTGAGTTTGTAAGATGATTAATGGAGTACAAATATAAGCTTCAAGGGGGTGATTAGAATATGAAAATAAGGAGGATACGTGAAGTTTATAAAATTTTAAATAAATGGGATCGATCATCTATGGTGAAGGGTGAAGATTGCTCATGCCTTATTTTGGGAAACCAAATCTGGACATTGTCATCATTTGGACAATTTGAACGTTCTGAACCCTGTCATCATTTGGACAATTTGGACATTTTGCTTCATTATGTGTTTGTCAGGACGATCATATTACTCTGATCTGGGCTGATGAATTTGTTTGCCTTGCAAGTGTGTTCCTTTTTATATAGATTTCTCTCTTCAGTTTTTGGCAATGACTAATTGTCATTCCTGCTTCCATGCTCATCCGTTGAGAGTGTCTTTCGTCTTGGAAAAAGGGAAATACTGTTGACTGAAATCCCAAGGGTAGAAAAACATACTGTGATCTTTGTGCCAATTAATTTGGCACCTTTAGATATCCATGCTTTTATACACTGCATTCGTTCATATTTTTTCCTATTTATATAGTGTGTTAAATATATTTCAGTCATTGTACGACACAGCCACTTCAGATAGCAAAGAGATTGTCGGGCAACGATGCATCTACAAGTTTCAAATCAAAGAAAAGGTGAGCACATCTTAATTACAGCAAAACAAATGAGCCATTAGTTGTGTGAACGGCTAATGAGATGTGTTCAAACATGCGCTGGTCTGCTGCAAAAGAGCTATTCACTTCAGGAGATGCCAAAGCAAAAAACGCTAATGTTCAGAGCAAGTGAAGGTTCAGATATCAATCGGAAACTCTGCGTGAAGTTTCAGATATTCACCTTATGACAGTGCCTGTCAATCGAAGAAACGCGGTTACTCTCAAACGGCTGCCTCGCATATGTCCAATTATCGAGCAAGTGTTGAGACCATACTGTGCACTGGACACTATGGATGATTTATCTAAATTTACTTGCATGGCGCGAGCCAACATGGTGTGTCTTTTCCTGCTCACAAAGTTCTTGAAGTTAGTGATGATGGCTTTGGTAATACTAGCACTGAATTCGCTGCCTTTCTTAGCAGATACACTGTTAGATTTCAGTCAGAAAACTATAGTGATGGATCACCCATCACTCACTGTGAGAGAAAAAAAGCCAGTGTTTTATCTCCTGTGCAAAGCGACATTATGGGCTTATCTCTAGACTGTCTGATATGGCAATTCTGCATCCACGACAAGGTTCTGTTTTAGTACATCTGCAAAACCTCGAAATACTTTCCGATGGAATCAACTCTGAGAGGGTACAGAAGCTAAATCAGTTTGCATTCCTGCTTTCTATTGCTCAACCATTGCAATCACACACACTATTGCAGGCAACAGTGAATAGGAAGCAGACTGGTACCTAACAGATATGCCCCGTGTAACTAGGACACGAGAGCAGAATCTCCTATTGTTGTTTCACCAATCATTTGTATATATGTACCTAACAGACTCCAATTGTTTATAGGAAACAAACTGCTATATGTAACTCAACCGTCGTTCCATGAATGTCCCAAATCTATGTAAATCAGTAAGTTTATTTATGCTTAATGCCTCAACGTTCTACATTAACTAAGTCCACTGCTCGCCTGTGTACTATCTATTCAAGCAGTGTAGCTTTTTCTAATTTACTTGCAATCATGTACCATTTGGCTGTGCAATGTATTCGCAAGACTTTCTTCTTTCTATGCAGTCATGTACCATCTATCCATCTAATGCAAACTAAAGATTTAAAAGGGCTATCTCACAAGCCACTGCCGTTCTAAAATCTAAATATAGTAAAACACAGTGAACAACAAAAAGTAAACTTGAGCACTAACGAAATAAGCTGTAATCTATAATACCTAAATAGTTGATCCCCACTAAACTAATTCTCTTGACATGCAGGCCATCCACGTCAGCAACCTAGCCACATCATCATTTCCTCATCGGCTTACAGGTGGAGCCCAGCAGCTGTCGACTGTGTGCAAAACAACCACGTTACCACGAGGAGGACCCGCCATAGGCTGACTACGGGCTTCTTTCTCCCTCATGGGACAACCATCACAAATCTCGGTGGCTCAGATCTACAGCCGAAGAGTTGACCTCTACCGTGCTCCACCCCTCTCCCGTTGGGTCCTCTTTCCTTGTCTTCTCACCTCCCAATAACTCCATCGATTGATTTTCCAACGATTCTGCCGTCCTATCGTCTCTCCAATTAACTTCCCCACGATTGATTTCCCATTACTCTCGACAGATGATCTTCATCTTCGTCTCTCCAATTAACTTCCCCACGATTGATTTGTCATTACTCTCGACAGATGATCTTCATCTTCGCTAAGGGGACCGGCTCATGTGCGAGGTCATCGGCGCCATCGAGGGAAAGGGGCTCCCGGACGACACCATGGTGCGCGCCCGCGGGAAGAGCGGCTACGACACCTGCTCGGGCGGCAACTCCATGAGCAACGACGACAGCAGCACGACCACCGTCACGCTCACGAGCGCCGGCGTGTATTACCTCATTTGCGACATCCCCGGCCACTGCGCCAATGGTATGAAGCTCGCCGTCACTGTCACTGTCGCTGGGGGGCACGACGACGAGAGGCACCATCCCTGCGGGCGCCGCCGGGGGTTCTCGCGGGCCGGCGATGGGCGGCGTCGTCGCCGCCGCCGCGGGGGCTCTGATCTTGCTCACACTGTTTTGATGAAGCCCGTCGACGTCGCTAGCTTCTGGCGAGATAGATGGATTAACGGCGACGGCGCTCCGGAACACGTCGATGTTCAAGCGGGGCCGCGATCTACCTGGGCGAACACGGTGTACCTGCAGATGAAGATGGCGCTAGCCATCCTGTGCAGGTTCTAGCTCGTGAAGGTCCACGCCGTCAAGTACCGCATGATGACCATCTAATCCATTGCGCACAACCTCAAGCTCAAGTCAGATTGGCTATTGACTATTCCAAAACGTTTTACTTAAGGTAAATCCAGTCCCTCAGTTTTGTTACCAGGATTGCACTGATTTTCCTGAAGACATGTCAAGAAATTAGCTTGCGCCAATCTCCTTTGATGGTATGGCTTCCATAATCTTCTTTGTCGTTCCTCACGTCTTCTATTTGTGATTGCTATGTATCTCAAGATAATTAAAATAGTGATTGTAGGTTACTTTTGTTGTTAAATTCTTCTTAATGATGGGCAATTCTAACCTGCTAGCCACGTTATGGTGATACAAATCTCCTTTGTCGCTCAACACATGATGTGCTAACCTGTGAAGAAATTAGCTTGCACAAATCTCCTTTGATAGTATAGCTTCAACACATGATGTGCTAACCTGTGAAGAAATTAGCTTGCACAAATCTCCTTTGATAGTATAGCTTCCATAATCTTATTTGTCATTCAACAGATCATCTATTTGTGATTGCTGATGTATGCTGGATGTATCTCTAGATAATTAAAATATCATGTGTTTGCAGGTTACTATTTTTGTAAAAGTTCTCAATGATGGGAAATTCTAACCTGCTAGACATGGAATACATTTTTTTCAAGCAAGTTGTGCATGAAATGGTTTCTTTCGCTGGGAGACAACATGCTTAACAGGTGTTTCAAATTATTTGTATTTCCTTTGTCCAATATATCCATTTTTTTGGGCTACAATTTCCGCCGCAACGCGCGGGGTATCATCTAGTTTAGCCAACAACAGGCTTGCCCACACTTCCCAACAGGTGCGGCGTGCCGCCGCGCCTTCTACCTGCTAGTACTAGCTAACCTAGTCAACTAGTAGTCCTACTCGCTCATGGTTTAGGAAACCTACACGGACACTTGCATATACACGTGCACGGAACAGACATGGACAAGCAGTCGTGTTTAATCCAAATATTCACCCCCCTAAACATGACGTCCTCGGTGCGACCTGGATCCCAAATGCGACGACTACTACTCATATGCGTTATCGTCGGCATTGTCTTCGTCGTTCCTCGCAGCATTTCAGGGACTGCCTTTATTGTCATCGGCTCATCCATAGCTTGACGCCAACGCTCCTTCTTGGTCGCGTCTTCAGTTTCACCTGTTCTTCGGTGCTTGGTAGAATGTCCTTTGGATGGTCGAGGGGACATCCTTTGAAGACGAACGAGACCAAAGTTCGCTCTAACTTGAAGTTCCAAGCTCTTGGCGCTTGCTTCAGCCCGTAAAGTGCCTTCTTGAGCTTGTAAACTTTCCCTTCTTCGCCTTTCTTCTCGTAGCCGAGGGGTTGTTCCACGTACACTTCTTCTGTGAGGTCGCCGTTGAGGAAAGCGGATTTAAAATCCATATGATGAACCTTTCAATCCTCTTGTGCTGCCAAAGCTAGGAGCACTCTCACCGTCTCGAGTCGAGCAACCGGTGCAAACACCTCCTCGTAGTCAACTCCTTGACGTTGTACGTAGCCCTTTGCGACGAGCCTTGCCTTGTATTTCACAATAGCACCCTTCGTGTCCTTCTTTAACTTGTAAACCCACTTCAAACCTATGGCCTTTTGGTTCGGAGGTTGGGTTACCAAAGTCCACGTGCCATTGCTCTCAATCGCCTTCATCTCCTCATCCATGGCGTGCGTCCAGCTTGAACTTTTGCTCGCCTCTACGAAGTTTGTCGGCTCCTCAACTCCAAGCAAACATAGTCCGGAGTACTCGAGCATAACTGGTTTTGCGTACTTGTAGACTTTCTTGAGGGTCTTGTAGCGACGAGGCCCGGAAGAGTCCGTTGTGGCTTGCGAAGGAGGCGACACAAATTGTGTCGGCGTCGATGCACTTGAGGAAGACGGCTGAGTCCCGGGCGTGGTAGATGCCGGGTCGTCGGCGTAGTCGTCATGACCGTGACCATCATCTTGATTGTTGTCGTCACTATGCGCCTCGTTGTCGATGTCGTTGCCGAGATCTCCGCCCGTGTCGTGCACGTCGTCGTCGCTATCACCTTGCGACCCATGCGCGTCGTCATCGGTGTCGGCACCATGGTGATCACTGCCATTGCGGTCACCTTGGTTGGGCGTCTTGCCAACCACTTGGACGTCCTCCCCTGCATCATCATCAGTTGGAAATTCAACTGTGAATATGTGTGACGCCCCTGACTCAATCGTGCACTAATCATACACGCAAATGCGCACGATCAAGATCAGAGACTCACGGGAAGATATCACAACACAACTCTAGACACAAATTTAAACATTAATCTAAATATTACAAGCCAGGGGTCACGAAGTGAAGGGGAACGAAGCATGAAAATCAAAAAATTTCCTACGAACACCCAAGATCTATCTAGGAGAAGCATAGCAACGAGAGAGGAGAGTGTGTCTACGTACCCTCGTAGACCGAAAGCGGAAGCGTATATAACGCGGTTGATGTAGTCGTACTCTTCGTGATCCGATCACGATCTAACCGATCTAGTGCCGAACGGACGGCACCTCCGAGTTTAGCACACGTGCGGCTCGATGACGTCTCGTCCTCCTTGATCCAGCAAGAGAAGGCGGAGAAGTAGATGAGATCACAACCAGCACGACGGCGTGGTGGTGATGGTGGTGGTGGAGCTAGTTCAGCAGGGCTTCGCCAAGCGCTACTAGAACGAGGACGGAGGAGCTACGGAGTAACGGGAGAGAGAGGGGCGCCAAGGGCTTGGTGTGTCCTCTTGGGGCGCCCCCTCCTCTATATATATAGGTGGAGGGGGTGTGGGGAACAACCCCTCCAAGACCTAGGGCGCAGCCAAGGGGGAGAGGACTTGGACTCCAAGTCCAATCCTATTCCTACTAGGACTCCCCTTTTTTTTCCCTTCCCTAGCCACATGGGCTTTTGAGAACTTGGTGCGTCTAGCCCAATAAGGCCAGGGCGCCTCCCCTTAGCCCATGCCAGCCCTTAGGACGTGGTGGACCCACTTGTGGACTTACGTACCCCTCCAGAATCCTTCGGAACCTTCTGAAAGCTTCCCGGTACAATACCGAAAAAACTGCACCTTTTTCCGGAACCCAAAATATGACTTCCCATATATAAATCTTTACCTCTCGACCATTCCGAGACTCCTCGTGATGTCCGCGATCTCATCTGGGTCTCTGAACAACATTCGGTTACCAATCATCAAATATCCCAATACTACTCTAGCGTCAACGAACGTTAAGCGTGCGACCCATCGGGTTCGGGAATCATGTAGTCATGACCGAGACACCTCTCCGGTCAATAACCAATAGCGGGACCTGGATGCCCATATTGATTCCTACATATTCCACGAAGATCTTTTATCGGTTGAACCACGATGTCAAGGATTCGGTTAATCCCGTATGCAATTCCCTTTGTCCGGCGATATGTTACTTGCCCGATATTTGATCGTCGGTATCTCCATACCTAGTTCAATCTCGTTACCGGCAAGTCTCTTTACTCGTTCCGTAATACAATATCCCGTGACTAACTCATTAGGCACATTGCTTGCAAGCTCTTTACGATGCTGTATTACCGAGAGGGCCCAGAGATATCTCTCCGTCATACGGAGTGACAAATCCCAGTCTCGATCCATGCAAGCCAACAAACACCTTTGGAGATGCCTGTAGAGCACCTTTATGATCACCCAGTTACGAGGTGATGTTTGATAGCACACAAGGCATTCCTCCGGTATTCGGGAGTAGCATGATCTCATGGTCGAAGGAACAGATACTTGACATGAAGAAAGCTGTAGCAAATAACTAAACGATCTGATGCTAAGCTTACGGTTGGGTCTTGTCCATCACATCATTCTCCTAATGATGTGATCCCGTTATCAAATGACAACTCATGTCTATGGTTAGGAAACCTTAACCATCTTTGATCAACGAGCTAGTCTAGTAGAGGCTTACTAGGGACAGGGTGTTGTTTATGTATTCACACATGTATTTAAGTTTCCGATCAATACAATTCTAGCATGAATAATAAACATTTATCATGAACAAGGAAATATGATAATAACCAATTTATTATTGCCTCTAGGGCATATTTCCAACAGTCTCCCACTTGCACTAGAGTCAATAATCTAGTTCACATCGCTATGTGATTAACACCCAATGAGTTCTGGGGTTTGATCATGTTTTGTTTGTGAGAGAGGTTTTAGTCAACGGGTCTGCCACATTCAGATCTGTATGTACTTTGCAAATCTCTATGTCATTCTGTAGATGCTGCTACCACGCTCCACTTGGAGCTATTCCAAAAGACTTCTCCACTATACGTATCCGGTTTGCGACTCAGAGTCATCCGGATCGGTGTCAAAGCTTGTATCGACGTAACCCTTTACGACGAGCTCTTCGTCACCTCCATAACCGAGAAACAATTCCTTAAGTTACTTAAGGACAATTTTTGACCGCTGTCCAGTGATCCACTCCTGGATCACTCTAGTACCTCCTTGCCAGACACACGGCAAGGTACACAATAGGTATGGTACACAGTATGGCATACATTATAGAGCCTATGGCTGAGGCATAGGGGACGACCTTCATCCTTTCTCTTTCTTCTGTCGTGGTCGGGCTTTGAGTCTTACTCAACTTCACACCTTACAATATAGGAAAGAACTCCTTCTTCGACTGATCCATTTTGAACTCCTTCAAACTCTTGTCAAGGTATGTGCTCTGTGAAAGTATTATCAGGCGTCTTGATCTATCTCTATAGATCTTGATGCCCAATATGTAAGCAGCTTTACTCAGGTCTTCCTTTTGAAAAACTCCTTTCAAACAACCCTTTATGCTTTCTAGAAATTCTACATCATTTCCAATCAACAATATGTCATCCACATATACTATCAGAAATGCTATAGAGCTCCCACTCACTTTCTTGTAAATACAAGCTTCTCCATAAGTTTGTATAAAACCAAAAGCTTTGATCACCTCATCAAAGCGTATATTCCAACTCCGAGATGCTTGCACCAGTCCATAGATGGATCACTGGAGCTCGCATACTTTGTTAGCACCTTTAGGATCGACAAAACCTTCCGGTTGCATCATATACAATTCTTCCTTAAGAAACCCGTTAAGGAATGCCGTTTTGACGTCCATTTGCCAGATCTCATAATCATAAAATGCGGCAATAGCTAACATAATGCTAACAGACTTAAGCATCACTATGGGTGAGAAAGTCTCATCGTAGTCAACCCCTTGAACTTGTCGGAAACCCTTTGCAACAAGTCGAGCTTTATAGACGGTGATATTACCATCAGCGTCTATCTTCTTCTTAAAGATCCATTTATTCTCAATGGCTTGCCGATCATTGGGCAAGTCCACCAAAGTCCATACTTTGTTCTCATACATGGATCCTATCTCGGATTTCATGGCCTCAAGCCATTTGTCGGAATCCGGGCTCATCATAGCTTCTTCATAGTTCGTAGGTTCGTTGTTGTCCAATAACATGACTTCCAGGACTGGACTACCATACCACTCTGGTGCGGAACGTACCCTGGTCGTCCTACGAAGTTTAGTAGTAACTTGATCCGAAGTTTCATGATCACCATCATTAGCTTCTTCTCCGGTTGGTGTAGGCATCACGGGAACTGCTTTCTGTGATGCGCCACCTTCCAATTCGAGAGAAGGTACGATTACCTCATCAAGTTCTACTTTCCTCCCACTCACTTCTTTCGAGAGAAACTCCTTCTCTAGAAAGGACCCATTCTTGGCAATAAAGATCTTGCCCTCGGATCTGTGGTAGAAGGTATACCCAATGGTCTCTTTAGGGTATCCTATGAAGACGCACTTCTCCGCTTTGGGTTCGAGCTTATCAGGCTGAAGCCTCTTGACATAAGCGTCGCATCCCCAAACTTTAAGAAATGACATCTTAGGTTTCTTGCCAAACCATAACTCATACGGTGTCGTCTCAACGGATTTTGACGGTGCCCTATTTAAAGTGAATGCGGCTGTCTCTAATGCATAACCCCAAAACGATAGTGGCAAATCGGTAAGAGACATCATAGAACGCACCATATCCAATAGAGTATGATTACGATGTTCGGACACACCATTATGCTGTGGTGTTCCAGGTGGCGTGAGCTATGAAACAATTCCACATTGTCTTAAATGCATACCAAACTCGTAACTCAAATATTCACCTCCACGATCAGATCATAGAAATTTAATTTTCTTATTACGATGATTCTCCACTTCACTCTGAAACTCCTTGAACCTTTCAAATGTTTCAGACTTGTGTTTCATTAAGTAAATATACATGTATCTACTCAAATCATCTGTGAAGGCAAGAAAATAATGATATCCACCGCGTGCTTCAACACTCATCAGATTGCATACATCGGTATGTATTATTTCCAATAAGTCACTTGCCCACTCCATTGATCCGGAAGACGGGGTTTTAGTCATCCTGCTATAAGGCATGGTTCACATGTCTCAAATGATTCATAATCAAGAGATTCCAAAAGTCCATCGGCATGGAGTTTCTTCATGTGCTTTACACCAATATGACCTAAGCAGCAGTGCCACAATCATGTGGTACTATCATCATTAACTTTGCATCTTTTGGCATTAATATTATGAACATGTGTATCACTACGATCGAGATTCAGTAAACCATTCACATTGGGTGCATGATCACGAAAGACATTACTCATATAAACAGAATAACCATTATTCTCTGACTTAAATGAATAACCGTCTTGCAATAAACAATATCCAGATATAATGTTTTATGCTTAACGCAAGCACCAAATAACCATTATTTAGGTTTAATACTAATCCCGAAGGTATTACGAGCGTGCCGATGGTGATCATATCAATCTTGGAGACACTTCCAACACCCATCATCACCTCGCCCTCAACTAGTTTCCGTTACTCCGCAGCTCCTGCTTCGAGTTACTAATATTAGCAACTGAATCGGTATCAAAATACCCAGACGCTACTACGAGCACTAGTGAGGTATACATCAATAACATGTATATCAAATATACCTACATTGACGTTGCCATCCTTCTTATCTGCCAAGTATTTGGGGCAGTTCCGCTTCCAGTGACCATTCCCCTTGCAGTAGAAGCACTCAGTCTCAGGTTTGGGTCCAGCCTTGGGTTTCTTCACGGGAGCGGCAACTGCTTTACCGTTCTTCTTGAAGTTCCCTTTCTTTCCCTTGCCTTTCTTGAAACTAGTGGTCTTTTTAACCATCAACACTTGATGCTCCTTCTTGATTTCTACCTCCGCGGCCTTAAGCATCGTGAAGAGCTCGGGAAGTGTTTTCTCCATCCCATGCATATTATAGTTCATCACAAAGCCCTTATAGCTTGGTGGCAGTGATTGTAGAATTCTGTCAATAACCGAGTCATCTGGAAGATTAACTCCCAACTGAGTCAAGCGGTTGTGCAACCCAGACATTCTGAGTATATGCTCACTAACAGAACTGTTCTCCTCCATTTTACAGCTAAAGAACTTGTCGGAGATGTCATACCTCTCGACCCGGGCATGAGCTTGAAATACCAATTTCAGCTCCTGGAACATATCATATGCTCCGTGGTGCTCAAAACGTCTTTGGAGCCCCGGTTCTATGCCGTAAAGCATGGCGCACTGAACTATCGAGTAGTCATCAGAACGTGCCTGCCAGATGTTCACAACATCCACAGACGACGCTGGAGGGGGTGCGTCACCTAGCGGTGCATCAAGGACATAAGCCTTCTGTGCAGCAATGAGGATAATCCTCAAGTTACGAACCCAGTCTGCATAGTTGCTTCCAATATCTTTCAACTTAGTCTTTCTCTAGGAACGTATTAAAAACAGGGACTGCTACTTGTAGCTTGCGTTGGTATTTCCCCGAAGAGGAAGGGATGATGTAGCACAGTAGAGATAAGTATTTCCCTCAGTTATGAAACCAAGGTTATCGAACCAGTAGGAGAATCACGCAACACCTCGTTAGCAGCACCTGCACACAAACAACAAATCCTTGCACCCAACGCAAACGAGGGGTTGTCAATCCCTCGGCGGTTAATTGCAAGATTAAATTGTATGTGATAGATAGATAGATTGAAACAAAAATACAAAATAAAATAAATAAAAGAAAATGGCAGCAATATTTTTAGGGTTTTAGTAATATGATTTAGATAGACCCGGGGGCCATAGGTTTCACTAGAGGCTTCTCTCAAGAAAATAGCATACGGTGGGTAGACAAATTACTGTTGGGCAATTGATAGAAAAGCAAATAATCATGAAGATATCCAAGGCAATGATCATGTATATAGGCATCACGTCCAATACAAGTAGACCGACTCCTGCCTGCATCTACTACTATTACTCCACCCATCGACCGCTATCTAGCATGCATCTAGTGTATTAAGTCCATAAGAACGGAGTAATGCCTTAAGAACGATGACATGATGTAGACAAGATAAACTCACGTATGAATAAACCCCATCTTTTTACCCTTAGTAGCAACGATACATACGTGTCATGTCCCTTTCTGTCGCTGGGATTGAGCACCGCAAGATCGAACCCACTACAAAGCACCTCTTCCCATGGCAAGATAAATCAATCTAGTTGGCCAAACCAAATCAATAGATCGGAGAAGAAATACGAGGCTATAATAATCATGCATAAAAGAGTGCAGCAAAGACTCAAATAATTTCATGGATAATCTGATCATAAACTCACAATTCATCGGATCCCAACAAACACACCGCAAAAAGTGATTACATCGGATAGAACTCCAAGAACATCGAGGAGAACATTGTATTGAAGTTCAAAAAGAGAGAAGAAGCCATCTAGCTACTGCCTATGGACCCGAAGGTCTGTGGTAAACTACTCACGCATCATCGGAAGGGCAGCAAGGTTGATGTACAACCCCTCCATGATCGATTCCCCCTCCGGCGGATCACCAGAGAAGGACCCCAGATGGGATCTCTCTGGAACAGAAACTTGCGGTGGCGGAAAAAGTATTTCGTGGACTCTCCTGAGGGTTTCTGATTTTTTCTGAATTTATAGTGGAAGAATTAGGTCAAACGGAGCTGAGTGGGCCCCACGAGGGCGCGCCCTGGTGCCTCGTGGCTCACTCCTTTATCTTCTGGCCTTCTCCCGAAGCTTCTAGTGTTTATCTTGTCCAATAAATAATCTCCAAAAAGTTTCGTGGCATTTGGACTTCGTTTGGTATTGATTTTCTGTAAAACAAAAACAGGACAGAAAATAGCAACTGGCACAGGGCACTAGGTTATTAGGTTAGTCTCCAAAAATGATATATAATTGCTGTAAATGATTATAAAAACATCCAAGATTGATATTATAACAGCATGGAACAATAAAAAATTATAGATACGTTGGAGACGTATCAGCATCCCCAAGCTTAATTCCTGCTCGTCCTCGAGTAGGTAAATGATAAAAACAGAATTTTTGATGTGGAATGCTGCCTATCATATTCATCACATATTCTTTTCTTTTATAGCATGGACATTGGACTTGAACGATTCAAAGCAATAGTCTATAATTTGACATGAACATATAAATACTCAAGCATGCTAACAAGCAACCATGTCTTTCAAAATATCAACGCTAAAGAAAGTTATCCCTAGCCCATTATGCTCAATCATTGATCCATTCATGAAACACACTCAAATATTAGCTACATCCAATGCACAAGTATGACAATAGTGCTCTCTAGTTGGTGCTTTTTGTAAGAGAAGATGGAGACTCAAAAAAATAAAAATTGCATAAAAGTAAATAGATAGGCCCTTCGCAGAGGGAAGCAAAGATTTGTCAAATGTGCCAGAGCTCAAAGCTGAAATTAAAGAGATAAAAAAAATATTTTGAGAGGCATGCTTTTCCTGTCAATGAAAACGACCGAGAATTCCCAATATTTTTCATGCTAGACACATCGTAGGTGGTTCCCAAACAGAAAGTAAATTTATTTCCATTCCACCATTTCTTTCACAATCCATGGCTAGCCGTATCCACGGGTGCCTCCATACCAACACTTTCCAAGGAATTTTGTTGTTATTAATTTGATTTCATGCGGGACTGGGCATCCCTATTACCAACCATTCTCTCGTGCAATCACAAGTGAATAAACACTCATAGTGAGAATAACACACCTAGCATGGAAAATAATGGCCACCCCCTGCCGCTTCATGAGCGGTACAGGCACACAAAACGGAAATTTATTTTGAAAATTAGAGTTGGCACACGCAAATTTACTTGGAACGACATTGAAATACCGCATATAGGTAGATATAGTGGACTCATTTGGCACAACTTGGGTTTAAGGAGTTTGGATGCACAAGCAGTATTTCCGCTTAGTACAAATGAAGGCTAGCAAAAGATTGAGAAGCAACCAACCAAAAAACGAAAATGGTCGTAAACATGCATTGAACACAACTAACACCGAATAATGCACCATAAGTAGTATATAATTTCATTGCATAACTATTGACTTAACGTGCATGCATAGGGAATCACAAACCTTAACACTAATATTCTTACTAAATCACAATTACTCACTAACATAACTCACATATTATCATTTCCATATCGCAAAACTATTGCAAGGAATCACACTTATCATATCCAATGATCTATATGAAAGTTTTTATTTATATCCCTCTTGAATATTCATCACTTTGGGACCAACTTCATATCTTGTGCAAATTACCGTTACTATCATCAACTCTCAAAAAGATTTAAGTGAAGCATGAGAGTGCAAATATTTCTTCAAAATTTCAATCTTATCAATTCTCAAAATAATATAAGTGAAGCATGAGAATTCATTTCTTCAAAATTTTAATCTTGTCAATTCTCAAAATAATATAAGTGAAGCATGAGAATTCATTTCTTCAAAATTTTAATCTTGTCAATTCTCAAAATAATATAAGTGAAGCATGAGAATTTATTTCTTCAAAATTTTAATGAACTCTCAAAATAATATAAGTGAAGCATGAGAGTTTATTTCTTCAAAATTTTAGCCACCACCATGCTAAAAAAGATTTAAGTGAAGCACTAGAGCAAATGCCTAGCTCAAAAAATTTAAGTGAAGCACATAGAGTATTCTTACAAATGATGATAAACGTGTGGCTCTCTGAAGATAGGTGTGTTCAGCAAAGATGATTGCGACAAACTAAAAAGAAAACAAAGCAAAGACTCATATAATACAAGACGCTCCAAGCAAAACTCATATCATGTGACGAATAAAAATATAGCTCCAAGTAAAATTACCGATGGTTGGTAGAAGAAAGAGGGGATGCCTTCCGGGGCATCCCAAGCTTAGACGCTTGAGTCTTCCTTGAATATTACCTTGGGGTGCCTTGGGCATCCCCAAGCTTAGGCTTTTACTACTCCTTATTCCTTCATCCATCGTGATCTCACCCAAAACTTGAAAACTTCAATCACACAAAACTCAACAAAACCTTCGTGAGATCTGTTAGTATAACAAAATAAATCACCACTATAAGTACTGTTGCAAACCCATTCATATTTTATTTTTGCATTATACCTACTGTACTCTAACTTCACCATGGCTTATACCCCCCGATACAATCCATAGATTCATCAAAACAAGCAAGTAGTGCATCAAAAACAGAATCTGTCAAAAATAGAACAGTCTGTAGAAATATATTTAAAAGCCATACTTATGTAACTCCAAAAATTCTGAAAAATTATGACAACATGTGAAATTCATATACCAATACTGTGTAAAAATTTCAGATTTTTCTAATGCTCTAGTACATAAATAAAATTCGGGCACTGGACACAAAACTTTCTGTTTTCCAAACAGCATCAATTATACTATCTTCCAAATCATCCTAAAGGCTTTACTTGGCACAAACACTAATTAAAAACACAAAAACACAATCATACCAGTAGCATGCCAGTGAAAACACACAATAACAGAAAAAAATTATTTTATTCATTGGGTTGCCTCCCAACGAGCGCTATTGTTTTATGCCCCTAGCTAGGCATAATGCATAATTTCAAGTATTGTCATCTTTCAAGTTGATTCCATAAGTGGCCCTCATAATTGATTCATATGGTGCTTTAATTATTTTCCTAGGGAAATGCTCCATACCCTTCTTTAATGGAAACTGAAATTTTATATTCCCTTCTTTCATATCAATAACGACACCTATAGTTCGTAAGAACGGTCTACCAAGTATTATGGGGCAAGAAGAATTGCATTCAATATCAAGAACAATAAAATCAACGGGCACGTAATTTCTATTTGCAAGAATAAGAACATCATTAATTCTACCCAAAGGATTTTTAATAGTAGAATCCGCAAGATGCAAATTAAGAGAACATTCATCTATATTGGTGAGACCTAGCACATCACATAAAGATTTTGGAATTGTGGAAACGCTAGCACCCAAATCACATAAAGCATTGCACTCATAATTTTTAATTTTAACTTTAATGGTGGGTTCCCATTCATCATATAATTTTCTAGGAATTGAAACTTCTAGTTCTAGCTTTTCTTCTAACGCTTTCATCATTGCTTCTACGATGTGTTTAGTAAAAGCCTTGTTTTGCTCATAAGCGTTGGGTGAATTTAACATGGATTGTAACAAAGAAATGCACTCAATCAAAGAACAATTATCATAATTAAAATCTTTGTAATCCAAGAGAGTGGGCACATCGCTATTTAAATTTTTTACCTCTCCAAACCCACTTTTAGCAATTTTCTTATCAAGATTTTCACCCTCCAAATTATGGGGACGCTCTTTAGCTAAAGTTGACTCTTCTTCAGTCCCCTTTTCACCAAGTTTTATATTGCTAAATAAATAATCAATGGATGAAACAGCAATCATTTTAATATCCTCATCATTACTACAATAAAAACCGGGAGGAATCCCTTTTTCTAAAAATTCTCGTTTAGCTTTTAGCATGGCGGTTCTTTTCTTACTCTCATCCATGGAGACATATAAAGCTTTAATTGATTCACTAATATCAATTTTGGGTGGCAAAATTTTAGTCTTAAGATTTTCCACATCTTGAATAATTCTATCAATGCTCCTAGACATATCATCAATTTTACCCAATTTTTCTTCTATCGTAGTATTGAAAACCTTTTGAGCATTAATAAATTCTTTAATATTACTTTCAAGATCAGAGGATATCCTATTATTATTATTATTATAAGAATTACCATAAGGATTCCCATAATTACTAGAGGAATTTCCAGGAAACGGTCTAGCATTGAAATTACCTCTATAAGCATTATTATTAAAATTGTTTCGCGAGACAAAATTCACATCTACGGGATCATTATTTTGCTCAATCAAAGTGGACAAAGGCACATCATTAGGATCAATAGGAGCATTTTTGCTAGCAACCAATTTCGTAAGTCAAAGTATTAATTTCTTCAATAGAATTCACCTTTTTACTAGTAGGAGTTCTTTCAGTATGCCATTGTGAATAATTTGCCATAATATTATGAAGCAATTTAGTAGCTTCACCCAAAGTAATTTCCATAAAAGTACCACCCGCGGCGAAATCTAAAAGATTTCTAGAGATAAAATTCAATCCCGCATAAATTTTTTGTATGATCATCCATAAATTTAAACCACGAGTAGGGCAATTTCTTATCATTAATTTCATCCTCTCCCAAGATTGTGCAACATGTTCGTGATCAAGTTGCTTGAAATTCATAATTTGATTTCTAAGAGAAATAATTTTCGCGGGAGGAAAATACTTAGTAATAAAAACATCTTTACACCTATCCCAAGAATCGATACTATTTCGTGGTAAAGATGAAAACCAAAATTTTGCACGATCCCGCAATGAGAATGGGAATAATTTTAATTTCACAATATCATTATCCACATCTTTTTTCTTTTGCATATCACACAATTCTACAAAAGTGTGAAGATGGGACGCGGCATCTTCATTAGGACTACCGGAAAATTGATCTTTCATGACAAGATTTAGCAAAGCGGCATTAATATCACAAATCTCCGCACTAGCGGCGGGAGGAGCAATCGGAGTACTAATAAAATCATTATTATTAGTATTGGAAAAATCACACAATTTTGTATTTTCTTGAGACATCGTGACTACGCAAACAAGATAACAAGCAAGCAAACAAGCTAACAAGAAAAAGGCAAACGGAAAATATTTTTGTATTTTTGTAAAAACGTTTTAGAAGTGGGGGAGATGAAAACGAGAGGCAAATGGCAAATTAAGTAAATGCAAGGAGATGAGAGTTTATGCAAAGGTACTTGATAGATGTTGATGATGTCTCCCCGGCAACGGCGCCAGAAATTCTTCCTGCTACTTGTAGCTTGCGTTGGTATTTACCCGAAGAGGAAGGGATGATGCAACACAGTAGAGATAAGTATTTCCCTCAGTTATGAAACCAAGGTTATCGAACCAGTAGGAGAATCACGCAACACCTCGTTAGCAGCACCTGCACACAAACAACAAATCCTTGCACCCAACGCAAACGAGGGGTTGTCAATCCCTTGGCGGTTAATTGCAAGATTAAATTGTATGTGATAGATAGATAGATAGAAACAAAAATACAAAATAAAATAAATAAAAGAAAATGTCAGCAATATTTTTAGGGTTTTAGTAATATGATTTAGATAGACCCGGGGGCCATAGGTTTCACTAGAGGCTTCTCTCAAGAAAATAGCATACGGTGGGTAGACAAATTACTGTTGGGCAATTGATAGAAAAGCAAATAATCATGACGATATCCAAGGCAATGATCATGTATACAGGCATCACGTCCAATACAAGTAGACCGACTCCTGCCTGCATCTACTACTATTACTCCACACATCGACCGCTATCCAGCATGCATCTAGTGTATTAAGTCCATAAGAACGGAGTAATGCCTTAAAAACGATGACATGATGTAGACAAGATAAACTCACGTATGAATAAACCCCATCTTTTTCCCTTAGTAGCAACGATACATACATGTCATGTCCCTTTCTGTCACTGGGATTGAGCACCGCAAGATCGAACCCACTACAAAGCACCTCTTCCCATGGCAAGATAAATCAATCTAGTTGGCCAAACCAAATCAATAGATCGGAGAAGAAATACGAGGCTATAATAATCATGCATAAAAGAGTGTAGCAAAGACTCAAATAATTTCATGGATAATCTGATCATAAACTCACAATTCATCGGATCCCAACAAACACACCGCAAAAAGTGAGTACATCGGATAGAACTCCAAGAACATCGAGGAGAACATTGTATTGAAGATCAAAAAGAGAGAAGAAGCCATCTAGCTACTGCCTATGGACCCAAAGGTCTGTGGTAAACTACTCACGCATCATCGGAAGGGCAGCAAGGTTGATGTAGAACCCCTCCGTGATCGATTCCCCCTCCGGCAGATTAGGGGCAATTAACTGCCGGGAATGTTTGAGCTAAGTAGGCACAGAATCTGCCGGCAATGTGCAAGAATTGGGGGCAATTAATTACCTGGAAAGCATATTGTGCCGGGCAAAACTATATAGGTCAATGTAACTGCCGGGAATGTTTGAGCTAAGTAGGCAGACAATCTGCCGGCATCTTTCGGATCGGCCCAATTGCCGCGAATTCTGTTTGAGGGCGAACACACTGCCGTTAACCAATTGGCGCGGACCCAAACGAATTGAGGCCCAAAAAGCACGCGAGGCAGTCGCGGGAGACGAAATATTAGAAGACACTGGAAGCCCACCGCGGCCTTAATTTTTCCCCATCTCTTTCCCTTATCCCCGCCAGTCCACAGTACATCTTGCAGCTCTGTCCCTCCCTCAGCCGCCGCGCGCCCTGCATCTCGCCGTCACCGCTGACCCTAGCGCCGCCGCCGCTGCATCCACCCAGCCCCGCCGCCGCTGTATCCACCCAGCCCCGCCACCGCTGCATCCACCCAGCCCCGCCGCCCATGCATCCACCCAGCCCCGCCGCCGCTGCATCCACCCAGCCTCGCCGCCCCTGCATCCACCCAGCCCCGCCGCCCCTGCATCCACCCAGCCCCACCGCCGCTGCATCCACCCAGCCCCGCCACCCCTGCATCCCCCCAGCCCCGCCCCATCCCCTGCATCCACCCACACCCAGCGCTGCCGCCCAGCGCCATCTCCCCTGCATCCCCCATCCACAGCGTCGTGCCCCCGCATCCCCCATCCACTGGTCCACACTGCCCAACCCAGGGCCGCATTCCCATCTGCCACCTCACCCACACCGCCGTTGAGCGCCGTTGACTCTGCATCCCCTCCCCTGGGGCCTCTTCTCTAGCTTCTTCTCCAGCTGCGGGTCGCTTCCTCTCACCCCTCACAAAAGCATCGGACAAGGTCACGTGAAGTAGCGGCAGAGTGATCCGCAGCAGCACCATCTACCTTTGTTTGTGCTCCCTCAAATCTAAAAGGTACGCATCTGGTAGTTTCAGTTATGTAACTTCAAATTACCAAACCTTGTATGTTGAGATATGCAATGAATTTGTTCTGGAGAGGTAGCAAATTTGACTAGGAGCAGTGATATGAATATTTTGTTGTTCTGCAGAGGTATGCATCTAAAGTTTTGAAATTTGTTTGTCATTTTGTTATGCTGCGATATGTAATGAGTGTGTCAAATTGATAAAGGATACAATAGCAGTGTGTGATAAGTTGATAAAGGATTTTTTTTTCTTAAGAGTCCAAATTGATTATAATTGTTCATACTTTTGCTTGTATGCAAAGTCACCTTGACTGCAGGATACAATTTTACAGATATGTTCCAGTTAGTACTTCACAACTATATTATGTAAAGATGATCTCTGTTGTTTTTGAGACTTTTTAATTTAATACGTATGTCGGTACTTTGCATGAGGCTTTGGTCTGTAGCAACTTATTCAAATTTAAACTGCTGATGTACATTGAAAACTTGTTCAAATCTAAACTGCTGTTGTACATTGTTAACTATCTTTTGATGCTTTCCAGGCTGACCAGCCTAAACTAAATTTGAAAGACAAGTTTTAAGGTCTAGGTTGGCAAGTGAAGAAGTATCAAGCTGCAGCCATCAATACTGGACAAGTGCCACTTGCAGATTTTGGTGAGATTCTTGCTCATAATTGAAGACTTGATTGTTTTGTATGATTATGTGGTATTGTTTGCCTATATTTTGAATACCTTGTAATTTGTTTCTATCATTGCATGGTTTCATTAGACTATATTTCGAAATCCTCAAAGGTTGCTTTGGTTTGTAATTATGATTTATAGCCTTATTCATTGATTTGTGTTGGCTTACGATATTTAGGCAAGGGTTGAAATTTAGTACAATCAAACCATGATGGACAAGAGTTGGATGGATCATGCTAGGTACAACATTAAACAAGCACACATTTGTCACTTTATATAATATTATCGAAGGGTTATCTTATGACGAATCAATAATTGTAGGCACACAAAAACGTATATTGAAGGGGTGAAACTATTTATACAATTTGCATTTACCAATTCAGCTAGAGGGAGCAAGATATTATGTCCTTGTAAAATCTGTGTGAACTGCGCATGGAAGGAATCTAGTGTTGTCTATGAGCACTTAGTATGTGATGGGTTCCTGGAAGGGTATAAAATGGTTATATCATGGGGAGGGACCGTCATGCCTTCCACAACGGTGCGAGCGTGACGATTTTCAAAATGATGATGTTGGAAATGAGGACATATTTGAGGTACTTGATGAGATACCAGAAATGCTTGAAGATATAGGACATGAATTCGGTGAAGTTGGGGATGGTGGTGGGAATGATGGTGACCTAAGGGAGGATGGAAGTGATCCAAATATAGAAGCTTTTCACCAATTATTAGATGATGCAGGGCAACAACTTTATCCTGGGTGCACAAGCTTCTCAAAGCTACACTTTGTAGTTAGATTACTCCGCACCAAATTTCTTGGGGGTTGGAGTGATAAGAGTTTTAACATATTGCTAGAGCTGCTTAATAAGGCCTTTCCAGGGGACTCACCACTTCCTAAGAACTTTCATGAAGCAAAGAAGATGATAAAATGCCTTGGACTAGGTTATGTTAATATACATGCATGTGAGAATGATTGCATATTATTTCGAAAGCAATATGCAAATGCAGACCAATGCCCTATATGCAAAACATCTCGGTGGAAATCTGAAAAGAAGAGCCTTGATGGGAAACGTGTACACCAAGTACCAAGAAAGGTTCTTCGTTATTTTCCAATAAAGAAGAGGCTTCAACGGCTGTTCATATCAAAGAAGAGTGCAGCAGATGCAAGATGGCACGACGAAGGACGCATAAGAGATGGATTAGTGAGGCATCTGGCAGATTCTCCTGCATGGAAACATTTTGATGCGACACATCCAAAATTTGCTGAAGATAGTCGCAACATTAGGCTAGTTATAACTGCAGACGGATTTAATCCCTATCGATCTATGTACTGTAGTAGCTATAGCATCTGGCCTGTCATGTTGATCCCCTTGAATTTGCCTCCTTGCTTATGCATGAAGCAGCCAAATTTCATCCTTTCCTTATTAATTCCTGGCCCAAAGTCACCTGGGGAAGACATGGATGTCTATCTTGAACCACTTATCGATGATATGGTTGAAATGTTTGAAAAGGGCATTAGAACTTTTGATGCTTCTACGGGAGAGCCCTTTGACTTGCATGCTGCCATATTGTACACCATTTCTGATCTCCCTGGTTTAGGACACCTATGTGGATGTGTCACCTCTGGGGGATATGGTTGTCCAGATTGCCACTTGCACACTTGCTCTCTTCGGCTGGCAAAGGGCATGAAGAATTGCTATATGGGTCATAGAAGGTTCTTAGATGCAAACCATGAGTATAGGTTTGATGAAGAATCTTTTGATGGTATGGAGCTTCGAGAGGCAATTATACCACTTACTAGGGAAGAAGTTTTGGCGCTAACAGAAAATATGCATACTGTTTTTGGAAAGAATCCCTCAGGAAAGACAAAGAAAAGGAAGCATAAGGATGGTGAACCAGTAATTTGGAAAAGAAAATCCATATTCTTTAATTTACCATATTGGAAAGACTTGCTGCGGCCTTATAATTTAGATGCAATGCACATTGAGATGAATGTTTGTGAAAACATAATTAACACACTTTTGGGCTTCGACGGAAAATCTAAAGATAATTTGAATTGTCGTCTTGATCTAAGAGATCTAGGTATACGAGCTGATCTTCATCCTACTGACTTAGGAGAAGATTCATATTATGTACCTCCATCACTTTACTTAATGACCTCCGAGCAGAAAAAGCTATTTTGTGGAGTTTTTAAAGGGGTCAAGTTTCCTTATGGCTATGCTTCTGATTTGTATTACCACGTCCATGTTAATGAGAAAAAATTTACTGGATTGAAGAGTCATGACAATCACATTCTCTTGCAAAATTTACTTCCATTGGCTGTTAGAGGAACATTGCCCGAGCACGTTGGCATTGCATTGACACGTGTGAGCAGATTCTTCAAGAAAATTTATGCACCCGTTATTTGTGTAAGTGATATGGAGAAGCTAGAGGAAGAAATTGCTGAGACATTAAGCATTCTCGAGACTATATCCTGTTGGAAATATGCCCTAGAGGCAATAATAAATTGGTTATTATTATATTTCCTTGTTCATGATAATCGTTTATTATCCATGCTATAATTGTATTGATTGGAAACTCAAATACATGTGTGGGTACATAGACAACACTGTGTCCCTAGTAAGCCTCTAGTTGACTAGCTCGTTGATCAAAAGATGGTGAAGGTTTCCTAGCCATGGACATGAGATGTCATTTGATAACGGGACCCAAACTACGAACGTAGCATATGATCGTGTCAGTTTATTGCTATTGTTTTCTGCATGTCAAGTATCTGTTCCTATGACCATGAGATCATGCAACTCCCTGACATCGGAGGAGTACCTTGTGTGTATCAAATGTCGCAACGTAACTGGGTGACTATAAAGGTGCTCTACAGGTATCTCCGAGGGTGTCTGTTGGGTTGGCATGGATCAAGACTGGGATTTGTTACTCCGTGTGACGGAGAGGTATCTCAGGGCCCACTCGGTAATACAACATCACAATGAGCCTTGCAAGCAATGTGACTAAAGTGTTAGCCACGAGATCTTGTATTACGGAACGAGTAAAGAGACTTGCCAGTAACGAGATTGAACTAGGTATAGAGATGCCGACGATCGAATCTCGGGCAAGTAACATACCGAAGAACAAAGGGAACATCATACGGGATTAACTGAATCCTTGACATAGAGGTTCGACCGATAAAGATCTTCGTAGAATATGTAGGAGCCAATATGGGCATCCAGGTCCCGCTATTGGTTATTGATCGTAGAGGTGTCTCGGTCATGTCTACATAGTTCTCGAACCCGCAGGGTTTACACACTTAACGTTTGGTGACGATTAGTATAGTTGAGTTATTGTGTTGGTGACCGAAGGTTGTTCGGAGTCCCGGATAAGATCCAGGACATGACGAGGGTCTCCGGAAGAGTCCGGAGGTAAAGATTAATATATGTGATAATAGTGTTTTGATCTCCGGAAGGGTTCCGAAATTCACCGAAAGAGGTTCCGGATGTTTACCAAAGTGTTCGGGTGCAGCAACACTTTATATAGGCCAAAGGGGTAAAGCCCACGAGGTATTAGAAAGTGCAAAAGGAAGTTTTGCTGCTGCCTTAAGCGGTACTACCGCTGGTAAGGCAGTACTACCGTTGTAAAGCGGTACTACCGCTCAAGCGGTACTACCGCTCGTGAGCGGTACTACCGCTTGTGCGCGATACTGCTGGAATCCGAGTTGGACTCTTTCGCTGCGGGCCAAACCGACCTTGTGCGGGCAAAACCGACCTGGAGGAGGCTTTTACTCCAAGTTTAGACCCCAAGGCTCAACATATAAATAGAGGGGAAGGGCTAGCACACGGGAGAGATTAAGATTTCCCAAGCTGTGTGTCGGCAACCCTAACCCTCTAGTTCTCCCGTGATAATCTCCGTAGTGCTTGGCGAAGCACTACAGAGATTGTTCCTCACCACCATCACCACGCCGTCGTGCTGCCGGAACTCATCTACTACTTCATCATCGCTCGCTGGATCGAGGAGGTGAAGGCGTCATCAAGCCGTACGTGTGTTGAACGCGGAGGTGCCGTCCGTTCGGCACTAGTTCGTGATCGGATCGAGGGACGACTTGCGATTTGGATCGCGGAGACGTTCGACTACATCAACCGCGTTTGTTAACGCTTCCGCTTAGCGATGTACAAGGGTATGTAGATTCACTCTCCCTCTCGTAGATGCTCATCACCATGGATAGATCTTGTGTGTGCGTAGGAATTTTTTGTTTCCCATGCAACGTTCCCCAACAGTGGCATCTGAGCTAGGTCTATGCGTAGATGAGATCTTGAGTAGAACACAAACGAGTTGTGGGCGTGGGTGTATACATATTGCTTGCCGTTACTAGTTGATACTTGATTCAGCGGTATTGTGAGATGAAACGGCCCGGACCAACATTACTCGTACGCTTACGAGAGACCGGTTCCTTCAACTGACATGTAACTTCGTTGCATAAAGATGGCTAGCGGGTGTCTGTCTCTCTCACTTTAGTTGAATCGATTTCAATGAAGAGGGTTCTTTTAGAAGATCAAAAAGCAATCACTACACCACGTTGTGGTTTTGCGTAGGTAAGAACGGTTCTTGCAAACCCGTAGCAGCCACGTAAAACTTGCAACAACAATTAGAGGACGTCTAACTTGTTTTTGCAGGGTATGTTGTGATGTGATATGGCCAATTACATGATGAGATATATGTGATGTATGAGATGATCATGTGTTGTATAGAATATCACGACTTGCATGTCGATGAGTACGGCAACTAGCAGGAGCCATAGAGTTGTCTTTAATTATTTTCGCCGTTTTGCTTTACTTTATCGCTATGAGTTAGCAATAGTCGTGGAAGCAACAGTCGGCGCGACAACCTTATGGCGACACGTTGATGGAGATCAAGATGATGGAGATCATGGTGTCATGCCGGTGACGATGGAGATCATGCCGGTGCTTTGGAGATGGAGATCAAAAGCACAAGTTCATGGCCATATCATGTCACTTATGATTTGCATGTGATGTTAATCCTTTTATGCATCTTGTTTTGCTTAGGACGACGGTAGCATTATAAGGTGATCCCTCACTTAAATTTCAAGATAAATTGTGTTCTCCCCGAGTGTGCACCGTTGCGAAAGTTCGTCGTTTCGAGACACCACGTGATGATCGGGTGTGATAGACTCTACGTTCACATACAACGGGTGCAAGCCAGTGTTGCACGTGCGGAACACTCGGGTTAAACTTGACCAGCCTAGTATGTACAGACATGGCCTCGGAACACAAGAGACCGAAAGGTCGAACATGAGTCATATAGTAGATATGATCAACATGAAGATGTTCACCGTTGAAACCACCTCAACTCACGTGATGATCGGACTTGAGTTGGTGGATTTGGATCATGTTACACTCGAATGACCGGAGGGATGTCAATTTGAGTGGGAGTTTTAAGTAATATGATTAACTAAACTCATTATCTAGAACAATAGTCTAAGTTGTCTTTGCTATATTTATGTTGTAGATCATGGCTCGCGCAGTAGCACCCCTGAATTTTAATGCGTTCCTTGAGAAAGCTAAGTTGAAAGATGATGGAAGTAACTTTGTGGACTGGGCCCGTAATCTAAGGATTATCCTTACGGCTTCCCAGAAGGCTTATGTCCTTGATGCACCGCTTGGTGATCCACCCGCTCCAGTTGAGTCTCTAGACGTTGTGAACGCCTGGCAGGCTCGTTCTGAAGATTACTCAATAGTTCAATGTGCAATATTGTATGGCTTAGAACCGGGACTTCAAAGACGTTTTGAACGTCATGGAGCATATGGGATGTTCCAGGAGTTGAAGTTTATCTTTCAGAAGAATGCCCGGATCGAGAGATATGAGATCTCCGATAAGTTCTATGCTTGCAAGATGGAGGAGAACGGGTCTATCAGTGATCACGTACTCAGAATGTCTGGGTACTCCACCCGTCTGGCTGTATTGGGGATGCCCCTTCCGCCAGAGGCTATCACTGACAGAGTTCTTCAATCATTGCCACCTAGCTACAAGAGCTTCGTGTTGAACTATAACATGCACGGGATGAACAAGTCAATCGCCGAGCTGTTTGCGATGCTGAAAGCCGCTGAGTCTGAAATTCAGAAGGAGCATCAAGTGTTGATGGTCAATAAAACCACTAGTTTCAAGAAAAATGGCAAGGGTAAGAAGGGTAACTCCAAGAAGAGTGGCAAAGCAGTTGCTCCTCTCATGAAGAAACCCAAGGCTGGACCCAAACCAGAAACTGTGTGCTTTCATTGCAAGGGAACTGGACACTGGAAGCGGAACTGCCCCAAGTATTTGGCTGACAAGAAGGCGGCCAACAACAAACAAGGTATATATGATATACATGTTATTGATGTGTACCTTACCAACTCTCGTTGTAGTGCCTGGGTATTTGATACCGGTGCGGTTGCTCATATTTGCAACTCAAAACAGGAACTGCGGAATAGACGGAGGCTGGCAAAGGACGAAGTGACGATGCGCATGGGAAATGGTTCCAAGGTTGATGTGATCGCCGTCGGCACGCTCGCTCTTCGATTACCATCAGGATTAGTGATGAACCTGAATAATTGTTATTTAGTGCCTGCGTTAAGCATGAACATGATATCTGGATCTTGTTTATTGCGAGACGGTTACTCATTTAAATCAAAGAATAATGGTTGTTCTATTTATATGAGTAATATATTTTATGGTCATGCACCCAATGTGAGGGGTTTATTCTTATTGAATCTTGATAGTAATGATACACATGTTCATAACATTGATGCCAAAAGATGTAGAATTGATAATGATAATACCACTTTCTTGTGGCACTGCCGTTTAGGTCATATTGGCGTAAAACGCATGAGGAAGCTCCATGCTGATGGACTTTCAGAGTCACTTGATTTTGAATCACTTGACACATGTGAGCCATGCCTCATGGGCAAGATGACTAAAACGCCGTTCTTTGGAACAATGGAACGGGCAAGTGACTTGTTGGAAATCATACATACTGATGTGTGCGGTCCGATGAGCATTGAGGCGCGTGGTGGTTATCGTTACTTTCTCACCTTCACTGATGACTTAAGTAGATATGGGTATATTTACTTAATGAAACACAAGTCTGAAACATTTGAAAAGTTCAAACAATTTCAGAGTGAAGTTGAGAATCATCGTAACAAGAAGATTAAATTCCTACGATCTGATCGAGCAGGAGAATATCCGAGTTATGAATTTGGCAGTCACTTAAGACAGTGTGGAATTGTTTCACAATTGACACCGCCTGGAACACCACAGCGTAATGGTGTGTCCGAACGTCGTAATCGAACCTTATTGGATATGGTGCGATCTATGATGTCTCTTGCCGATTTGCCACTATCATTTTGGGGTTATGCATTAGAGATAGCTGCATTCACTTTAAATAGGGCACCATCGAAATCCGTTGAGACGACGCCATATGAACTTTGGTTTGGCAAGAAGCCAAAGCTGTCGTTTCTTAAAGTTTGGGGATGTGATGCTTATGTCAAAAAGCTTCAGCCTGAAAAGCTGGAACCAAAAGCGGAGAAATGCGTCTTCATAGGATACCCAAAAGAGACAGTTGGGTATACCTTCTACCTCAGATCCGAAGGCAAAGTGTTTGTCGCTAAAAACGGAACGTTTCTTGAGAAAGAGTTTCTCTCGAAAGAATTGAGTGGGAGGAAGATAGAACTTGATGAGGTTGTTGAACCTTTACGTCAACCTGAAAGTAGCGCAGCGCAGAAAGATGTTTCTGTAGAGCCTACATCAGTTGAAGAGGAAATTAATGATGATGATCATGAAGCTTTGGATCAAGTTGCTATCGAACCTCGTAGGTCGACAAGGACGCGTACTGCTCCTGAGTGGTACGGCAACCCTGTCTTAGAGGTCATGTTGTTGGACAACGATGAACCTACGAGCTATGGAGAAGCGATGATGGGCCCGGATTCCGACAAGTGGTTAGAGGCCATGAAATCCGAGATGGGATCCATGTATGAAAACAAAGTATGGACTTTGGAAGTATTACCTGAAGGGCGTAAGGCCATTCAGAACAAATGGATCTTTAAGAGGAAGACGAACGCGGACGGTAATGTCACCGTCTATAAAGCTCGACTTGTGGCAAAGGGTTTTTCACAAGTTCAAGGAGTTGACTACGATGAGACCTTCTCACCCGTAGCGATGCTTAAGTCCGTCAGAATCATGTTAGCAATAGCTGCCTTTTTCGATTATGAAATTTGGCAGATGGATGTCAAAACAGCGTTCCTTAACGGTTTCCTTAAGGAAGAGTTGTATATGATGCAACCAGAAGGTTTTGTTGATCCAGAGAATGCTGACAAAGTTTGCAAACTCCAGCGATCCATTTATGGACTGGTGCAAGCATCTCGGAGTTGGAATCTTCGCTTTGATGAGGTGATCAAAGCGTTCGAGTTTATACAAGTTTACGGAGAAGCTTGTATTTACAAGAAAGTGAGTGGGAGCTCTATAGCGTTTCTAATATTATATGGGGATGACATATTACTGATTGGAAACAATATAGAAATGTTGGAAAGCGTGAAGGAATATTTGAACAAGAGTTTTTCAATGAAGGACCTAGGAGAAGCTGCTTTCATATTAGGCATCAAGATCTATAGAGATAGATCAAGACGTTTAATAGGACTTTCACAAAGCACATACCTTGATAAGATTTTGAAGAAGTTCAAAATGGATCAGTCCAAGAAGGGGTTCTTGCCTGTATTGCAAGGTGTGAAGTTGAGTAAGACTCAATGCCCAGTGACTGCAGAAGATAGAGAAAAGATGAGTGTCATCCCCTATGCTTCAGCCATAGGCTCTATCATGTATGCAATGCTGTGCACAAGACCCGATGTCAGCCTTGCCATAAGTATGGTCGGAAGGTTTCAAAGTGATCCAGGAATGGAACACTGGACAGCGGTCAAGTATATCCTGAAGTACCTGAAAAGGACTAAGGACATGTTTCTCGTTTATGGAGGTGATCAAGAGCTCGTCGTAAAGGGTTACGTCGATGCAAGCTTTGACACTGATCCGGATGACTCTAAGTCACAAACCGGATACGTATTTATTCTTAATGGGGGTGCGGTTAGCTGGTGCAGTTCCAAGCAAAGCGTGGTAGCTGATTCTACATGCGAAGCGGAGTACATCGCTGCCTCGGAGGCGGCGAAGGAAGGTGTCTAGATGAAGGAGTTCATGACAGATCTTGGAGTAGTGCCTAGTGCGCTTAACCCAATGACTCTGTTTTGTGATAATACTGGTGCCATTGCTCTAGCCAAGGAACCAAGATTTCACAAGAGGACCAGACACATAAAGCGACGTTTCAATTCCATCCGCGATTACATCACGGAGGACGACATAAATATGTGCAAAGTACACATGGATCTGAATGTTGCAGATCCGATGACTAAACCTCTTCCAAGGGCTAAACATGAACAACACCAGAACTGCATGGGTGTTCGATTCATTACAATGTAAATCACATAGTGATGTGAACTAGATTATTGACTCTAGTGCAAGTGGGAGACTGTTGGAAATATGCCCTAGAGGCAATAATAAATTGGTTGTTATTATATTTCCTTGTTCATGATAATCGTTTATTATCCATGCTATAATTGTATTGATTGGAAACTCAAATACATGTGTGGGTACATAGACAACACTGTGTCCCTAGTAAGCCTCTAGTTGACTAGCTCGTTGATCAAAAGATGGTGAAGGTTTCCTAGCCATGGACATGAGATGTCATTTGATAACGGGATCACATCATTAGGAGAATGATGTGATGGACAAGACCCAAACTACGAACGTAGCATATGATCGTGTCAGTTTATTGCTATTGTTTTCTGCATGTCAAGTATCTGTTCCTATGACCATGAGATCATGCAACTCCCTGACATCGGAGGAGTACCTTGTGTGTATCAAACATCGCAATGTAACTGGGTGACTATAAAGGTGCTCTACAGGTATCTCCGAGGGTGTCTGTTGGGTTGGCATGGATCAAGACTGGGATTTGTTACTCCGTGTGACGGAGAGGTATCTCAGGGCCCACTCGGTAACACACCTTGAAAGCAATGTGACTAAAGTGTTAGCCACGAGATCTTGTATTACGGAACGAGTAAAGAGACTTGCCAGTAACGAGATTGAACTAGGTATAGAGATGCCGACGATCGAATCTCGGGCAAGTAACATACCGAAGAACAAAGGGAACAGCATACGGGATTAACTGAATCCTTGACATAGAGGTTCGACCGATAAAGATCTTCGTAGAATATGTAGGAGCCAATATGGGCATCCAGGTCCCGCTATTGGTTATTGATCGTAGAGGTGTCCCGGTCATGTCTACATAGTTCTCGAACCCGCAGGGTCTACACACTTAACGTTTGGTGACGATTAGTATAGTTGAGTTATTGTGTTGGTGACCGAAGGTTGTTCGGAGTCCCGGATAAGATCCAGGACATGACGAGGGTCTCCGGAAGATTCCGGAGGAAAAGATTAATTTATGTGATAATAGTGTTTTGATCTCCGGAAGGGTTCCGAAATTCACCGGAAGAGGTTCCGGATGTTTACCGAAGTGTTCGGGTGCAACAACACTTTATATAGGCCAAAGGGGTAAAGCCCACGAGGTATTGGAAAGTGCAAAAGGAAGTTTTGCTGCTGCCTTAAGCGGTACTACCGCTGGTAAGGCAGTACTACCGTGTAAGCGGTACTACCGCTCGTGAGCGGTACTACCGCTTGTGCGCGATACTGCTGGAATCCGAGTTGGACTCTTTCCCTGCGGGCCAAACCGACCTTGTGCGGGCCAAACCGACCTGGAGGAGGCTTTTACTCCAAGTTTAGACCCCAAGGCTCAACATATAAATAGAGGGGAAGGGCTAGCACACGGGAGAGATTAAGATTTCCCAAGCCGTGTGTCGGCAACCCTAACCCTCTAGTTCTCCCGTCATAATCTCCATAGTGCTTGGCGAAGCCCTGCAGAGATTGTTCCTCACCACCATCACCACGCCGTCGTGCTGCCGGAACTCATCTACTACTTCATCATCGCTCGCTGGATCGAGGAGGTGAAGGCGTCATCAAGCCGTACATGTGTTGAACGCGGAGGTGCCGTCCGTTCGGCACTAGTTCGTGATCGGATCGAGGGACGACTTGCGATTTGGATCGCGGAGACGTTCGACTACATCAACCGCGTTTCTTAATGCTTCCGCTTAGCGATCTACAAGGGTATGTAGATTCACTCTCCCTCTCGTAGATGCTCATCACCATGGATAGATCTTGTGTGTGCGTAGGAAATTTTTTGTTTCCCATGCAACGTTCCCCAACATATTCCCTCCATCCTTTTTTGATCTTATGGTCCACTTAATGGTCCATCTTCCAGCCCAAGTGAGGCTTTGGGGGCCAGTAAAATACATCAACATGTTTCCAGTTGAAAGGTCAAATTCTACACCTATTTGTTAGTATCATAAAAAAATCTTTTTAATTTTCTACGCTCATATGTGCTATTTCAATCATGTATAGGTTTTTGATGAGGTTAAAAGGATATGTTCGCACCAAGAGTCATCCAGAGGGGTCAATTGCAGAGAGTTATGTGTTTGATGAGTGTCTCACTTTTTGTTCTCGTTATTTACAAGACTGTGAGACTAGATTTAGTCGACTTACTGCAAATGAGCTTGCTGGTCCTAGCAGCACTCCTAGTACTATGCCCTTCTTTGACAACAAGGGTCGGCCTTTGGCTGGAAAACATGATGTGACTTTAGACGATAAAACATGGCTTCAAGCACATATATTTCTTATTTAATTATGATCATATTTAACCATACTTGAGGTCAGTTATGTCATATGTCAAACATTTGTTTCCATAGAGTGAATTTTTTTTTCGTACGTTGCTCAAATTTGATTTAACTATTGCAGAAAGCATGCTGAGTTTTTGTCCTCAACTGGTAATCGAAATATTAGTCGCATCCAGCTTGAAAAATTCCATGAGTGGTTTAGATTACATGTGGCAGAGCTAGTAGAGAATAGTGGAGAAGTGTCCGAAGGGATCCAAAGTTTAGCATCTGGACCCTTCATTGCTGCAAAAACGTATAGCAGCTATACTATAAATGGGGTAAATTTCCACACATGGTCCTACGAGGATGGTAGGCGCACCCAAAGTAGTGGAGTTGCTCTAGTTGCACAAACATCTGCAAATGCTGAAAATCTTATAGTGGGAAGTAAAATATATTATGGTGTGATAACAGAAATTCTGGAATTAAACTATCAACACAAAGGAAATATTGTGCTCTTTAAATGTGATTGGTTTGACAACCGTGTACCAAACAAGTGGGTAAAAGTTGATAAATTTGGCATCACAAATGTGAAGTCTAAGCATTTATTTAACTCTGGTGAGAAGTTGTCGGATGAGCCATTCATTTTGACTTCGCAAGCAACTCAGGTGTATTATGTCCAACATACCACTCACAAAGATTGGTATAGCGTTGTTCAGTCCAAGCCGGGAATCCTTTATGATATTTTTGGAAAAGGAAATGAGAACTTCGAGAAAGTTGATGAACGTGTGGTTCTGTTCCCTGATTTAGATGCTAATGTAGATCTCCGGGTTGATCTTAAAAGTGCACCTCGTATCAGAGAAGATATAGATGGAACAATTGTTCGACAGGTCAAGAAGGATAAGTATGTAGTTTTTAGCTTTTAATATTTTTGCAAAATGCCTCTTCTAATTAATATTCATGTCCCTCTAGTTCAGATTGTTCATAAGACACCCTTTTTAACCATTCTTGTAAGACTACATCTTTCTTTTTATATTTCAGATTGTATTAAACATTTTTCTAATTCTAAGATTTTACTTTTTTTCAGGAAAAAGAATGGCAAACGGAGGAGAAAGGGCTAATACTACTTCATATGAAGAAGTGCGGGCAGAGACTCTAAGGGTTAACAAAGAGAAGTTGCATCAATTAATTCCAAGACTTGCAGAGAAGTCTTCGCATGAACAAAACAACAATACAAAGGTGATGGTAGCCTTCCACGAGTTGCTTGTGTGTTGATTCAACTGTGCAGATGTATGCTAGCTATTTAACAAGTTGTTCTTATCTGCAGAAAAGGCAACGCACATCTAGTCAGCCAGCTCTTGAAATGCCTAGACTCATACTAAGATCTGACACCGCTAGAGCTGATTCCAGGCACGATGATGAAGACATGCAAGATGCTGCATTAGAAGAGAATGAAGATTATGTTAATGCAGCGACACAGCATGGTAGGTAGTTCTATTTTTTAGGCATTTAACCTTTTTCATTGCTGAGATCTAACTAATTCTTTTCTATGTTCATATAGATGGTGGACAACAACAGAAGAAGCGTGGACGCGGCTATACTAGAAAGGCTGATATACGCTCAAGAGGGAACCAGCCACCAATTAGGCTAGAGATCAATGAGAAGGGACAGCCTGTCGGGGACAATGCCACCGAGTTTGCAAATTTTATAGCCACACTAGTTAAAAATAGTGAGATAGTATCACTTGCCAAACCTGACTGGAGGTTGGTTGAGCCAAAGCAAAAGCTTTTATTGTGGAATACTTTGAAGGTAACTTCTGTGATGCACATATACAAATATTTCTTATGGACTTATGTTTCATCCTCTAATTCATTGTTGAATTTTTGGCAACTTGATAACCAGTTGTACTATGAGGTGGATGAAAGAGTTAAAGACTGGGTCATGGGAAGCGCTGCTAAGAAATGGAGAGATTTCAAATCAGATCTGAAGGCTTTTTATTTTCATGAAGAGAAGACTGATGAGGAGCTCCTTGCTGATTGTGATGAGAGAGTTCATGAAGATGACTGGAAATGGCTTATTGACCATTGGAGGACCGATGCAGCTAAGGTATGCTGCAAGATCATTGTCCAGTGTTCACTTTTTGAAAAGCTCTAACTGTTGATCATGATCATTGTTTCTTGTACTTTAGCAACGTAGTGAGATAGGGAAATTAAATCGCCAAGGGATGACTTTATTTCATACAACTGGCAGCAAGAGTCATGCACGTGTTATCGAAGAAGAGGTATATTTTTGCTACTGTTACCTACAATTCTTTAACCCATCTAAATATGTGTTGGCTCATAGAATAATAAATTGAATGTAGCACAAGAAGAATGGATATCCCCTACGTAGAGATGAAGCATTTGTTATAACACACACAAGTAAAAAAGGAGTTCCTTCCAACGCGGCAGCGGCACAAAAAATTGTATGTACTAAATAGTAAGTACTTTCATGTAGCAGAGCCATTTGTAGTGATGCTTATTTCTGTGATTCCTCCTTGTAGAAAGAGCTAGAGAACAAAGCAAATGAACAACCAGAATTGTTAGAAAAAACCATAGAGCAAGGTGATCTTTTTTCACATGTATTTGGAAAGGAGAGGAATGGGTATGTTCGCTGTATAGGCATGGGGCCAAGTGCATCAGATCTACGCATGCCTGGAACTAGAAAATTGAAATCAACGAAGCTCCAAATGGCCGAGGAAGAATGTCGACAAGCTATGGAAGAGGCTGCACTTTTAAGGGTGCGTGTGGAAGCCATCGATCGAAAAATGGACATCGTTATGAACGAAGTCCTAGAGATGAAAAAGATGATGTTAGCTTCTCAGGCTAAAGAGAAGGGGCAATTCAGTCCACACTATGATTCTAATTCTGCACCAAACGAGGTGTTTTTTTGGCATTGTCTCCATTTGAAACCTTTATGAATGGTATAGTTCTCTTTCCTTTGCTAACTCGTATTGGCTTGGTGCAGTATATCGATGATGAAGGCGAAAATAGCGAGACAAGGTACATGGCTGCTGAAAAGGAGGATGATCATTTGGTCACACAACAGAAGAAGCAAGTGCTGGTCCAACAGATGAATCAACTAGATCACCATAACACAACCGTCACTCAAAAGACTCCCCAAGTAAAAAAACTCTTGCTTCTAAAGATTTATTGCTTTATATTTGACACACATATTGTGAAGTTTGGCTTATATTTGGCTTGTCTCAGGTTGGACAGGATGTCATATTGTACTCTATCTCCCGCCCTTATAACATACCAGTGGCGAAGGACACTATTCAGTCAATTGATAGGACGAAGATAGTGGCAGGTGCCGAGCTTGGTTCTCAATGTTGTGAAGTTGTGGTTAACATGGTGATGAAAAAGGATGCTATTTTGCAACGCCCTTATGGGAATGTGAGGACCATGGCGAATGCTCTCGGGCGATCTATTGCATGGCCTCATAGATATGTAAAACTTCTTTCTAATCATGTCTATTTCAGCAGTTTGTTTCTCAAATTGCTTCCTATTGATAATCCTATGTTTGCAGATTGAGGTTGTTTGTAAAGTTATGCAGAAGCAACCATGACAGCCCATAGCAGTCCCCACATCTAGAAGGTATTGAATCTTCTTAGAATTATGGAATATATTACAGTAAAGAAAAGATATGTTTCTCCTTTCACATACTGATGACTTATTATTTTTCTGAATGAAGGATGTGATTGAAAGTAGGAACCTACAAGTTTCTTATTTCTCCTACCCGCAAAAAAAAGTTTCTTATTTCTCCTGAGCAACTAGTACTTTTTTTGGTTTTCCCAGTAGATAAAAAATGTGCCTACTTTCAAACACATGCTTAAGTCTTATTCTGAATCACAACTAGCAACTCTGTTTCTTAAATAATTCTGCAGCTACTACTTAAACTTTGCACAGACATTTATGCAAACTCATTTTTTGAAACTCTGTTTCTTAAATAACTCTGTTTCTTAAATAATTCTGCAAACTCTTTTTTTGAAACCAAGCAGTAAACTTTCCACCCTCAAGGCCTCAACCAACCATCTGGTTATTTACCCTGAAAACCATCTGTTTATTTGGTCGCCGATTCATCAAGAGGAGTGACCGCACCATGCCCTGAACCGGAGTACTAGAGCAACATGCTCTGCGGCCCCATGTTTTTCTTTCCAAAATAGATCAAAATTTGTTTCATCCTGTTTTTTCTATAATCTGTTTTTAATGCATGATATTTGCCTCTTTATTTTTCTTTTCTGCAATGTCTTCTAGCACTAAAATGTATTACTTTTAAGTTACAGTGAGAATCACTTTTTGATAAATGTAGTTCTTCAAACAATTGCACTGCCAACGTGATATATATTATAAAGTTTTGCTTTCCTAATTTGTAGTGATTGGTTACATTGATCTTCCTGGTGATCAATACATAGTGCACAATCTCTTCTTATGAGTACATCCACACATTCTGTCTATGCCTTGTGGAATGCCAAATACAGGGTGACACACATGTGTCTTTTTCATTTGGATGAGTCGATTTTCTTTTTCAGCCCATGCAACTTCTATGTTTGGAACATGTGTTCTTCTGAGCTGATCTATTTGTCCATTTCTTTCTTTTTTACAGGTCACCGGCATAATGCCTTTGCATCCACAAGTGCGCTGTGTTTGGTGAGCTAAAAAGATCTTCTGCTGGGATATGTTTCTACCTAAAACCAGATCCTATATTTTGCGCTTTTGTCTATGATGTAATACTTAGACTTATGAACCTACAACTGTATGCATGTAGATTGTGCATTTGGCTGTCCTGTTACTGGACTTGTATGCCTATGTACGTGTGCATGTAGGCACACATAATGGATCTTTGTGCTTTTCGTTGTCCTGGACTAATGAATCTATGTATGGATGATGGATTGCTCATAAGTATATGCACACCTATTATCTCTAAAGTGTGATGCTATCTTTATTACTGTATGCATGCATGTTTTATATATAGATGGCACAAAATAGACTGAAGATATATAAATCATAGCTGTCGAAATACATGTATACAATAATGGGAGATTTGTGTGGTCGCAGTGAACACAAATACACGCAGTTCGACTGCCGGGAAATATTCTATCTGCCCTGAATTGTCAGCCCGCCGGGGAAGATCTGTACGCCGGTAATAGTGCTAACTGCCGGTAATGGTTTGAATATGAAGGGCAGATCAACTGCCGGGGTTCATTGTAACTGCCGGGAATTGCTTTCCCCGACAGGACTTTCAAGGGCAGTTTGTAATTGCCGGCAAAAGTCTTTCCCGGCAGTTAGTCTGCCTCCAATGGCTAGTTTTCCCGGCAGATGTACTGACCCCTAATTTTTGATCATGGTGTAGTGGAAGGACACCAGATGGGATCTCTCTGGAACAGAAACTTGCGGCGTTGGAAAAAGTATTTCGTGGACTCTCTTGACGGTTTCTGATTTTTTCTGAATTTATAGTGGAAGAATTAGGTCAAACGGAGCTGGGTGGGCCCCACGAGGTACCAAGGCGCGCCACCCCCCTGGGGCGCGCCTTGGTGCCTCGTGGCCCACTCCTTCATCTTTTGGCCTTCTCCCGAAGCTTCTAGTGTTTATCTTGTCCAATAAAAAATCTCCAAAAAGTTTCGTGGCATTTGGACTTCGTTTGGTATTAATTTTCTGTAAAACAAAAACAGGGCAGAAAACAGCAACTGGCACTGGGCACTAGGTTAATAGGTTATTCTCCAAAAATGATATATAATTGTTTTAAATGATTATAAAAACATCCAAGATTGATATTAGAACAACATGGAACAATAAAAAATTATAGATACGTTGGAGACGTATCAGGGAGCTACAGCGCGAGCTATTAATCTACAACATAATTTTGCAAAGACAATTTAGACCATGTTCATGATAATTAGTTCAGTTAATAAAATTACTAATGAACTCCCACTTAAATCAACATGCCTCAAGTTGTCTAAGTGATACATGATCCAAATCAACTAACCCATGTCCGATCATCACGTGAGATGGGGTAGTCATCAATGGTGAACATCTCCATGTTGATCATATCTACTATATGACTCATGTTTGACCTTTCGGTCTCCTGTGTTCCGAGGCCATGTCTGTACAAGCTAGGCTCGTCAAGTTTAACCCAAGTATTCTGCATGTGTAAAACTGGCTTACACCCATTGTATGCGAACGAAGAGTCTATCACACCCGATCATCACGAGGTGCTTCGAAACGACAAACTTTCGCAACGGTGCATACTTAGGGAGAACACAATTTCTTGAAATTAAGTGAAGGGATCATCTTATAATCACTACTGGAATCAGAGAATTTGCCATCAGCTAGTTCTTTGCCGTCTGCTAGCGGACAGCACAGAAGGTATTTGCCGTCCGCTTACAAAAAGCAGACGACAAAGAGCGGACTCATGGCAAAGATATAGTTTGCCATCAGTGCATTCTTTGCCGTCTGCCAGCAGACGACAAAGGGCTTAAAGGCAGACGGCAAAGAGACCAGCTGGGCCCCACTGGAACGTGGAGCTGGCTAGGTCAGATGAACGGGCTGGATGCCGTCCGGCCGCTTGCTCTTTGCCGTCCGCTTTTTTGCTCTTTGCCGTCTGCTAGGCAAAGAGGATGCCTATCTAACGGTCGTAACCCCCCTATCTCTCTCCCACCCACCTCACCCACCCCACCTGCCGCCCCAGCCCCGCCATTCCCGACGCCGCCCAGCACCGTCGCCGGCCCCTGCGCCAGCCCCGCCCCCCGGCCCCTGCGCCCGCCCCGCCCCCTGGCCCCTACGCCCACGACGCCCCACCGCCGGAGCCAGGCCGCGGCGAGCCGGGCGACGCCCCACCGCCGGAGCTAGGCCGTGGCGCCGCCCCCTCCCCGCGGCCCTTCTCCACCACCGCGGCGCCGCCTGCCTCCCTGCGCCGACCCTCCTCCACCATCGCGGCCCTCCTCCAAGGTGAGCTTTTTTTTCTGTTTTTTGCTGTTTAGGTTTAGGTTAATTAGTGCTAGGTTTAGGTTTAGGTTTAGATAATTAGAAGAAGAAGAAGAAAGATGAAAAAAAAAAGAAGGAAGAAGAAGAAGAAGAAGAGGAGAAGAAGAAGAAGAAGAAGAAGAAGAAGAGGAGGAGGAGGAGGAGAAGAAAAGAAGAAGAAGAAGAAGAAGAAGGAGAAGAAGAAGAGGAGAAGAAGAAGAGGAGAAGTATAGGAAGAAGAAGAAAAAGAGGAGAAGAGGAGAAGAAGAAGAGGAGAAGTATAGGAAGAAGAAGAAAAAGAGGAGAAGAGGAGAAGAAGAGGAAAAACAGAAGATGGTCTGAAGAAGAAGAAAAAGAGGAGAAGAAGAAGGAATAGAGGAGAATAGAAAAAAATTAGAAAAGTAGTTATATATATATATATATAGATTTTTTATCGGGATTGAATATTCGTGTTGATCTGGTGGATTTAAATGTGCAGTTGTTTCGTCGCTGCGAGGGTCTGGTGTTCGACGACCTCCTCGTGCGTTTGACGAGCTCCCCTGCGTTTGTGGGTGAGCACAGATGAAATCTCCTCCTCTCCCCTTAATTTGCTCTATTCCGGTCTTCATGCCGATGAAACTTGCTAGCTATAGGTGTCTTCAATCATCAGTATGCGTGACCAGTATGCGTCTCCCGTTCGAAAGGGCGGCATCTATAAATATGCATGTCTTTGCATATTTATAACCGCCATCCTTTCGAATTGTCCACGTTATCCATGGACAGCCCAAGTATGTGTAGATTGGGTTCGTTTTCCCATGCTCTGCTCCGGATCCGATGTAGAATTTTGTCAGTGCCTCCCTGTTGTTCTCCGGGTACACATCCTCTCTGTTTATTGCCGAGACGTGTATCAGGAGAACAGCGGGGAGGTGCTGCCGAAATTTTGCGTCGGATCCGGAGCAAAGCATGGGAAAACGAACCCAATCTACACATACTCGGGTGGGATTAGGACCTATCTTTACCTATTACCGTGTAGGTTACATGGACGTAATAAAAATTGACAAACTTCATTAACTGATGAATATATATGATGAATTATATATATATATTTCTTGGGTGTTTAGTAGGTAGGCAAGATGAGTGATCGTGCGTGGATGTACACCGGCCATAGTAGTCAGGAAGACATGAGCAATGAATGGTTAACAAAAACCAAGGGGTTTGTGAAAGCCGCATTTGCAAATGCCAGAGAAAAACCTGGTGCCCCTGTGTTAGGTGTGACAACTTTTCTTAGAGGAAAGAGGATGAAATGGGTAAACACCTGCAGAAGTGGGGGTTTACGCCCGATTATACGGTGTGGACATTTCATGGAGAGTCTGCCCAACGTACCAGAGCTGAGGTGGTTCGTCGTTGCACCGACGAGCATGGTACAGGGATCGAAGACATGGTGCAAGACTTTGATGATGCTCGGGATTCGGACGATGAGATGGAGGAAGCTGCGAAGGCCTTTAATGAAATGTTGGAGTCTTCAAAACGTCCTCTCCACGAGCACACTGAGCTTTGTCAGCTGGATGCCATCGCACAAGTAATGGCTCTGAAGGCTCAATTCAACTTGGGCAGAGAATGCTACGACATGATGATGACACTATTTGGACGCTTTCTACCCAAAGGCCATGTAATGCCTGCAAACCTGTACCAGTCGGACAAAATCCTCCGTGCCCTTAAGATGCCCTATGAGAAGATAGATGCCTGTGAGAAAGGATGTGCCTTATTTAGGCTTGAGTATGTGGACTTGAACTATTGTCCCATTTGCAACTCTTCCATGTATGTTGTGGTAGACAACGGTATGGGTGAGAAGAGGCAGACCAAAATCCCCGTTAATGTTCTTCGGTATCTGCCAATCGTACCAAGACTTCAACGTCTTTTCATGGTCGAAGAGACGGCCGGACAGATGACATGGCACAAAATGGGCAAAAGAACTGAACTAGATGCAGATGGGAATCAGATGATGGTACACACATCGGATGGTTCTGCGTGGAGGCACTTCGATGCATTACATGAGCAAAAAGGTAATTACCTATTCTTAAGGCATTGTACTTAGTTTCCTTGATTTGATTCGTAGGCGTAGCGCTCAAATTTCTCTTTACTAACTTAGGTGCCCCCGAGATGGTGTGCGGATAAGATGGATTGTTGGGAGGCATTGGTGGATGAGTGGTGCACAGGCCGCTGGCGAGCCGTCCACGACAGTGCCAAGGACCGGCGTGCCCAAATGGTTGGTGTGGCACACCATCAAGGCAGCGCCAACTTATATCAGTTCGGGCAGAACTGGGTATGTGGTTTGGTTCATGATTCATGCAATTCATTATTCATGCTAGCTTGAGCCCTTTACTAATACTTTGTTCCTCTCTTTTAGGCGTGACACAATAACACGGAGGTGCCTGAGGTGTACGACCTCTATGCCATGGCCCATACTGCCTCGTACAAGAAGGCTAAGGCATTCTCTGAGTCTGACCTCGATCATCCAGAGAATTTCACCAACATCTCCTCCCACGACAAGCTCGTGAGGTACAACCAGGAGGGGAAGGCGAGGAAAGGGGAGGACTTTAACCCGAGCCAGAATCCTATTGATCCAGAGCTGGTGATGATATCTGGTGGCGGGAGGCCCCATGGCTCATTAGCCATTGGAGATGGACTGATACGTTGTGTTGGTGCAATTCCTTGCCCCTTGTGTTTTGGAGATTGTTGTCAGAAACAGTGAGGGACTAATTTGTTTACTAGTGCACACACAGAGAAATAGTCCCTGGAGTATCGAGAAGATTGCTATAATCTGCCGAAAGGTTTGCTACCGAAAGGTTTGCAACTGAAAGGTTTGCTTCCGAAAGGTATGCTACCGAAAGGTTTGCTTCCGAAAGGTATGCTACCGAAAGGTTCGCTATCGAAAGGTATGCTACCGAATGGTTTGCAACTGAAAGGTTTGCTTCCGAAAGGTATGCTACCGAAAGGTTTGCTTCCGAAAGGTATGCTACCGAAAGGTTTGCTACTGAAAGTTAAGCTACCCAAAAGTTTGCTTCCGAAAGGTATGCTACCGAAAGGTTTGCTACCGAAAGGTTTGCTAACGAGGAGATTGCTGTAATCTTTCGAAAGGATTGCTACGTAAGAGATTGCTATAATATCCCGAAAGGATTGCTGCCGAAAAGATTGCTATAATCTCTCGAAGAGACTGCTACGGAAAAGATTGCTATAATCTTCCGAGAAGATTGCAGCATAGAAGATTGATATGTTTCAAGAAGCTTATTATCGAGAAGATTGCTATAATCTTCCGAAAGAAATTTTGAATCTCCCATTCACCCCCCCCTCTGGTCGATATACTCCGGTCCTTACTATTGGTATCAGAGCAAGGTACTCCTTGTCTCTGCGTATTAAGATCTAACCGCCTTGGAGTTTTGAGTATGTCACTTGCAGGACACCATGGGCACTCTGAAAGATTTCCTTTCTTCGATAGAAATGACTATCCATTCTAGAAACAAAAGATGATGATTCGACTAAAGGCCATCAACGAAGAAATGTGGCAGATTGTGGAAAATGGCTACACAATTCAGTTTCCCAAATCTCCCACACCCAATGACGAAAGAAATATTCAGCTGGATGCACACGCAAAGCATATCATCTGCAATCATCTCTCCAGGACGCAATTCCTTCAGTACAGAAGACTTAAAACAACGAAAGAAATCAGGGACAGATTAGAGAAGATCAATGAAGGTGATTCAACTCAAAAAGAAACACGAATCGATATTCTTCGGGCCAAGTACAACCGCTTCAAGAGGCTCAAGAATGAAAACTGTCAAGAAACCTTTGATCGTCTGAATGATATCGCAAACGAGTTGCAAGGTCTTGGTGCTAAAGATATTACCGATCATGAGATTGTGAAGAAGTTGCTTTGGTCCCTGGACAGTTCTTTCAATACCCTCGAGCTGATGATCAAGGAAAGTCGTGACTTCAAAAGTCTCAATGATGCTGATGATATGGAGAGGCTAAACACCCATGAAGAACAAGAAGAAGAGAAAAGAGATCTATATGGCTCTCGCTACCGAAAGAATCATGCTCTCAAAGCTGCTGCCGATTCTTCTTCGAACGTCAAAAATAATGCTGATGAAGATTCCGATGACCCTGATAGCATCAGCAAAGATCCCATGCAGATAACTAAGCACTTGCAATGCTGCCCGAAAGAGAATCAGATTCCGAAAAAGAACCAGTTTCTGAAAAAGAATCAGTTTCCGAAAAAGAAATCAGGCAGTAACTCAAACTCTTCGTCGGGGTCAAAATCTTCTGGAGAACATAGATGCTTCAAGTGCAAGAAGCCTGGACATTTCATCTCTGATTGTCCAATGTGGGAAGCTGAAATAAGCGCCAGTGGCAAGTTCAACATGGGCAGTAGCAAGGGTTTCGAGAGCAAGAGTTTCAAGAACAAGAGCTATGATTCTCATGATGAGAAGACAAAGAAGTTCTCGATGAAGAAAGACAATTCCTACTTGAAGTCTTCATCAAAGTCTTCGTCCAGAACTTCCTCCAAGTCTCATTCCAATCGAAAGAAGAGCTCTCACAAGGCTAAGGCATATATTGGGAAGGAAATGGACTCCGAAGAAGAATTCTTTGAGTCCGAAGAAGTTGCCAAAGAAGAATCCGACGAGGATTCAGATTCAGGCATAGCCGGCATTGCTTGCGCTTCCACACCAGCGTTGAAATTCTTCGACAACAATTCAAGTGACGTTGAAGCTTCTGCATATTGCTTCATGGAAAAAGCTTCGAAAGGAAAGGTACCTCCCAAGAAACAAAAGGCTTATGCTAGTGATGATTCCTCTTCTAGTGATGATGATCAAGCTAAGCTTATAACAATTGCTAAGAAACAACAATACTCTCTTGAGAAACTTGAGAAATCTCTCAGGAAGACAGAAAATTTGTTGGTCGAGGAGATGAAGAAAAACCAAATGTTGACAAACGAGCATTCTGCTCTTTTGGCAAAATTTGAGGATCTGTCAGGTCGTCATGATTTTCTCTCAGATGACCACGAAAGACTTAACTATGATTTCCTGAAAAGGAAACAAGAGCTCGAGTGTCTGAGAGTAGCTCATGATGATCTTCAGATTGAAAATGATTCTCTCCTCGCCCAGCAAATTAGTGCTTCTCAGGAGGAATTTATGCCACCTTGTCTAAAATGCCTAAATTCTGATTCTAATGCTGAAACATCTGCTGCTACTGAAAGAAATGCACCTGTTATTACTGTTGAAACTAACTCCTCTTCTGAGGAAAATATTGCTATTTCTGATGAAAATGCTAGGTTGAAGAATTTGCTTGAGACAGGAATGTTCAAAAGTCTCAAAGGACACCAAATTCTTTGTGATGTTCTGAAGAAGTCAATTCTTCACTAGAACCCTAGAAAGGAAGGGTTAGGTTTCGAGAGAAACTTAAATGCTGATGGAACATACTGGACACCTGAGCAATATCCAAAGACAGTATGGGTTCCTGGTAAAAGCAAAACTCTCGAACCTGCATTACTTTCAGGATATGATTGTCCAATTCCTTCACCCACTGATGAGTCATTTGACTCCAACTACAAACTGTTTAAGCAACAGAATGGTGAAGTATTTGCACGTTATATTGGCACTAATTGCAGGAACGGGCCTCCCAAGAAAAAAATCTGGGTTGAAAAGTCTCGTATTGAAAATCTGCCTGCTACTGCTGCTCTAACCATGCAGGGAAATAACTTTCGTAGGAAAGGAAAATCTTCGCAGTACGAAACTGCAAATCCCTCGTATGATTCTGATAAGAATGCTCGTCAGAAAGATTATATGTATACTTCTTCCAACCATTATGCTCATGTTTCTGGGAAGAATTACAATGCTTATTCTTTCGATTATGTTAACCCTTCCCAGAGGAACAACTCTTTTGTTTCTCGAAAGAAATCCTATCGTGCACGTCCGAAACCAAATGTTTCTCGGCCACCTGCCAAGATGTGGGTGCTTAAGAAAACCTAATATTTCTTGCAGGAAAAATGTCTCCAGGCAAAACAAATCAAATCATATGCCTGAGACAAATCGATATTTGCAGGGGATATGCTTCACTTTTCAAAAGGATTGACTTTTACCCTTGCTGATATTATTGCTTCTATCCCATCAGTGTTTCCTGAAAGGAAACTTGGCTCTATTGAAAGAATTTTGAGATACTTGCATTATCATGTGATTTGCTTCGGCAAGTCAAACTAACTCAATTTCAGGATATTGGGTCATTTGTATCAGTGAAGATATATCCGAAGACATTGTCGAAGAATATGCTTGTGACTGTGTAGAAGATCAATCTCGCCTGTTTTGGGAATTCTTTCAAGATATCTCTGAATGGAAAGGATATTATTATTAGTCACGTCAAGATGAAGAATTTATTGGCTGACCAAAGTTTTCTTTCGGTCATTTTCTTTTGCTATGGTTTTACTTCGGGATTTAAGTTCTTTCTCATAGGATGTTTATCTTCTTTCATAGATCTGGATTTAGTCATGTATGCATTTCACGCGTGGCTATTTTCTTTCGCTTTAATTTTCTCTCCAAGTGAAATGTTTCGGACCCTACCTCTCCATTCTATCTTATCCAGTCTATGCTTTTCTCTCGTGGGTACGCAATTTTATCTGAAACAACTTTCTCTCTAGTGTTCTTGGCTACGAGAGAAATGCGTTCCGAAGGTTATTTCTAATTTGGCGAAAGCCCTCCAAAATTTGGGTCTCCCGCCCAAGTGAGGAGAAACTGCTCCTTTGGTTGCCACGTGTCCACGTACAACCACCACTTAATCATGTGCGTTGAATGTGAAGAACCCATTGACTCTGAACCGTAGATTTTCTGTCGAGACAGTTGGGTTTCCCCCCTCCTCGTCTTCCTCGTACGGTTCCAATCTCTTTGTCATTCATCGTCTCCCTCGCTCAAAAAATCCTCGGTGTGCCGTCGCACTTGCAACTTCGACGAGATCATCCGCCGATGAAACTCAAGTGGACCTCGCCGCATTTGCTCCAAGCCGCCACGGTAAATCTTCCTCTCCACGTCGCCTTAGTTGATCACCGCCACCAAGTTAGGGTACGGAGATCTGAACTCATATTTCTCATTCCATTCATAATATGAGTTCAACCCGACGCGATTATCTTCTGATTCAACTATCCTAGTAGATCTTCAAGAGATTATACTTTTTACCGTGCGCGGTTTGTAGTTTTTCCTCGTGCACATCCGAGTTGATCTAAACTTTGTGCTTTCTCTCTGATTAAAAATTAGATAGGTTTCATCTTAGTAGTTTTCTTTCGGAACTTACTAGCATGAAATCTTTCGAAGATATTTCTCATTCGAGATAATTCTCAAAGTGCTGATCAATTCTTCTCGAAAAATGATTTTCATCGAAAACATATCTGTGCGTACTCATGGCCCTGTCTATTTTTTCCCTTGCATGTATTCTCTTTCACAGGTCAATGGATTCTGTTGAAGATTCTGCTAAGCCTGCTAGTCAGACAGAAATGGGTGAACAAAATATCATGGGCACAAGAGTTGTATCAAAAGCTCAGTTTTATGAAGAATGGCAGTCCGCAGAAGATGATGTGTGGCACTGAAAACAATTCTGGGTGCCGAAAGAAATCCTGTCAAAAAGAAAGCTAGGCAGAAGAAAATGCTTCTGATAAAGAGAAATCTGGATGCCGAAAGAAATCCCATCGAAAAGAAAGCTATGACGAAGAAAATGCTTCTGATGAAAAGAAAACTATAAGCCGAAAGAAATGAGACCAGTACTCAGGGAGAAGGAAGTGTGGAAAATGCAAATGTTTCAGATCCTCAAGCATCGGAACAATCCTCTGAAAAGAATGAGAGGCAGCGAAATTCTCCTTCCAGAGTTATTCTTCGAGAAGGTAGAATCATAGAAGGAAAAGAAGGCTCAAGTGCTTCAAAACAATGAATCAGAGAAAGACAAGGCCCTTGTGCCTCGTCAAATAGAAATGAGCTTGAGAATGAAAATCTTGAAAAAGCTGATGTGCCCCTCACGGAAAATGTTGCCATGGAGATTGATTATCCAAGTACTTCAAATTCTAAAACAAATGCTGGTCCATCAGAAACAACTGCTAAAACAAATGTTGGCTTGCAGCTGAAAGAAAATGCTCGCAGCCGAAAGAAAATGCTCTCTGCTGAAAGAAAATGCTCGCAGCTGAAAAGTAATCAGATATTTCATCACGAATATCTTGATTTACCACTGATGAGAATATTGGAATGCTTAAAGCAAATCCTTCAGGACATTGAAGATTTTCAGCTTACGAAGGTTTTCTCATTCAAGCACCCATGGAACTGAGAATATATTCTCTAGTCTTATGCCACACTATATGTGTCGGGTGACAAACAAGATATCAAAAACATGGGATCTCGAATGGATAACAGGGCACCATGTCATGAAGGGCAGCGCTGAAGAATTTCTCGAGTGTGTGCATTTCCCTCGGATTGAAAGCAACAACTTTGAAACTCGTGTGCATTTTATCGATGAGATTTCTGATGAACAGTTTCACCTCCTGATCGATTCGGATAAGGTTGGCGATTATCTTTCGTATGGTTTTTCCTCCGACAAAATATCTGAAGTTCAACTTTCAAACCTTACATTATATTCTGTGTCATACTACAAGTCCTCTGCCAGGAGCATATGATTCAGGAGCAATTCATGGTGTATTGCGCAACACTCTCAATGGCCTATATCTTGGCTATGTCTCCGATAACAAAGATGTATTCATGCATCAGCTTGTTGATTCTGCCGAAGAAAATGAAGCTGAGAAGAAGATTATCTATCGATGCGCAAGGAAAGAATATCTTGCTCAAGAAGCTCCAGAGAAATTTATCCATCATGTCAGAGACACTCTGCTGATGTTGAAAGATTACAAAAGGCAAAGTTTTCAGAGATAATACATCCAGACTCCAGAGATCAGTCTTAGAACCCAACAACTCCTGCTGAAGCACATTGATAATGATCGGAAAGAAAAAGAACATCTTGCGCATGAGCTGAATATTCCCCACAACAATACACCCAAATTCAGATGATTTCATGGATGCCCCATTGAGGAAATTGCTGAGGAAATTCCTTTCTAAGAAGAAAATCAACATGGCTAGTCTATTCGAAACATATGACTTCATGGATGCCCCGCTGACTATTGAAGATCTTCGAGAGTGCAACACTCCTAAGTTTTCAGCCAGATTTCCTTCGACAGATCCGCTGAGGATTAATCTGAACAATGTTATCACTGAGTGTGAGGCTACATCGCATAAATTTTTATCTGAGGAGAATAGTGTTCCGTTATCTGCTGAAAAAGTTTTTCAGAAGAAAGATGAAAATGCTCCAGCAACCCCAGTTGTACCGCAACATTCCGATAAAGAAGCAAAAGATGATGCTGCTGAAGATAATGTTGTCACCTCTGAGGCGGAAACTTCTTTGCCAAGCGATTCTGGACCTTTTTCGGGCGACGCTTCAGTTTTCCTTCGGGCGTGTAATGTCTCATGTTCTTTTTCACCTTTTTGACACTTGTTGACAAAAAGGGGGAGAAGACATCGAGTGATAGATTTGCGGGTCTTTGCTGGGTTGTTTTTCGAGTTTACAACACTTGCCTTCATTTGATTCTTATCGTGTTGTATAACTCTTGTGAACTCTTTCTAGTTCTTGAATGATAATAACCCCTACCATACTTCATTTCTCTCGATAATTTATTTTTGCAGGTGGAATTATTACGAGAGTTCACGTATGGATGCACTCTATTATATCTCGGACATTATCCTTCGGTGCAATACATTTATTCTCGAAGATGTGAAATATCTCTCCACCAAGCTTATTCTAATATATGCAGGTTTATCCAAAAGGTTAATCTTTCATACGCTGCATACATTTAGGGGGAGTATATTTATCTTCGAGATATTATCGAATTTACATTCCGCACATTTCTGGTTACATATCTATCTACTCTTCGATGTTTATCTGTTTTGTCAACAATCGTCCAAAAAGGGGGAGATTGTTGGTGCAATTCCTTGCCCCTTGTGTTTTGGAGATTGTTGTCAGAAACAGTGAGGGACTAATTTGTTTACTAGTGCACACACAGAGAAATAGTCCCTGGAGTATCGAGAAGATTGCTATAATCTGCCGAAAGGTTTGCTACCGAAAGGTATGCTACCGAAAGGTTTGCAACTGAAAGGTTTGCTTCCGAAAGGTTTGCTTCCGAAAGGTATGCTACCGAAAGGTTCGCTACCGAAAGGTATGCTACCGAATGGTTTGCAACTGAAAGGTTTGCTTCCGAAAGGTATGCTACCGAAAGGTTTGCTTCCGAAAGGTATGCTACCGAAAGGTTTGCTACTGAAAGTTAAGCTACCCAAAAGTTTGCTTCCGAAAGGTATGCTACCGAAAGGTTTGCTACCGAAAGGTTTGCTAACGAGGAGATTGCTGTAATCTTTCGAAAGGATTGCTACGGAAGAGATTGCTATAATATCCCGAAAGGATTGCTGCCGAAAAGATTGCTATAATCTCTCGAAGAGACTGCTACGGAAAAGATTGCTATAATCTTCCGAGAAGATTGCAGCAGAGAAGATTGATATGTTTCAAGAAGCTTATTATCGAGAAGATTGCCACTTCCGAGAAGTTTGCTATAAACTTCCTCGAAAGTTATCTGCGCTGCAGAAAAGATTGACATGTCTCGAAGAGTTTGTTATCAAGAAGAATGCTATATTCTTTCAGGAAGTTCAAAGAACTTCACCGAGAAACATCTACGTTGCAGAGAAGAGAAGGATATGTTTCGAGAAGAAAGCATACCGAAAAGATTGCGTGCCTGAAAGAATTGCTGACGCAAAGCAATTTTCATTCGGTGTGTCCGAAGAAGAATGACTGCAGTCGAGAAGATTGAAGACGAAGCGAAGACGTAGCATTTGTTTCGTTGTTCTTCTTTCTTTTATTTGAGTCATAGGACCACCGTACTATTAAGAGGGGTATAAGTATTTGAGACTTTTGTCTGTTGTGATGCTTAGCCAAAACCTATGAAAGATTGAGAGAAATCTCTTTGTGTTCCGAATGATTACCTGTCAGCAGAAGACGTTGTTCTTCGGAGCTGCAGGAGATATCTTTCGGACCGAGGAGTTAGCATTACTTGTTCCTGAAGTAATGTTACCATTGTGCTCAAAATTCGACCGTTGGAAACGTGTCGGTTGGCCATTGGCTGGACCGCGTGTCCAAAATGGTCATTTCCCATCAGGGAAGGCTGCGGCTATAAATAGCCACCCCGCACCGGCGTTGTCCGGTGGCTGCTCCGCTTGAGATTCTGAGAAGATTGATTGAGCACCCCTCTCCGAGAGATTTGAGTTTAAAATCCACTGAGAGAAAATCAAGAGCCGAAACTTAGATAGTGGTTGAGCATCACAGTAGATCTGAGTTGAGAGTTCTTGTACCTATTACTCTTGAGAGCTGCATACTCTCTAGACGGATAGGTGTCGGCTCGATTGTTGAAGAGTTGTTGTCTTCACCGAGCAAAGTCTTCAGCAACCAAGAGTCATTGTGGTTCGCGAAGAAGTCTGTCGAAGGTTTGGAGATCGCCGACAAGAATCTACCACGAGTGAAATCAACTGAAGTTCGAGGAACTTCACGTTGAGGAGAATAGGATGGAGAGAGTTTATATCCTGTGTTGAATCACAAGTCCCTCCAACCAGACGTAGCTCTTTTGCAAAAGAGTGAACTGGTCTACCAAATCGTCTGTCGCCATCGAGCACCACTGGTCATTTCTATCCTACTGCATTTCTTTCAGTAGTTTATTTTCGGTGCTCTTTGTTGTCGATAGATATCTATCTGTGTAATGTGATTCTTTATCTTTCAAGCATTCCTTTCAGTACCATGACTATATTGTGTTGCACACTTGCTTTCACAGTACTTAAGGTTGTATGTGTGTATGTTCATCTGCTTTTCATTTGGTAGTACTTAGTCTTTATGCTAAGTCTTGCTCTGATGAATATTTCGCAGTAGTGTGTATGTTTTGTATCTGTTATATGTGCAATTGTTTCATGTGTGTAACTCTATCCATGTTGATAGTTTTGTTTCTGTAGTAGTTTTGATTCGTAGAACTAAAACTGCTCAGTTGTGTTTCCGTAGTAGTTTTGTTTCGGGAACAGCTTTGTTTCGGAAACAGTTCTGTTTTAGGAACAAATTTTTTTCGAAAATAGTTTTGTTTCGGAAACAGTTTTGTCTTGAAAACAGTTTTGTTTCGAGAACAGTTTTGTTTCGGGAACAATCTTGTTCCAGAACTAGTTTTGCTTCGGAACTAGTTTTCGTTCGGAAATAGTTTTCTTTCGTAGAACTGAAACTGCTTATTTATTATCCGCTGTGCTGTGTTGAGAGTATTCAACATTTCGAAAGAAATTTTGAATCTCCCATTCACCCCCCCTCTGGTCGATATACTCCGGTCCTTACACGTTGTCCTCTTACTCTCCCGGAGATCAAGGCGCGCCAAACGAGCTCCTGTCCTGAGATAAGGACTCGTCCATGGCCAGTCAATCTCGCCATCGAGGTTAGTTATACGGACTCAGATATCTTTCCTCCATTACATTGTGTGTGTGGCCATCGATGATTACAATGCTAACGAGGAGTGGTGTTGCAGGCTGCTCTTCAGAAAGAGAGAGCGACAACCCAGGCGCTTCTGGAGGAGAGGGACCGGGTGGCGGCGGAGAAGGAACTGCTGGCGGCGGAGAAGACGGCTAGGTTGTTGGAGGAGGAGAGGGCACGGAATGACGCGGCTCACAGGGCCATGTACGAGCTCCTCGTGGTAAGTTTCTTCTGCATATTAGCCAAATCATGCACGTAATGTTCGTTTCATTACTAACTAATATGACTGACTCGTCAAAACCAAATGTGCAGTCTATGTGCGAGAAGACCGGTCAGACCCCTCCGCCGATGAAGGTCATTACTAGAGCGGGAACGGTGAGTTTCATTTGAGTGGTCATTATTTAGTAGTCTTAACATTTGAGTGTCATCATGCTAACGAGACTTTGCAAATGATCTTTGGTGCAGCATAACTCTGGAGCCGCATCGCACAACCCTTCTCCAGGTGATACCGGCTCGAGGAACCCCGGTGCTTGACCTTTGGTAAGTTTTCTCTAGTGTTTTGCTTAACAAATGCATACTTAGCTTCGTACATGCTTGTTAGCCCTATTATGCCACATACTTAGCTTATTTTCCCCAAAAAAGACATACTTAGCTAATTATCCTCCAAAATGACATAATTAGCTTATTTAGTTCATTTATGACATAATTAGCTTATTCATTTCAAAAATGGCATAATAACCTTGGTTAGCTCATAAATGTCATATACTTAGCTTATTTTCCTCCAAAATGACATAATTACCTAAGTTAGCTCTAAAATGACCTATACTTACCTAAGTTAGCTCAAAAATGGCATAGTTACCTAGGTTAGCACAAAAATGACCTATACTTACCTTATTTTCCTCCAAATTGACATAATAAGCTTAGTTAGCTCAAAAATGGCATAATTACCTAAGTTAGCTCTAAGATGACACAAATAAGGAATAAGAAGAAGAAAAACAAGGAAGAGGAGAAAAAGAAAGAATAGAAGAAGAAAGAGAAGAAAAAGAAAGAATAAAAGAAGAACAATGAGAAGGAAAAGGATAAAAAGATAGAAGAGACGAAGAAAGATGAGAAAATGAGAGAAGAAGAAGAAGAAAATATATTCTTATTCTTCCTTTTTCCCTTCTTTCTTTTTCTCCATCTTCTACTCCTTTTTCTTATTCTTATTCTTCTTCTTTCTTTCTTCTTCTTCTTCTTCTTCTTCTTCTTCTTCTTCTTCTTCTTCTTCTAGTCTTCTTCTTCTTCTTCTTCTTCTTCTTCTTCTTCTTCTAGTCTTCTTCTTCTAGTCTTCTTCTTCTTCTTCTTCTTCTAACTTTCTTACTCCCATTTTTGCAGGTTTGATTCACTTCATGGAAGCAGGCATTGATGGACTGCTAGTGTTTAGTTTTTGTTTTGATTTGTATTGATGAACAATGTGAAACTATGTATGTATATATGGATGAACTCCGTGAAACTATGTATGTATTGGATCTTTTAATAGCCTATGTGTTCTCTTGCATTCGATGGACTGCTAGATGTTGGATACATGGGCTATGCTTGAGGTTGAAACTATATATATCATATATGTCTTTTGAAAATGCAGGGATATAACAGAAAACAGACAAAACAGTAACAATACAGGCACTTTGCCGTCTGCCAGCCGACAGCAAAGACGTTTGCCGTCGGTAGGCGGTCGGCAAAGGTGCCACGTGGCAGCAACCTGTTCAACCTGGGAGCATCAGGTCTGACCATTTGGTCATTTTGCCGTCTGCCAGCAGACGGCAAAGACCAGCCCGGCAGACGGCAAAGACTAAGCAGAAGTGACGGTTAGCCACGGGTCTGCTGACGTCATAGGGCTGACGGCACAGTTTGCTGTCCGCCGGCAGACGGCAAAGTCTGCCGTTAGCCACCTAACGGGGCTAACCACTATTCTTTGCCGTCCATGATCTTTCCCGTCAGCTTGGCCAGGAAAGCGGATGGCAAACTTCTTTGCCGTCAGCTGTTTTTATGCAGACGGCAAACAAAGTCATTACCGTGACTTTCAGTGCCGGAAGTGTTTGCCGTCCGTGGCAGACAGCAAAGACGTCTGCCGTCAGTGGCCTAGTCCTTTGCCGTCTGCTATGGCAGATGGCAAATTAGCTGATTCCTGTAGTGAATGCTACCGTCGTCCTAAGCAAAATAAGATGCATAAAAGGATAAACATCACATGCAATCAATATGTGACATGATATGGCCATTATCATCTCGTGCCTTTGATCTCCATCTCCAAAGCACCGGCATGATCTCCATCGTCACCGGCGTGACACCATGATCTCCATCATCATGATCTCCATCATCGTGTCGTCACGTGGTCGTCTCACCAACTATTGCTTCTACAACTATTGCTAATGCATAGCGATAAAGTAAAGCAATTATATGGCGTTTAACAGTTGACTCGCAGGTCACACAATAAATTAAAGACAACCCTATGGCTCCTGCCGGTTGCCATACTCATCGACATGCAAGTCATGAACCTATTACAAAACATGATCATCTCATACATCAACATATATCACATCACGTTCTGGCCATACCACATCACAACATGCCCTGCAAAAACAAGTTAGACGTCCTCTACTTTGTTGTTGCAAATTTTACGTGGCTGCTATTGGCAACTAGCAAGAACCGTTCTTACCTACGCAAAGCCACAACGGTGATAATCAAGTTGCCTTTTAACCTTCTATAAGGACCGCCTTCGTCAAATTAGATTCAACTAAAGTAGGAGAGACAGACACCCGCTAGCCACCTTATGCAAAACAATTTGCATGTCAGTCGATGGAACCGGTCTCATGTGCGAGGACATGTAAGGTTGGTCCGAGCCGCTTCATCCCACAATACCGCCGAATCCAAATAAGATAAGAGAGGTAAGCAATTTGAGCATCAACGCCCACAACTTTTGTGTTCTACTCGTGCATACACATCTACGCATAGACCTAGCTCATGATGCCACTGAAGGGGAACGAAGCATGAAAATCAAAAAAATTCCTACAAACACCCAAGATCTATCTAGGAGAAGCATAGCATTGAGAGAGGAGAGTGTGTCTATGTACCCTCATAGACCGAAAGCGGAAGCGTATATAATTCGGTTGATGTAGTCGTACTCTTCGTGATCCGATCACGATCCAACTGATCTAGTGCCGAACGGACGGCACCTCCGAGTTTAGCACACGTGCGGCTCGATGACGTCTCCTCCTCCTTGATCCAGCAAGAGAAGGCGGAGAAGTAGATGGGATCACAACCAGCATGACGGCGTGGTGGTGATGGTGGTGGTGGAGCTAGTTCAGCAGGGCTTCGCCAAGCGCTACTAGAACGAGGATGGAGGAGCTACGGAGTAACGGGAGAGAGAGGGGCGCCAAAGGCTTGGTGTGTCCTCTTGGGGCGCCCCCCTCCTCTATATATATAGGTGGAGGGGCATGGGGAATAGCCCCTCCAAGCCCTAGGGCGCAGCCAAGGGGGAGAGGACTTGGACTCCAAGTCCAATCCTATTCCTACTAGGACTCCCCTTTTTTTTTCCTTCCCTAGCCACATGGGCTTTTGAGGACTTGGTGCGCCTAGCCCAATAAGGCCAGGGTGCCTCCCCTTAGCCCATGCCAGCCCTTGGGACATGGTGGACCCACTTGTGGACTTCCGGACCCCTCCGGAATCCTCCGGAACCTTCTGGAAGCTTCCCGGTACAATACCGAAAAAACTGCACCTTTTTCCGGAACCCAAAATATGACTTCCCTTATATAAATCTTTACCTCTCGACCATTCCGAGACTCCTCGTGACATCCGGGATCTCAGCCGGGACTCCGAACAACATTCGGTTACCAATCATCAAATATCCCAATACTACTCTAGCATCAACGAACGTTAAGCGTGCGACCCTGCGGGTTCGGGAATCATGTAGTCATGACCGAGACACCTCTCCGGTCAATAACCAATAGCGGGACCTGGATGCCCATATTGATTCCTACATATTCCATGAAGATCTTTTATCGGTTGAACCACGATGTCAAGGATTCGGTTAATCCCGTATGCAATTCCCTTTGTCCGGCGATATGTTACTTGCCCGAGATTCGATCGTCGGTATCTCCATACCTAGTTCAATCTCGTTACCGGAAAGTATCTTTACTCGTTTCGTAATACAAGATCCCGTGACTAACTCATTAGCCACATTGCTTGCAAGCTCTTTACGATGTTGTATTACCGAGAGGGCCCAGAGATATCTCTCCGTCATACGGAGTGACAAATCCCAGTCTCGATCCATGCAACCCAACAAACACCTTCAGAGATACCTGTAGAGCACCTTTATGATCACCCAGTTATGAGGTGACATTTGATAGCACACAAGACATTCCTCCGGTATCCGGGAGTAGCATGATCTCATGGTCGAAGGAACAGATACTTGACATGAAGAAAGCTGTAGCAAATAACTAAATGATCTGATGCTAAGCTTATGGTTGGGTCTTGTCCATCACATCATTCTCCTAATGATGTGATCCCGTTATCAAATGACAACTCATGTCTATGGTTAGGAAAACTTAACCATCTTTGATCAACGAGCTAGTCTAGTAGAGGCTTACTAGGGACACGGTGTTGTTTATGTATTCACACATGTATTTAAGTTTTCGATCAATACAATTGTAGCATGAATAATAAACATTTATCATGAACAAGGAAATATGATAATAACCAATTTATTATTGCCTCTAGGGCAAATTTCCAACACGAAGGACCCGAATACATAAGTCAGCGGAAGCAAATATATCTGAGTACAGACATAATTAAACAAGGTTGCCTTAAGAAGGCTAGCAAAACAATGACTCTAGATCAAAAAGGCGCAGGCCTCCTGCCTGGGGCCTCTGAACTACTCCTGGTCATCGATCTCCTCGTAGTAGTAACCTCCGGGGGTAACCTCGGGGATCTCCGGCTCCTGGGCTCCGTCATCTGATCACGGCAACCGGGTAGGGGAAAAGAGGTAGCAAAGCAACCGTGAGTACTCATCGAAAGTACTCGCAAGACTTACATTAGAACTATACTAAATATGCATTGGTATCAAAGGAATGGGGCTATCTCTTAGGACTAAACTGCAGAAATGACAGAGTAGAGAGGAAGAGGCCTAGCCTATCGAAGACTAGCATCTTGCAGCATCAGAAGAGAGTAGCGTACATGTAACATATAGGAACATGTATATGCCAGTCAAACCCTGAGATCACTCCTCGACTCCCTGCGAGGAAAAGATCCCAGAGTAATACATCCGTTAAGTATCAATATAGGATCCAGTTCAAGTTGTAGTAGATCGGGATACAATTCCGAGCGTCCTGTTACCGTGGACACGGCTATTCGAATAGATTAACTTCCCTGCAGGGTGCACCACGTTACCCAACACGCTCGATTACCTTTGGCTGGACACAATTGCCTGGGTAATGCCCGGCCTCGGGTGATCGACACGACGTAGTCCTACCTAGGCTCTCCAGAGAGGTCAGCACGCCGGTCTAAATCCTAAGTGCGAAGGGGTCATGGACCTATCGCCCTAAGCACTCCTACGCGTTGCGTACGCGGCCGGGACCAAGCCCACCTCTGACTACGCAGCAGGCAGTATCCGCTCACCCGGGCGCGCGCCGCACAACTGTGATGTCTGACAGAGCTTTCGGGAGGAACGTACGGTCCCGAGGGCCCATACCATAATCCCGCGTGGTGGTTAGTGCGTATAGGTCAACGACCAACTCAGATCAACACCCAAACCGTTAGCGCATTATTATCAGCTCGCGGAGACAAACATGGCCCCTGTCGCTCCGACTTGGTATCTCGTGGCTACGACAAGGGACCAGGCCCACCTAGGTCCTAGGTGGTATCCGCCTGCCCGGTCGATCCGCCGCAATATTTCTCGCGGGTACCCTTGGGGCCGACCCGTCATTACATCAAGAGCTGTTGGGACTCAAGTCCATCTCTGACTGGATGGTACCATCAGCCCTTCAACTCCGTAATAATAAAGGGTTGCAGTAAAGTAAGCATTTTCGTGATCACCGCCCAGCGGGGATCACGACCCGATAACCTAGCATAGCAACATGGACAAGGTGTAGGGCCAACAGATGGATCAATAACATAGCTAAACTAGCATCATAGGATAACAGGCATTGTATGAACAGTAGGCTACAAAAACAGGCTATGCATCAGATAGGATCTACCGGAACAGCAACAATAGCAAAATCTAATGCATGAATAAGAGGGAAGGAACAGGTGCTATCAGGATGGACAAGGAGGTTTTGCTTGCCTGGAAGCTCTGCAGTGGAAGAAGGGTCGTCGGTGGAGTAGCAGTCCTTAGGGGCCACGTCAGTGTCGGGGTCTACCGGGAAGAAGAGGGGGAAGAAACAAATAAATACAAGCATTCAATCCAATCACAATGCATGACAGGTCTATATGATATGCAGGGGTGATCTAATCCATTACTAAGTATTTTAGGGGTAGCGGGAAAATATTCGAGAAGGGTTTCCCATCTCCGGGTGATTATCGACATAAGGATCTAGAGGGGAAGGTTCCATGTTTGGTATGATAGGAGTGATGGTCAAGCATTTTGACCACATATTCGTATTCGTCATATTATTTTGATCATTTTTCATATATAAAACTTCTTCATCTGACTTATGGTTTATTTTATATGAATTTTTAAAGTTTATCTGAATTTCTAGATTTTCTGACTTAATCTGAATTCAAAATTCTTTAGCATTTAACTGCTAGGTTTAAGCACATTTGCTCCCTTGGTGGTTTTGGTAATTTATGCCAACATACATGTTGTTGGACTAATGCTTTTATCTAGTGAATTTCAGACAAGTTCAACAATGGCGTGGCAGGGACAAGAGGATGTGGAATCCCTTAAAAGCTAAGGACAAGGATTGGCAAAAGATCAAGACTCTACCTTTTTGGTTTAGTGATCCAAGATCACATTGAGTCCATAGGAAAGCCAATACTATTAAAAGGGGATGAGGTGTTGATTAATGGTCTTTTTGCTCAAGTGCTTAGTGACAGTACTCCTAAACACTCAACCACTTTCTCCATCCAAATATGTCCAAAACCTTCATTCCAACTCGGCCCCACCGAAATTTCCTATCCGGAGCCACCGAGTTCATCTGGACTTAGCCACTGCCAAAACCCTAACAAATCGGATCCACCGATATGGATATCGGTCTCACCGAGATGGCCTTGCAAACTCTCTGTAATCGTTTGCACTTACTTCGGTCTCACCGAGTTTTGCAAATCGGTCTCACCGAGATGGCTTGCCAAGTCTCTGTTGCCTTATTGCTTCACTTTGGTCCTACCGAGTTGATGCAATCGGTGCCACCGAGATGAGGTTTGCCCAAGCCATTGCACTTCGGTCCATCCGAGTTGTTCCAGTCGGTCCCACCGAGATTCCTAACGTTCATATCTTTTACACAGTTCGGTGCCACCGAGTCTTCTGAATCGGTGCCACCGAGTTGGGTCAAAAGTGTGTAACGGTTGGATTTTGTGTGGAGGCTATATATACCCCTCCACCACTTCCTTCTCAAAAAGAGAGCCATCAGAACGTGCCTACACTTCCACCATACATATTCTGAGAGAGAACCATCTACTCATGTGTTGAGATCAAGACATTCCATTCCTACCATTTGAACCTTGATCTCTTCCACCATAGCCAAATCTGTGAGGAGTTGTTTGAGTGTTGGGAAGACTATCATTTGAAGCACAAGAGCAAGGAGTTCATCAACAACACACCGTCTATTACCTTTTGGAGAGTGGTGTCTCCTAGATTGGTTAGGTGTCACTTGGGAGCCTCCGACATGATGTGGAGTTGAACCAAGGAGTTTGTAAGGGCAAGGAGATCGCCTACTTCGTGAAGATCTACCCGAGTGAAGCTAGACGTAAGCCATGGTGGGATAGACAAGGTTGCTTCTTCGTGGACCTTTTGTGGGTGGAGCCCTCCGTGGACTCGCGCGACCGTTACCCTTCGTGGGTTGAAGTCTCCATCAACGTGGACGTACGATAGCACCACCTATCGGAACCACGCCAAAAACCACCGTGTCTTCATTGCGTTTGATCTTCCATACTCTACCCCTTTACATTCCGCACTTTTGCATGCTTTACTATTTTCGCTGCTCAATCTCTAGATATGCATGTGTAGAAAGTATTGGGATGATCTTAACTTGTGCCAAAATCTGCCTAAGTTCCATGAGAAATTAAATTCTGCAACTTTGGTTGGTTAAGTGTCTATTCACCCCCCCCTCTAGACCTATCTCCTCGATCCCACACTAGGGGTACCCAAAAGTGTACCCAGCAGAGTGCTGGTGTGGCTGGCAGTGGGCTAGGCGAGGGGCTAAGTTAGCAGGTCAATGTTGACCTGTTGACCAGTCAACTGGGTCAACTGGACCCACTGGGGCCCAACTACCAGTGACTCTTGAGGCCGACGTGGCATGCCACGTCAGCCCCGGCGCCAGAATCTCGCCGGCGGCGACCAAAAATGCGGCGGAGGCTCGGGCAAGCGTCGGGATTCGCCTATGGGGGGCCAAATAGAGCGCGGATAGGCTCATTCAAACATGCGTTCGACGCCGGGTCGAATGGCGCCGGTGGGAGCTGCCGGGGAGGCCTACAGCGACGGCGGCGACTAGTGGAGGTGGCTGCCGGAGTCGGGTTTCATCGGATTCGCCGCTACGGGGCATGGGGAAACGAGCAGATGGCATGGGCGGCACCAGCGAGGTGCCCTGAGCTCGTTTGTGAGCTCAGTTGGCTCGGAGGCGGGCGGTGGCTACGGCGGGGAGCGACAGCAGCGACGGCCGGAGCGCGGCAGAGGCAACGGGAAGCAGCAGCACAGGAGCCGGCCAGGGAGAGAGGGAAGGCGTAGCGGAGCTCACCGAGCGGCACAAGGAGGCCGGCGAGAGCTTAGTAGCGCAGGGGGGGCGACAAATCGGAGCGGCGGAGCTGCGGCGTCCCGAGGTTGAGGAAGACGTGGATCCGGCGATGGAGGACTTCCCGGCTCATGTGTGTTGGCGTGGAGGAAGCAACGTCGAGGCGGAGCTCTGGGACACGGTGAGGTGGCGCGGAGGGCACTATGGCCACGAGTTCAAGGCGGGCGCGTCGATGACGGCACTCGGCCGAGGGTGGAGGAGAAGGGGGAAGGCGATGGAGAGCGAGGGAGAGGAGGAGTGAGGTCGGGGGTTCGTCCGGGGGATCTAGGGATTCGTCCTTATCCCCTCGCTCACCTGCCCCGTCGCCGTGGCGGCCAACGGCCGGAGCTGCGCGAGCTCGGCCATGGCGGCGCCAACACGCAGGGGGAGCAGGTGGGAGACGGCCTGCTGGGCTGGGCTGGATTCGGCCACTGTAGCACTTGGGCCTATGGCACAGTGCTCTTTCTTCTTTTCCTTTTTATTTCTTTTCTGTTCTGGTTTTTTTTTACTGTTTCCCCTTTTCTTTCCATACCAGATGAGTTTAGTAAAATGTGCCACTTACACCATAATTCACATTGCATTATTATGCTCTGCCACAAAAAGTTTGAGGAGTATTGGAATAGTTTTGAATTTGATTTAAATACAAATGGATTAAATAGGCTGATTTGCTTCTGTTTTTGTGGGATAGTTTCAAATTAAGCAAACAAGTGACATTGTTTTCCTTAACATTAAATATCTATGAATTATTTCCTAAATCATGTGCTTTTTCTCTTCCTTATTTGTGAAACTTTTAATTTCACTTTAAGTTTGAATTTCTGAATTGAGGTGGAATTTCAAATGAGATATTTTACAATGATGATCAAGCATTGCTAATGAAGATGACTTGTCACAATTATCACATGATCACTGTGCTTAATTATAGGGGGTGTTACAATATGTTACCGTTTGGAGCATCGTCGGCTGCTGCGCTCCAATTCCATGCTTGGCTTTCTTCAAACACAACGTCGCGTGAAATCCGTAGGCGCTTGGTTCGTGGATCGTAGAAGCGGTATGCCTTGGTGCCGGAACTTCTCTCGTATCCAATGAACACCATCTTGGCGCTGCAATCGGCAAGCTTTGAGAGGTGCGGCTCCACCGCCTTCACCTGTGCCACGCACCCGAACGTTCGTAGATGAGACACATTCGGCTTACGTCCGTAAATTGCTTCATACGGAGTCTTGCCGATCACCGCCTTCGTTGGAGCCCGGTTGAGAAGATAGACCGCCATCGAGACAGCTTCTCCCCAAAAAGTCCCCGGCAAGTTCTTGCCCTTGAGTAAACTCCTCGCCATGTCAACGACGGTTCGATTGCGCCTTTCAACAACCACGTTCTGCTGCGGCGTATAAGGTGCCGTGAGGAACCTTTTGATGGGGAAGGTTGCATGGAAAACAAAAAAAATCCTACGAAACACCCAAGATCTATTCTATGGAGATGCTAGCAATGAGAGGGGAGTGTGTGTACATACCCTTGTAGACCGAAAGCGTTAACGATCTAGAGATCGTTGTTGGCGTAGTCGTACTCCTTCGTGATCCAATCCGATCCGAACACCGCACGAACGGCACCTCCGAGATGTGCACACGTACAGCTCGGTGACGTCTCCTCCTTCTTGATACAGCAAGCGAGGGAGAAGAGGTAGATGGGATCTGAACCAGCACGACGGCGTGGTGGTGGTGGTGGCAGCGGAACACCGGCACGGCTTCGCCAAGCGCTGACGGAACGAGGAGGTGCAGGGAGAGGGAGAGGTGGCCAAGGGTCGAAGGGAGCTGCCCCTGCGCCTCCCCTCTTTATATAGGCGTGGGGGGCTGGGAGGCTTGTCTAGGGTCATTGGTCAAAGGGGAGGGGGGGAAGGAAATCCCCTCCTTTCCTTCCCCACCGATCGCTATCCACCCCTTTTTAGGGATCTTGATCTTATCCCTTCGGGATATGATCTTATTCCTTTTAGGGGGGGGGGGGGGATCTTGGTGCGCCTAGACCAGGGGCGTGGGGCCTTGCCCCACTACCCACGTCCATGTGGGTCCCCCATGCAGGTGGGCCCCACTCCGGAACCTTCTAGAACCTTCCCGGTACAATACCAAAAAAACCCAAACATTTTTCGGAACCCTGAAAACCACTTCCATATATAAATCTTTACCTCCAGACCATTTCGAAGCTCGTTGTGATGTCCCGGATCCCATCCGGGACTCCGAACAATATTCGTTCTTGCCATTATTAATATCCCAATACTACCCTAGCGTTACCGAACATTAAGTGTGTGACCCTACGGGTTCGAGAATCATGCAGACATGACCGAGACACCTCTCCGATCAATAATCAATAGTGGGACCTGGATGCCAATATTGATTCCCACATATTCAACGAAGATCTTTATCGGTTTGAACCACGATGTCGATGATTCAGTTAATCCTGTATACAATTCCCTTTGTCCGGCGATATGTTACTTGCCCAAGATTCGATCGTCGGTATCTCCATACCTAGCTCGATCTCATTACTGGAAAGTCTCTTTACTCGTTCCATAATACAAGATCCCATGACTAAACTCATTAGTCACATGCTTGCAAGCTATTCACGATGTTGTATTACCGAGAGGGCCCAGGGATATCTCTCCGTCACACGGAGCGACAAATCCCAGTCTCGATCCATGCAACCCAACAAATACTTTCCGAGATACCTGAAGAGCACCTTTATGATCACCTAGTTACGAAGTGACGTTTGATAACCCACAAAGTATTCTTCCGGCATTCAGGAGTGGCATGATCTCATGGTCTAAGTGTAACACCCCAATGTAATGAGCTACAGTGATCCTCATGATTATGCTAAGTCATTTTGATTTGCAAGGCTTGATCACATTGGAATCATATCTCATTTCAAATTCCAACTCAAATTCAAATTCAAATATGAGGTGAAAATAAAGGTTGTTCAAATTTGGAAACTAAATAGTTCATAATTTTGGAAATATTCCATAACTATTTATGTTCAGGAAAACAACATCACCTAAATTCCCTAGATGACACTAACATCATGAAAACAGGGCCAACAGCACCATTTTGACTCTTTTAAAGGCAATACAAAATTCAAATAATGTCTTTTGGCCCCCAATCTTTTTATGACAGTGCCTAATATCGCAACATATTTATTGGGCCAGGATCCACATTTTTGCAAGATGTTGTGGTGGCCTAAATAAATGCAATGGCTCTCTGTATAAATAAAACAGAAAAAGCAAAAGGCAGAAAAAGGAAAAAAGGGCCCTGGCACTGGGCCTTAGTCCACAGTGCCAAGGCCCAGCCCAGCTGGCGCCTCCTTCCACCTTCAGCCGTGGGATCTCCACCGCAGCGACTCGTCGCCTCCAGGCCTCCCCAAGCCCGCTGCCTTCCCCTACAGGACCATCGTGAGCACCCGCACGTTTTCCCCTTTAGCTCGAGCTCGGGTTCGAGCCCCGGCATTACTTTCGACCTCGGTTTGCTCCGGCCGCCGCCATAGCCATGGAGCTCCGTGCTCTCAGTCACGCTCCGCACCAAACAGCCTCTCAGGCGTATTTCTGGTGGACTACTGCTGCCGCCTTGCTAGCTAGTTTGCTCGCTCGCGTTGCGATTCACCGTTTCCGCGAGGTCCCGAACTCCGGCACCACCCGTGGTGGACGCCGTCGACGGTTCCGACCGTCCCGCGCGCGGTAACCGCCACCAATGGACGCAGCTTGGTCCCCGCGTTCGAACGAGCTAGCGCACGCGTCAAATGCTGCCGTGTGCGCGAATCCCGGCCACCACCCGTACGCGCCGCCGCAAAAATTGGTCGCTGGAGTTGCTCCGGCGACGGCGCTGACATGGCCTGACAGGTGGGGCCGCTGGGTCGCTGACAAAGGGTCCCACGGGCCCTGTTAACCCAGTCAACGCTGACTGGGCAGTGCCCAGTCACTGCAAGTGGGTCCCTCCCTGGGCCCTGTTGACTGGTCAGCGGGTCAGTTAACCGCTGACGCAATGCTGACTTCATGCAGACGTCATATTTCTTTTTTTTTTCTGAATTTAGTAATTAAAACAATTTCAGAAAATGATTAAAACTTTGAAAAATCATAGAAATTAAACCGTAGCTCGGATGAAAAAGTTTTCTACATGAAAGTTGATCAGAAAAACGAGATGAACCCAAATATGCCCTCCATGTAGCTGTCACATGCCTACAACACTGCAAACATGGAACCTCCCCCTCCGGTTCATCTGTCTGACAGATGCCTAAAGCCGGGAAAATATTCCTAGATATTTTCCTGCTCCGTCTCTAACGCGTAGTGCTGCATTAGGTCACCCCCAGCACAGGATATTGCCATGCCATGCATCTGTGTTGCTTTTGTCTGCTTTTTATTTATTGTTTCTTCCCCGTCTTCTCTCCGGTAGACCCCGAGACCGACGCTGCTGCCGAGTACGACTACGCCCCTGACGACCAGACCTTTTCAGCAGAGCTTCCAGGCAAGCAAACCCCCTTGATCATTCCAATATCGCCTATTCTTTCTCTCCCATGCTTGCATTAGAATTTTCTACTGCAATTGATTGCTCCTATTCTCATGCATAGCCTATTTTTGTAACCTGCTGTTGTCACTTTAACTGTCATCCTAAACTGCTTAGAATAGGTTGGTTAGTAATCCATCAGTGACCCCCTCACCCTTGTCCCTGTTGCCCTGCTTTATTACTGGTGCCCCGATCATTGTGATCGACATGCAGAGACTGACACATCACCGCACCTTCCCCCCTTAGTTGCACGACACTACAGAGCTACTATCGAGTGACGAGGGTGATACCTCCTAACTCACTCCTGATGACTTCTCTGTAGCGTAGCTAGTCGGATGTGAGTAACCGAGGGTGATTCCTCTTTCACCACCTCCGATGATGCCTCTATCGTACAATCCCTCAAGTGTGAACCCATCAAGGGTTTTTCCTCCGGATTCACCATGACGGATACCTCGAGTAGGAATCCAACGATGGTGATTCCTCGGATTCCCCTTGATGTGATGAACACATGGATACCTTAACTTTTACTTCAGTACCTTGTTGGAGGCGGGTCAACCCCGAGGGGTACCCGCAAGAAATGAGAAGACGGGTTGACCATGAGGGTACCCGCGAGATAATTACGTGGCACGGCCGGGCATTCCTGGCCCTTGCCGTAAGTCCATTAGACGGGGCGACAGGACCACAGATCGTGGATCAATGATTGTCACCGCGAGCTCCTAGCACACTAATGGGTTAGGATCTGTAATCTGAGTAGGCCTCTGGCCTTTTCGTACTAACCACCACGCAGGAATAAGTATGGGCACTCGGCGTCGTACGATTCTTCCAAAAGCTCTCAGACGTCAGCAATTGAGTGACCCGCGCTGGGTTGGACTGGGAAAGCTTGTGCTTGTATTAAGGGGGCTAGGTCTGCTCACCGGCCGCGTTCGCAATGCATAGGATTGCAAAGGATGATTGGCCCATGACCCCTTCGCATTTAGGAGTTAGACCGGCGTGTTGGCCTCTCTGTTGAGCCTAGGTAGGACTACGGTGTGTCGATCAGCCGAGGCCGGGCATGGACCGAGTAAGTGTGTCCGGCCGGAGTTAATCGAGCGTGTTGGGTAAGTTGGTGCACCCCTGCAGGGAAGTATATCTATTCGAATAGCCGTTTCCACGGTAACAGGACGCTCGGAAAGTATCCCGATCTACTACAACTAGAACTGGACACTTGTGATGTTTAATAAAATGTTAGCTCCGGGATCGCTTTCTCGCAGGGGTCGAGGAAGGATCTCTGGGCGTTGTTACTACTTGCTTATTACTTTACTATATGATAATCTACACTCTTCTAATGCTGCAAGATGCTGCAAGTTGTTAGTCTTCGATAGGCTAGGCCTTCCCTCTATTCTGGCATTTCTGCAGTATAGTCCACAAATACAGCCCTTCTTTTGAAACCATTGCATAAATAGAATAGTTCTGATGTAAGTCTTGCGAGTACTTTGGATGAGTACTCACGGTTTCTTTGCTCCCCTTTTCCCCATACCCGATTGCTGCGATTAGACGACGGATCCCAGGAGCCAGCTGCTACCACCGACGACTACTACTACCCCACCGGTGGAGCTTACTACTACGTGGAGACCGATGACCAGGAGTAGATAGGAGGCACCCAGGCAGGAGGCCTGCGCCTTTTCGATCTAGTGTCGTTGTTTTGCTCAGCCTTCTTAAGGCAGACTTGTTTAACTTTGTGTCTGTACTCAGATACTATTGTTGCTTCCACTAACGCTTGTGCCCAAGCTTATGTATTTGAGCCCTCGAGGCCCCTGGCTTGTAATATAAAGCTTGTGTGACTTTTATTTGTGTTTAGAGTTGTGTTGTGATATCTTCCCGTGAGTCCTTAGGCTTGATCGTGTGCATTTGCGTGTATGATTAGTGCACGATTAAGTCGGGGGCGTCACAAGTTGGTATCAGAGCCGACTGCCTGTAGGAACCCCCCTTTCCAACTCCTTGGCCAACGTTGAGTCTAGTCCATGAAAAATGATTTGACTAACATGGCTGTGTGGCTTACGGGCCCACGTCGCCAATGGGTGGTATTAGGATCTTTTATTCCTCTTCTTTACTCTGGGACTCTGATCTCTCATCCTTTCGGGTTAAAGATTTTGCTAACTCTAACATTAGGTTCTCGTGATCACATCCACCCGGAGGTTTGAATTAACCCTTCTTCGAGTTGTGGGCCAGGTTCTGCTTCACAGTGTTCATGGACCGCTGGATCCTTTTATCGAGGGCACCCTGCGTTGTCACTTGCAGATTCCTTGCTATCATAGTTTTCTCCGATGATGATGTGGCCTTTGCTATGTCTTGTTGTTGTATCTCTCCACCGCGTGCCTGCGTGCCGCCTAGTGTGTTTAGCTCTTCCTTTTCATTCTTGTAAACGCTGGCTTGTAACCGACTTTATGTATGGATATGCATGTCATGTTTGGCTACTGTGTTGTAACCATTGCACTTCCTCTGTTGTGCATGTTACTTCATGAATGATTCCATATGTTTACAATTGCTCATTGCTAAACTACCCCTGTTGAATTTAGCAGGATGGTTAGACCCGCAGGTCGTGGCCGTGGTGCCAACAATCCACCACCACCCGACTATATGGCTGGAATGATGCAACAGTTCGAACTGAACCGGCAATTCATGCAAGGGCTTATGGACCAGTTTCCTCGTCCAAATGCCAATCAGCAGCCAGCCTCAATAACCTTGCAAGAGTTTGTGCGCCTCAACCCAGCTATCTTCCGCAAGTCAGTTCAGCCACTTGATGCTGATGACTGGCTCCGCGACATCACTTACGAGATGGAGTCTGCTAATGTTGCTCCTACCAACTATGTCACTTTTGCGTCCTACTTTCTGAAGGGTCCTGCAGCTCAATGGTGGGACGATCACAGGCATACCCTAGCTGCTGGAACCATCATCACTTGGGTGGAGTTCCAAGCTGCCTTCCATGCCCGTTACATTCCGCAAAGAGTTATGGACCGGAAGAAGCGTGAGTTCCGCAACCTTACCCAGGGTAGCAAGACTGTGGAAGTTTATCAGCGGGAGTTTCTTGAACTATCTCACTATGCTGAAGAGGATATTGCTACTAATGCTCGCAGACAGGAGAAGTTCCGTGAAGGGCTCAACCCTGATATCAAGCTGGCACTTCTTGTCCAAGACTTCGCCGACTTTGCCACCTTGGTGAACAAGGCCATTCAGGTTGAGACTGGTTTGAAGGATCACAAGGACGCGCTCAAGCGCACCCGTAAAGCGGGCTCATCTTTGGGCTCGTCTTCCCAGAAGCGCCGTGTCTGGATTCCTCACAGCATGTACCGTCCAACTGTACCTGCTCCAAGGCCATCATATGCTGCACCTCGTCTGCCTCCTCCACCTCCGAGACAGCCGAGACCTCAAGCTCCAATGCTTCGAGCTCCTGCTCCCTGTCCCGAAGACGGACTCTGCTTCAAGTGTGGCCATCCAGGTCACCGTGCCAGAGATTGCTCCCAGAACCAGAATCAGCTTGTGCTTCCGTCAGCTGGCCGTGGAATTGGCCGTGGTAACAATCAGCCCCACAACAACAATGTCAGGCCTTCTTATGGTCGTGGCCAAGCTTATCATGTTGATCTGAATGAAGCTCAAGACCAGCCTGCTACTGTGATGGGTACTCTTCTTGTTAACTCAGTACCAGCTACTGTTTTATTTGATTCAGAAGCATCGCATTCATTCATGTCAGAAACTTTTGCATACATGCATGACACTAAATGTGAGCCATTGCACAATCCGTTAATGGTAAACACTCCCGCGGGCCAATGTCAAACCTCTATGTTCAGCCCCAATGTTACCATTGAAATTGAAGGGTTAGCGTTCCATGCTTTTCCTATTATTTTGAAGTCTTCCAACATTGACCTCATTCTGGGAATGGATTGGTTGAAGGCTCATACCGCCTTAATCAATTGTGCCACCAAAGTCGTCCAACTTCTGCAACCATCGGATGAGCTAGTAAACTACCATGCTCATCTCGTTCAAAATGCCGAGGCTCAGATTTATGCCCTGAATGCGTTAAATGCTTCTCCTCTTGAGGGGATAGAAAACGTTCCAGTCGTTCGTGACTTCCAAGATGTTTTTCCGGAAGAACTTCCAGGAGTACCCCCTGTTAGAGCTGTCGAGTTTGTCATCGACTTAAAACCAGGCACCACTCCTATTGCGAAGCATCCCTATAAGATGCCGCCGCATGAACTCCTTGAGCTTAAGGAAGAAATCGACAAATCACTTCGCAAGGGTTTCATTCGTCCAAGTTCCTCTACCTAGGGAGCACCTTCTCTCTTTGTCAAGAAGAAAGATGGTACGAACCGGTTGGTCCAAGATTACCGACCTATTAACCGGGCCACAATTCAGAATAAGTATCCGCTTCCTCGGATCAACGATCTGTATGATCAACTTGCTGGATCTTCAGTATTCTCTAAACTCGACTTGTGGTTGGGTTATCATCAGATCCGAGTCCGCGAAGAGGATATTCCCAAGACTGCCTTCGTTACTCGCTATGGTTCATACGAGTACACCGTTATGTCTTTCGGCTTAACTAATGCTCCAGCTACGTTCTCCCGCCTGATGAATTATATCTTCATGGATTACCTCGACAAATTCATCATGGTTTACCTGGATGATATCCTGATATTTTCCAAGAATAAGGAGGAACATGCTGAACATCTTCGTCTTGTTCTGGAAAAGCTTCGAGAGCATCAGCTGTATGCCAAGTATTCCAAGTGTGAATTCTGGTTATCTGAAGTGACCTACCTTGGTCATGTGATATCCAAAGATGGTATTGCTGTTAACCCAGAACGAGTTCAGGCTATTCTTGACTCGACTCCCCTAAAGAATGTCAAGCAAGTCAGAAGTTTTCTCGGACTCGCAAGCTATTGCCACCGTTTTGTCGAGAACTTTTCCAAGATTGCCAAGCCTCTGACTAATCTGCTTCACAAAGGCGTTAAGTTTGAGTGGACAAATAAATGTCAGGAAAGTTTCCAGACACTTAAGGACAAGCTGACCTCTGCTCCAGTGCTTGCTCCTCCAGATTCTTGCAAGGAATTCGTCATTTATTGCGATGCCTCTCGTCAAGGATTAGGCTGTGTCCTGATGCAAGAGCGCAAAGTGATTGCTTATGCCTCTCGACAGTTGCGTCCTCATGAAGAAAACTACCCAGTGCATGATCTTGAACTTGCTGCAGTTATCTATGCACTAAAATTGTGGCGACATTACCTTCTCGGTAATCGTTGCGAAATCTACACTGACCATCAAAGTCTGAAGTATCTGTTTACTCAGCCGGATCTGAATCTCCGTCAACAGAGATGGATGGAAGCAATTATAGTATATGACTGCGGTATTTCATATACCCCTGGCAAAGCTAATGTGATGGCCGATGCCTTGAGCCGCAAGTCCTATTGTAACAACCTCATGGTTCAGCGACCTCAACCCCATCTTTATGAAGAACTTCGCAAGCTGAACCTTCACATCACTCCACAAGGTTCTCTTAATATCCTTGTTTTACAGCCAGATCTTGAGAAAGCTATTAAGTCTGTGCAAGCGAAAGACGCTGAAGTTGATCAGATGAAAAGGGATCTTGTCTTTGAAAAGTCCAGAGATTTCTCGCTTGCTGAAGATTGAACCTTATACTTCAGGGATCGCATTGTAGTACCTCGGTTCGAGCTTATGACTGACAAAGTTATGAAGGAGGCACGTGATACACCACTGTCTATTCATCTGGCTAGCACCAAGATGTATCGCGACCTCCATCATAGGTACTGGTGGTCTAAAATGAAATAAGACATTGCTCGATATGTTGCTGAATGTGACGTTTGCCGTCGCGTCAAGGCAGAACATCAGAAGCCTGCTGGAATTCTACAACTGCTTCCCATTCCTAAATGGAAATGGGATAAGGTACAAATGGATCTTATCACTGGCCTTCCCATGTCACAAAAGGGTCATGGTGCTATTCTTGTCGTCATCGACCAACTCTCCAAAGTTGCACATTTTCTGCCAGTCAAGGAGATGATCACTGCTAGTCAGTTAGAAGACTTGTATATCTCCAGAATTGTGACACTCCACGGTATTCCGAAGGAGATCAATTCAGACTGTGGCAGCCTCTTCACCTCCAAGTTCTGGGAAAATTCCAGCAAGCTATGGGAACTCATATAACCTGGAGCTCCGCTTATCACCCCCAGTCCCAAGGCCAAGTTGAATGAGTTAATCAAGTGCTTGAAGATATGCTGCGTGCTTGTGTCATCTCATTTGGCAAGAAGTGGGAAGAATCTCTCCCGTATGCTGAATTCTCGTACAACAACAGCTATCAAGCTAGCTTGAAGATGGCTCCCTTCGAGGTATTATATGGACGTAAGTGTCGAACCCCTCTGAATTGGTCAGAAACTGGGGAGCGACTGCTCATTGGTCCGGATATTATCCAACAAGCTGAAGAGCGGGTCTGTATTGTCCGGGAAAATCTCAAAGCGGCCCTCGCCAGAAGAGCAACTATGATCGTAAACACTGGGGATCGATCTATCAACCTGGTGAACAAGCTTATCTGCGTGTCACTCCTATGAAGGGCACTCATCGGTTTGGGATCAAGGGCAAGTTAGCTCCTCGCTATATTGGTCCTTTCCACATTCTCGCCAGACGTGGTCAGGTGGCATATAAATTGGAGTTGCCGTCGCAATTCTCTCACCTCCACGATGTCTTCCATGTGTCGCAACTCTGCCGTTGCTTCAAGGATCCGCACCGTGCAGTGGATTATGAGATGCTTGAGATACAAGATGATCTCTCTTATAAGGAGCATCTGATTCGGATCTTGGATCAAGCTGAACGTCAGACCCGTCAGAAGACAATCAAGTTTCTCAAAGTGCAGTGGTCGAATCATACTGAAGATGAAGCCACTTGGGAACGTGAGGATCGTCTTCGCGAAGAATACCCCAATCTTCTTCCTTCTACCTCCTGAATTCTCGGGACGAGAATTTTTTTTAGAGGAGGAGAATTGTAACACCCCTATGTAATGAGCTACAGTGATCCTCATGATTATGCTAAGTCATTTTGATTTGCAAGGCTTGATCACATTGGAATCATATCTCATTTCAAATTCCAACTCAAATTGAAATTCAAATATGAGGTGAAAATAAAGGTTGTTCAAATTTGGAAACTAAATAGTTTATAATTTTGGAAATATTCCATAACTATTTATGTTCAGGAAAACAACATCACCTAAATTCCCTAGATGACCCTAACATCATGAAAACAGGGCCAACAGCACCATTTTGACTCTTTTAAAGGCAATACAAAATTCAAATAAAGTCTTTTGGCCCCCAAACTTTTTATGACAGTGCCTAATATGGCAACATATTTATTGGGCCAGGATCCACATTTTTGCAAAATGTTATGGTGGCCTAAATAAATGCAATGGCTCTCTGTATAAATAAAATAGAAAAAGCAAAAGGCAGAAAAAGGAAAAAAGGGCCCTGGCACTAGGCCTTAGTCCACAGTGCCAAGGCCCAGCCCAGCCGGTGCTTCCTTCCACCTCCGGCCGCGGGATCTCCACCGCAGCGACTCGTCGCCTCCAGGCCTTCCCGAGCCCGCTGCCATCCCATACAGGACCATCGTGAGCACCCGCACGTTTTCCCCTTTAGCTCGAGCTCGGGTTCGAGCCCCGGCCTTACTTTCGACCTCGGTTTACTCCGGCCACCGCCATAGCCATGGAGCTCCGTGCTTTCAGTCACGCTCCGCACGAACCAGCCTCTCCGGCGTGTTTCTGGTGGACTACTGCTGCCGCCTAGCTAGCTAGTTTGCTCGCTCGTGTTGCGATTCACCGTTTCCACGAGGTCCCAAACTCCGGCGCCGCCCGTGGTGGACGCCGTCGACGGTTCCAACCGTCCCGCGCGCGGTAACCTCCACCAATGGACGCGGCTTGGTCCTCGCGTTCGAACGAGCTAGCGCGTCCGTCAAATGCTGCCGTGTGCGCGAATCCCGGCCACCACCCGTACGCGCCACCACAAAAATTGGTCGCCGGAGTTGCTCCGGCGACGGCGCTGATGTGGCCTGACAGGTGGGGCCCCCTGGGTCGCTGACAAAGGGCCCCACGTGCCCTGTTGACCCAGTCAACGCTGACTGGGCGGTGCCCAGTCACTGCTAGTGGGTCCCCCCTGGGCCCTGTTGACTGGTCAGCGGGTCAGTTGACCGCTGACGCAATGCTGACTTCATGCTGACGTCATATTTCTTTTTCTACATGAAGTCATACAAATTAAACCGTAGCTCGGATGAAGAAGTTTTCTACATGAAAGTTGGTCAGAAAAACGAGACGAACCGGAATATGCCCTCCATGTAGCTGTCACATGCCTACAACACTGCAAACATGGAACCTTCCCCTCCGGTTCATCTGTCTGACAGATGCCTAAAGCCGGGAAAATATTCCCAGATATTTTCCCGCTCCGTCTCTAACGCGTAGTGCTGCATTAGGTCACCCCCAGCACAGCATATTGCCATGCCATGCATCTATGTTGCTTTTTTCTGCTTTTTATTTATTATTTCTTCCCCCTCTTCTCTCCGGTAGACCCCGAGACCGACACTGCTGCCGAGTACGACTACGCCCTTGACGACCATACCTTTTTAGCAGAGCTTCCAGACAAGCAAACCCCCCTTGATCATTCCAATATCGCCTATTCTTTCTCTCCCATGCTTGCATTAGAAGTTGCTACTATAATTGCTTGCTCCTATTCTGATGCATAGCCTATTTTTGTAACCTGCTGTTGTTACTTTAACTGTCATCCTAAACTGCTTAGAATAGGTTGGTTAGTAATCCATCAGTGACCCCCTCACCCTTGTCCCTGTTTCCCCGCTTTATTACTGGTGCCCCGATCATTGTGATCGACATGCAGAGACCGACACATCACCGCACCTTCCCCCCTTAGTTGCACGACACTGCAGAGCTACTATCGAGTGACGAGGGTGATACCACCTAACTCACTCCTGATGACATCTCTATAGCGTAGCTAGTTGGATGTGAGTCACCGAGGGTGATTCCTCTTTCACCACCTCCGATCATGCCTCTGTCGTACAACCCCTCAAGTGTGAACCCATCGAGGGTGATTCCTCCGGATTCACCTTGACGGATACATCGAGTAGGAATCCAACGAGGGTGATTCCTCAGATTCCCCTTGATGTGATGAACACACGGATACCTTAACTTTTACTTCTGTACCTTGTCGGAGGTGGGTCGACCCCGAGGGATACCCGCGAGAAATGAGAAGTCGGGTTGACCATGAGGGTACTGATACGTCTCCAACGTATCTATAATTTCTGAAGTATTCATGCCATGTTTATAACAATTCTATATGGTTTTGGTATGATTTGATTAGAACTAACCCGGACTGACGCTGTTTTCAGCAGAACTACCGTGGTGTTGTTTTTGTGCAGAAATAAAAGTTCTCCAAATGAGCTGAAACTTTTTGACGATTTTTTTTTGGAACAAAAGAGACACTAGAATCTTCGTGGAAGGACCAGAAGAGCCATGAGGTGCCCACGAGGCACCGGGGCGCGCCAGGGGGGGGGGGTGGCGTGCCCATGTGCCTCGTGGGCCCATCTTAGCCCATCTTGACGTGATTCCAACACTGAAAATCCTATAAATAGAGAAACCCCCAGAAATAACCCTAGATTTTGGACTACGCCACCGCAAGATTCTGTACCTTTGAAATACCATCTGGAGAGCCGTTTCGGCACCCTGCCGGAGGGGGAAATCATCACCGGAGGCCATCTTCATCATCCCGGTGGCCTCCATGATGAGGAGGGAGTAGTTCACCCTTGGGGCTGAGGGTATGTACTAGTATCTATGTGTTTGATCTCTCTCTCTTGTGTTCTTGATTTAGCACGATATTGATGTATCGCGAGCTTTGTTAATATAGTTGGATAATATGGTGTTTCTTCCCTATCTACCTCCTTGTGATGAATTGAATCTTTCCCTTTGAGGTTTCGTTATTGTCGGATTGAATATTTCAGATTTGAGAACACTTGATGTATGTCTTGCATGTGGATACCCGTGGTGACATGGGGTATTCTATTGGTTTACTTGATGTATGTTTTGGTGATCAACTTGCGGATTCCCGTGACCTTGGGGTGATCTAGGCATAGGGGTTGGTTGCACGTTTTCATTATCTTTTCTCCGATAAGAAACTTTGGGGTACTCCTTGGAGTTCTTTGTGTGGATTGAATATTATGATTATGAAGTTGTTTGATGCATATCGTATAATCAACTCACGGATACTTGTGGTGGCATTGGAGTATCTAGGTGACATTAGAGTTGGTTGATGTGTATCATATGGTGTTATTTTAGTACGAACTCTAGGGTTGTTTGTGACACTCATAGGAATAGCTCAATAGATCGATCGGAAAGGATAACTTTGAGGTGGTTTCGTACCCTACAAACAATTTCTATCTTATGTTCTCCGCTAATAGGAATTTGGGAGTGATTCTTTATTGCACGTTGAGGGATGGTTATATGATCCAATTATATTAGCATTGTTGAGAGATTGCACTAGCGAAAGTATGAACACTAGGCATTATTTTTAAGCATTGTAATACCATTTGTGCTCACTTTTGTTACTTGTTACCTTGCTGTTTTTATATTTTCAGATTACAAAAACCTATATCTACTATCCATACTACACTTTTATCACCATCTCTTCGCCGAACTAGTGCACCTATACAATTTACCATTGTATTGGGTGTGTTGGGGACACAAGAGATTTCTTGTATTTGGTTGCAGGGTTGTTTGAGAGATACCATCTTCAACCTACGCCTCCCACGGATTGATAAACCTTAGGTCATCCACTTGAGGGAAAATTGCTACTGTCCTACAAAACTCTGCGCTTGGAGGCCCAACATGAGTCTACAAGAATAAGTTGTGTAGTAGACATCAAGCTATTTTCTGCCGCCGTTGCCGGGGAGGTGAGTGCTTGAAGGTATATCTTTAGATCTTGCAATCGAATCTTTTAGTTTCTTGTTTTATCACTAGTTTGGTTTATAAAAGAAAACTACAAAAAAATGGAAATGAGGTTGCCTCATATTATTCATCTTTATAATGTCTTTCGTGAAAATGATGGAAAGGAAAATTGTGCTCAATTGATAGAAGAAGAATTTAATAAAATGTTTGGCATAAAATCTTTGAATGATGAGCATGATTGCAATGTTGTTAGTATGAATTCTTTGAATACCCATGATGCTAATGATATGCAAAACTACAAGCTTGGGGATGCTATGTTTGATGAAGATGATATTTTTAGTCCCCCAAGTTTTGATGAGCCAATTTATTATGACGGTTGCATGCCTCCTATTTATGATGATTACAATTATGAAAGTGGATTTGGAGAGGTCACAACTTTATTTAATGATGAATCCACTATTTTGGAAGAGGTTTCAATTGACTATGATAACAAAGTTGCTATCTATGATGATTATTGTGATGACATGTATGCTATAAAGAATAATGATAACCATGAAACTTGTCATCATGATTTTAATTTTCAATTGGATTATGCCAATCAAGTATCACATGATATCTATTTTGTTGAGTTTGCTCCCACTACTATTCATGAGAATAATTTTGCTTGTGTGGAGAGTAATAAAAATTCTATGCTTATGTATCATGACAAGAATGCTTTTTGTGATGGATATATTATTGAATTTCTTCATGATGCTACTGAAAATTATTATGAGATAGGATCATATGCTTGTAGGTGTTGCAATAATATAAAGTTTCCTCTCTATGTGTTGAAAGTTTCAAGGTTATACTTGTTTTGCCTTCCTATGCTAGTTGATTCTTGCTCCCATAAACTATTTTCTCACAAAATACCTATGCATAGGAAGTGGGTTAGGCTTAAATGTGCTAGTCATATGCTTAATGATGCTCTCTTTGTGTTTCAATTCTTTACTTTTATGCGAGCATCATTGAAATCATCATGCCAAGCTAAAAAGGCATTAAAGAAAAGCGCTTGTTGGGAGACAACCCAATATTTATACCTACTGTTTTTGTATGTCCACATGATTAATATACTGTATTAATCATGTTTTATATGTTTTCTTTCAATAATATGCCAAGTAAGACCTTTGGGATAGTGTGGATGATAGTTGATTTGATTCTGTGCAAAAACATAAACTTTTGCGTCCAGTGCTGGAATTTCTATTCTACACTGGAGTGTGAAAAAATTCTGAAATTTTTACACAGTATTGGGTTACAAAATTTTTACGTTTTACTAATTTTAAAGAAATTTTGGAGGTACATAAGTATGGATTTTAAATCGCTCACTACACGCTGTTCTGTTTTTGACAGATTCTGTTTTCGGTGCATAGTTTGCTTGTTTTAGTGTTTCCATAGCTTATATTGTGAGATATAAATTGTGGAAATGATAGACTATAGTAGGCATTATTTGAGAATGATTATGAATCTTGTCTTGACAGTACCTAAGTGGATGATTTATTTTTATCATACTAACCTATCTCACAAGTTCCGTTAAGTTTTGTGTGATTGAAGTTTTCAAGTTTTGGGTGAGATATCGATATGAGGAGAATAAGGAGTGGCAAGACCCTAAGCTTGGGGATGCCCAAGGCATCCCAAGGTAATATTCAAGGAAGACCCAAGCAACTAAGCTTTGGGATGCCCCGGAAGGCATCCCCTCTTTCGTCTTCAACACTATCGGTAACCTCACATGGATCTATATTTTTATTCGTCACATAATATGAGTTTTGCTTGGAGCATCATTTTCTTCTGTTGATATTTGCTTGCTGTTATCAATAATCATGTTTTGTATCTTTTAGTTCAATAAAATGCCAATTATAGCCTTTACCATGCTCAGTTTGCAAGTTCATGTGTTGCTGTTTGAAAACAGAAAGTTTTCTGTTATGTCCAGAATATTCTTGAATAGTCAGAACATGATAAAAATCTGAAATTGTTACACAGTAGCCATTCATGAGTTCTCTGTCACATGATAATTTTTCAGAATTTTTGGAGTTAGGGAAGTATGGATTCTTATTCCCCTTTTACAGACTGTTCTGTTTTGGCAGATTGCTGTTATAGTTGCATTGTTTGCATATGTTTGCGTGTTTAATGTTTCTACTTGAGGATAGGAGTATTAAATATGAAGAGGCATTTAGTATGCAATATTTAATTATAATTTTTGTGATTTTCTACAGTAGAGAATGTTAAGGTTTTGAGTTGATTTATACTAACTTATCTCACGAGTTCTTGTTGAGTTTTGTGTGGATGAAGTTTTTAAGATTTAGGGAACCCATGATATGAGAGGAATTAAGGAGACACAAGAGCTCAAGCTTGGGGATACCCAAAACATCCCAAATTAATATCTCAAGAAGTCTCAGGCATCTAAGCTTGGGGATGCCCCGGTAGGCATCCCACCATTCTTCATCAACAACTATCGGTCAGTTTTGGTTGAGCCTAAGTTTTTGCTTCTTCACATGATATGTGCTATCCTTGGAATGTCATTTTTTTTGTTTTCTTTGCTGTTTGAATAAAATACTTAATATCTGAAATTTTTAAATGAGAGAGAGTCCTCACATAGCTACCTATTTACTTAACTACTCATTTGGTCTTCACTTATATCTTTTTGGAGTAGTTTGTCATTTACTCTTGTGCTTCATTTTTATCCTATGAGTAAATTGTTGAAATGAGTTGAATATCATAAAGTTGAAATTTATATGCTTCATATGCTTGTCCCATGGGGAGTAGTGACTTCACATACAAGAAGTATAAGAGGTAAAATTTATTGAAAGCTAACAAACATAGCATTGGTCACTTGAACAATTCATGAAAGAATTTTGAAGGAAGAGAAATTTCACATATAAATATACTATCTTGGACATCTTCTATGATTGTGAGCCCCCATTAATTATTTTCAAGCTTGATCAAGTAGTTGACGTTGGACAAGGAAGACAACGTAATGAGTTATGTTTGTTTATATTCACATAGAAGTTATATTGCCATGGATCCTCTAACATGTGGTGCTTGCTTAGGATATTTTGCTAGCCAAAACTTCGTACTAAGTAGAAATACTACTTGTGCATCCAAAAACCCTTAAATCTAGTTTCTTGCCATGAGAGTCCACCATATCTACCTATGGATTGAATAAGATCCTTCAAGTAAGTTGTCATCGGTGCAAAAGCAATAAAAATTGCTCCTAAAATATGTATGATCTTTTATTACAAGGGAAAATAAGCGTTGTACGAACTTGTGATGGTAAAGAAATAAAAGCGACAGACTGCATAATAAAGGTTGCTATCACAAGGGGCAATATAACGTGACGTTCCTTTGCATTAAGGGCTTGTGCATCCAACAACAAAAAGCGCATGACAACCTCTGCTTCCCTCTGCGAAGGGCCTATCTTTTACTTTTCTGTATTTACTTTTATGCAAGAGTCATTAATGTTCATCCCTATTCCGCTCTATTTATTCTTTAGTTGGCAAGCATCATGTGGTAGGGAAAGATCCAGGCACATATATCCAGTTAAATATAGATGATCATGAGTTATTATTGTTGACATTATCCCTGAGATAAATAAGTTGGGAGGCGAAACATTAAGCCCCATCTTCCTATGTGTTTGACTGAAACGGTTTGTTCTAAAAATATGCTTTGAGTGTCAGCAATCATGGAAGACTAAAAGATGGTTGAGTATGTGGAATTTGCTAGATCAAAGCTCTTACATAGACCCTTCCTGAAAATAAGATGAATTGCAATTGTTTGATGACTGAGAACATAGTTTGTTAGTTTTCAAGAAAGTTTATGGCCTATACTTTAAACATGTGAATAGCTTGCTACTTGATCATGAGAAGTTTTATGAGATGAGCTACTGATTATGATATATATTGATGCTAGAAAAAGTGATTGAAATTATCATTGATCAAACTTATGCACTATGCTAGCATTCACACTTCATAAATTATTTCTTTTATCATTTACCTACTCAAGGACGGGCAGCAATTAAGCTTGGGGATGCTGATACGTCTCCAAAGTATCTATAATTTATGAAGTATTCATGCCATGTTTATAACAATTCTATATGGTTTTGGTATGATTTGATTAGAACTAACCCGGACTAACGCTGTTTTCAGCAGAACTACCGTGGTGTTGTTTTTGTGCAGAAATAAAAGTTCTCCAAATGAGCTGAAACTTTTTGACGATTTTTTTTGGAACAAAAGAGACACTAGAAGCTTCGTGGAAGGACCAGAAGAGCCACGAGGTGCCCACGAGGCACCGGGGCATGCCAGGGGGGTGGCGTGCCCATGTGCCTCGTGGGCCCATCTTAGCCCATCTTGACGTGATTCCAACGCTGAAAAATCCTATAAATAGAGAAACCTCCAGAAATAACCCTAGATTTTGGACTACGCCGCCGCAAGCTTCTGTACCTTCGAAATACCATCTGGAGACCCATTCCGGCACCCTGCCGGAGGGGGAAATAATCACCGGAGGCCATCTTCATCATCCCGACGACCTCCATGACGAGGAGGGAGTAGTTCACCCTCGGGGCTGAGGGTATGTACTAGTAGCTATGTGTTTGATCTCTCTCTCTCTCGTGTTCTTGGTTTGGCATGATCTTGATGTATCGCGAGCTTTGTTAATATAGTTGGATCATATGGTGTTTCTTCCCTCTCTGCCTCCTTGTGATGAATTGACTCTTTCCCTTTGAGGTTTCGTTATTGTCGGATTGAATATTTCAGATTTGAGAATACTTGATGTATGTCTTGCATGTGGATACCCGTGGTGACAATGGGGTATTCTATTGGTTTACTTGATGTATGTTTTGGTGATCAACTCGCGGATTCCCGTGACCTTGGGGTGATCTAGGCATTGGGGTTGGTTGCACGTTTTCATTATCTTTTCTCCGATAAGAAACTTTGGGTTACTCCTTGGAGTTCTTTGTGTGGATTGAATATTTTGATTATGAAGTTGTTTGATGCATATTATATAATCAACTCACGGATACTTGTGGTGACATTGGAGTATCTAGGTGACATTTGAGTTGGTTGATGTGTATCATATGGTGTTATTTTAGTACGAACTCTAGAGCTGTTTGTGACACTCATAGGAATAGCTCAATAGATCGATCGAAAAGGATAACTTTGAGGTGGTTTCGTACCCTACAAACAATTTCTATCTTATGTTCTTCGCTAATAGGAACTTGGGAGTGATTCTTTATCACACGTTGAGGGATGGTTATATGATCCAATTATGTTAGCATTGTTGAGAGATTGCACTAGTGAAAGTATGAACCCTAGGCCTTATTTTTAAGCATTGTAATACCGTTTGTGCTCACTTTTGTTATTTGTTACCTTGCTGTTTTTATATTTTCAGATTACAAAAACCTATATCTACTATCCATACTACACTTTTATCACCATCTCTTCGCCGAACTAGTGCACCTATACAATTTACCATTGTATTGGATGTGTTGGGGACACAAGAGATTTCTTGTATTTGGTTGCAGGGTTGTTTGACAGATACCAACTTCAACCTATGCCTCCCACGGATTGATAAACCTTAGGTCATCCACTTGAGGGAAAATTGCTACTGTCCTACAAAACTCTGCGCTTGGAGACCCAACACGAGTCTACAAGAATAAGTTGTGTAGTAGACATCAGGTACCCGCGAGATAATTACGTGGCACGGCCGGGCATTCCTGGCCCTTGGCGTAAGTCCATGAGACGGGGCGACGGAACCACAGATCGTGGATCACTGATTGTCACCGCGAGCTCCCAGCACACTAATGGGTTAGGATATGTAATATGAGTGGGCCTCTGGCCTTTTCGCACTAACCACTATACGGGAATAAGTATGGGCACTCGGCGTCGTACGATTCTTCCGAAAGCTCTCAGATGTCAGCAATTGAGTGGCGCGTGCCGGGTTGGACTGGGAAAGCCTGCGCTTGTATTAAGGGGGCTAGGTCTGCTCACCGGCCGCGTTCGCAATGCGCAGGATTGAAAAGGATGATTGGCCCATGACCCCTTCGCATTTAGGAGTTAGACCGGCGTGCTGGCCTCTCTGTTGAGCCTACGTAGGACTACGGTGTGTCGATCAGCCGAGGCCGGGCATGGACCGAGTAAGTGTGTCCGGCCGGAGTTAATCGAGCGTGTTGGGTAAGTTGGTGCACCCCTGCAGGGAAGTATATCTATTCGAATAGCCGTGTCCACGGTAACAGGACGCTCGGAAAGTATCCCGATCTACTACAACTAGAACTGGATACTTGTGATGTTTAATAAAATGTTAGCTCCGGTATCGCTTTCTCGCAGGGGTTTGGGAAGGATCTCTGGGCGTTGTTACTACTTGCTTACTACTTTACTATATGCTAATCTACACTCTTCTAATGCTGCAAGATGCTGCAAGTTGCTAGTCTTTGATAGGCTAGGCCTTCCCTCTATTCTGGCATTTCTGCAATATAGTCCACAGATACAGCCCTTCTTTTGAAACCATTGCATAAATAGAATAGTTCTGATGTAAGTCTTGCGAGTACTTTGGATGAGTACTCATGGTTGCTTTGCTCCCCTTTTCCCATACCCGATTGCTGCGATTAGACGACGGATCCCAGGAGCCAGCTGCTACCGCCGACGACTACTACTACCCCACCGGTGGAGCTTACTACTACGTGGAGACCGACGACCAGGAGTAGATAAGAGGCACCCAGGCAGGAGGCCTGCGCCTTTTCGATCTAATGTCGTTGTTTTGCTCAGCCTTCTTAAGGCAGACTTGTTTAACTTTGTGTCTGTACTCAGATACTGTTGTTGCTTCCGCTAACGCTTGTGCTCAAGCTTATGTATTCGAGCCCTCGAGGCCCCTGGCTTGTAATATAAAGGTGGTATGACTTTTATTTGTGTTTAGAGTTGTGTTGTGATATCTTTCCGTGAGTCCTTAGGCTTGATCGTGTGCATTTGCGTGTATGATTAGTGCACGATTAAGTTGGGGGCGTCACACTAAGGAACAGATACTTGACATTAGGAAAGCTATGGCAAATTGAACTTAGTGACATGATCAGATGCTAAGCTTACGGTTGGGTCTGTCCATCACATCATTCTCCTAATGATGTGATCCTGTTATTAAATGACAACTCATGTCTCATCTTAAATCAACGAGCTAGCCTAGTAGAGGCTCACTAGGGACACTGTATTCGTTTATGTATCCACACATGTATTTAAGTTTTCGGTCAATACAATTATAGCATGGATAATAAATATTTATCATGAACAAGGCATATTTCCAACACCTTTTTATGCCAATCTTCTCGCTGTAGTCGTTGAACTCGTTCGACGTAAACTCTCCGCCGCGATCTGTCCGTAGAGCGCGAACCTTTGTTCCATCTCCGTTGCAGCCTTTAGCTTCTTGAATGCTTCAAACGCCTCATCTTTAGATCATAGGAGAACGACCCACATGTATCTCGAGTAGTCATCTACCACAAGGAAGAAGTACTTCTTTCCTGCGTGAGTTGTCGGGGTGATAGGGCCACATAGATCACCATGGAGCGGCTCGAGTGCATCACTTGCACGATAGGTAGACTGAGCAGGGAACGCATGCGGTGCTGTTTTCCAACCAAGCACCCATCACATACTCGATCAACATGGTCGATAAACGGTATCCTGGATACCATCTCCATCTTCGACATCTTCTTCAAGGCGTAGAAGTTAACGTGTCCAAATCTAGCATGCCATAACTACGAATCATCATCACTCTTGGCGAGCCAACACTCCGGTTGAGACTGATCAAGGTTGAGGATATAAAGCCTGTTCCGCGTGCGATTCACACGCGCTAGCACGTTTCGGAGGTTGTCAAAGATCGTCATCACTCCGTTCTCGATATCCACCTTGCATCCATTCTCGTCAAGTTTTCCGACAAAGATGATGTTGTTGCGAAGCCGTGGGATGTAGTATACTCCGGTGAGTATGCGATGTTCTCCTGTGAGACCCTCGAAGAGGACAGAACCTTGCCTACAAATCTCCACATTTGAACCATCACCGAACTTGACCGAGCCTTGAACATCATATTCCAGCTCGAGGAATTTCTCCTTGCACCCCGTCATGTGGTTACTGACACCTGTGTCTAGATACCATGACACGTTCTGGTTCCCGGATAACTTCGATCTTACTTTCTTCTCATGAAGTAGCACCTTCCAGTTTGGTTTCACAACCACTGTTTGGACGAGATCACAAATTTCGACCATCAGAAGACCTGGACGTTCGTCTTCCTGCTTCGCCAAATTTGCCTTGATCTCCCGCTTGTTAGGCTCTGGACAATCCTTCGCAAAGTGACCCATCTCATTGCAGTTATAGCACTTGACCTCAGACATATCCAAGTTCCGTGGCTTCCGCTCTTTAGATCGGTCCGCCTTACCATGACCTTGTGGCTTGCCTTTTCCGGTTTGTCCGCCGCGCTTCGCGTTGCTTGAGCCTTCGCCATCGTCACGCCTTCCTTTGCTACTTGGGAACTCCCAATCTGCGCGCGAGTACATGAGTTGGTCACCACCTCCTCCTTTGCCTTTTCGACAGCCACGGGTATTCTCTTCCCATGTCCGCAGGCGTCCGATCGCCTCCGTTATGGTCATGTCCTCGATGTCGGTAAGCTGCTCGAGTGTGCCGATGATGTACGTGAATTGTCAGTCACCGAACTGAAAAAATTCTTCACGGTCTTGACTTCCTCGAGCTTTGCACCAAGCGTGCGGATCTCTCCCACCAAAGTAGTGAGACGCATGGCATAGTCGTTCACCGATTCAGTTTCCTCCATCTGCAACTTGTGAAATTGGCGCTTCAGTACTTGTGCCCGAGCCTTCGTGACGCGATCTTCTCCGATCCTCATCTCTTTGAGTGCGTTCCACGCCTCTCTTGCTGTCTCGAACTCCGCCAATGTCATCAGCACGGAATCCGGCACAGACTGGGCTATGGCGGCCATGGCACCTTCGTCGCACTCCTCGTCGACGTCGTCGTCCGTGATGGCCTCCCGCACTCGAAGGGTTCGGAGAATAATCTTCATCTTCACCGCCCACATGCCGTAGTTGGCGTCCGTGAGCATCGGGTACTGGATGGGGATGTTGCGATGCGCCAGTACGTTGGCGCCGCCCGTTCCTCCACCACTAGTCGCTGACTTGCCGCCCTTCTTCACCTTGTCGCCGTTCTTGTTCGCCTTGGAACCGACGTCACCGTTCTTGTTTGCCGTGGAACCGACGTTGCCGGACTTGTTCGCCTTGAAACCACCGTTGCCAGACTTGGAGTTGACCGACTCCTGATCGCTGACCCCCATTGTAGATTGTAGATCGTCGAGGCTCTAGATACCAATTGTTGGTTTTGAACTCTAGATCAATTCACCAGAGAGCAGCAGCACACGTACGTTGAAAGCTAGCAAGCAAGCAGACAGCCAGGTTGATTGATCAACAGTAGCCACAGCCGTACGTGCTTTAACTCCGGTGAGCGTACGTCGCGTCTAGCCGCAGCCTCCGTACGTGTAGCAGCGATCGATTCGATCGTATCAACTCGGCGGCTCGGAACGTTTCGCTCTTGCGACGAAACTCTAGCGTACTTGGCGAACGGAAAAACACTGAATCGATTTGATGGCCACAGGCTCGTGTCGAGCCTGTTGTACTTTGTACTATTGCTTTGCTTTTTTTTTGTTCAGATTACAGGGGATATCTGAGTATATATACTAGCTAACCTGGCCAACTAGTAGTCCTACTCGCCGATGGTTTAGGAAAGGCTAATGTTTGCTGCCGGTCGACCGGCTAACGAACTCGGCCGGTCGCCCCCTTCGCGTGCCTTCCCTGGCCATGGGGCCCACGCACCGCTATGCCAGGAGCATCCTTATCTCTTTCTCTCAAAACCACCAAATTTGTGGATAGGGTACTCCAAAACTACTATCTTTGCCAAAAATAACGAAAGACCACCACTTCTGTGGCAAGTGAATAACAAAACGCACTAAACGAGCTGTGAACCGCAACTAACTGGAAATCTGACATATCGGGCCCACCTGTCGGAACCACGTGGCCAGGGCTAACGGCCGAGGACAGACGGCCGTTACCACCGCTCGTTAAGTCTGCTGTCTCGCCCTCTTCACTTTCCCTCGCTCTCATTCCCCTCCCTTTCCTCTTTTGCGCGTGAAACAATGGCGTCCGCTCCAAACACCGGCGATGTGGAGGGTGGTGGCGACGGCGGTTCCAGATCCGGCCGGGTTCGCGGGCGGAACCTTCTTGGCGTCGACTTCACGTCGTCTTCGTCAGATGATGACGGCCCGCCCTCGCCGTGCCGCGTGCGCAGGGCCTGTTCGGACGTGGCGGCGGCGCCCGCTGCAACGGGTGGCTACAGATCCAGATCCGTGGACGACGATGGCACTGAAGGCCAATCCGACGGGGAAGAGCCACCATCTCCGTGCCGTGTGCAGAAGGCGTTTGCGCAGGCGGCGGCACGGGCGCGGGCTGATTCACCAGTCGTCCGTACTAACGCCGGCGACGAGTACGACCTCTCTGTGGTTATTGTCTTTGATTTACTTCCTACCGTATTAGGTTGATTTAGGGTTTCATTTAGCCTCACAATGTAGTTCTGATTACTGTTTGTCTGTCTATTAGGTCATTTTTCCTTTGATTTGTAGAACGTAGCTCATTCAGCTGTTTTAGTTCTACAAGCTGGAACTTAGTTCCTGTGTTTGTTTTTGCCCTCTCATAAATATAGGGTATATTTATATGTACTTTTAATTGGTATTGTAGGTTGAACTATGAGCAGTGGGACATTCACATTGAGCTTCAAGGGAGGAAATTTATCAGGAATAAGATGTTTAGGAAAGACATAAGATATTTCTATCTTATGTCTTTGCTGCTTGAGAATGGCTACAGTTTTTCAGACTGCATGTATTACATGAATAGTGATGGCATAGGATTGCATGGTTTTAAACTTCTGGACAATCAGATTAAGGTGGATGAAATGCTGAGGCAATACCAGGACAGCAAGAGAATCAGATTGTCAGTTACTAAGGGCAAGAGGCAGCAGGCAATTGTTGTCCATCTAGCAGCAGCGGCGGCACCAGCATTAGCACCAGTACAGATGTCTGATGAAGAATACAACATTGATCCTCCTGTACTGTTTGCAGTCAATGAAGAAGGTGTGGCACATAAGGAATTAGGTGATAATATTGGCTCTAGTTTGTCAGGCACAGATGAGTGCTTACTGCTGGGCACACAGCAAAGTGTAAATTATGAGCCCATCCAAACAATGCCACCTCCCCAGCTAGAAGCTTTTGATGAGTACTATAACTTTCAGAAAGAAGACAGTGACAATTATTCAGACATGGAACTGGATTCAGAAAGTGCAGATAGTGGAGAGTATGTAGCTGGTACAGAAATTACAGATGATAGTGGAGAGTATGTAGCTGGAACAGGTACAAGGAAGAAAGCTCGGAAATATGCAAGACTGAAGAGCTACTTCACAGCTAGTGGAAATGTGTGAAATTTGTTGTCTGGAAATGGTTGAAACTTTTGGGATTGCCACCCATGTATCTGTCATGTGAACCTGTGTTTCATTTGAGTCATGTGAACCTGTGTTTCATTTGAGTCCTGTGAACCTAACAAATTTCAGTCCTATGAACATATATTGGCTCAATGTTGTCATTTGTGATCAAGCCAATTTGTTGTCATTTTTTAGCCATTCTTTTAGCCAAATAGTGGTCACCGACCCTTCGACAACTACCCAACCATATAAACCCTACCCCAAATATTGGCCATCGACCCCTCGACAAGAACCCAATCTACCCTACCCTAAAATAGTGGTCATCGAACCCTCGACAACTACCCAATCTACCCTACCCTAAAATAGTGGTCATCGAACCCTCGTCAAAAACCCAACCTACCCTAACCCAAACTAGGGGTCATCGACCCCTCGACAAGAACCCAACCTACCCTACCCCAAATAGTGGTCATCGAACCCTCGACAACTATCCAACCTACCCTACCCTAAAATAGTGGTCATCGACCCCTCGACAACAACCCAACCTACTGTTGGAAATATGCCCTAGAGGCAATTAATAAAGTGTTTATTATTATCATATTTCCCCGTTCATGATAATGGTTTATTATTCATGCTAGAATTGTATTGACCGGAAACTTAATACATGTGTGAATAGATAAACAAATACTGAGTCCCTAGTAAGCCTCTACTAGACTAGCTCGTTGATCAAAAGATGGTCAAGATTTCCTGACCATGGACATGAGTTGTCATTTGATAACGGGATCACATCATTAGGAGAATGATGTGATGGACTTGACCCAACCGTCAGCATAGCATATGATCGTTCAGTTTAATGCTATTGCTTTCACTATGTCAAATACACGTTCCTCTGACCATGAGATCATGCAACTCCCGGATACCGTAGGAATACTTTGGGTGTATCAAACGTCACAACGTAACTGGGTGATTATAAAGGTGCACTACAGGTATCTCCGAAAGTGTTTGTTGAATTGGCATGGATCAAGATTGGGATTTGTCACTCCGACTATCGGAGAGGTATCTCTGGGCCCTCTCGGTAATACAGCATCACAGAAGCCTTGCAACCACCGTGACTAAAGAGTTAGTTGCACGATGATGTATTACGGAACGAGTAAAGAGACTTGCCGGTAACGAGATTGAACTAGGTATTGGATACCGACGATCGAATCTCGGGCAAGTAACATACCGCCGGACAAAGGGAACAACGTATGTTGTCATATGAGGTTCACCGATAAAGATCTTCGTGGAATATGTAGGAACCAATATGAGCATCTAGGTCCCGCTGTTGGTTATTGACCAGAGAGTTGTCTCGGTCATGTCTACATCATTCCCGAACCCGTAGGGTCCGCACACTTAAGGTTCGATGACGAAAAAGTATTATATGAGTTATGTGATTGGTGACCGAATGTTGTTCGGAGTCCCGGATGAGATCACGGACATGACGAGGAGTCTCGGAATGTCCGAGAGGTAAAGATTCATATATTGGAAGGTTATATTCGGACGTCGGAAAGGTTCCGAGTGATTCGGGTATTTTTCGGAGTACCGGGGAGTTACGGGAATTCACCGGGAGAAGTAATGGGCCTTATTGGGCCATACAGGAAAAGGAGAGGTAGGCCACGTGAGGAGGCGCGCGCCCCCCCTTGCCCAAACCGAATTGGACTAGGGGAGGGGGTGCAGCCCCCTCTTTCCTTTCCCTCTCCCTTCCCCCTTTCCTACTCCGTATGGGAGGTGGAATCCTACTAGGACTAAGGAGTCCTAGTAGGACTCCCCACACTTGGCGCACCCCTAGGGGGCTGGCCTCCTCCCTCTCATCCTTTATATACGGGGGCAAGGGGGCACCCCAAAGGACACAATTGTCCCATAGCCGTGTGCGGTGCCCCGATCTCCGTTTTCCACCTCGGTCATATTTTCGGAGAGCTTAGGCGAAGCCCTGCCGAAATCACTTCACCGTCACCGTCGCCACGCCGTCATGCTGACGGAACTCATCTACTTCCTCGACGTCTTGCTGGATCAAGAAGGCGAGGATCCTCACCGAGCTGCACGTGTGTGGAACTCGGAGGTGCCGTACGTTCGGTACTCGATCAGTGGAGCTCGAAGGATTGTTCGACTACATCAACCGCGTTGTGAGACGCTTCCGCTAACGGTCTACGAGGGTACGTAGACACACTCTCCCCTCTCGTAGCGATGCATCTCCATGGATAGATCTTGCGTGAGCGTAGGAATTTTTTTGAAATTCATGCTCCGTTCCCCAACAGTGGCATCCGAGCCAGGTCTATGCGTAGATGTGATTTGCACGAGTAGAACACAAGTGAGTTGTGGGCGTGGGTGTATACATATTGCTTGCCGTTACTAGTTGTTACTTGATTCGGCGGTATTGTGAGATGAAGCGGCCCGGACCGACATTACGCGTACGCTTACGCGAGACAGGTTTCACCGCTACGTGCACTCGTTGCATAAAGGTGACTGGCGGGTGTCTGTCTCTCTCACTTTAGTTGAATCGGTTTCAATGAAGAGGGTTCTTTTAGAAGATCAAAAAGCAATCACTACACCACGTTGTGGTTTTGCGTAGGTAAGAACGGTTCTTGCAAACCCGTAGCAGCCACGTAAAACTTGCAACAACAAAGTAGAGGACGTCAAACTTGTTTTTGCAGGGTATGCTGGTGATGTGTTATGGTCAAGACATGATGTGATATAAGTTGTTGTATGAGATGATCATGTTTTGTAAGTTATCAGGCAACCGACAGGAGCCTTATGGTTGTCTCTTTATTGTATGCAATGCCAACGCTATGTAATTGCTTTACTTTACCTCTATGAGTTAGCAGTAGTAGTAGTAGTAACAATAGCCGGCGAGACGACCACGATGCTGCGATGGAGATCAAGGTGTCACGACGCTACGATGGAGATCAAGGTGTCAACCCGGTGACAATGGAGATCATGACGGTGCTTTGCTGATGGAGATCAAAAGCACAAGAGGATGATGGCCATATCATGTCACATATATTGAATTGCATGTGATGTTAATCCTTTTATGCATCTTATTTTGCTTAGGACGACGGTAGCATTATAAGATGATCCCTTCACTAAATTTCAAGATAAGTGTTCTCCCCTAGTATGCACCGTTGCGAAGGTTCGACGCTTCTAAGCACCACGTGATGATCGGGTGTGATGGATTCTTTCGTTCGCATACAACGGGTGTAAGCCAGTTTTACACACGCAGAATACTTGGGTTAAACTTGACGAGCCTAGCATATACAGATATGGCCTCGGAACACAAGAGACCGAAAGGTCGAACATGAGTCATATAGTAGATATGATCAACATGAAAGATGTTCACCATTGATAACTAATCCACCTCACGTGATGATCGGACGTGGCTTAGTTGATGTGGATCATGTTACACTTAGACAACTTGAGGGATGTTAATCTAAGTGGGAGTTCTTAAATAATTTGATTAATTGAACTTCAATTATCATGAACATAGTCTAAATAATATTTGCAATTGTATGTTGTAGATCAATGGCCCGCGCTATAGTTCCACTGAATTTTAATGCGTTCCTAGAGAAAGCTAAGTTGAAAGATGATGGAAGCAACTATGCGGACTGGGTCCGTAATCTGAGGATCATCCTCATTGCTGCACAGAAGGCTTATGTCCTTGATGCACCGCTGGGTGCCACACCCCCTGCAGGCTCGACAGCAGATGTTATGAACGTCTGGCAGTCGAGGAAAGATAACTACTCGATAGTTCAGTGTGCCATACTTTACGGCTTAGAACCGGGGCTCCAAAGACGTTTTGAGCACTACGGAGCATATGAGATGTTCCAAGAGCTGAAACTTGTTTTTCAAGCCAATGCCCAGATCGAGAGATATGATGTCTCCGATAAGTTCTTTAGCTGTAAGATGGAGGAGAATAGTTCTGTCAGTGAGCATATACTCAAAATGTCTGGGTTGCATAACCGCTTGACTCAGTTGGGAGTTAATCTTCCAGATGATTCGGTTATTGACAGAATTCTCCAATCACTGCCACCAAGCTATAAGGGCTTCGTGATGAACTATAATATGCAAGGAATGAACAAGACGATTTCCGAGCTCTTCGCTATGCTTAAAGCAGCGGAGGTTGAAGTCAAGAAAGAGCATCAAGTGTTGATGGTCAAGAAAGGCACCAGTTTCAAGAAGGGCAAGGGAAAGAAGGGGAACTTCAAGAAGAACGGCAAATCAGTTGCTGCTCCCGGGAAGAAACCCAAGTCTGGACCCAAACCCGAGACTGAGTGTTTCTACTGCAAGGGGACTGGTCACTGGAAGCGGAACTGCCCCAAGTATTTGGCAGATAAGAAGGCTGGCAATGTCAACAAAGGTATATTTGATATACATGTTATTGATGTGTACCTTACCAATGCTCGTAGTAGCACCTGGGTATTTGATACTGGTTCGGTTGCTCATATTTGTAACTCAAAACAGGAGCTACGGAATAAACGAAGATTGGCTAAGGACGAGGTGACGATGCGCGTCGGGAACGGTTCAAGAGTTGAAGTTATCGCCATCGGCATGCTACCTCTACATCTACCCTCGGGATTAGTGATGAACCTAAATAATTGTTATTTGGTGCCTGCGTTGAGCATGAACATTATATCTGGATCTTGTTTATTGCGAGACGGTTATTCCTTTAAATCAGAGAATAAAGGTTGTTCTATTTTGATGAATAATATCTTTTATGGTCATGCATCGCTTGTGAATGGTTTATTCTTGTTGAATCTCGATCGTGGTGATACACACATCCATAATATTGATGCCAAAAGACGCAAAATTGATAATGATAGTACCACATATTTGTGGCACTGCCGCTTAGGTCATATTGGTGTAAAACGCATGAAGAAACTCCATGCAGATGGACTTTTGGAATCACTTGATTATGAATCATTTGAGACGTGCGAACCATGCCTCATGGGCAAGATGACTAAGACTCCGTTCTCTGGAACAATGGAGCGAGCAACTGACTTGTTGGAAATAATACATACAGATGTATGCGGTCCGATGAGTGTTGAGGCACGCGGTGGATATCGTTATGTTCTCACGTTCACAGATGATTTGAGTAGATATGGCTATATCTACTTAATGAAGCATAAATCTGAAACATTTGAAAAGTTCAAAGAATTTCAGAGTGAAGTAGAGAACCATCATAACAAGAAAATAAAGTTCTTACGATCTGATCGTGGAGGAGAATATTTGAGTTACGAATTTGGCAATCACTTAAGACAATGTGGAATTGTTTCACAGCTCACGCCACCTGGAACACCACAGCGTAATGGTGTGTCCGAACGTCGTAATCGTACTCTATTAGATATGGTGCGTTCTATGATGTCTCTTACCGATTTGCCACTATCATTTTGGGGTTATGCATTAGAGACAGCTGCATTCACTTTAAATAGGGCACCGTCTAAATCCGTTGAGACGACACCGTATGAACTGTGGTTTGGAAAGAAACCTAAGCTGTCGTTTCTGAAAGTTTGGGGCTGCGATGCTTATGTCAAAAGGCTTCAGCCTGATAAGCTTGAACCCAAAGCGGATAAGTGCGTCTTCATAGGATACCCAAAAGAAACTATTGGGTACACCTTCTACCACAGATCCGAAGGCAAAGTTTTCGTTGCTAAGAATGGATCCTTTCTAGAGAAGGAGTTTCTCTCGAAAGAAGTGAGTGGGAGGAAAGTACAACTTGATGAGGTAATTGTACCTCCTCTGGATAGTAGTTCGCCACAGAAAGAAATTTCTGTGACACCAACACAGACCAGAGAAGAAGTTGATGATGATGATCATGAGGCTTTGGATCAAGTTGCTACAGAACTTCGAAGGTCAACCAGGACACGTTCCGCACCAGAGTGGCACGGAAATCCAGTCTTGGAGGTTATGTTGTTAGACAACGGTGAACCTTCGAATTATGAAGAAGCTATGGCGAGCCCGGATTCCGAGAAATGGCTTGAGGCCATGAAATCCGAGATAGGATCCATGTATAAGAACAAAGTGTGGACTTTGGTAGACTTGCCCGATGAACGGCGAGCTATTGAAAATAAATGGATCTTTAAGAAGAAGACGGACGCTGATGGTAATATCATCATCTATAAAGCTCGACTTGCTGCTAAAGGTTATCGACAAGTTCAAGGAGTTGACTACGATGAGACTTTCTCACCCGTAGCGATGCTAAAGTCTGTCAGAATTATGTTAGCAATTGCCGCGTTTTATGATTATGAAATCTGGCAAATGGACGTCAAAACGGCATTCCTTAATGGATTCCTTAAGGAAGAAATGTATATGATGCAGCCGGAAGGTTTTGTCGATCCTAAAGGCGCTAACAAAGTATGCAAGCTCCAGCGATCCATCTATGGACTGGTGCAAGCATCTCGGAGCTGGAATACTCGCTTTGATGAAGTGATCAAAGCGTTTGGGTTTATACAAACTTATGGAGAAGCTTGTATTTACAAGAAAGTGAGTGGGAGCTCTGTGGCATTTCTCATATTATATGTAGATGACATATTGTTGATGGGAAATGACATAGAATTTCTGGAAAGCATAAAGGGTTATTTGAACAAAAGTTTTTCGATGAAGGATCTCGGAGAAGCTGCTTACATATTAGGCATCAAGATCTATAGGGATAGATCAAGACGCCTCATTGGACTTTCACAAAGCACATACCTTGACAAGATTTTGAAGAAGTTCAAAATGGATCAGTGAAAGAAAGGGTTCTTGCCTGTATTGCAAGGTATGAGATTGAGTAAGACTCAATGCCCGACCACGGCAGAAGATAAAGAGAAGATGAGTGTCATCCCCTATGCTTCAGCCATAGGCTCTATTATGTATGCCATGCTGTGTACCAGACCTGATGTGTGCCTCGCTATAAGCTTGGTGGGGAGGTACCAAAGTGATCCAGGAATAGATCACTGGACAGCGGTCAAGAATATCCTGAAGTACCTGAAAAGGACCAAGGACATGTTTCTCGTTTATGGAGGTGACAAAGAGCTCGTCGTAAAGGGTTACGTCGATGCTATCTTTGACACAGATCCAGATGACTCTAAGTCACAATCTGGATACGTATTTATTCTTAATGGTGGAGCGGTCAGTTGGTGCAGTTCCAAGCAGAGCGTCGTGGCGGGATCTACATGTGAGGCGGAATACATAGCTGCTTCCGAAGCAGCACATGAAGGAGTCTGGATGAAGGAGTTCATATCCGATCTAGGTGTCATACCTAGTGCATCGGGTCCAATGACTATCTTATGTGACAACACTGGAGCAATTGCTATAGCAAAAGAGCCCAGGTTTCACAAGAGAACCAAGCATATAAAGCGTCGCTTCAACTCCATTCGGAATTTGATTAAGGATGGAGACATAGAGATTTGCAAAGTACACACGGATCTGAATGTGGCAGACCCATTGACTAAACCTCTTCCACGAGCAAAACATGATCAGCACCAGAATGCGATGGGTGTTAGATTCATTAAAATGTAATTGACTCTAGTGCAAGTGGGAGACTGTTGGAAATATGCCCTAGAGGCAATTAATAAAGTGTTTATTATTATCATATTTCCCCATTCATGATAATGGTTTATTATTCATGCTAGAATTGTATTGACCAGAAACTTAATACATGTGTGAATAGATAAACAAATATTGAGTCCCTAGTAAGCCTCTACTAGACTAGCTCGTTGATCAAAAGATGGTCAAGATTTCCTGACCATGGACATGAGTTGTCATTTGATAACGGGATCACATCATTAGGAGAATGATGTGATGGACTTGACCCAACCGTCAGCATAGCATATGATCGTTCAGTTTAATGCTATTGCTTTCACTATGTCAAATACACGTTCCTCTGACCATGAGATCATGCAACTCCCAGATACCGTAGGAATACTTTGGGTGTATCAAACGTCACAACGTAACTGGGTGATTATAAAGGTGCACTACAGGTATCTCCGAAAGTGTTTGTTGAGTTGGCATGGATCAAGATTGGGATTTGTCACTCCGACTATCGGAGAGGTATCTCTGGACCCTCTCGGTAATACAGCATCACAGAAGCCTTGCAAGCACCGTGACTAAAGAGTTAGTTGCAAGATGATGTATTACGGAACGAGTAAAGAGACTTGCCGGTAACGAGATTGAACTAGGTATTGGATACCGACGATCGAATCTCGGGCAAGTAACATACCGCCGGACAAAGGGAACAACGTATGTTGTCATATGAGGTTCACCGATAAAGATCTTCGTGGAATATGTAGGAACCAATATGAGCATCCAGGTCCCGCTGTTGGTTATTGACCAGAGAGTTGTCTCGGTCATGTCTACATCATTCCCGAACCCGTAGGGTCCGCACACTTAAGGTTCGATGACGAAATAGTATTATATGAGTTATGTGATTGGTGACCGAATGTTGTTCGGAGTCCCGGATGAGATCACGGACATGACGAGGAGTCTCGGAATGTCCGAGAGGTAAAGATTCATATATTTGAAGGTTATATTCGGACGTCGGAAAGGTTCCGAGTGATTCGGGTATTTTTCGGAGTACCGGGAGTTACGGGAATTCACCGGAAGAAGTAATGGGCCTTATTGGGCCATACGGGAAAAGGAGAGGCAGGCCACGTGAGGAGGCGCCCCCCCCCTTGCCCAAACCGAATTGGACTAGGGGAGGGGGCGCAACCCCCTCTTTCCTTTCCCTCTCCCTTCCCCCTTTCCTACTCCGTATGGGAGGTGGAATCCTACTAGGACTAAGGAGTCCTAGTAGGACTCCCCACACTTGGCGCACCCCTAGGGGGCCGGCCTCCTCCCTCTCATCCTTTATATACGGGGGCAAGGGGGCACCCCAAAGGACACAATTGTCCCATAGCCGTATGCGGTGCCCCGATCTCCGTTTTCCACCTCGGTCATATTTTCGGAGAGCTTAGGCGAAGCCCTGCCGGAATCACTTCACCGTCATCGTCGCCACGCCGTCGTGCTGACGGAACTCATCTACTTCCTCGACGTCTTGCTGGATCAAGAAGGCGAGGATCCTCACCGAGCTGCACATGTGTGGAACTCGGAGGTGCCGTACGTTCGGTACTCGATCGGTGGAGCTCGAAGGATTGTTCGACTACATCAACCGCGTTGTGAGACGCTTCCGCTAACGGTCTACGAGGGTACGTAGACACACTCTCCCCTCTCGTAGCGATGCATCTCCATGGATAGATCTTGCGTGAGCGTAGGAATTTTTTTGAAATTCATGCTCCGTTCCCCAACACCTACCCTACCCCAAATATTGGTCATCGACCCCTCGACAAAAACCCAACCTACCCTACCCCAAATATTGGTCATCGACCCCTTCGACAAGAACCCAACCTACCCTACCCTAAAATAGTGGTCATTGAACCCTCGACAACTACCCAACCTACCCTACCCTAAAATAGTGGTCATCGACCCCTCGACAACAACCCAACCTACCCTACCCCAAATATTGGTCATCAACCCCTCGACAACAACCCAACCTACCCTACCCCAAATATTGGTCATCGACCCTTCGACAAGAACCCAACCTACCCTACCCTAAAATAGTGGTCATTGAACCCTCGACAACTACCCAACCTACCCTACCCTTAAATAGTGGTCATCGACCCCTCAACAACAACCCAACCATCTAAACCCTATGAAATTTACTACTCACAGCATGTCTCATATGTCAAAAGATGGCACTTTCATCAAACACAAAATAGGCAGAAATAAAGCATTAATAGCATAATCCAGTAGCACAATTAAATTCAGCAGAAGCACAATTTCAGTACAAATGTCTTGATATTTTTAGTGATACAAATAGCAGATAGTAGTATAACAACATTAAATCATTCATCAACTATCTCCTTGATCTTCCTGATCTTCCCCTTGGTGGCCTCCTTCTCTTTGAACAGATCACCTATGGTGTACTCCAGGTGCCTTTTCTCTTGCTTGAACTTCTCCCTCTCCTCCAACAACATGTCCCTCTCCTGCTTGTTCTAGTCCATCTCCTGTAGCAGCTTCACCTTCTCTAGCTTCTCTTGGTCTCTCTCTTTCTCTACTTTGGACCTTAGCACCTGATGGATGTTAGTGTCTGCTTTGACAACCAAGTTCTTTTTCTCAAGCTCTTCCTTCAGGTCACTAAGAGCTATCTGTCCATTTCCTAACTGGGTAATTGCATCCTCCTTGTCAGCCACCATTTTAGCAAAGTCAACTTTAAAAAACCTCAGGTCATTTTCCATCTTCTTCTTATCTTCCAGGACCTTGCAGACTTATTCAGCATTAACTACATTTTGTCTCAACCTCTTGGTCACCTCCTCCTCATACATAGTCCAGATCCTAGCTAAAGCTTGCTTCAATGGGATTGGCCACTCAGAATCATGCCACTGCCTATAGTTGCACTTGGGTCCATCCTATGAATGTGTGAAAAAAAGGAAAATAACATTCAAACCAATGCAGAACCAAGTTACTGAAAACAATGCAAAACCACTTAACCAATTTAAATGTGCTAATGTTATACTTGTACAAAAATACTACTGCTATAATATAGAGCTAAAATACTACTGCTATAAATGTGCTAATGTTCTACTTGTACAAAAATACAAAAAAGATAGAGCTAAAATACTACTGCTACAATATCAGCAACATTACTGATAATAATATACAACAAAAATAATGATAAGTAATATAGAGCTAAAATACTTATTGTAACACCCCTAGGTAATGAGCACAGTGATCATCTGTTAATCATGCCAAGTCATTTTGATTTACAATGCTTAATCACATTTGAATCATATCTCATTTCAAATTCCAATTCAAATTGAAATTCAAATATGAGGTGAAAATAAAAGTTGTTCAAATCCAGGAACTAAAAAGTTCATAATTTTGGAAATAATCCATTGTGAATTATGTTCAGGAAAACAACATCACCAAAATTCCCTAGATGTCTCTATCATCATGAAAACAGAGCCAACAGCACCATTTTGGCATTTTAAATGCAATACAAAATTCATTTGGAATTATTTTGCCCCCCAAACCTTTTTATGGCACTGCCAAATATTGCAACAAATTTAATTGGCCAGGTTGCACATTTTTCAAAAGTGTTTTGGTGGCCTAATATTTTGCAAAGCAAAAGGGAAATAAAAGGCAGAAAAAGAAAAAGGAAAAGGGAAAAGAGCCCACTGTACCTGGGCCTAAGTCTACAGGGCGGCCCAGCCCAACTAGCTCGTCCCCTACCTCGCACTGCTCCCGCGCGCTGCTGTCGCCGCGCGCGCGATCACCGCGCCAGCCCCCCCCCCCCCCCTCTCCTCGCTCGACAACGGCCTGCTACAAGCACCCGTGTCGACTACTTGGCCCACCCTCGTTCCCCTGGCGAGCCCTAGCCCGCAGCTCCCCCCCTTCTCTCCCTCTCTCCCAACACACCCGAGCGCCGCCATGGACGCTCTCCGTTGAACTCGCACGCGTGCGTAGGTTCCCCCGACCCCGTTAGCTCGTGCCGTTGCGTGCTGTTGCCGCTGTTTCCCCCGCCACCCGAACGCGCCGCCGCCTGCCGCCGTCGTAGCGCTCACCTCCGGCCACCTCGACGCCAACCGCCGCCACCATCGGATGCGCACGAACGCCAGCAGCCCGTAGAGCCTCGCCACGCTCCAAACCGGCGTCTGTAGCCGTTTTCCGAGCCTCTCCGGCAAAGATCCGCCGCGGGAGAGCTCGCCGGCGTGATTCCGGCGACGGCGCCGACGTGGCGCCGACGTGACCGCCTGGGGCCCACCCCTGTGCCACTGACTGTGGGCCCATGGAGCCCAGTTGACTGGGTTGACCCAGTCAACTCTGCTGACTGGGCAGCCCAGTGTCACTGACACGCGGGCCCCGCTCTATTTAAATGTTTTTAAAATTAAATAAGTTGCTAATTAATCTATTAATTAATCTGTTAATTAAACTGTTAATTTAATCAGTCACTGACAGTGGGTCCCACTAACTAATTAGATTAATTAGTTAATTTAAATCTGCTGTTTAATTAGTCTAGTCTATGACAGAGGGGCCCCACCTGTCAGATTGACCAGTCAAAGGTCAAAGTTGACTGCTGACATCATTCTGACGTCATATTTCCTTTTCTGTCAAATTAATTAATTAAAACAATTTCAAAAAATGTTTAAAACTTTGAAAAATCATAGAAAATAAACCGTAGCTCGGATCAAAAAGTTTTCTACATGAAAGTTGATCAGAAAAATGAGACGAATCCGGATACGCCCTCCGTGTTGCTGTCACAGGTCCACAGCACTGCAAACATGGAACCATTCCCTCCGATTCATCTGTCCGACAGATGCCTAAAGCCGGAAAAATATCCCCAGATATTTTCCCGCTCTGTCTGCAACGTGTAGTACTACGATAGGTCACCCCTAGCACAACATAATGCCATGCCATGCATCTGTGTTGCATTGTTTGATTTTATTTATTGTTTCTTCCCCCCCCCCTATTCTCTCCGGTAGACCCCGAGACCGACGCTGCTGCCGAGTACGACTACGCCCCTGACGACCAGTCCCTTTCACCAGAGCTTCCAGGCAAGCAAACCCCCTTGATCATTCCAATATCGCCTATTCTTTCTCCCTCATGCTTGCATTAGAATTGCTACAATTGTTGTCTTGTCATTACCTATTCTAATGCATAGCCTGTTATTGTAACCTGCTATTGTTACTTTACCTGTCATCCTAAACTGCTTAGAATAGGTTGGATAGTGATCCATCAGTGACCCCTCACCCTTGTCCTTGTAGCCCCGCTTTATTACCAGTGCCTCGATCATTGTGATCGATGTGCAGAGACCGACACATCACCGCACACCCCCCTTAGTTGTACGACTCTACAATGCTACTATCGAGTGCCGAGGGTGATACCTCGTACTGCACTCCTGGTGATATCTCTGTAGTATAGCACATCGGTGGTGATTGCAGAGGGTGATTCCTCGCTCTCCCCTTCCCGATGATGACTCTGTCGTACAACCCCTCAAGTGTGAGCCAATCGAGGGTGATTCCTCCGAGTTCACCTTGACGGATACATCGAGTAGTAATCCAACGAGGGTGATTCCTCGGATTTCCCCTTGATGTGATGACCACACGGATACCTTCACGTCTACTACAGAACCTTGTTGGTGGCGGGTCGACCCCGAGGGGTACCCGCGAGAGTGATGTGGAGTCGGGTTGACCGTGAGGGTACCCGCGAGATAATTACGTGGCACGGCCGGGCATTCCTAGTCCTTGCCGTAAGTCCACGAGACGGGGCGATGGGACCACAGATCGTGGATCGATGATTGTCACCGCGAGCTCCCAGAGCATTAACGGGTTAGGATATGTGATCTGAGTAGGCCTCTGGCCTTTTCGCACTAACCACCACGCGGGAATAAGTATGGGCACTCGGCGTCGTATGTATCAGCCGAAGCTCTTCAGACGTCAGCAGTTGAGCGGCATGCGCCCGGGTTGGACCGCGAAAGCCTGCGCTTGTATTAAGGGGGCTAGGTATCCTCCCGGCCGTTCTCGCAACGCGCAGGAGTGCAAACGGCGATGGGCCCAAGACCCCTGAGCGCTTAGGATGTAGACCGGCGTGCTGGCCTCTCTGTTGAGCCTAGGTAGGGCTGCAATGTGTCGATCAGCCGAGGCCGGGCATGGACCGAGTAGGTGTGTCCGGCCAGAGTTAATCGAGCGTGTTGGGTAAAGTTGGTGCACCCCTGCAGGGAAGTATATCTATTCGAATAGCCGTGTCCACGGTAACGGACGCTCAGAAAGTATCCCGATCTACTACTACTAGAACTGGATACTTGGTGATGTTACTAATATGTTGGCTCCGGGATCGCTTTCTCGCAAGGAGTCGAGGAAGGATCTCTGGGCGTTGTTACTACATGTTGCTACTACTACAGTTATGTACTAATCTGCACTCTTCTAATGCTGCAAGACGCTGAAGATGCTAGTCTTCGATAGGCTAGGCCTTTCCCCCTATTCTGGCATTTCTGCAGTCTAGTCCACAGATACAGCCCCCTCATTTGATAATGATGCATACATAGTTTAGTTCTGATGTAAGTCTTGCGAGTACTTTGGATGAGTACTCACGGTTGCTTTGCTACTCTTTTCCCCCATACCCGATTGATGCGACCAGATGACGGAGCCTAGGAGCCAGCTGCGCCAGCCGACGACTACTACTACTACCCCTCCGGTGGAGAGTACTACTACGTGGAGACCACCGACGACCAGGAGTAGTTTCGGAGGCTCCCAGGTAGGAGGCCTGCGCCGTTCGATCTAGTGTCGTTGTTTTGCTCAGCCTTCTTAAGGCAGACTTGTTTCCCTTTTATGTCTATACTCAGATATTATGTTGCTTCAGCTAACGCTTGATCGCGAGCTTATGTATTCGAGCCCTCGAGGCCCCTGGCTTGTAATATAAAGCTTGTATGACTTTTATTTGTGTTTAGAGTTGTGTTGTGATATCTTCAAGTGAGTCCTTAGGCTTGATCGTGTGCATTTGCGTGTATGATTAGTACACGATTAAGTCGGGGGCGTCACAAGTTGGTATCAGAGCCGACTGCATGTAGGAATCCCCTTTCCAACTCCTTGGCTGAAGTTGAGTCTAGACTTTGAAAATTGTTTTACTAACATGGTTGTGTGGCTTACGGCCCACGTCGCCAATGGGAGGTATTAGGATCTTTTATTTCTCTTCCTTACTCTGGGATTCTGATCTCTCTTGTTTTCGGGTTAAATGATTTTACTAACTCTGACATTAGGGTCTTGTGTTCACATTCTCCCGGAGAGCTGGATTATCTGCAAACATTTCCTTCCAATGCTATCATATGCTTCTCACACTGTCGTTTGACATCTTGCACTCCTTGTTTCAGATGCATCCCGCAAGACAGCTTGTGCGCCAGACTATGGTTGTCGACGCGACTGGGTTCCCTGCTATTTTGGTCGATCTCTTGACCAAGCTGGGATATCGCTGGTATCCCGAGTACACTATTTACGAGGACTACCGCGAGTTCAACTAGGAGCAGTACCACGCTGTGGTTCGCATCTTTGATCGGCAGGACATCTCCATCACTGAGTTGCACACCTTTCATGGTGTTGGAGTGACTGTTGATATGGCCGTACATGATGCTGCCTATACTGCTATTTCCTGTCTCCGTGGAGAGCACAATAGTCGGTTGGAGGAGACTGCTTTCAGATACATCCCGTATGCCCCCACTGGGGACGAGACTGGATACTACACTGCTGTCTGTACTCCCTACGTGTCGCATCGTTATGACCCGCAGGTTTTGGTTCAGTACACTCAGACTCTGGATCGCACTGCCCGAGCTCTTGCTGTCGAGTTGCACGCCACTCGTGCTCGTCTTTACGACGCTCTGACATAGTTGCTGCCAGCAGTCAGTGCACGGATGCACACAGAGTACATTCTTTACCCGCGCAGGACGGAGATGCCACCAGGTCTTGAGTGACCTGCTGTTGGAGGTTGTACTCCTTCATGTGGTCCTCTTCTTCCAGTTCGGGACCAGTTTCTGCACCAGAGTGTTCATGGAGCGCAGGATCCCTACATCGAGGGCACCCTACATCGTCACTTGCAGTTGCTTGGCTCCAGTGGTCCTTTCCAGCGTTGATGTAGCTTATCGCTATGTCCCGTTGTTGTATCCCTCCACCGCGTGCCTGCGTGCCGCCTAGTTTGTCTAGCTTTCCTTTCCGTTGTTGTAACGCTGGCTTGTAACCGAATCTATGTATGGACTTGTGTGTCATATCTGACTATGATGATGTATCTATTGCACTTCCTTTTGTGGTGCGTGTTACTTCATGAGCGATTCCTTACAACTGCTATGTTCATTGCTAAACTACCCCCTGTTAATCGTTAGCAGGATGGTTAGACCAGCAGGTCATGGTCGTGGCCGTGGTGCCAACAATCCACCGCCGCCCGACTATATGGCAGCTATGATGCAGCAATTCGAGCCGAACCATCAGTTCATGACTAGAATCATGGCTCAGTTCCCAAATCCGAACCAGAATGATCAGAATCAGCAACCTGCCCCAATAACTCTGCAGGAGTTTGTGCGTCTCAATCCAACCATCTTCCGCAACTCAGTTCGGCCGCTTGATGCTGATGACTGGCTCTGTGACATCGCTTTTCAGATGGAGTCTACGAGTGTGGCCCCTGCCAACTATGTCACTTTCGCCTCCTACTTTCTGAAGGGTCCCGCAGCTCAATGGTGGGACACTCACAGGCAAACCTTAGCTGCTGGAACCATCATCATCTGGGTGGAGTTCAAAGCTGCTTTCCGTGCCCGTTACATTCCGCGAGGAGTTATGGACCGGAAGAAGCGTGAGTTCCGCAACCTTACCCAGGGTAGCAAGACTGTAGAAGCTTACCAGCGGGAGTTCCTTGAACTATCTCGCTATGCTGAAGAGGATATTACTACTGATGCTCGCAGACAGGAGAAGTTCCGTGAAGGGCTCAACTCTGAAATCAAGATGGCACTCTTAGTCCAAGACTTCGCTGATTTTGCCACCTTGGTGAACAAAGCCATTCAGGTTGAGACTGGTCTGAAAGATCACAAGAACGCTCTCAAGCGCACCCATGATGCGGGCTCATCTTCGGGCTCGACATCGCAGAAGCGTCGCATCTGGATCCCTCACGGCATGTACCCTCCAGCTGCACCTCCTCCACCGCCGGGGCAGCCAAGACCCCAAGCTCCACTACTTCGAGCTCCTGCTCTTCGTCCCGAAGACGGGCTCTGCTTCAAGTGTGGCCGTCCAGGTCACCGTTCCAGAGACTGCACTCAGAACCAGAATCAGCTTGCACTTCCCCCAGCTGGCCGTGGTTATGGCCGTGGCAACAACCAGCCCCGCAACAACAATGCCAGACCTTCCTATGGTCGTGGTCAAGCTTACCATGTTGATCTGAATGAAGCTCAAGTTCAGCCAGCTACTCTGAAGGGTACTCTTCTTGTTAACTCAGTACCACCTCCTGTTTTATTTTATTCGGGAGCATCGTATTCATTCATACCATAAGCTTTTGCATACATGCTTGGCATTAAATATGATGAGTTGAAACGTTCTAGTCGTTCGCGACTTCTAGAGGGTACTGTTGGAAATATGCCCTAGAGGCAATAATAAATTGGTTATTATTATATTTCCTTGTTCATGATAATCGTTTATTATCCATGCTATAATTGTATTGATTGGAAACTCAAATACATGTGTGGGTACATAGACAACACTGTGTCCCTAGTAAGCCTCTAGTTGACTAGCTCGTTGATCAAAGATGGTTAAGGTTTCCTAGCCATTGACATGAGATGTCATTTGATAACGGGATCACATCATTAGGAGAATGATGTGATGGACAAGACCCAAACTGTAAACGTAGCATTTGATCGTGTCAGTTTATTGCTATTGTTTTCTGCATGTCAAGTATCTGTTCCTTTGACCATGAGATCATGCAACTCACTAACACCGGAGGAATACCTTGTGTGTATCAAACGTCGCAACGTAACTGGGTGACTATAAAGGTGCTCTACAGGTATCTCCGAGGGTGTCTGTTGGGTTGGCATGGATCAAGACTGGGATTTGTTACTCCGTATGACGGAGAGGTATCTCAGGGCCCACTCGGTAATACAACATCACAATGAGCCTTGCAAGCAATGTGACTAAAGTGTTAGCCACGAGATCTTGTATTACGGAACGAGTAAAGAGACTTGCCGGTAACGAGATTGAACTAGGTATAGTGATACCGACGATCGAATCTCGGGCAAGTAACATACCGAAGAACAAAGGGAACAGCATACGGGATTAACTGAATCCTTGACATAGAGGTTCGACCGATAAAGATCTTCGTAGAATATGTAGGAGCCAATATGGGCATCCAGGTCCCGCTATTGGTTATTGGCCGTAGAGGTGTCTCGGTCATGTCTACATAGTTCTCGAACCCGCAGGGTCTACACACTTAACGTTTGGTGACGATTAGTATAATTGAGTTATTATGTTGGTGACCGAAAGTTGTTCGGAGTCCCGGATAAGATCCCGGACATGACGAGGATCTCCGGAATAGTCCGGAGGTAAAGATTGATATATGTGATAATAGTGTTTTGATCTCTGGAAGGGTTCCGGAATTCACCGGAAGGGGTTCCGGATGTTTACCGAAGTGTTCGGGTGCAGCAACACTTTATATGAGCCAAAGGGATAAAGCCCACAAGGTATTGGAAAGTGCAAAAGTAGTTTTGCTGCCGCGTAAGCGGTACTACCGCTTGGTGAAGCGGTACTACCGCCGGAGCGGTACTACCGCTTGTGTGAAGCGGTACTACCGCCCAAGCGGTACTACCGCTTGTGTGAAGCGGTACTACCGCTTGTGCGCGGCTGTGCACGGTTCGGCAGGGATCCGAGTTGGACTCTTTCCCTGCGGGCCAAACCGACCTTGTGCGGGCAAAACCGACCCGGAGGAGGCTTTTACTCCAAGTTTAGACCCCAAGGCTCAACATATAAATAGAGGGGCAGGGCTAGCACACGGGACACATCAAGATTTCCCCAAGCCGTGTGCGGCAACCCTAACCCTCTAGTTCCTCCGTCATAATCTCCGTAGCGCTTGGCGAAGCCCTGCAGAGATTGTTCCTCACCACCATCACCACGCCGTCGTGCTGCTGGAACTCAACCACTACTTCACCATCGCTCGCTGGATCGAGGAGGTGAAGGCGTCATCAAGCCGTACGTGTGTTGAACGCGGAGGTGCCGTCCGTTCGGCACTAGATCGGAAGGATCGTGATTGGATCGCGGGACGCTCGGCGATTTGGATCGCGAAGACGTTCGACTACATCAACCGCGTTTATTAACGCTTCCGCTTAGCGATCTACAAGGGTATGTAGATTCACTCTCCCTCTCGTAGATGCTCATCACCATGGATAGATCTTATGTGTGCGTAGGAAAATTTTTGTTTCCCATGCAACGTTCCCCAACAGTGGCATCATGAGCTAGGTCTATGCGTAGATGAGATCTCGAGTAGAACACAAACGAGTTGTGGGCGTGGGTGTATACATATTGCTTGCCGTTACTAGTTGATACTTGATTCAGCGGCATTGTGAGATGAAGCGGCCCGGACCGACATTACGCGTACGCTTACGCGAGACTGGTTTTACCGCTGCGTGCACTTGTTGCATAAAGGTGACTGGCGGGTGTCTGTCTCTCTCACTTTAGTTGAATCGGTTCAATGAAGAGGGTTCTTTTAGAAGATCAAAAAGCAATCACTACACCACGTTGTGGTTTTGCGTAGGTAAGAACGGTTCTTGCAAACCCATAGCAGCCACGTAAAATTTGCAACAACAATTAGAGGACGTCTAACTTGTTTTTGCAGGGTATGATGTGATATGATATGGCCAATTACATGATGAGATATATGTGATGTATGAGATGATCATGTTTTGTATAGAATATCACGACTTGCATGTCGATGAGTACGGCAACTGGCAGGAGCCATAGAGTTGTCTTTAATTATTGTATGACCTGCGTGTCAATCATTAAGCGCTATGTAATGCTTTACTTTATCGCTAAACGTTAGCTATAGTCGTGGAAGCAACAGTCGGCGCGACAACCTTATGGCGACACGTTGATGGAGATCAAGATGATGGAGATCATGGTGTCATGCCGGTGACGATGGAGATCATGCCGGTGCTTTGGAGATGGAGATCAAAAGCACAAGTTCATGGCCATATCATGTCACTTATGATTTGCATGTGATGTTAATCCTTTTATGCATCTTATTTTGCTTAGGACGACGGTAGCATTATAAGGTGATCCCTCACTTAAATTTCAAGATAAATTGTGTTCTCCCCAAGTGTGCACCGTTGCGAAAGTTCGTCGTTTCGAGACACGCCGTGATGATCGGGTGTGATAGACTCTACGTTCGCATACAACGGGTGTAAGCCATGTTACACGTGCGGAACACTCGGGTTAAACTTGACGAGCCTAGCATGTACAGACATGGCCTCGGAACACAAGAGACCGAAAGGTCGAACATGAGTCATATAGTAGATATGATCAACATGAAGATGTTCACCATTGAAACCACCTCAACTCACGTGATGATCGGACTTGAGTTGGTGGATTTGGATCATGTTACACTCGAATGACCGGAGGGATGTCAATTTGAGTGGGAGTTTTTAAGTAATATGATTAACTAAACTCATTATCTAAAGAACAATAGTCTAAGTTGTCTTTGCAATATTCATGTTGTAGATCATGGCTCGCGCAGTAGCACCCCTGAATTTTAATGCGTTCCTAGAGAAAGCTAAGTTGAAAGATGATGGAAGTAACTTTGTGGACTGGGCCCGTAATCTAAGGATTATCCTTACGGCTTCCCAGAAGGCTTATGTCCTTGATGCACCGCTTGGTGATCCACCCGCTCCAGTTGAGTCTCTAGACGTTGTGAACGCCTGGCAGGCTCGTTCTGATGATTACTCAATAGTTCAATGTGCAATGTTGTATGGCTTAGAACCGGGACTTCAAAGACGTTTTGAACGTCATGGAGCATATGAGATGTTCCAGGAGTTGAAGTTTATCTTTCAGAAGAATGCCCGGATCGAGAGATATGAGATCTCCGATAAGTTCTATGCTTGCAAGATGGAGGAGAACGGGTCTATCAGTGATCACGTGCTCAGAATGTCTGGGTACTCCACCCGTCTGGCTGAGTTAGGGATGCCCCTTCCGCCAGAGGCTATCACTGACAGAGTTCTTCAATCATTGCCACCTAGCTACAAGAGCTTCGTGTTGAACTATAACATGCACGGGATGAACAAGTCAGTCGCCGAGCTGTTTGCGATGCTGAAAGCCGCTGAGTCTGAAATTCAGAAGGAGCATCAAGTGTTGATGGTCAATAAAACCACTAGTTTCAAGAAAAATGGCAAGGGTAAGAAGGGTAACTCCAAGAAGAGTGGCAAAGCAGTTGCTCCTCTCGTGAAGAAACCCAAGGCTGGACCCAAACCAGAAACTGTGTGTTTTCATTGCAAGGGAACTGGACACTGGAAGCGGAATTGCCCCAAGTATTTGGCTGACAAGAAGGCGGCCAACAACAAACAAGGTATATATGATATACATGTTATTGATGTGTACCTTACCAACTCTCGTTGTAGTGCCTGGGTATTTGATACCGGTGCGGTTGCTCATATTTGCAACTCAAAACAGGAACTACGGAATAAACGGAGGCTGGCAAAGGACGAAGTGACGATGCGCGTGGGAAATGGTTCCAAGGTTGATGTGATCGCCGTCGGCACGCTCGCTCTTCGATTACCGTCGGGATTAGTGATGAACCTAAATAAGTGTTATTTGGTGCCTGCGTTAAGCATGAACATTATATCTGGATCTTGTTTATTGCGAGACGGTTACTCATTTAAATCAGAGAATAATGGTTGTTCTATTTATATGAGTAATATCTTTTATGGTCATGCACCCAATGTGAGGGGTTTATTCTTATTGAATCTCGATAGTAATAATACACATGTTCATAACATTGATGCCAAAAGATGTAGAATTGATAATGATAATACCACTTTCTTGTGGCACTGCCGTTTAGGTCATATTGGCGTAAAACGCATGAGGAAGCTCCATGCTGATGGACTTTTGGAGTCACTTGATTTTGAATCACTTGACACATGTGAGCCATGCCTCATAGGCAAGATGACTAAAACGCCGTTCTCTGGAATAATGGAACGGGCAAGTGACTTATTGGAAATCATACATACTGATGTGTGCGGTCCGATGAGTATTGAGGCGCGCGGTGGTTATCGTTACTTTCTCACCTTCACTGATGACTTAAGTAGATATGGGTATATTTACTTAATGAAACACAAGTCTGAAACATTTGAAAAGTTCAAACAATTTCAGAGTGAAGTTGAGAATCATCGTAACAAGAAGATTAAATTCCTACGATCTGATCGAGGAGGAGAATATCTGAGTTATGAGTTTGGCAGTCACTTAAGACAGTGTGGAATTGTTTCACAATTGACACCGCCTGGAACACCACAGCGTAATGGTGTGTCCGAACGTCGTAATCGAACCTTATTAGATATGGTGCGATCTATGATGTCTCTTGCCGATTTGCCACTATCGTTTTGGGGTTATGCATTAGAGACAGCTGCATTCACTTTAAATAGGGCACCATCGAAATCCGTTGAGACGACGCCATATGAACTTTGGTTTGGCAAGAAGCCAAAACTGTCGTTTCTTAAAGTTTGGGGATGTGATGCTTATGTCAAAAAGCTTCAGCCTGAAAAGCTGGAACCCAAAGCGGAGAAATGCGTCTTCATAGGATACCCAAAAGAGACAGTTGGGTATACCTTCTACCTCAGATCCGAGGGCAAAGTGTTTGTCGCTAAAAACGGAACATTTCTTGAGAAAGAGTTTCTCTCGAAAGAATTGAGTGGGAGGAAGATAGAACTTGATGAGGTTGTTGAACCTTTACTTCAACCTGAGAGTAGCGCAGCGCAGAAAGTTGTTTCTGTGGAGCCTACATTAGCTGAAGAGGAAGTTAATGATGATGATCATGAAGCTTTGGATCAAGTTGCTATCGAACCTCGTAGGTCGACAAGGACGCGTACTGCTCCTGAGTGGTACGGCAACCCTGTCTTAGAGGTCATGTTGTTAAACAACGATGAACCTACGAGCTATGGAGAAGCGATGATGGGCCCGGATTCCGAGAAGTGGTTAGAGGCCATGAAATCCGAGATGGGATCCATGTATGAAAACAAAGTATGGACTTTGGAAGTATTACCTGAAGGGCGTAAGGCCATTCAGAACAAATGGATCTTTAAGAGGAAGACGGACGCGGACGGTAATGTCACCGTCTATAAAGCTCGACTTGTGGCAAAGGGTTTTTCACAAGTTCAAGGAGTTGACTACGATGAGACCTTCTCACCCGTAGCGATGCTTAAGTCCGTCAGAATCATGTTAGCAATAGCTGCCTTTTTCGATTATGAAATTTGGCAGATGGATGTCAAAACAGCGTTCCTTAACGGTTACCTTAAGGAAGAGTTGTATATGATGCAACCAGAAGGTTTTGTCGATCCAGAGAATGCTGACAAAGTTTGCAAACTCCAGCGATCCATTTATGGACTGGTGCAAGCATCTCGGAGTTGGAATCTTCGCTTTGATGAAGTGATCAAAGCGTTCGAGTTTATACAAGTTTACGGAGAAGCTTGTATTTACAAGAAAGTGAGTGGGAGCTCTATAGCGTTTCTAATATTATATGTGGATGACATATTGCTGATTGGAAACAATATAGAAATGCTGGAAAGCGTAAAGGAATATTTGAACAAGAGTTTTTCAATGAAGGACCTAGGAGAAGCTGCTTTCATATTAGGCATCAAGATCTATAGAGATAGATCGAGACGCTTAATAGGACTTTCACAAAGCACATACCTTGACAAAGTTTTGAAGAAGTTCAAAATGGATCAGTCCAAGAAGGGGTTCTTGCCTGTATTGCAAGGTGTGAAGTTGAGTAAGACTCAATGCCCAGTGACTGCAGAAGATAGAGAAAAGATGAGTGTCATCCCCTATGCTTCGGCCATAGGCTCTATCATGTATGCAATGCTGTGCACAAGACCCGATGTCAGCCTTGCCATAAGTATGGTCGGAAGGTTTCAAAGTGATCCAGGAATGGAACACTGGACGGCGGTCAAGAATATCCTGAAGTACCTGAAAAGGACTAAGGACATGTTTCTCGTTTATGGAGGTGATCAAGAGCTCGTCGTAAAGGGTTACGTCGATGCAAGCTTTGACACTGATCCGGATGACTCTAAGTCTCAAACCGGATACGTATTTATTCTTAATGGGGGTGCGGTTAGCTGGTGCAGTTCCAAGCAAAGCGTGGTAGCTGATTCTACATGCGAAGCGGAGTACATCGCAGCCTCGGAGGCGGCGAAGGAAGGTGTCTGGATGAAGGAGTTCATGACAGATCTTGGAGTAGTGCCTAGTGCGCTTAACCCAATGACTCTGTTTTGTGATAACACTGGTGCCATTGCTCTAGCCAAGGAACCAAGATTTCACAAGAGGACCAGACACATAAAACGACGTTTCAATTCCATCCGCGATTACATCAAGGAGGACGACATAAATATTTGCAAAGTACACACGGATCTAAATGTTGCAGATCCGATGACTAAACCTCTTCCAAGGGCTAAACATGAACAACACCAGAACTGCATGGGTGTTCGATTCATTACAATGTAAATCACATAGTGATGTGAACTAGATTATTGACTCTAGTGCAAGTGGGAGACTGTTGGAAATATGCCCTAGAGGCAATAATAAATTGGTTATTATTATATTTCCTTGTTCATGATAATCGTTTATTATCCATGCTATAATTGTATTGATTGGAAACTCAAATACATGTGTGGGTACATAGACAACACTGTGTCCCTAGTAAGCCTCTAGTTGACTAGCTCGTTGATCAAAGATGGTTAAGGTTTCCTAGCCATTGACATGAGATGTCATTTGATAACGGGATCACATCATTAGGAGAATGATGTGATGGACAAGACCCAAACTGTAAACGTAGCATTTGATCGTGTCAGTTTATTGCTATTGTTTTCTGCATGTCAAGTATCTGTTCCTTTGACCATGAGATCATGCAACTCACTAACACCGGAGGAATACCTTGTGTGTATCAAACGTCGCAACGTAACTGGGTGACTATAAAGGTGCTCTACAGGTATCTCCGAGGGTGTCTGTTGGGTTGGCATGGATCAAGACTGGGATTTGTTACTCCGTATGACGGAGAGGTATCTCAGGGCCCACTCGGTAATACAACATCACAATGAGCCTTGCAAGCAATGTGACTAAAGTGTTAGCCACGAGATCTTGTATTACGGAACGAGTAAAGAGACTTGCCGGTAACGAGATTGAACTAGGTATAGTGATACCGACGATCGAATCTCGGGCAAGTAACATACCGAAGAACAAAGGGAACAGCATACGGGATTAACTGAATCCTTGACATAGAGGTTCGACCGATAAAGATCTTCGTAGAATATGTAGGAGCCAATATGGGCATCCAGGTCCCGCTATTGGTTATTGGCCGTAGAGGTGTCTCGGTCATGTCTACATAGTTCTCGAACCCGCAGGGTCTACACACTTAACGTTTGGTGACGATTAGTATAATTGAGTTATTATGTTGGTGACCGAAAGTTGTTCGGAGTCCCGGATAAGATCCCGGACATGACGAGGATCTCCGGAATAGTCCGGAGGTAAAGATTGATATATGTGATAATAGTGTTTTGATCTCTGGAAGGGTTCCGGAATTCACCGGAAGGGGTTCCGGATGTTTACCGAAGTGTTCGGGTGCAGCAACACTTTATATGAGCCAAAGGGATAAAGCCCACAAGGTATTGGAAAGTGCAAAAGTAGTTTTGCTGCCGCGTAAGCGGTACTACCGCTTGGTGAAGCGGTACTACCGCCGGAGCGGTACTACCGCTTGTGTGAAGCGGTACTACCGCCCAAGCGGTACTACCGCTTGTGTGAAGCGGTACTACCGCTTGTGCGCGGCTGTGCACGGTTCGGCAGGGATCCGAGTTGGACTCTTTCCCTGCGGGCCAAACCGACCTTGTGCGGGCAAAACCGACCCGGAGGAGGCTTTTACTCCAAGTTTAGACCCCAAGGCTCAACATATAAATAGAGGGGCAGGGCTAGCACACGGGACACATCAAGATTTCCCCAAGCCGTGTGCGGCAACCCTAACCCTCTAGTTCCTCCGTCATAATCTCCGTAGCGCTTGGCGAAGCCCTGCAGAGATTGTTCCTCACCACCATCACCACGCCGTCGTGCTGCTGGAACTCAACCACTACTTCACCATCGCTCGCTGGATCGAGGAGGTGAAGGCGTCATCAAGCCGTACGTGTGTTGAACGCGGAGGTGCCGTCCGTTCGGCACTAGATCGGAAGGATCGTGATTGGATCGCGGGACGCTCGGCGATTTGGATCGCGAAGACGTTCGACTACATCAACCGCGTTTATTAACGCTTCCGCTTAGCGATCTACAAGGGTATGTAGATTCACTCTCCCTCTCGTAGATGCTCATCACCATGGATAGATCTTATGTGTGCGTAGGAAAAATTTTGTTTCCCATGCAACGTTCCCCAACAGGTACTTCCAGAAGGACTTCCCGGGATGCCTCGATCTTTTCCCTTCTACCTCCTGAATTCTCGGGACGAGAATTCCTTTTAGAGGAGGAGAATTGTAACACCCCTAGGTAATGAGCACAGTGATCATCTGTTAATCATGCCAAGTCATTTTGATTTACAATGCTTAATCACATTTGAATCATATCTCATTTTAAATGCAATACAAAATTCATTTGGAATTATTTTGCCCCCCAAACCTTTTTATGGCACTGCCAAATATTGCAACAAATTTAATTGGCCAGGTTGCACATTTTTCAAAAGTGTTTTGGTGGCCTAATATTTTGCAAAGCAAAAGGGAAATAAAAGGAAGAAAAAGAAAAAGGAAAAGGGAAAAGAGCCCACTGTACCTAGGCCTAAGTCTACAGGGCGGCCCAGCCCAACTAGCTCGTCCCCTACCTCGCATTGCTCCCACGCGCTGCTGTCGCCGCGCGCGCGATCACCACGCCAGGCCCCCCTCTCCTCGCTCGACAACGGCCTGCTACAGGCGCCCGTGTCGACTACTTGGCCCCCCCTCGTTCCCCTGGCGAGCCCTAGCCCGCAGCTTCCCCCCTTCTCCCCCTCTCTCCCAACTCACCCGAGCGGCACCATGGACGCTCTCCGTTGAACTCGCACGCGCGCGTAGGTTCCCCCGACCCCGTTAGCTCGTGCCGTTGCGCGCTGCTGCCGCTGTTTCCCCTGCCACCCGAACGGGCCGCCGCCTGCCGCCGTCGTAGCGCTCACCTACGGCCACCTTGACGCCAACCGCCGCCACCATCGGATGTGCACGAACGCCAGCAGCCCGTAGAGCCTCGCCGCGCTCCAAACCGCCGTCTGTAGCCGTTTTCCGAGCCTCTCCGGCGAAGATCCGCAGCGGGAGAGCTCGCCGACGCAATTCCGGCGACGGCGCCGATGTGGCCGCCTGGGGCCCACCCCTGTGACATTGACTGTGGGCCCGTGGGGCCCAGTTTACTGGGTTGACCCAGTCAACTCTGCTGACTGGGCAGCCCAGTGTCACTGACACGCGGGCCCCGCTCTGTTTAAACGTTTTTAAAATTAAATAAAATGCTAATTAATCTGTTAATTAAACTGTTAATTTAATCAGTCACTGATAGTGGGTCCCATTAACTAATTAGATTAATTAGTTAATTTTAATCTGTTGTTTAATTAGTCTAGTCTATGACAGAGGGGCCCCACCTGTCAGATTGACCAGTCAAAGGTCAAAGTTGACTGCTGACATCACCCTGACATCATGCTGACATCATATTTCCTTTTCTGTCGAATTAATTAATTAAAACAATTTCAGAAAATGTTTAAAACTTTGAAAAATCATAGAAAATAAACCGTAGCTCGGATCAAAAAGTTTTCTACATGAAAGTTGATCAGAAAAACGAGACGAATCTGAATACGCCCTCTGTTTTGCTGTCACAGGTCCACAACACTGCAAACATGGAACCATCCCCTCCGGTTCATCTGTCCGACACATGCCTAAAGGCGGGAAAATATCCCCAGATATTTCCCGCTCCGTCTGCAACGTGTAGTACTGCGATAGGTCACCCCTAGCACAGCATACTGCCATGCCATGCATCTGTGTTGCATTGTTTGCTTTTATTTATTGTTTCTCCCCCCCCCCCCTCTTCTCTCCAGTAGACCCCGAGACCGACGCTGCTGCCGAGTACGGCTACGCCCCTGACGACCAGCCCCTTTCAGCAGAGCTTCCAGGCAAGCAAACCCCCTTGATCATTCCAATATCGTCTATTCTTTCTCCCTCATGCTTGCATTAGAATTGCTATAATTGTTGTCTCGTTATTACCTATTCTGATGCATAGCCTGTTTTTGTAACCTGCTATTGTTACTTTACCTGTCATCCTAAACTGCTTAGAATAGGTTGGATAGTGATCCATCATTGACCCCTCACTCTTGTCCCTATTGCCCTGCTTTGTTACCAGTGCCTCGATCATTGTGATCGATGTGCAGAGACCGACACATCACCGCACACCCCCCTTAGTTGTACGACTCTGTAGGGCTACTATCGAGTGCCGAGGGTGATACCTCGTACTGCACTCCTGATGATATCTCTGTAGTATAGCACATCGGTGGTGATTGCAGAGGGTGATTCCTCGCTCTCCCCTTCCCGATGATGACTCTGTCGTACAACCCCTCAAGTGTGAGCCGATCGAGGGTGATTCCTCCGAGTTCACCTTGACGGATACATCGAGTAGTTATCCAACGAGGGTGATTCCTCGGATTTCCCCTTGATGTGATGACCACACGGATACCTTCACGTTTACTATAGAACCTTGTTGGTGGCGGGTCGACCCCGAGGGGTACCAGCGAGAGTGATGTGGAGTCGGGTTGACCGTGAGGGTACCCGCGAGATAATTACGTGGCACGACCGGGCATTCCTAGTCCTTGTCGTAAGTCCACGAGACGGGGCGACGGGACCACAGATCGTGGATCGATGATTGTCACCGCGAGCTCCCAGAGCATTAACGGGTTAGGATATGTGATCTGAGTAGGCCTCTGGCCTTTTCGCACTAACCACCACGCGGGAATAAGTATGGGCACTCGGCGTCGTATGTATCAGCCGAAGCTCTTCAGACGTCAGCAGTTGAGCGGCATGCGCCCGGGTTGGACCACGAAAGCCTGCGCTTGTATTAAGGGGGCTAGGTATCCTCCCGGCCGTTCTCGCAACGCGCAGGAGTGCAAACGGCGATGGGCCCAAGACCCCTGAGCGCTTAGGATGTAGACCGGCGTGCTGGCCTCTCTGTTGAGCCTAGGTAGGGCTGCAATGTGTCGATCAGCCGAGGCCGGGCATGGACCGAGTAGGTGTGTCCGGCCAGAGTTAATCGAGCGTGTTGGGTAAAGTTGGTGCACCCCTGCAGGGAAGTATATCTATTCGAATAGCCGTGTCCACGGTAACGGACGCTCAGAAAGTATCCCGATCTACTACTACTAGAACTGGATACTTAGTGATGTTACTAATATGTTGGCTCCGGGATCGCTTTCTCGCAAGGAGTCGAGGAAGGATCTATGGGCGTTGTTACTACATGTTGCTACTACTACAGTTATGTACTAATCTGCACTCTTCTAATGCTGCAAGACGTTGAAGATGCTAGTCTTCGATAGGCTAGGCCTTTCCCCCTATTCTGGCATTTCTGCAGTCTAGTCCACAGATACAGCCCCCTCATTTGATAATGATGCATACATAGTTTAGTTCGGATGTAAGTCTGGCGAATACTTTGGATGAGTACTCACGGTTGCTTTGCTACTCTTTTCCCCCATACCCGATTGATGCGACCAGATGACGGAGCCCAGGAGCCAGCTGCGCCAGCCGACAACTACTACTACTACCCCTCCGCTAGAGAGTACTACTACGTGGAGACCACCGACGACCAGGAGTAGTTTCGGAGGCTCCCAGGCAGGAGGCCTGCGCCGTTCGATCTAGTGTCGTTGTTTTGCTCAGCCTTCTTAAGGCAGACTTGTTTCCCTTTTATGTCTGTATTCAGATATTATGTTGTTTCCGCTGACGCTTGATCGCGAGCTTATGTATTTGAACCCTCGAGGCCCCTGGCTTGTAATATAAAGCTTGTATGACTTTTATTTGTGTTTAGAGTTGTGTTGTGATATCTTCAAGTGAGTCATTAGGCTTGATCGTGTGCATTCAAGTGTATGATTAGTACACGATTAAGTCGGGGGCGTCACACTTATGAAGAAGAGTTATGGCAGACTTATACTTTTATATCAAGACTACTGGCCAGAGCATAAAAAACTTCCTGCACTGGCTACTTATGTCAAGAATTATGGACAGAACATTATACTTTTGACATCCTAATTGCAGATCTAATTCTATTAGTCAACTAAGAAGAAAACAATTCACATATTACACACATTCACAAAAACAGCTAAGCAATATAATTTCTACACTTTAACACCTAATTGCACTGCTCACTTACCTTTTTTGCACAGCCTGGAAACCTCCTCCCGCTATTAGTGGATTCAAACGCCACCAACTTTTCACAGGGGGCTCGATGCTCACAACGTGCAAGATGATTCAGAGCCAGGCCGCTCCATTCCGTGCACTCCATGGTCGCGGGTGGCTAAACATAAGGAAAATGGCTTCAATTTCTATCGGGAACAGAAATTCCCCTTTCTCCCTCGAACCCTAACCCTAGATGCACAAGAGCAGAAGCTAACCTGGGTCACACAATCATCGTCAGACGACGACGACGAGTCAGAACCATCAGACCAAGAAACCATGTCTCCCTCTCGTCAGCGGTGCAAAGCTGGTCGCGGCGGCGGATGGCGACGACGGCGGCGGCAGGTGCGGCGCGAGAGGGAACGAGCAGAGGACAGAGCGGTTGGATGAAATGCCCTGCCGCGCCCGACGCAGCAGAGTAAACGAGTGTTCGTAACGGCCGTCTGGCCTCATGGTCCCAACAGGTGGGCCAGATATGTCAGATTGCCACTTAGTCGCGGCTCACACCTGGTTTAGTGCTTTATGTTATTCACTTGCCACAGAAGTGGTGGTCTTTTGTGATTTTCGGCAAAAGTGGTAGTTTTGGAGTACCCTAACCCCAAATCTGGTGGTTTTGAGCAATTTACTCTCCCTTCTCATCCACTCGTTTTCTCACCTCACGCCCGCATCTCTCGCTCATGTTCTTCTCTGCCCACCGCAGCTCGCCGCCGTAGCAGAATCCAGCGACGCAGGGCAAGCCCGACAGCCACCCTTTTTCTGAGTGACGTTGCAAACGGAGGCCATGGCTGCTTGCAACCCGGGGAAGTCATGGCCGTCCATCTCCTCGTCCTCCCCCCTCGGCGAGGTCGGACGCTTGTAACCCGCCAGGCTGGATATGGCGGACACCGGCATTTCTACCGGCTAACGCCTGGCGGGGGGCCGGTTTATTGCAACCGTTGGACGGAGGTGCTGGAACCGCCAGCAGAGGTGCTCCGACGGCATGTCGAAGATGCTAAAACCAACGGACGGCGGTGCTGCATCCGCTGCCGGTGAAGTTGCATCGGTTGCCGGCGAAGCTGCATCCGTCGACGGCGGTGCTGCAACGACATGGCGAAGGTGCTGGAACCGGCTGGCGGAGGTGCTGCAACCGTTGCCGGCGAAGCTGCATCCCCTACCGGCGGTGTTGTGAAGACATGGCATGGGTGAGGTGCTGGAACCACCTGATGGAGGTGCTGCATCCATTGTTGGCAAAGCTGCATCTGTTGCCGGTGGTGCTGCGACGACATGGCATGGGTGAGGTGCTGGAACCGCCTTAGGGGCGTGTTGCATCCATGGCTGGCAAAGCTGCATCCGTCGCCAGCAATGGCACTCGCCGTTGTTGCAACCGGCTACGACGACGGCGTCGGCGGATCAGCAACTGACGACGAACGATGCGACCGGTGGTTTGTTTAGCTGGAACCAGCATTGCATTTTGCTGCATAGGGGCAGACCCACGCGAGGCACCAGCCCTGCAGCCGGCGAGCGGCCCGGCGAGCGCGCGACGGAGGCCGCGGGGTGCGACAGAGCAAGCATGCGCAGGGAAAAAGAGGACATGCGCGAGCACAGGCTGGGAGAAGAAGACATGCGCGAGGTGTAGGCTGGCTGAATCGTGCGGTCACGAACGCATACATCACGCGGCTGCGCGTTGACCGGCGCCTAGCACGCGCCTTTAGGAAACCTACACGGACACATGCATATACACGTGCACGGAACGGACACGGAGAAGCAGTCGTGTTTAATCCTAAAACTGACGACATCCTGGCATGCGTCCTCCGCCCCCTCGCGCCGCGCAGCCTCGCCGCGTCCCGTTGCGTCTGCACAAGCTGGCGCGCTGTCATCGACGACCGCCGGCTGCTGCGGGCAGACCTCCTCCCTGTTAGAACTAATCTTGATATTATTGTATCAGCATTTTAGTTTGCTTTCGTTATGCATGTAACTTAGATGGTCTAGGAGTAGCTAGTCGTCGAAGCTTTCGTCGAGTGCGTGGAGGAGGCGAGATGCCGGACTGCCGTGTGATGCCGCGACCATGGTGAGATGCCGATGGCGGTGTGAAGCCGCGGTGCTGTGCGATGCAGCATAGTCGTGAGAATCGGCCGGACGCGCAAGGGGCTGGAGCGCTGGACAAACCAGTTGGAGGCTCGGAGCTGAGGCGTAGAATTAGCGAGAGTCTGTTAGTGTTGTTAGTACCTAGCTATGTACGTGTGCTTTGCATGCCATACAGGTGTGGTGGCTGGCCGTTAGGAGGATGCAGGCCAGGCGCTGGGTATGGGCATGCATGTATGTAGTTGGTTAGTGATGTAGGTAGTTGGGGTAGTGGCCGAGTGTGGTGGCCGGTTAGTGCATGCGTGGTGGCCGGACGTGATGGCTGGCTAGGTGTGCGTGTGTGTATATAAGCTGTAGTTATTTTGTTTTGGAGTAGAGACAAGGGAATAGAAAGAGATAAAAGCTCGGGCTGCGTGAGGCAGCCGAGGCCAAAAACACTTGTGTCTCCATTTCTTGAGTTCATGCGTGAGGTGTGAGAGACAACCACAAGAAAGAAGAAGGTGTTGCGAGAGGCAGCGCCAACACTCCCGCTGTCGCTCCATCGGATCTTCTTCATGGAGCAGATCAATCCGACCCCCGAAATTCTTCAGAAGCCCGTTGATAGAGCGCAAGGTCGCCGCCAAGCTTGACTACTTGGACACGGACTTTGTCGGTCATTTGTCTATCAAGGATCACTGTAACGGCCTTCTCTTGCTTTGGGATCAACTCGTCGTTAATCCGGCGACACGGCAATGGGTGCATCTGCCCCTTCCCCCGTGCACAGGGATGGAGGACTTAGGCGTCGACATGTGCCTTGCTTTTGACCCCACCGTGCCACCGCACTATGAGGTACTTCTCCTTCCTTACGTTCCTCGCATGCTTCAGAGCACGACAATATTCACCAGGGAATCGGTATGGCCGCCCTCTCCGTATACAATACGTGTCTTCTCTTCAAGGACATGGCAATGGGAGGAGAAGTTGTTGGTCCGGAAAGGGGAGGCTGCTGGGACCATTGCCGACATGCACTTAGATTGGCAGCCAGAGCATTGCTACACCGTCTACTGGCAAGGAGCGCTTTACGTGCATTGTCAAAATGACTCCATTATGCGGTATCCATTCACTACCTTAAACATGCATGTTCACTTAATTTTGGTTTTACTTTTTCTAGGGTTTTTAGCTGAAACTCATCGTACTACCTATCGTAATATGTTCTCCTTTCCATTTGGTAATTGCAGCATAACCTTATCCCATGGAGAGTATGAAGTGATTAAATCGCCAACAGGCAGTAAAACAAAGCGTGCCGATCTTTATCTAGGGAAATCAAAGAAGGGGGTGTATTGCACTCTAGTTCGTAATTGTAGGTCATACCGACTTCGGGTTTGGTTGCTTACTGAATTATGTGGTAAAATGAAGTGGCGAGTGAAAATTGACATAAGCCTTTTGCCAGTGCTAGCAAAATTTTCTTGGATCTCCCATGTTGAAAACTCTTTTTTTTTTTTAGAAAAGGAGGATTACCCCCAGCCTCTGCATCTGGACGATGCATGCAGCCATTTTATTAATTATTCACAAAGACCTTACAAAGTAGTACATCAGATAGTCTGAAGCCATCATATCTTAGCAACAACTGTCGCTACTCCTATCCACTTGATGAAGGGGTGCCGATAGTCCGAGCCTAATACCAAACAGACATCGCACCAAAACCTAACATCTAAAGCCGGAGGCCCCAACCGAGCCACATACTGGGTTTGGGGTACAAACCGGTCCGACACACTCTCATGTGTCGTCGCCGCCGTATTCCACCAATCCATCTTCAGAGCAGAAACTAACGCACTGACCTTGCCAGGCCTCTCTGCCATCGACGCCACCATGACGCCAGACAGCGTCTTCCTCCTGCACGAGTCCATCTCCGCGCATCAGACGCCGAGTCTCCACTGCGCCACGCCACCGAGATCCGTCGCCATCAATGAGTAAGATGAAGCACCGCTCCACCAAAGAAGCCGTCCACTGGTCCCGCGAGCCCGTGTACACCTCAAGAATGACGCCCCCAAGGGGGAAACGACACCAGAGCGCCGCCGTCATCCGATCTACTGATCTAGGGTTTCCCCCGGAGGTAGCAGATAGAGGTCTGGAGCTTCTCCAAGGCGATGCCTTCAAGAAGGTAACGACACAAAAGAGTGCCGCCATCGCCGGTCTTGGCAACAAGCCGAGAACGAGGTTTTCACCCGGATCCGCTCGACGAACCTCCATCAAGCATCGTGTGCACGGGTCGCCACCGATCTGAGCCGCCACGCAGCGAGCAGGCCGCACCGGCCAGATCAGATCTGTCCAGAGGCCAAACCACTCATGGCGCCGACCCGTCCACCAGGCCCTCCATGCCACCGCCGCCGATCCGAGGTCAGAAGGCCCGTTGCCGCAGATCCGGTCGCCGCCGCCGAACGCAGCCAACGCCGCAAGGCCGGCCGACGCGCTGCCACCGGTCAAGGCAGGGACGCTCGCCGCGTCGCCAAGGCCAGATCGGCCGCGCCTTCTCACGCCGCGGGGCTCCACACCATCCCCATGGCGCAGGAGAGAGGGAGGCCCCCGCCACCACCGTCGGCCCCCGGGCTATAGGCCGGCGGCGGAGGGAGGGGGGAAGGAAGAAGAGCCCCCGGTGGCTAGGGTTTCGTCCCCGCCCGAGTCGCCCGAGCGGGGGCGACGCGGGGGGCGTGGTATTTTTAATATCTAGTTCATTCTCTTATAAAATTGGGGGAGAATTTCACTTCCCCGGCCTCTGCACCAACTAGGGATGCATACAGCCATTTTAGTATGAGTACCAAGATAAACATGGTTCTCAGAATTTTTTAAATGAGTATCAAGATATTTTTTGATGAGTGGTTTCACCACACACCAAACTTGATCCTCAATAAATGGGGGAAAACCCCTGTGCATCACCTGTCAATTCTAGGAATTGAACTCGGGTCGTTAGGCTGCACAACCGCATGCCCAACCACTGAGCCAAGGCTCTCTTTGCATCCCTGGGCCGTGGATCTTACATGAAGGGAATTGCAGTAGAGATGGTGAAGAAGCACTAGTGGAAGATAAATTTGAATGGGACTTTGACAAGGCTATTGTTCTCGAGGCCGTAGATAATGCTGAAAGTGAGTATATGCATGGAGATATTTATTTCCTTGGGTTCCATCCATACAAAGAGATTGCCTTCTTGTGGGTATCAAGAAGAAGGGTGGTTGCTTATCATTTGTGTAGCTCAAATGTTCAAGACCTGGGCGAGTTACGTCTACAAAGTGCAGGAGATTCCCTTCCATACACACCATGTTGGACAGGAGAGTTATTTGAAAAGAATTGGTTATGTGTACCCAACATCCAGGGCTATGATTTAAATGTCATATGAATTGTGACTTATATTCGTGAATGTGGATTCTTACAAGAAATAAATAAAAGGTGGATTGCAATATATTGTATATCTTACCTATATTTCCTTTACATGTGTCTTATTTTTATTTATCCATGAGCCTAATACAAATTGGTTCCCTGCCGCCCCCCCCCCCCCCCCCCCCCCCCCTCCCAAACGGGCCTGGTGGATGCAATTTAGGGTAGTTTGATTAGGTGGGATGCATCAAAATCCTAGCCTGCACGAACTTCAAAGTACTATGGGGAAACGGCCGAATCGATAGTTTCCACTCATCTCATGCAGGAAGGGGAACGCGACATCGAGCTCATGCGGACGGGGAGATGGCGTGTGGTCGCGCGCGTGCCCGAAAAATCGGTGGGAGTAATTTGGTCACCCCTTGCCAATTTGTCGCTCTATTTAGCTCACTTCGTCTCACCACCCGAACTAGTGCCACCCCCCCCCCCCCCCCCCCCAAATTCAAGCTCTTCTTCACGGGATGCTTCTTCACCGACGAGCAGGTAAGCGGCACCGTCTTCTCCGGTCAGCGATGGCAATCCTTCTTCCTCCACTTCTTTGAGTTATTCCCTGCCTCCTCTCCGCTACTCCGATAGTTGTAAGTAACATCACTTCCTACTCGTTGTAGCTTAGATCTGTGAGCATGTGTAGATTAGAGTAGATATGCATGTACTATGGTAGGTTATGCAAGTGTTCTTCATGATGTTGTGTATAGACGTGGTAGATCAGATTCTAGTGGTGTTGTTTTGCTAGTTTGGTAGGTTATGCTTGTCAGCTGTCGGAGCTAAATCCGGCAGATCTCCTATTTGGGGATTCTAAGCTAGGCGCCTTGGAACAATGATAACGGGGATACAAGATTTACCCAGGTTTAGGCTCTCGGAGGAGATAAAACCCTACGTCCTACTTGTGTTGTATTGCGATGGAGTGTGTACAGAATACATGTAATCTACCAATAGATTTTATGTTGTGTCTAGATGTGTTCTATCTACGAGCCCAGCCCCCGGTTTATATAAGATACCAGAAGCCTAGCATTACAAGAGCCCTAGTCGGCTACGTCGATGGAGAGGAGTCCTCCACGGATACAGAGTCCTTGTCTTGAACGTCAAGGCTTCCAGAGTCTTCATGTATCTCGCCATGGGGCTAATTGCGTTATTGCTTTTATGATTGAGTGGTGTTTATGCAAAATTTTAGGGACTAGTTTGTAATATTAGACAAAACCTCGTCTAACGCGAGCCGTTACGCCACGTCGGCTTTTGCGGGACCCACATGTCATAATCGTCATCAAATGGGCCAAAGCCGCTACCAGTGTTTTTTGCAAAAGATTAGGCTTGGAATTAGCGGTTTTTGTCCCAAATCTGTAAACATGTCTTTCTTGCAAACCTAGCCCACAATATGGTCGTTTTCTGCAATTAACTCCATATCGTACATATAGAAAAATCAAATTATTTACTTACACCAATTTCTTTCACCCAGAATTATCCAGTGTTTCCCTATGGGCCTAGATTAATGCACAGCTCAATGCAAATGATTATATAACTCACTGTTGAGCATGGGATCCTTTATTATCGAGCTCGCTCCGAAAATGGATGCCATTGTTTTCCAGAAAGCTGGAGTACCAGCGAGCAGAGAGCCTGGCTTCCCGTGGCCGCGCCTCATCGTCGAAGTCGACACGGTACAGGCCATACCGTGTATTGTACCCTGCGAGGAACTCGAACATGTCCATGAAGTTCCATGCAAAGTAACCTTTCACATTGATTCCGGTTCTGCAGAGCGAAAACCGCATCATGGTAACTGAACTCTGAAAATTCTACGAATGCCTGCAACTACATTTCTGGTGGGTTTGTTTGAATAACTAACCTTAATGCCTTCAGTGTGATCCCTATGTAGCTCTTCAAGTATTTGACCCTGTCAGTGTCATCAAGAGTGTCGTTGGTAGATGCCTTACCTGTAGAGAGGAATGACATGACAAAAAAGAGATTTCATCACAGAATGGACTAGAAGCAACAGTGATGTGTTTTATTTTATTTTTACAGGGGAAGCAACAGTGATGTATTCATATGTGCATCACGCATAGACATAATTTTATTAAATTCAACCGAATCAAAAAAATTACTTAGCAGCGACAATTGAGGGAGTAGATGATAACAGAATCAAAAATTTGGAGATTGCTGTGAACTTGTGATCAGAAACTAGATGGACTTGCCATTCTCTTGGATATAAATGGGCAAGTCACCATAAGCTTCTGTCAGGTACTGCAGCACAAATTGTAATCCCTCTGGGTCGTTTGGAAATGCTGTTGGCGCATCCTGCACTCAAAATAAAAGTTGCATCTTTTTGACACAGCTCGCAAAATGGACACAAATATGATTGCTTGCTCACTGTATTAGTCAAAATTCCTAATTCAACTACTTTATGTCCAAACCAGCTGAAGCCCGTAGCATATTTGACAGACAATATTGTTACATTTTACCTCACTTACTGCCGGCTCTGTTCTAGAAGCTGCATCACAGAAGCAAATATCTTGTTAGTATATATTTCGAAAGCTTCGACACACCATTTGGCCAGTACATATGTTGACACATTTCTATTTGCCTCAACAAGTTGTGTTAGATAAATGAACCAAATCCACAATTTTAGCTGCTAAACTTGTGAATAATGGGCAATATGCCGATGAAAATATAAAATTTGCTTACGTCTCTTGTAAACTGACATGTCTGCTGCACAGTCACGAACACCTTTCTTTAAAGGACGATCACTCACATATACCGAATAGTAGTGATTTATTCCTATGAAATCAAAAGAACCCTTAACAAATTCAGATTGGAGTTTTGTGAAGGATGGAAGGCGAGAACCAGCATTCGTCTTCATCACTTGGGGGTAATCTCCGAACACCAAGGGTTCTAGTATCCTACCAAACAACACAAATTGATTGGTTAGCTCCATGTTTGTTACACATTCATTTGCAGAATCTAGAAGCAAAGGTAAGAGTCAAAACAACATACCAACCGAACAGGAAGTCCTGATATCTTTTATTTGCTGCTAAATCCAGAGTAGAGTTGGTCAAAGGATAAGTCCAATGGGAGTAAACATTTATGCCAACAACTCCCATTTGCACGGCCTACACCCAAGAATATTTTTGTTAGAATACAAATATTGTTTCTAAAAAATAGAAAATATAATATTATGCAAACAAGTTGTAATCGTGAAGACTCCGTAGTAAATTATGAAGTTAACAAGTACTCCCTCTGTCCCAAAATAAATGTCGCTGATTTAGTACAAAGTGGAGTACTTTATTCTTGATTGGTTTGACAAACTAGTATGTCTTAATTAATCTTAGATTACAATTTAAATCTGCCGGAAGAAAAGAGTTGTTAATTTTGGGCACAAGATAACTCACTTGATATTTTTCTCTGTAAAGTCTAGTAGCAGATGCATGTGCCAATATCATGTTATGAGCTGCTATGTACGGTTCCACGGTTGAGTTCCCCGCGGTACATTTTGTTCGCCCAAAAGGATCAGAGCAACGTCCGGGTGGAAATTTTCCACTACCATAAGAGTCGGCTGGGATGACATTAGGTTCGCTCATAGTAGTCCAGTAGGAAACCCTGTCTCCAAACTCTCTGAAGCATACATCTGCAAATGCCGTGAAATCCTCCCTGCATTTTGCAGTGCCACCTGTTAGGAAATATTACGGAGAAAGTAGGGATCATTTAATTATTTTCACAGAATTTTGCATAGACGACCTCCATGATCTAAATTCTAAAAAAAGGTCGATCAATTTCAGATATTGAGACATTTCATCACCACAATGGAAAAATTACGAGATCTTACACAACTCTAGGGCTTAACCACCCTCCATATTCATCATCCAAAACTTGCGGGAAATCAAGATGGTAAAGCATCACATGGATTTGAATCCCTAAACAAACAAGGACATGGTGGTTCAGATAGTGAAGAATTAAGGGACGAATATTTTTTAGACAACCATGGTAGATTTCCACAGCTTCTCATGTAGTATATTGTTGAAAGATGAAAAAGTTTGTCAGTACATTCGAATTTATGAACTATTTTACTCATAAATAAGCTTACCATGTTTCACCAGCTCATTTATAAGGTTGTTGTAGTACTCTAACCCCTTTGGATTGACAGCTCCCCTCCCATCTGCAAACCAAAGATCAGTTATTATTGTCCGTGCAAATTCATTTTATACAGCAATAGAGATGTTGTGGAAAGCTTTTATACTTGGAATAAGCCTTGACCAGGAGATGGAGAATCTGTAAGCCTCTAGGTTAGTGTCAGCCATGAGCTTGACATCATTCTGAAACATCAGGTGATGCTGCCCAGTATTAGTATAGAAGAAACAAACAACAATCGGGCTTTTTTTTTTCCTTCCACAAAATGTTCAGGTCGAGGTCATCATCAATGTCGGCCATGTAAATTTTGACCGTGATTACCTTGTACTTGTGGTACCCGTCAGAAGCGACATCCCCTGTGCTTTTGTCCGCCATTTTCCCTGTCATTCAGAGGCAGACAGATTTTGGTTTTCTTTTGAAAACTGACAGACAGGCAGGGGTATTTGATCAACACCTGCACAAAACCGACAAGTTCGTTGATTACCTGCGTGAGTGAAGGTGTCCCAGATGCTTGGGCTCCTGCCGTCCTCAGCCACGGCGCCCTCATACTACACCAAAAACAGAGGAAATTAACCAGAGAAACAGAGCAAGAGAAACCAGCTAGTATACACACCAGATGATCTAGCGAAACAAATGCACGGCTACCTGGTAAGCGGAGGTGGCGGCGCCAAAGACGAAGTCCGGCGGGAAGTCGGTCCGCGTGAAGCCAAGAGCAGGGGCCGCGCCATGGGCGGCGAGGAGCAGGAGGAGCAAGAGGGAGAAGAAGGCCATGACAGCGGGCTGTACTGATGATATGTGCTTTTGTGGCCATGATAGGTTACCTTAATAGGACGGCCTCGCTCATCCTGCCAGCTCAAACGGTTCCACCGCCCGGTCCCCAACTCTCATTACATTTTTGACAGCAACGAGTGACCAAACCACGTGTGTCCATCAACTCCGAACAGTACGACCAGATGGGCGAGACAAGGACGGGTGGCGTGATAATCGTGTGCTTACAAGTGTCTAACAATCTTACATGCACATCGACAGTGTACCTAAGATATCTAAGGGGCATGTTTTAATCTTCATCATTGATTTGATTAGGGCATTACCACGACGAATAATATTTATGAAACTCTTTTTCATGGGCATTACGTCAAAGAACAGCTCCCCAATCAACATGAGAGGACTAAGAAATTTTAAAGGACTCCTTTTTTCTGACCAGAGCACTCCAGTTTGTGCTACTGATGTTAGCCACAGCCACAGACAAGATACACACGTACAGGGTACAACCTATGAAGGATCAGTAAAGCTGTACAAACTCCAGGCAGCGGCCTAAACCAGAATAAAAACTACTGTTACTAAAACACATCATTTTCTTCACATAAGACACAGCAGATTTTGAGCTCCTACAAACTGTCAACTCAAGCAGGCGTTTGACTTGGACACGGAAATCAGTCTCGGTCGAGGATGCGCCTCTTCGAGAACGACAACCAGGATGCAGTAGAAACATGGATTGGGCGGTATCTACTAACATAACAAGGCAAACAAATTTAAAACATTGTTTTCTCATATGTTCGATACAACAGTTGCAACGAACACCGATACTTTCAGAATAGAAATCTTCTCACAATATAGAAGTACAAGACTCGCAAATGATGTCTTAATAATTATAACACACCAGAATTATTAAATCTAGAATGACGTAGATGCCGTGGATGCACCATACCAGAATGCCACTGCAGAAAGAACCACTGTGCAACATTCAGACACGAACCTCCTGAACATGCACCATCTTCTGCTGCATTGCGTTCTTGTCCCACTGAGTTTTGAAGGCCCCGTGCAAGCCCAGCAGCCAGAGCTTCTTCAGGGAACTAAGGGATTCAATGCCTTGAGGGGCCTTATCCAGCCTCGACAACGACACAACATACAAACCTTCGATGCACGGAAGGGCGCCGTCAATGATCTTTAGCTCGTTGACATTATGCATGTGCTTTAGTGTAAGGCTCTTTAGGTGAGGAAAGGAATCTGCAGAGAGAACCAAAATGTTTGCACTACGCATGTTGTTGAGTCGCAGATATGTGAGGTTTGGCAAGTGTGGTGCAAGCATCCCGAGTGGATCCTCGTCTTCCCAAAGGTGACACCAGCTTAGAGCTAGATACTTGAGATTTTCTCCGTGGCTGCGGAATATCGGGCAGTCCAGCGTTCCCTTGGCCCATTTCCCTCTGATGATCAACTTGTGGAGATGTGCAGACATTGGCTGGAGAGCCTCGAAACAAAGTGCCTCATTCTCATCTCTTCCAGCAAGAAGCAGCCTGGAAAGAAGTGGCATATTTGACAGGGCAGCAAAAATATTTGCGCATTCAGCAGAACTTATGTTGTCAATCCACAGAGTTCGCAATTGCACCATTCTCTCCAGCTACTCAGCCAAGTCTTTGTTGGCTTGGATGGTCTCAAGAGTCTGCAGCCCTTCAATGTTGGGCAGTTCTTTTGGTGCTTGAATTCCGATAAAGTATCGAAACTCCGTTTGCTTCTCATCAGCATATCTATCAGCTAAGAGGTGCCGTAGATTCTTGATCTTAACAATCCCTCTTGGTAGGGTCTCTATGTTAGTTTGCTTGATGTCCAGAGTATGCAGGTTGGATAGTTTCTCAACAGAGTCCGGGAGTGACCTGACCTTGGTGCGGCATAAGCCAATGTAACGTAAATTGAAGAGGGTCCCTATCCATGCCGGCACTTCAGTGATTTCAGAGTCTTGTAGCTCGAGGACAGTCAGGTAGCTGGATTCTGACGAAACTGAGAATGGCATGGCAGCCGTGGATGAAATTGCTCCTACTGACACTAGAGTTCGAAGACGGGGAAGCTTAATTTTCAGTGCAGTATTGCCTTTCCATCCGCATGATGGCAGACGACGAACATCCTTATTCATATGTATCAATGTGGCATAATCATTTGCGCATACAAACTGCTCCTCGCTCGCAACACAAAGGGCCAGGTCTCGCACGATATCATGCATCGTACAGGTGCTCACCCTTCCCAGTTCATCTGTCTCCTTGACTTCAAGCATATTGCGGTATATCAGTTCCGTCAGGTTTCCCCCGGCCACCTCCTCCGGGGTGCTATTTCCTTTGCTACACACAAAGCCTTCTGCAATCCACAGCCTCACAAGGCTCTCACGTGACATTGGGTAGTCTTCCGGGAAGAGGCTGCAGTACAAAAGGCAGTTTCTGAGGTCTCCAGATAGGTCATGGTAGCTCAGATTTAAAACTGCCCGGAGATGATCATTGTTCGACAGCTCAGTTGAGAGTTGATTGTATATCTGCTCCCAAGAGTATCGTGTTTGTGGCCTTGAAGACAAAAGACCGCCTATTGATAAAATTGCTAGTGGCAGACCCTGACACCTATCAACTATAGACCTAGCAGTTTTCATGAGATGATTGGGACACTCATACTCATGGTCCTTCTTGATATAAAAGACCCTCCTGCAGAAGAGTTCGAATGCGTGAGCATTCCCCAAAGGCTTGAGATCGATACGACGTGTCGAGTGAGCAACAGCAGCAACATGATTGTTCCGCGTCGTGATGATGATGCGACTTGCATGAGAATTCTGGAATGCATCTCGCATTTGAGAGTACACTTCCTTGTTCCAGACATCATCCAATACAATTAAACTTTTCCTATCTTTAAGCTTTCGCTTTATTTCTTCCTTCAAGTCATGCACATCCATCCTGTCAATGTTAGGTGATGATGGTTGTTCAGTAACCTTCTCGAGTAACTTCCTCAACAGAGCATCCAAAGTGTAGGTCTGAGACACAACCATCCATGCACTAGTTTGGAAGTTGACCTTTTCACGTTCATACACATTTGTGACGAGGGTTGTTTTTCCCAACCCACCCATACCCGACACCGTTATCACCGTAGTCTCCATCTCATCCGAGTACAACCATTCAGTCATCATTCGCCTGTTATCTTCAATTCCAATAAGATCTTCATCTTTCACAAGTTCAGGGAAGCTATCTTGGGACCGTTGTCTTTCCATCTCAGTGAGCGGGTCATGAACAAGCTGGGATGGTTGCAGCCACTGCTCCTTGAGTTCGATAACTTGCTTTATCTCCTTCTCTATCTTGACTACCTCATCGGCAATTTGACTGAAAACCCAGACATAATGTGATCCTTTGAGGCACTTCTTCAGAAAACCTTTTTCCACATGAAGAGAGTGATATGAGTATTTGTCCATCACATCCTCGACATGGTAGGCCAACTTCCTCACCTCCTCAATCCAACCCTTTACAACTTTGTCAGCGAGGTACGGCGTGCCTATCTGCTGTATGACGTTGTTCATTGTTTTTAATTGCTTCGCTATTCCCTCAATCTTGTCATCCAGATCAATAAGATTACTAATTTTTTCTGACAGCTTGGCCAGCAAAGCCTTCGTAGCTTCATCAGCTAAAACATTCCCAATCTTTCCGAGGGCAACGAGCACCGCCTCCGCCATTTGTGCTGAACAAAATAAACATAGATCATGTGTTAAATGGGGCACTAACCAATTTCATCCAAGAAAATTAAGTTGAGAGTTAGCTCGTATGTACAGAGAGAAACTTTCTCCAATGGTTGTTTTACTTCCACTAGTTTTCCAACTGAAAATTTATATCTTTGTTGACACTTACTTCACTGGTTTCATGCATGGATGGAATGAGTAGCTCTGTTGATATTTAAGAATTTTTTTTCTTAATGTATCATGGGTAAACCTGGGAATAGTTTGTAATCCAAACTAAACCCAGGCCAACCCATACATGTATAAGTCCAGCGATCAAACCAAACCAGACCAAATTGCTAATGCTACAATCCAAACCAATCCATACTGTATGTATTTTCAAGCCAAATCCATCCAGACCATTTTCTGCATACAGTTTGAACCCAAAGTTTTAAACCATGGGTCAGTCAGCAGCAACTGGCACGTTGGACCCCAAACGTAACCTGTTTGTACAGAACGAAAGGCATGAGGCACGTGCGGCTAGCTTGGTGTGTGATTGGTGTGAGGAGCTTCAGTGTACGTAGTCCGTGCGTGCACCGGAAGAGCAGATGGTGGCGCCGGAGTCTTCCAGTTCGTCATCAGCTTCGTCACCGTCGCCTTCGTCGGCCACATCGGCAAGGTCGAACTCACGGCCATCTCCATTGTCAGCAGCGTCGTCGAAGGCCTCGGCTTTGGGCTCCTCGTGTTCTGCATGAAGGAGTTGACTTTTGTCACCGGAGATCTCGGTGGTGGCGGGGCGGTACGCACGCTCATGTCGCTCATCGGCGGCTGCGGCTGCACCTAAACCTCGCGCTGAGTCTTGCGTGACGTACGGTGTGAGGTCAAAGTGATCGCTAGACTGGTCTTTATCCATGGACTAAAACGGTCTGAGACCAATTTATCTCTGTCCAGACCAAACCAACCCAATCTATAAATTACAAAAGCCCACACCAAATCAAATTACAATAGGGGCTCAACCCATTTCAACCAAACCAAAGCAGTCCAATAGGAAAACCAAATTGAAACTATGGTTCCAGACCAAACTATTCCCAGGTTTAATCATGGGAGAAGATACCTAGTGTCAATGTACCAGTACTAGATAAATATATATAGTCATCACTTTTTGTCGTCTGACACTGAGATCATCAGACACAAGTACTAACAGGGTCCGTGATAAGAAAAGAGATATAGAGTTTTGCTCATGGGCCTGATAAACCGTAGCATGAAGGAAGGAAAGATTTAAGACATGTTAACACATACTACAGAATTACACGCACATTTGCATGACTTGACTTGAATATAGTTGTATCCACTATGCAACTCTAATGCTTATGATGGAACAAAATAGTTGCAGTTGTTATACAGGTCAGAAAAATAGAAGTACTAATAATTATACAACAAGAAGAGTGCTAATTACATGGTATGTGGTTTCTGGGAAGGTAGTTCGTTGTTCAACATGCGATTTTAGTTGTGCTGTGAAACTTGCAAGCCGTGAATGAACTAATCTGACATGGTGCATATTCAGGCAAAATCATTACCTGATGACAAAACTACTGTTCAGTCAAGCAGGATAGCTTGGGGGCCGAGCGGCGTGCGCAACTGACCGGAAAGATTGACCACGGGTTGGCGATTTGGCATCAACAACCACGGGGGACACAGCTCTCATCCAAAGATGAAACTTGACAATCACATCAGAGTCGGCCGGAGGCCTGTCCGCCCTGACAGTTGGTTGACTCTGCAGCATCGAAGAAGAGGGGACGAGTATTTATGCTCAGGAGCAGAAATCAAATCAGAATGGCATATCACCCTGATACGGGGATTGGATTTGCCATTTCCTCGCGACAACCTAGGTCCGGCTGCCAGATCCAGAAGCACAAGGTGCGGCCTGGGCCGCCGCCTCCTCCGCCGCGCCGGCGCAGTACGACGAGCAAGCCCGGGCGGCCAGAGCGAGGCACACGCCTCCCAGCAGTGACGGAATCTAAGCTAAGATGGGGAAAAATAGCTAAGGAAGAGCGTGTATGCACCTGTCGGTCGCAATGGAGCTCGCTGGTGTGAGGACGGGGAGGAGACCTTGAGTCGCCGCAGGTCTGTGGCTCTGTTTCTTCCCCGAAGGCGCCTTCCTTGGGGAAGTCAAGTCTTGGACTCTTGGTTATTGTCCTGTCTTCCCTTTTTTTTTTTTTTTTTTTTTTGATAAACCTTCTTCCTCCTTTAAAAATTCCGGGAAATTATACGGTAGGTTGGTACGCTTCTTTCCAACTGATGGTCTAGTGCACAAGAGACCGTGACACGTTATGCAGACGTCAATAAGTTAATCTGACTGGTTGTTGGCAAAGCACATACTCTGCTTTCACACTCTGCTTCCAAGGAAATAACAGAACGCAATCAGCTGCCAACTGATTATTTTTGCAGAAAACATTAGGATCTATCATAAAAGTTTACAAGAAGTACAAAAACACTTCAAACATAATAAAAAGTACATTGATATTCCTGGATCACCATGCCGCTGACGCGCCTCAGTGGCCCTCTCATACCGAACCTGGACTGACCTTGTCGATGACAGCCGGGAAGCCTTTGTGCACGTGCCCCTAGGACCAACGCCACAGATCCACAATCTTCGTCGTTGAACCCTTGAATCGATCTGGAGAACATGACTATAAATCTCGCCACCGTATACGCGTGACGAGAAACCCTAACCTCGCTGCCCCGAGGAGCTGACAGAAATCCACGTCGGAGCTCCGTCTAATCCGTTTCGACGAACAAACCTGAGGAGGATCGGATCCCGGGAGACTGACTCAAAGAAAAAGCGCCACCATCTGTTCAAGTGTCACCCTGCAAGGACTAAAACCCTAACCTATCTACTAGCCGAAAGCGAGGCATCAGGATTCCCCTCCCCACCACCGACCGCCGAAGCAAACAGGTAGAGGAGAGGCAAATCCACGGGCTCGATGATGGAGACAGAGGGGAGGAAAGCTTTGCACTAGTCGCCTTGCGAAATGGAAAAGAAAGACGTGTTGCTTACCAACTGATTATACTCTCGCTCATTTGTGTATGTACGACTGTAATATTGGCTAATTTCAGTTTATAAACTCACTCTACCAGGTGAAATAAGCGTTGCTCTTCTCACTCTGATTGGATAGATACGGGTGACGCTTGGGGAAAGTTTATAATAATCGCGCAACCAAAGACGAAAGTGGAGATTTTTTTTTATAGGTAACGTGCAAATCTATTGGTAACTTTAAATCCATAATTTTTAGAAGACTGATATACATAATTGCGCAATGTTTATTTACTGCTAGTAGATTTCAACACGAAGAAATTATTCTTATTGGTGCGTCTTCCCCATAACCACCTCTGCCTATGGGTTCCTAGAGACCCCTCAAGGTTAAAATAGGCTTCTCTGCTGGCTTGCTATGATATGCCATAAATTTCGAACTAATATGCGTCCAGGGGCTCTTTGTCGTTGCTTTCTTATAAACAAGAGATAGATTTTAGATATATCCAACAATAGTTTTGATTAGGGTTTCATTCATCCGCAAGATTCCAAAAAGTACAAACAGGAAATGCTAGATTACATGTAGAGAAAAGGAATTCTTAGGAAAATTACAATGTGATTCAATCTTACACATCAAATAACCAACATGAAGAAAAAAATTAAGACTTCTAATCTTCCAAATTTTGTGCGGAAATCCTTTGAATCAAATAGATCATTCGACCTTTTTTTTTTTTTTCAAATGGAGCATAAGGGAATTGTTCAATTAATTAGCGAAAAAATTGGTCGAAACCCATTACAACACACACCCAAACCGCGGTCATGAGACATGACCGTGCATAGGGCACCGCTGCTCGGCATGTCTACAACACATACTCCACACACATCAACAAAGAAGACTACTGTCGAGGATGCCTGCAAGTGATATAGTATCACCATGTAGCACATGAGGTGTTATCTTGTTGTGGTTGGATTAAATGTACCCGCACTCTTGTACGTACATAAGGTACTGCATGATGTACATATAATAAACCACTATATTTACATGCAATGTTTCTTTACATAGGATAACTTGACATTCCCCCGAATTCACCTAAATTAAAGGCATAACTTAATGCATCTAATTATACGGCCCATTGCAGAGCACGGGATCCTGTACTATCAAGCTCGTTCCAAACATAGATACCATTGTTCTTCAGGAAGCTAGAGTACCAACCAGCAGAGAGCTTGGCTTGTCGTGGCAGCGCCTCATCGTTAAAATCAACACGGTATAGGCCATACCGTGACTGGGGCCCTGGAAAGAACTCAAAGACGTCTAGGAAGGACCAGACGAAGTAGCCTTTTACGTTTGCTCCATTCCTGAAGAGCAAAACTACGTCAGGATAAATTTTGCGAAAAGGCAGTGCACTTAACTTGAACTACATTCTTGGTGACTTTTCTTGAATTAATGGCTGACCTTACTGCCTTCAGTGTGCTACCCATGTAACTCTTCAAGTTTTTTTTTTTTTTTTTTTTTCGAAAAGGGGGGTTGCCCCGGCCTCTGCATCAGAATGATGCATACGGCCATCTTATTAACCAAATAAAAGGTCCAACAAGTTCCAAAGTCTCCAACTGGCAAAACTGAAAAGATAGCTCACACAGAGCCAAAAAGGGCTAGATACACAAACTAGCCAAGAAAAGATGCCACAACCGGCTGGCTAAAGATAGATAGGTAAACTAATTGCCTATCCTATTACATGACCGCCATCCAAACCGGTTGAAGATATCCCGAGCTACCATCTCCCAACGGACAGATCCAGTAACCAAATGCTCCCTGGCCTCCATCGGAGTGAGTAGCGACCACGAACGGATCACTGCCGTGGCTCGGAAGATAACCTGCAAAAAGTGAATACGCGATATTCTGTTAAAAACCAAATCATTTCTGCAATTCCAGATAGTCCACAGCAAAGCGCACACTCCAGCACGAATATGTCTCGCTAAGTCAGACTCAATTCCATTAAGCCATGTCCCAAATAGCGTGTTGACAGAATTCGGTGGAGTAATATTAAACGCAATGTGAACTGTCCGCCAAAGGACTTTGGCCAACGGGCAATCAAGAAAGAGGTGTTTAATCGTCTCGTCCCGATCACAGAAACTACACCTAGTAGGTCCTGTCCAATTACGCTTTATCAAGTTGTCCTTTGTTAAAATAACTTGTTTATGGACAAACCACATAAACACTTTTATTTTTAAAGGAACCTTGACATCCCAAACATGCTTGGAGGTAGGAATAGAGCTCGAATTAATAACATCAATATACATTGATTTAACTGTGAATACTCCAGACCTAGTCAACTTCCAGCGTAATTCATCGGGTTGTTGAGAAAGCTGAACCTCCATCAGTCTCCTAACTAGACGGAGCCATTCTTCCCAACGATTGCCCGCTAGCGACCGTCTGAACTGAATATTAAGGGGGATAGATTGAAATACCGTTGCAACGAACACCTCACGCCGTTGAACAATACGATATAAAGACGGATATTGAATGGCCAAGGGTGTCTCTCCGAGCCACGTATCCTCCCAGAAACGCGTACTAGCACCATTGCCAATAATAAACTTTGTCCTATTAAACAAGGATTGTTTGACTTTCATCAGTCCTTTCCAGAAAGGCGAGTCGGTCGGCCTGACTGCAACCTGGGACAAAGTTTTCGTCTGTAGGTACTTGCTGCGAAGGATTTGCGCCCACGTGGCATCAGTCTCTGATGACAACTTCCACAGCCACTTACTGAGAAGGCATCTGTTCTTAACTTCAAGATTCTCAATACCAAGACCCCCTTGGTCTTTCGGTCTACAGATGATATCCCATTTAGCTAACCGGTATTTTCTCTTGAGTTCATCACCCTGCCAGAAGAAGCGCGATCGATAAAAGTCCAGTCTTTTCCTGACACCAACTGGGACTTCAAAGAACGATAAGAGAAACATAGGCATACTCGTGAGCACCGAATTTATCAGAATTAATCGGCCTCCGTATGACATGAGCTTGCCCTTCCAGCAACTCAGTTTCTTCTCGAATCGGTCCTCGATGCACTTCCATTCCCTGTTTGTCAGCTTACGATGATGAATTGGTATACCTAGGTAAGAGAAAGGTAAATCCCCCAACTCGCACCCAAACAATTGCCTATAAGCCTCCTGTTCGTCTTTGGCTCTACCAAAGCAGAACAACTCGCTCTTATGAAAGTTAATCTTTAACCCGGTCAATTGTTCGAAAAGGCATAACACCAGCTTCATATTTCTCGCCTTGGCCAAGTCATGCTCCATAAAGATGATTGTGTCATCCGCGTACTGAAGGATGGACACACCTCCATCAACAAGATGAGGTACCAAGCCACCTACTTGACCATTCTCCTTAGCCCTTCCTATCAAAATTGCTAACATATCAACCACGATGTTAAACAGGATAGGGGACATCGGATCTCCTTGTCGTAGGCCTTTATGTGTCTGGAAATAATGACCAATATCGTCATTCACTTTAATTCCCACACTCCCTTTTTGCGTAAATGATTCAACCTGGCGACGCCAAGCTTCATCGAAACCTTTCATACGCAATGCCTGTTAGAGGAATGGCCATTTGACCTTGTCGTACGCTTTCTCGAAATCCACCTTAAAAATTACGCCATCTAATTTTTTCGATCCTTTCGGTGTCATCGAGAGTGTCATTAGATCCAACACCTGGGGAGATGAACGGCAAGGCAGAGGATATTATTGAAATTAGAATGAACTAAAAGTTGTGATGTTTGCATAAACATTATGACATAAATTTTATCTAGATATGTAGAACGGAAAATTGGAGATCGTTGCAACTAGACTAGATCGACTTGCCATTCTCTTGCACATAGATAGGAAGGTTCCCATAGGATTCTGTTAGGTACTGCAGGACATACTGCAATCCTTCCGGGTCACTTCGAGAAGATGATGGGACATTCTGCAATCAAAAGAAAATATTGTATATATTAATCACAACTCATAAGGCGGACAATATCTTGCTAAATCATTTGAGCTCTAAGTGTAGTTATATATTTTTAGTATCTCTTCTTAGATTAGAATTTGTAATATGAAGAATTCATGTCTAAAAACAGTTCAATCTAGTGGTTTCTCTAACAAGCATTTTTTAACATATTACCTTGCTACTTGCTGGGGTTGTTTTAGAAGCTGCATCACAAGAACAAATATTATGTTAGCACTCGGCCAATGGGTTACTCAAATTCGTGTGTATATTTAAGAAGTGGAAACAATTTATTTGGTCAATATATACATAAACAGTGCGCTCTAAAAAAACATTCATCATTATGTTATACGAGATAAATGAATTGCATTGCACAGTCCTTCTGCCTACAATTTAATGAACAATGCATATATTTTGTTTACCTCTTTGGTAAAGAGACATGTCTGCTGAATAGTCGCGAGTGCCTTTGTCTAAAGGACGATCATTAACATACATGGAATAGTAGTGGTTTATTCCTATGAAATCAACAGCTCCCTCGACAACTTGAGATTGGGATTTTGTGAAGGATGGAAGTCGAGACCCAACATTTTTCTTCATCACATCTGGGTAATCTCCGGACACCAAGGGCTCTAGTATCCTAGAAAAGCATCACAAGTTGGGTAGCTGCATATTTATTGCGAACTCTCTAGAACATGGAAACAAACATAAGAGTCCAAATAATGTTACCATCCGAACACGAAGTCCAAGTATCTTTTAGCTGCTTCTAAATCCACATTAGAGTTCGTCAAGGGATAGCTCCAAGAAGAGTAGACATTTATGCCAACACCTCCCTTTTGTGCAGCCTACTTGCAAGAGTATTTTTATGTACACATAAAAGTTAGCATGTGAAAATGCATCAAGCAGAATTAAAAGTGCAGTGTTTTTATTGTCCATGAGATTAATGACTCGAAACTGCCTAGAACATAATAATCCTGTACACACAAATTGTAATCATGGAGACCCTGAAAACAGTGTATAGTGAACCAATACTTTCTTCACAAATATTAACTAGATAATGATTAATGAATCTTAGATTACGACATAAAGATTGATAGTTTATTCCTTAAAGAAAACAGAGTAAACATGTCGGAAAAAAGGCTTCGCTTTTAATTTTGGACACAAGATGACTCACTCGATATTTTTCTCCATAAAGTCTGGTAGCTGATGCATGAGCCAGTATCATGTTATGAGCTGCTATGTATGGTTCCACAGTTGAGTTTCCTGCCGTACAATTTGTTATTCCAAATGGGTCGGAGCAACGTCCGGGGGCAAATAGTGCATTGTCGTAAGACCCTAGTGCGCTGACATTAGGTTCATCTATCGTTGTCCAGTATGAAACCCTGTCTCCGAACTCCCTAAAGCACACGTCCGCAAATGCTGTGAAATCCTCCCTGCATTTTTCAATGCCTTTGGTGAGGAAATGGAAAGTAGAAATCATCTAAACATTGTCAAGGCATTTTGCATAAGCCACCTCCATTATTTATAAAAAAAAGGCTGATTATTTTTAGCTTTTGTGCAATTTCACCATTACAAATGGAAAGTTGCGGGACCTTACACAATTTTAGGGCTTAACTATCCACCATACTCATCGTCCAAAACTTGCGGGAAATCGAGATGGGAAAGCATAACATGGACTTGAATCCCTAAAGAATCGTGAAGGCTACAAAGATTCAGAACTTCGGATAATGAAGAAGAACAATACAGAAATTGTCAACTATGACAGATTTGTCATTGCTGTGCATATACGATATTAGTTGAAAGATGATTTGTTTTTTCGGTAAGGATATTTATACAGATTAGTACAATAACCGTACCATGTTGCATTAGCTCATTTATAAGGTTGTTGTAGTACTCCAAGCCTTTTGGGTTGACAGCCCCCCTCCCATCTGCAATTCTCAATTTTGAAACCAAAATGAAACATTTATGTAAATTTCCTGAGTACTGCGACGGAAATATTGTGGAATGCTTTCATACTTGGTATAAGCCTTGACCAGGAGATAGAGAATCTGTAAGCCTCTAGGTTTGTGTCAACCATGAGCTTGACATCATCCTGAAACATCATGTGATGTCATTATTAGTGTACAACAAAGGAACAATAATCTAATCCTCTCCATCTATGGAATATTGAGAAACTTCAACCACAACAAAACAGAGTATAATATGTTTGTTTTTCTGATATCATTTTTTGGGTGGGATTCTGTAAGATCAAATTAATAGGGAGAAGAAATTCAAGTTCCACCAGGTAAATTTAACCTCTATTACCTTGTACTTGTGGTACCCATCAGCAGCGACATCGCCTGTGCTTTTATCCGACATTTTCCCTGGCATGAGAAGGAGAATATTGTCAAACAAAGATTTACTGGGACGCTGAATTTGGTCACAATACTGACAATAATGTTTTTTTAGGCAGAACTAACAGGTTAATTAGTTTAGTTACCTGCATGAGTGAAGGTGTCCCAGATGCTTGGGCTCCTGCCATCCTCAGCCACGGCACCCTCATACTGCATAAAAGAAAAACAGAGCAAGTTAACGAGAGCAGAGCAAGAGAAGCCAGCTAAAATGCGCAAGAGGTAAACCAGAGCCACATATACGAGTTGAAAAATAAATAACCAGAGCCACATAAAACGAAATAAAACAAGCAGAAAATGAAGATCTGCCTGTGTCGTTGTTAACTTGTTAGGCTTCCCTGTGAGAGCTGGTGGATTGGATCCTAGCGAACACTTGCTTTTGTTGGTTTGTTTGCTCTGTTTAGATGAGAAGCAGGGCCCAGAGCCTTTCGTCTAAAATATGCGCAAGAAAACAAGATTCGGTTCGAGACTGAACTAATCTGGATCATCCGTTACCTGGTACGCCGAGGTGGCGGCTCCGAAGACGAATTCCGGCGGGAAGTCGCCCCTCGTGAAGCCAAGAACAGGGGTCGCGCCATGGCGGCGGCTAGAAGGAGCAGGAGCAAGAGGGAGAAGAAGGCCATGGCAGCGGCCTGTACTGATGATACGTGCTTTCGTGGCCATGGTAGCTTATAGGACAGCCTCGCTCATCCTGCCAGCTCAAAACAGTTCCACCACCTGGTCCTTAACTCATTACTTTTTTGAGAGCAACGAATGAACAAACCACGTGTGTCACGAGGCTGGTTCATTAACACCGAACAGTTGAACCAGATGGGCGAGACAGGGACGGGTGGTGCCTGGTCGGGTGTTACTGTGTTAGGATAATCTTGTGCTTATAAGTGTCTAATCCTATTCCTACTACTAAAGACAGTAGCTAGCTGTAAGGTGAGCTGCAAAATCAGCAAGCTAGCAGATATGCAGATGAGCTGTAAAATTAGTTTCTCACTTTCTCAGTTTCTCTACTAGGGAATCGGGAGAGGCGCTTGAAAGTTCGAGAACGAGGAGAAAGCGAACCGTTTCTCTCCGCTTAGCAGTGGCAGATTTATCGCTCAATTCCGTGATTGTCGAATCTGTAGATCTCGGGTTTTCAACTCCGTTTCTGTAATGGTGTTGCTCATAAACTTGCTAAGGCGTAGTTCTTTTGAATTGTGGCTTATACATAAGCTGCAGTGAAAATAAGCCTCTAATAAGCTGCAGTGACACCTAGCGGACCTGCTCCGCGGCGAGTAGTTGTCATCTTTGTACCTAGCCCGGACGTCGAGCCTGGTTTATAAAACTGTGCATGAGTTTGTTTACCCCTCCCCCCTCCCTCGCCCTGTCTTAATATATGATATATATGCTTATGTGTATTCTAGAAGAAGAAAAATTGCGGTGAAAATAAGGGCTTGAGCATAAGCTATCCAGTTCTTTTCGGTTTCTATCGCTTTAGCTTAATTTCTGATATACTCGGTGATAAGTCTGTAATGCCCCAATAATTATGTTCTTATGAAATGATATTGGAGTTATTTCTTAGCGTTTTGCTGCACATATGAACATAAGATCAATTTTCAAAATGAAGATCATTGTCACACATACGAATATCATACAAACATCATTGTCGCACATACTAACTTAAATGAGCAAGGAAAAAAATATGTTTGTGTGGTTGTTATCTTGTTAGGCTTCCCTGTGAGAGCTGGTGAACCCCAGCGAACAACTGTTTGTTCGTTTGCTTTGCTTACATGAGAAGCAGGGTACATAGCCGTTTGTATAAAATATGTGCAAAAAAACAAATTTCAGTTCAAGCCGGAATTAATCTGGATCATTCGTTACCTGGTATGCGGAGGTGGCGGCTCCGAAGACGAACTCCGGCGGGAAGTCGCTCCTCGTGAAGCCAAGAACAGGAGGAGAAGAAGAGAGGAGCAACAGCAGGGAGAAGAAGGCAATGGCAGCCATTGTTGGCTTGTTGCTGCAACCGAATTTTTGTCTAAAAGGACCACGTCGCGAGTGCAAATGTCAAAAAAGACCACCTGGGAGTAAAAACGCCGGATCAGACCCCCCCGGCCGCCACCAGCGCGGGCGGCTGGGCCCAGCCGCCACTGCCGCTAGCGGCCGGCACTGTTCGCGGGCCCGGCCGCCACCAGACACGGCGGCCGGCACTGTGCGAGGGCCCGGCCGCCAACACACGAGGCGGCCGCCACTGTTGCTGCATGTGCCACTGTGGGCGACGGAACGGGGAACGGGAGGCGGGACCGGCCGCCAGCTCGGGAGGCGGCGGGTACTGTAGCGCCTGCGCGCGCCGACAAGGCCAGACGGCACTGATTACGAGGCGGCGCTGATTCTCATGTCAGATGCTGCCGGTTTCTTTCGGTGCAAATTCCGCACGCTGCCGCTGCTTTCGGTCGAAATTCTGCACGCTGCCGCTGCTTAACGTCTGATGCCGACATTACAGTGCTCATATTGTTCTTATAAACGATGTTGTTCTCTCGCTCTCTCTCACGCACACGCACTCTGCTCTCTCGCTCTCTCTCACACACACACACTCTGCTCCCTCGCTCTCTCTCACGCACACGCACTCTGCTCTCTCGCTCTCTCTCACGCACACTCAGCCTGCTCTCTCGCTCTCTCTCACGCACACACACTCTGCTCTCTCGCTCTCTCTCACGCACACACACTCTGCTCTCTCGCTCTCTCTCATGCACACACACACTGCCTCACATTTGGATTTTGAAGAAGTTGTAGTTAAGGAAACGATATATCAAGGTAAGCGCTGTCCATTTTTGTTGATTGTGTTCGCATGCATAACATTTTTCCTCCATTTGATTTGTGTCTAAGTGTGTATTATCTGTTGTTACAGGCAGCATTTCGTCACTTCATGGAGTAATTTGGAGCTTTAGGAGAACGATTTGCCGTGTGAAGTGAACTACTGAGTTGAAGATCAAGGTATGATCTTTGCAGTACATGAATTTTCTTGTGCATGCACGTTGGAAATTAATTAGCTTTGTAACCCGACATTAGCTATGCGATGTTTACTGCTTAGAGGTTAATTTCGTAAGCGATATTTTGCATTTATAGTAATATTTGTCAGTCGGGAGAACCAAGGCGATGTCGCGTTTGCAGGTGCCCTGGACACTCGCGTAGGGAATGTCCGTATCGTACCAACAACACCGCATGATATTTAATCATGCTATGTATTTTAGTTTCATTTAATCGTGATGTAATGTAATCTTCGGATATTTAATTTCATTTCATCGTGATGTAATCTTCGGATATTTAATTACATTTAATCGTGATGTAATGTACTCTTCGGATATTTACTTTCATTTCATCGTGATGTAATCTTCGGATATTTAATTACATTTAATCTTGATGTAATCTTCGGATATTTAATTTCATTTAATCGTGATTGCAGGTTATGGCCGAATTGCCAGCGCTTTTGCAGCGGCATCACGACGCCCACCACCGTTGCCACCTTTTCTTAAATCCGAACCATGAAAATCCTCCTCAGACCTTCAGGCTTCGAACCGTAAAGAACACATGGCCAATACACAATTATTTCCAACAACACCTTCAGGCTTATGGACTCCTTCATTTTGCTAACCTCGCAACTCGTCCAGGCACTTTCACTTCTGACCCATCGCTTTTGACATCCCTCGTTGACCGATGGAGACCTGAGACCCACAGCTTTCACTTTCGCTGTGGAGAGCTCGCACCTACGCTAAAAGATGTGTCAATGATCACAGCTTTACCAATTAGAGGTGAGCCAGTGGTCCCTCCACTTCTTCCTGCAACTTGGCCAGAATATGTCTCGGGCCGTCTTGGGCTTACAATGCCAAAATCAAATCGTACTGGTCTGCCTCGGGGTGTCCCACTCAGCTGGCTTTTTGATAACTTTGAAACGTTATCTAGCTACGCTGATCTTGAGACGAGGAAGAGACACTTATTTGCATATTTGTTGTGGCTATTTGGTGTGATGTTTCCTAATTCTCATGGTGAGGTAGTCCTCCCTGGTCTCATCTACTTCGCCGCAAAGATAGTGGACGAACCTTTACCCGCGGTTCCAACATACAGCTTTGGTTCTGCTATACTTTGTCACACATATAGAGGGTTGTGTGATGCCACTCAGAAATCTTCATTAGCAGCTAAAGCTCCATTACTATGTGTCTCGTACGAGTTTCTACAATTGTGGTCATGGGAATACCTACCTGTTGGACGACCCCAGATAGTAAATCCCATAACCCCATTCGACTTTGGTGAGGGCATTGTAACTATGTCCAGCCGGTGGACGCTCGGTCGGAAAAAATGGGCTACAAAAATTGCGAAAAGTTGTTACCCCATATACCATGATCAGTTTGAGCTTCTTGAGGACTCACTAATCACATGGAACCCGTGGACTGAGGCACACATTAACATGGTATTTGGTTCGCAACCCATCCCAGTGGAATGCGTCAGAGATAGTGGCTTCTGGATGACTCGTTGCAATGTACTATGTCTGTGGTTTGTTGAACCGTACAATCCTGACCGAGTCATGAGACAGTTCGGTCTACATCAAGATATTCCACCACCTGTTCCAAGATGTATCGACGAATATACTCATAAGTAAGATGTGACCTCCCTAAATAGTTAATGTCTTTTTAATTCATAAAACTTACGTTCTATTACGTAAATTTCAGGATGAGCAATAGTGGCAGAACTGGTGTCGATTACCGTCAAGAGAACATTCAATGGGTAAACCAGTGGAATAATGAAGCACTGGAAATGATAGTGCACGAACATAGGTAAATTTTATTTACGGTAATTTATGTACATAAACAAGTTGATGTAATTATTTAATTATGCAGACCGTACCACGCGACTACAACACAAACATATGGAACAGTTGCAGAGACGGATAGACACATCATCAGCTTACTATCGTGACTGCACGGTAATCATCAACAACTTACTATTCACGACCATCATTTCATTAACAATTCAAGCAACCAACGACCTGTTTTTTTAGATCGATATTTGCAACGAAGTAGGGGAGATGGCGAGGGAAGGCATGCAAGCCCGAGACACACCAGGTCGAACGTCTGCCTTAAAAAAAATTGGTGAATTCGTCGCCAAAACGATGAGATGCGGTAGACGGAACGATGTTGACACAGGAGCGTACAACATGCCGGAACCGAGGTCAGCTAGAACGAGTGCAGCGCCGTCGTCATCCAGGCGGTGGGGAGAGGGTCCAAATACTACAACGACATTTCCACGACATGACTCGTCTCTACCACTACAGGGGCATACATCCCAGGTAAATGTTGAAGGCTTGGATTCCATGCCCGAGCAGACTCATTTCGTGGACAAAAATGCGGACACAGGATATGGCGCATACACCCAAGGCGACGGATCTCAGCCCGAGGACACTCGTTTTCCTGACATAAACCAGCACACTAGGGGCGAGGGATCACGAAGCTACAACACCGCTCAGGTATGTTCAACCATAATAAGCAATTACAAGCGTACAACATTTACATGCCTTTTATTTACATACGGTTTTTCTGTGCAGGAAAGTAATGATAGATCATGGGAAGATGAAGAAACCCAGCGTGGCGTAAACATAGACATACTCACAGAATCCCTTAATCCGCACAATCCTGACCGTGTCCCAGGATTATTGAATGACTTTTTCGAGACGGACGTTATTAGCCCATCTTATATCCCTTCCCAGTCAGAACCATACACCTATAATTTTGAATCATCATCTCAGTATGGATTGCAGACTCCACCACCTATGCATGAGTCGCAGACACAGGAAGAAGGGGGGCAGTATGGTCGTGGTCTTCGTGAACACCGAGCCCCTACTCGCTTGTCACCTTCCGGTCGTCGGGAAAGGCCAGTTGGCCGTCGTCGCGTACGGTGATGAAATATTGTATCTATCTATGTCAGTTTCCAACTTTCAGATGTATGTACGAGACATCTATGTATTATGACGAAATAAAAGTTCTCGGTGTATGTACGAGACATATATCTGCCTATGTATGCGGTCTTCCGTTAACAGTCGGAACAGACCCAAATAAAAGCTTGAACCATGCCAACATACTGACATCGTGGTTCATTTCTTTAGCGTCCACATTGTATCTCTACAATTCACAAAATGAACAAAAATGAATTAAAACGACAAACATATTAAATATGTAAATCAAATACGAAATTTAAATTACCTTTTGAAATGCAATATATTCATCAACTGGCAAATGTATGATATGATGATCTAAATCATCAAATGATCGTATGAATCGCGCTGATTCATATATTAGTTCACAAAGTCTTTCCCACCTTGCACGCAACCGAAAAAGTTCTAGTCGAATGTCCGCCGCGTTTCTACTATGACAAGCTGTTTGTCTCAACCTCTGCAAGTTACTCTCACTGCTAACTAATTCATCGAAAGATACACCTGGAGTTTCATGAAGCCCAGACTTCATTCTAACAGCACCTATCAAGACATCACAAGAGGCCTCTCGTGAAAATGGACAAGGATCACCCATCACTGCGGAATTGTTAATGCTACCACAACAAGCAGTGAGGAGAAGAGGCAGTGAGGAGAAGTGCTGTGAGGACAAGAGGCAGAGAAGAGCTCTTTTTAAAGAACCGCCGAGGCTCAGTGCGCTGCTGTTTTCCAGTTACCACGATGAGATGCGGTAGACGGAACGATGTTGACACAAGAGAGCGAGGGAGCAGAGTGTGTGTGTGTGAGAGAGAGCGAGAGAGCAGAGTGCGTGTGCGTGAGAGAGAGCGAGAGAACAACATCGTTTATAAGAACAATAGGAGCACTGTAATGTCGGCATCAGACGTTAAGCAGCGGCAGCGTGCAGAATTTCGACCGAAAGCAGCGGCAGCGTGCGGAATTTGCACCGAAAGAAACCGGCAACATCTGACATGAGAATCAGCGCCGCCTCGTAATCAGCGCCGTCTGGCCTTGTCGGCGCGCGCAGGTGCTACAGTACCCGCCGCCTCCCGAGCTGGCGGCCGGTCCCGCCTCCCGTTCCCCGTTCCGTCGCCCACAGTGGCACATGCAGCAACAGTGGCGGCCGCCTCGTGTGTTGGCGGCCGGGCCCTCGCACAGTGCCGGCCGCCGTGTCTGGTGGCGGCCGGGCCCGCGAACAGTGCCGGCCGCCAGCGGCAGTGGCGGCTGGGCCCAGCCGCCCGCGCTGGTGGCGGCCGGGGGGGTCTGATCCGGCGTTTTTACTCCTAGGTGGTCTTTTTTGACATTTGCACTCGCGACGTGGTCCTTTTAGACAAAAATTCGCTGCAACCAGATCACCTACCTTCTCTGTACTATGTTTCTTCTTAACCCTGGTGATCTTTATAGTACAACCTCCGTAGCTTTCAAACAAGAACTGTTGCCATCCTCTCCAAGATAATATCTGCTGGACCACAATGTTGAAGATCACCCTTATCCATGCCAGGAGCCATTTGACGCACACATTCGTGGTAGATTGTGGCTGCAGTGCTCACTCTCATGTACTCTTGTGGCCTTGGTAAGTGGTAACTGATAAGGCCGACTTGGCGCCACAACTCTTTTTGAAAGCGGACGGGCAAGTGGCCGGGAGGGAATCAACCCCAAACAGGCAAACACTTATAGCGCTAGATAAGGGACAAATCGCCCACGCGCGCCGCACATGGGCCGGGCGCATTATCGTTGTCTTATTTATCATTTTCCTTTTTGCTGTTTCTTTCTCGTTTTTCTTTATTTTTTTGGGTAAAATACATCATTGTCTTTTAGAGATACATGGACACTTTTCATTACCATGTGAACACTCCTTCTAACATGAAAAATATATCGACAGATGAATACTTTTTTTGTATATGCAATATTTTTTTAAATGCACGAGCATTTATATTCATATGCCTGGACATTTTTTCTTGCCACTCTTGAACACTTCTCTTCACATATAGAATAAAAATATATAAACACCTTCTGAAATTATATGACAGTTTCATGTATGTGAGCTTTTTTGGCAACACATAACATTTTTTCACTCATTGGATATATAAAACTAGTGAAATGAACATATTTTTTAGACAATATTATTATAAAAATGTTTGTGTATTGCTGAGTTGCATATGAGTGGGCCCATTACTTATCATTGTGGCGATTTTTTCTGTATTACCCGCGCTATAAGTCTATTGAGGTGCCCGCAAAGTTAGTCCAGCCCATGTTCTACCACGAACCCAAAAAGGACAAGTTTAATCACGAACGACCATATTGAACTCGACTAGCCTAATCCCACACTATAATAACTAGCCATACACTTTCCTGTGAAAAATAACAAATTATGCACCCCCAAAACGTGCTCCAGCAGAGGCACCTATCTCACTACCTACAACTCTTGGACATCAAAATTTCCTCCCATAGAACCTAATTTTAGAGGCCTCCAACCCATCACCAAAAAACCCAAACAACTGAGAGGGAAATTTCAATTCTCAGCCCTCCCTTGTTTCAACTCTCGAGTGCTCCCTCCCCGACGCTGGCTTCCTCCTCTTCTCCAGCAGACCTCCCACTCTGCTCCCCCACCCCCTATCTGCCTCACTGTTGGCCTGCCCACAATGGCTCCCACCTTCACCGCCCTCCATCACGTCCTTGGCTACACTGCCCTCCATGGCACCACCTTCCGCCACATGCCTCCTGCCTCCTAGTCCTCGGTTGCTCCCCTGCGCCTTCTGCTTCCTTGACTCCCTACCGCATGCCTA